>QLNU02015270.1:42125422-42139328 GCA_006491805.2 Dysdera silvatica
TTGAATTAATTAATTAGTAAGTTGAATTAATTAATTTAATTAGTCAAAAACTCAATAAATCCATCTATGTTTCATGTAGCAAATGAATTTGCAAATTAAGAACGTTTTTTTAAAATAAATATGGGGACATGTCAAGTGATTCAAATTAATACACATATTGATAAACTAAATATGGATTAGACAAATGTTGAGAATGTTTGTTATAAATAATTTTAAATTTAATATTATTAAAATTATATATGCGTATTTTAAACATTAAAATAATTGCAGAAATATTGTATATTAAAGTTAGTTATGCATTTTATATGCAACAAAACACACAAATATCTTTTACATTGATTCATTATTAATAAATCAATTTATTATTAATTAATTTTATGTTAAAATAATTACCAACCAATAATTATAACTTCGCTTTTTCCACCATGCATTTCATCTCGAACAGCATTAGCAGCTTGAATTGCTTTGATTCTTTCAATGCGATTACTATTCTCCCCAGTGTAGATGAAAATTTTAGGACCAACGTCCAAAATGAAGCAATCTCCCTTGTTCATTGAGTCAACACTAAGCGCCATCTCTTGAACTCTCACATTCCTTCTGCCTTTAACTCGTAATAATCTCTTCACAACTTCATCTTCCACATGGCGGAAGCCAGAAGCAATTCCACCTTGCAAATACCTACAAATATAATTTTTTCACTCAAAATTATCCCTTTTTAACATTAAAATGAACAGTAAATTTAATGCATTTTTAACTTTTTTTGAGAAAGTATGGCTTCAGAGAGGAAGAGACAATACAGCATTGTAGCAACAAACTTCAATATGGAAACAGTAAGACTAAAGGAAGTTTCGATAGACTTAACTACATCCTAAAAGTGCTATGACTCCATACCTGTGAATCTTCCATCAAATGCCAGATGCAAGGGTACAAGCTTGTACACAGAATTTCAACAAGGTGAGGAGTGTTTTTGATAAAAAAAAATCTCTTACAAGAAATTTTATTTTATAATTAATAATATTGTTCAAGTGGGGGCTAACCCCAAAACCCTTCCTTGTGCACAGTCCTTGCATGCGTATATTGGTGAGACACACAAATAACCGGTCAGCTGAACTGAAAATAAATACAGTGATACCTTCAGTAATTCAAACCTCTATTTAAGGGACGATGCCTCTGGTCCCCCAGTATATGTATATATTAATACATGTACTTCTGAAGAAGGGACACCTCCATTTAAAGGACAAAATGTCTGGTCCCGTGAGTGTCTCTTATTGGGAGGTTAAATTGTATTTACTTCTATACATATAAAACAACATATTCTGATTTTCTAAACTATGTTAACCACTGGTTTGTGAGAACTCCATACAGTTCACTAATGTACATATGATATCAAGTACATTACACATTTAATTATCAAGTCATTTCCTCGAAGATACTTTCATTATATCACGGGAATGCAGGATGGCACTTGGAGAGGCCTCCATCTTGCAATGGATGGATGAATGGTGGCTGATACTAGGGACGGACTGGGCCAGTGCGCTCTCATTGGTGATAGGACTTGTGCCTCCGAATGGGCAAGCACTTGTACCCTCCGTATGTTCAAGGTATGTGCTCTTTGAGAGGATCTAGTCTGCCCCTGGCTGATACTGATTTGATGATGCTTATTTCTACTTGTTTTCAACTAGAAAACAACTGCATTGAAATATTCTAGTTCATACTTACCGAACACCCTTCTTAAAATATGAAAGAAACAGGCTGGACTCGTAATCTTGAACTTCTCGATGTTGGACAGGACTACCTCCCAGAACATCATCCAACTCTACTGATTTAATAGCAGCTGCTCCAGCTTCATCCTACAGAAAAACATGGATAATCATACTGACAAAAGGCTGACAGCAGATGATTTACAAAATTAAAAAATACAATTTTTATACAGGATTATTTTATTCATTCCATGTTCTGTATGACTATATATTTAGTTTACTTGTGAAGTCTCTGATCCAAGCCAAAAATGAATGTTCCATTCAAATCGTCCACTCTTGAGTTGTTTTGTCTGTAAGAAGAGGGGAAAATGAAAATATACTACTCGTGGCATACATATTCATTTCAGTTTTAAATATAAAAGCTTTCTGTACTCACATGGAGTAGAATGTATGAATCTCCATTGTAAAAGTTTCCATATTCTTCTTTCGGCAAGGGTTTGACTTCCAATTTCTAAGAAAAAAAAACCAGTGTACAAGCAAATATTTTCGATTCCACATGGTGTTTATTTATTTTCTCTGACATTTTGATATATTTCTATTTTCATTCTTTTCAGAGCTTTATTTTATTTTATGTAAAATACTTTACATACTTACTTTATATTATTTTACTTTATGTAAAATATAAATTATAAATCCATTTATTTAGACACTCTTGATTTTTTTTAAAAACACACTTTTTTCCCCATTGATTTATGAGTAGGGTTGATGGTGAGGGGATGGTGAATTGGGCATATGCTCAGGGGCTCCGCAACACAATAACCATAATTTATCATTAAACAGGGCCCCGTAAATCCTGTCCTTGGCCCTGCTCGTAAGAATCGGAGGAAAAAAATTAATTACGCTATATGCTGCAGTCAATCCACATGTTTCCAGTTTGCTATTAGCTATTGATGTAAGCCATGAATGTTTATTCTTGTAAATTAAGGGAATGGGGGTTTGTTTCAACTGAGCACAAATTCAATTTCATAATTTACAAATCAATGTTTTTACTAAATAATAATAGAAAAAATAAATAATTTTTATAGTAATAATTACAGTAGAACCTGCTTAAAGTGACCACTTTTGGGACTGGACTGCAATGGTCACCATAGACTAGTGGTCAATATAGACGACAACCTTTGGTATAAGCATAACTAAGTCTCTATCCGTTCCTTCTTATGAAAAGTGATCATTTTACTCAGGTGGTCACTTTACTCAGGTGGTCACTTTATTCAGGTGGTCAATTTACCTAGATAGTCACTTTACCACGTTCCATTTTATAGACTATAGAAGTAGTTTTTCTAATATTCCGTTGTTCTGGTGAGCTCTAGTTCGTTTGAGCTCCAATTTGTATCCCGAATTGGAATACACTCAACCCTCCCTCGCCCCACGTCGAACTAAAAAAAATAAATAAAAGCATTTAAAGTGAATATGCGCCTAGGAACTTCAACTAATTTACAGCCCCTAATAGGCGCGAACCTTTAACCTCTTAAGACCTGATGGCGCCGGCTCAGCTTTTGGTTCAGAATAGTATAACGATTTAGATTTTTTTGTTTTAGAAAGCCAAATTTCTAAACAAAAAACCACGTTTTCAGAAGTTGGTTAAAAGTAACTACACTGATTAAAACTAGATATCATACTTTAATAATGATCTGATTAGTCTCCGGATGTTAGATTGTTCTTAGTCAAGAAATTTGTGTGCGCGCGTGTATACAACTAAAAAGAATGCGGGTATACAAAAGTAGTTAGGAATCTGGCGCCTTGTGTAACCAAATTACACCATGTGTACCCTGTTTTCTATAACCTTGTATTAATCTTTTTATAAAACAAAAAATTTCATTCACAAAAATGGGGAGGGAGGAAGAAAAAAAAAGCTAATAATATACATGCGGACAACTACCATTCACAATGGCCTATTAAACCATAGCGCAGTTGAAGCTGCCAATTCATTTTCATGTTTAATCTATTCAATGTGTCTCCATCTTAATCTATTTCTGGGTTCAACCGCCGCATCGACTTCAAGTTTTGTCCATCCGTTTTGCTTTATTTTAGAACATCCTGTTTCAAATTATCGTCTTTAAAATGCAGAGGTCATTAACGCTTTTGTATAAGATCAGTAGTCCAGAGACGCAATCATCTTTTCTTTTTTAAATGACTTATTATTAAACGCTTAATTAGTCTAATCTTTATAGCGTAAGTCAGGGGTCTTCAACCCGCGGCCCACCGACATGTTTTTTGCGGCCCCCTGACTCATGAAAAAATACAAATTGTTTCACACAAAAATACACTCTTGCTCCCTGTGAATCTTAAGTCTATGTATTTTATTGTATTCTGTTCTCACATTTAGTAACAAATATCTTACAATGCTAGAGAACTAAAATAACACGCGGTCGTGTTTTACATTAATTTTCTTACTTATATCGATATTAAAGGTAGTTTTATTGATTTGCAGTGTAACAGTGATTTTAAAATAAAATTCAGCTTACGACTCACTGAATTCTATTCTAAATAAATCGATATGAACATCTTCCCCACTATCTGACTGCATGCTCTGAAAACGATATCACTATTCGTGAGAACTTACGTCTGCAAAAAGCTCTTTTCAAAAATGAAGTTAGTAAAATCAAAAATTAAGACCAGAATAACCGACGTCCACCTTAAAAACACTCTCAGGGTTGCAACGTCAAAAATAAGACCTGACAGGCTTGTTAAAAATAAACAGTGCTAAAAATCTCACTAAAAGGTTTGATTTCGCTTTATATATTACACTGAAGTGCCAGAAAAACTGGTACAGGCGTGCGTATGCAAATAACGGAGCTTTGCAACCAATCAGCGTAACGCGATGCGGTCGGCAGCGCCTATATAAGACAAGAGATGTCTGGCAAAGCTGTTAGATCGGTTCTTGCCGCTACAATGGCAGGTTATCAAGATTTAAGTGATTTTGAACGTGGCGTTATAGTCGGCACAAGAGAGATGGGACATAGCATCTCCGAGATAGCGACAAAATTTGGATTTTCGCGTACGACCATTTCACGGGTATACCGTGAATATCAGGAATCCGGTAAAACATCAAATCTCTGACAGCGGTGCGGCCGGAAAAAGACCTTGAAAGAACAGGACCTTCGACGACTGACGAGAATCGTTAAACGAGATAGACGTGCAACACTTCTTCAAATTGCCGCGGATTTCAATGCTGGGGCATCAACAAGTGTCAGCGTGCGAACTGTTCAACGAACCATCATTGATATGGGCTTTCGGAGCCGAAGGCCCACTCGTGTACCATTGTTGACTGCACGGCACAAAGCTTTACGCCTCGTATAGGCTCGCCAACACCGCCATTGGACTGTTGATGACTGGAAACACGTTGCCTGGTCTGACGAGTCTCGTTTCCAATTGCATCAGGCGGATGGACGTGTACGGGTATGGAGACAACCTCATGAATCCATGGACCCTACATGTCAACAGGGGACTGTTCAAGCTGGTGGAGCTTCTGTGATGGTATGGGGCGTGTGCAGTTGGCGTGATATGGGACCCCTGATACGTCTAGAGACAACTCTGACAGGTGACAGGTACGTAAGCATCATGTCCGATCACCTACACCCATTCATGTCCATTGTGCATTCCGACGGACTTGGACAATTTCAGCATGATAATGCGACACCCCACACATCGAGAGTTGCTACCGAGTGGCTCCAGGAACACTCTTCTGACTTTAGACACTTCCATTGGCCACCTAAATCGCCAGACATGAACATTATCGAGCATATCTGGGATGCCTTGCAACGTGCTGTTCAGAAGAGATCTCTACCACCTTGCACTCCTATGGATTTGTGGACTGCCCTGCAGGATTCCTGGTGTGAATTGTCTCCAGGATACCTTCAGACATTAGTCGAGTCCATGCCACGTCGTGTTGCGCACTTCTGGCGTGCGAGGAGGGGGGGGGGTAGGGGCTACAGAATATTTATTAGGTAGGTGTACCAGTTTTTCTGGCACTTCAGTGAAATAATTAAAACTATTGTAGATGTTTTTTGCTTCCATACGTATTTTATATTGTAATATATGTATATTTGGTTCAAGCGGCGGATCCAGAAAATATTTAGTGGGGCGGGGACCAATATAGAGATCCTAAAAAAAACCAGAAACAAAACCGAATCCAGAGAAATCACCCCCTCCGCCCCCCCAAGATCCCCCTTTGTTCAGTCTTAATATTGCCGGTACAGTTGGCCCGCGATCCAACAAGAATAAGCAAAATTGGCCCTTGGACTGAAAAAGGTTGAAGACCCCTGGCGTAAGACAAGTCTGTAGGCGGGATGAAGGGGACACTGGGTCCAGATAAATAGCATATGGGGCATAGGGCACCAGTGGCGCAGCCGGGAATTCGTCCTGGGGGGGGGGAAGGGTCAAACATCATTGCATCTTATTACGTATGTCAACTGACAAGATATTGAAATAAAGTAAAATCTCCCTAAGGCGACCACTGTCGGTTCCATGAAAAAGCAGTCGCTCAGAGAGGTGGTCTCTGAATGAAGGTAAATTTAACCTTAGGTCTATGGGAGAGGCGGAAAATCCGTTCCCTCATAAAAAAGGTTGTTAACGGAGGTGGTAGTTAAGAGAGGTTTAACTGTACATCAATTTATCGTCTAATATATTGATTTATTTAACATTACATTTGTTAAATAAGAACAGTACTGATAACTTCTATAAATGAAAGTATACAATATTCAAAATGTAATATTAAGTCGTCTAGGCTTCTAATCAATTTCATTTAAAACCTCCTTAAGTTTTATTTCAATCTCCTTATGGATATATAACATGGCCAGTCCATTTAATCCGTGCTCACCTGTTGAACTTCTTAAATAATTTGTTAAACATCGTAAGGTAGAGAATGATCTCTTTGCACGTTGTGACTAAAAGCGTAATCATTATCTTCAGAAGTTTTCGTATACTAGGAAATATAAGTTCATCACATCGATGAAAAGCTTCCAAAGCGTTATCTGGATATTTCTAAAGTCGTTCGAATTTGCTGTGTCGTGTTTTTAACTCGCCATACAAATTTTCGCATGTGATATGACCAATATCTTCTGAATATTTCACTGCTTCATCGTTTTCCTTTATGAGGTTTTGGTTTTGAGCTGTTTTGCTCGGCAATAGGATTTGAAAAGAAGCTAATATATTTTTATGTTTACAAATCCTTCATCAAGTTGTATTAGAAAACGAACTATAAAAGGTACAAAAGCAGCTCTCCTATAATATGTCTCAGGAGTGTCATAGTCGACGTTAATTCGTGTAGCTTGATATTTTCATTTCTTGGTACTTATATGCAGATTTCAGAATTTTCACAAAAATTTTCAACATTTTTAAAACTCAATTCTCCTATTGAAATCTCCTATTCCAAGTTCCCAATTACTGTACAGTACTCTCACTAGTTTTCTCAAACTTAGGCCTTGTTTTTTAGCTCCCGATGGTGAGAAAAGAACGCAGTATTTGCAAAATGATCCATCACATCTCTTTGAATAGACAAGCCATTCACAATTGTTGAACCTACTGTACTGAAATTTTAGTCGCCACTTTCTAAAATTGGTCGATGGAAAGCAAAATTTTCAGTTGGTTACCATACATTCAAAAAACGGTTTCACCTTCGAATGGAATAATATGTAAAAGGCTATATATTATTAGAAAAATGTATTATTTGTATTTCTGATATAGTCTGCTTTTAAAAAAAATGACAGGAAAAATGGCCCTCAAAATATATCTTGCAGGGGAATACGAAGTGTAACGTCAAACTTTCTCAAAATTTCACTTTCTTCTCATGGACATTTTTTTCCAAGAGGATTTCTTTAACAGAATTTTAAATTTATATAGTTACGTTACATTACTATTCATTAAATTTTGTAACTTAGTAAAAATGATCTGAAGTTAATTGTATTTATGATCTATTATGACAACTATAGAATAAAAGCCCTTACCCTTTGTCTTACTAATAACCCAATATCATTGGGATTTGAGTTGATTTTAGAGTTGTGTAAATAATGATATCTCAACATCAATTGGAGTTTTTATTTCTGCACTGTCATCTTTAGAGCATTCAACATTTTTGAACTTATTTTCATTGCACGCACTATCTTCTTTTTTTTTTTTCTCTCTCTCTTTTAAGAAATTGAATATGCTACTCTCAAATGATTTAAGTTTGTTTCTATTCATTATACAATTGCTAGTGTAAAAGAACGTATTAAAGGTCCCTGGATCGAAAACGTAAAAGTTTTATTCTTTAAAACCTAAAGGTTTTATTTATTTTTTTTAAACATAGAGGTTTTATTTATTTATTTATTTTTTTAAACAGAGGTTTTATTTTTGAACACGTGCTTCCAAAACAAGACAAGACTTCAGGGAATTCTTTTTCAACCTATGTAGAGGCAAGAAAATTTCCCTTCCAAAAGGATTTTTTTCCTTTCGAAGGGAACTTCCCTTAAACCAAAAACGAAGTGTCAAGTAAAAATTAAATTTTAGCAGAACGAAATTTGTTTTAACGAAGTACGAGAAAAAGTGAAAATATAAATAGCACAAATAAGAAAAATAAAGTGGATATTTTAATTTTAATCAATATTTTGATCTTTTTAATTTAAGGCTATGGGGGGACTGTTCCCCTTGGTCCCCCCCCCGTCGCTGCAGGGCACTGATGGAGTGTTCTATATAAGTAGCTCGATCGCAACTGCGACACAAAATTGGGGCAACTGGGGCCCCGCTCCTGCTGTCGCCGGCTTGGCTACAGGCCTGGCGCAAGGACAAAGGTCAGCAAAGGTCACGACGCGTTCAATTATTAACCGCAATACGGACGAAAAGGACACTTACGACAGAGGCGAATATTTTGTGTTTGGTTGCATCATACTTGCTGTCCTCGCTTAATAAGGACTTGATAAGGCGCAGCCTTAAATGCCCTTGCACCATAAACACCCTTCATCTCTCCTTCTTTTTAACTAATTAGTAAATTAAGACTGGAAAAGTGACGAACACTACGCAAATATAACAATAATGGAAAAATAACAACGTTTTTTGGCGTAGTTGTAATTTTAAAAGATGGTTCGACGCACGTTTCGAGAGAACAAGGTCTCTCCTCGTCTGGAACTAGCGTGCAATAAACAACATTGGAGTGTTGCCAACTCGATGTGGTTAATACGTTGCCGGTAGCGGTTAGTGCTTTTTTCAGGAGTACAGAGTTGTTTTAGGCGGCCAACTTACAAAGTGGTAAATTTTGGTCACAAAGTTAAGTAGCAGGTGTAGTTGAAGGAGAAGCAGTGGGGAAGAGTTTTAACAGATTTTTCCAAGCCCCACTAAAACTTGGGGTTGATTTACGGTCATTCATTGTGAATGGCGCAGTCACTAGCCCGTAGCGGGAAAGCAGATCGGCTGGAGAGTAATCCTCCTGCGCATGTGCATGGACTTCGCCAAAATTGGTATCAGTGTTTCCCACATTAATATGTACTTGGCTAGAAAACTAACATCTGACGAGAAGAGAAAATAGCTCAGAGAAGATATTTTAGAAGGAATATTTTGGAGGCGATATTTTAGAGGAGGTATTTTAGAAGTATTTTAGAAAGAAGAGGGACGATTTTTAGAGGACGATTTTTAGAAAGGTATTTCAGAAGAGGTATTTTAGAGGAGTTATTTTAGAAAGGTATTTTTAGAAAGGTGTTTTTAGAGAAGGTATTATAGAGGGACAATTTTTTGTGTGGTGACCGTTAGCCGGGGGGGACAAGAGGACCCGCCCCCTCAATGTTATTGGTGTTAGGTTCCATACTCCCCTCAATTTAAACAAATGCCTTCCTACTTGTATATTGTCCAATATTTTTATGCCATTGGCGCCGATAGATGGCAGCCCCGGGTGTTACCACTGTTCATAAGGGGTGTCAAATTAATGAATTTTTAAATTAAACAAAAGATCATTGTTTTATGAGACTGGCGAGCTGGAATCTTACACCCAAAGAATATTTAATGAATCAATCGAGACGGGACCTGTTATTGAAGGTAATCTCCGAACTTAGAAAAGTGTAAATTGCTGAGTTAGCCCAGGGAGAGCCAAGCCGCTTTCGTAGCCACGGGAGACGGCGTTGGGGGAATTTTTAAAGGAAAACCAATATCATATAAATTATACATCCAAAGCCATTTTTCCAAAATTTCTCTGAAATAGGATTTACATTAAAGCGTGACCTCCAAACCGTAACACTTCCAGACAACTGCATTTTATCCAGGATTTGTAGCTAACACCGAAGGGTTGTGAGGGGAGAGGGGGTATAATGGCATGAGAAGCGAAAAATTCGAGTTTGTTTCAATCAGAAACCGAATCTATGAAGAGAACGCTATATATAGGAGATATCTATCTATAGAGAAACCCTATCTATGTGAGGGTCTTTGAAGTAGGATGAACGTTACTATTTACCTGACTACGTCACTGGAAGAGCATGGAGGGAGATAATCCCCCAAAGCTTACCTCGTCATCCACCCTCCAAACGGCTTTAAATAGAACCATTCCGGGAATTTTTTTTTACTTTGGAAATAACGTGAAAAGCTTATTCTGCGAACGGAAAATGGCGTATATAAAACAGATCAGTTTCACAGAGTGGCTATCTTATAAACTTTTAAATAAACGATAATTATTACACAATCATAAATCATATTCTATACTACCAAATTTGTTAATTTTTAAATGGCGTGTGCACAACGATGTCAATTTTAAATCACATTTAGGATCATTCCACAGAATTTTGACAAATGGGGGTTGCTCGACCATTTTTAATTTCTTTCATACTTTGTATGCTGAAACATATATGCAAAGAAAATCAAAAACCAATTGAAATTTTTTTTTTTTATTTTGGCAACAGGCATCGGAAAAACAAGATTTCGTGCGGTTTTGCGAAAAACAAATACTTACAAAATCGCATGTATTTTATTAACTAATAAAGATAAATCAAATATTCAAAAAGATTTAAAATCTACGTAGTTTGTTTACTTACATCGCGTAAGTTTTAAAGTTTTAGGGTATTTTTAAAAAAGATTCCGAGTAATGTGATAATGACCGAAATATTGCTGAGATCGTCATTTTTTGAAAACGATTTCCTCCTGAAGGGCAACAGATATCAATGTCGCGTTTTTTATATGTTAGTTCTCTGTCTCAGTGTGGTACCTCAAAATAACTGGAGTTGTTATTTCCATCCCCCTGTTAACATACAAGAGTTTGAAAATTTTAAAAAACAGGCATATTCGGCGACTCACAAATCAAAAGAGGGAGCAGCTATCTGTTTGAAATTTGGTAGGAAAGTGCTTCTCTGCATGCTGTTTATAACCTGGAAATTTCATTCTGTTATTCGAAGTCTATGAGATACAGCCACCTTCAAACTGGAGAATTCACTTCAAACTGGAAGACTGTCTTGAAAAGGGTCGGGGTGGGTGGGGCTGATTTGAGGGAAAATTTTGCTCACTGTAGTCTGGGGTTTGGTTCCCTAGGCCTTAAGAGGTTCGGATTCCTCGGAAATTTGTAGGTCCAGAGGTTCGGATTCCTCGGAAAACAGTAGGTCCCGATGCAGCATGACCATTGTAGTCCTTGAGCCGTAAAACCATAAACAAACAAAAAGAAAAAAAAAAGAGATAAAATCTATCTTCCAAGTTCTTGGAAAGGTTCACTTTTTGTCTCTTAAGGGTCAGTTTTTTCGTGTTTCATTCTCCTTATTTTTGCTTCTTTTTCGGAAAAAAAGTTCAGAAATTGCATCACTCATTTCTGGCTTTATGTCATGCACTTGTCCTGTGGGTGTTGATAAATCCAAAGGACACAAGATCCTTAAAACATTTTTCAGTTCTACCCATATGCAGTCATTTTTACAAATTTTGAAACTGGTACACTTGGTCCTGAAGGATGAAAGATACTTATTTTAAAATCTTGTTTAGAAATAGAAATGTCTTTTATAATTCCAAGCCGCCAATTTCCTTGATACATGCAAGCAACATTACTGTTATTCTTTACACACCCAAAGGAAACAAAGTCTTGGATATTTTCTTTGAAGATTTTACAATCGATGAAATGTTCTGAAAGAGAAGTTTCGCGGGCTCCTATAGTACATATATTTAAAGGAATATGGCTGTGGCGAGCTTGGGTGTTTAAAGTCCTAATATAGGAATTAAATCTGTCTGCAAGAAATGCTGCTTTCTCTTCAACCTTCGATTGTGGCACAAAGACATATTTGATTCCAGGTACGTTTTGTTTACGAGCTCAAACATATCCTTTGGTGTTGTGATATGATCCTGGGTAATTCTTTGAACGTCCGCTTCTGATACAAGTCTTTTAGTGGCTCTTCCAATGACGTCACAAGGTCCCTTACCATGTGAGGTTGCACAAAAATGCTATTCAGCATTCAACCCAAAATCTTGGTGATGATGATGATGGTTCATAATTTTTTTTTTTCGATTTTTGTAGTGCTCTGATGCCTTGTCGGAGAAATGTATAACCTTTCCCACATATGGAACAGTGGCTTTTAAAAGCTCAATTCCTTTTGGACTGTGTAAACTTCTTCCACTGTGTGATTAAGGTAATCACTGATAACGCAGATACTCTTTCTAATCGCTTCTACAGTTTCATTGTCTTGTATTTTAAAGTACAAAAGGCAACAGGTAAAAATTTATTTTGAGAAAATATGTTTTTCTGGGGGTTGACTATATATTTCCAAGAGGGGGCTACGGCTCCGTATAGTGATCAATTATAATTGATGTCAATTGTAATTGTCATTTTCCAATTAGTTCATCAATCATTCATTCGTTAACTATTTCATCAATTATTTAAGTCCTTTATCGATTAAAATACTTCATTGATTAAACCCATGGCTTGATCCGCCTAACAGAATGAGTTAGTAATAAAAAAAGAAAAAAGCAGAAACTGCAATGTCTGGTGATGAAAATAAAACAAATATACAGATCAGAGCCGTAGCCAGGATAGGGCTATAGGCGGCTGAGCCCCCCCTGGAAATGTAGTCAGCCCCAACCTGGAAAATATTTTTTCTCAAAATCAAATATTGTAGAATTTTATTTTAAAATTTTTGTTTTGTACGAAATTGTACATAACAATGGGAATTGTTCTTTGACGTTAAAAATGTATTCGAAACAACTTTCTACGGTAGATCTTGCGTATATAATTTTTTACAGAGGTTTCAGTCTTCAGAAGAAATTATAGAGAGGTGTACTAAAATTCATAAGTTTTCAATATAAAATTTATGTTAAGAAATTTATTTATTAATTTTAAATATATTACTCTCCTTATATATTTAGTATTATTAAATATATTAATAAAATACATCAAAATATTTACGAATTTTAAGCCCCCTTGTAGCTTTCTGAAACCCTCTGTAACTTTCAGACCCCCCCTGTAACGTCTAGCTACGGGTCTGATACAGATACCTATAGCTTTTAACTATAAGCGGAATAATTAACCTATTTCCATTAGGCAAGGCGTTGTGCAATATCACAAGACCAGATCTTCAAAGAGTGTAGACTGAGGTCATTTATAAATAGAATGTCTAAAAAGAATGTCATTATCACGGTTTCCATCGTGGGAGGGAAAAGGGGAGGAAATGACTGTTTGGAACAGACTTGGAGGTTCATTTACCTGTTGGATACCAAGAAAAATACATGACAATAAAACGTGATTACTGGAATTTTGCATTTTTACGTCTGTTGTGACATCATGATATGGACGTTCGGTTTTTATATGCGTGTTTTTTGTTTTTATGTTTCAAAACCATACTACAATAAAATCAATATATATCAATATTGAAGGGACTGGGAGAATATATCGTTATAGACGTAGGCCTACGCAGAAACTTCATAAAGGAGGGGTTACAGAGCTACAACTCACATATTCCTATGTTAAATATACAAAATTTCATTGCAATGGGGGGTTACAACCCCATCAACACCCCCTGCGTACGCCAGTGCTTATAGACAAGGCTGTATCTGTCGGATCGGGGAGAAAAATATTTTTATAGATAGTTTCGTTATATATAGATTTCACTGTATGTCTATAAACGCCCTCTATGCTTATGGAAATTCAAATCTAACTTCACTAAATGCAATGCTGAATGATTTCGATGATTTCGATGCAATCCTGCAATTGCAATGCAATGCTGAAT
>QLNU02015270.1:42139428-42150318 GCA_006491805.2 Dysdera silvatica
ATTGAAATACACTATATTACATAGTATACAATACATTGTAATACACTATATTACATAGTATACAATACATTGCAATACACTATATTACATAGTGCAATACATTGTATTACATCATACGATGTAATACATTGTAATACACAATGTAATAGATTGCAATACATTATATTACATAATGCAATACATTGTAATACACAATGCAATCCATCGCAACACACTGCGTTTACACGACGTTCATAAATGTTAACATAGCACTTTATCTTATTCCGTTTTCATGTCAATTCACGCATCCATTTTACATCTCTTCTCACGGCATTTCTGACGTGACATCACGATATGAACGTAACGTTATGTAACTGATCCCCGAAATTGCTATGTAAATTCTACAACGGCGTTACGTAATATGACTGATTTCTAAAATTGGCATGTAAGCTTTGTAACGGCGCGGCGTGACGTTTTGTGATTGATCCATGTGATTGATCCATGTGATTGATGTGACGTTCTATATGATGTTTTATCAACTCGTCCCCAGTGAAAACATTTTTCAACTTTGAAAAAAATCGTGTGTGTAGTGGGGAGACACAAGGTACTCATCTATTTTGGCAATTAACGTTACTTGTCATCAGTGCCACAGTCAATACTTACCCCCCCATTATAGTGGACATCTCTCATTTACGATATCTTTATAGGTCATGAACTATTTTAATGTTGAAAACTTTTTACTGAACTTAAACCTTGAAATTCGCCATGTTGGTTTTTTTTTCGTAAAATTATTTCCACAACATTTTTTCACCCAAAATTTTTGTAAGGAAATAAATATAATAAACGATAACAAATTTTTCCGTCACGCTGTAAGTAAGGTATGTGAGGCAACACAAAAGGTTGTCAAATAACTTTATGAAACGCTAAGTTTTTAAGTTGAATTTATGTTTAATTTACTAGAATATTTAACTTTTTTTTTTTTACTGTTTCATGGCCTAGAATAATTGAGTAAAGGGGAGATTTATATCGATTTATATGTATGTTTGGAATTTTTTTATAAAGCTAGATTTTTAAAATTTCCAGAAGTTTCGGATGGGCCGTTTCAAACAGAATCTCGAACATTATTACTAGATTCTCTAATAGGCCTAAAAATGGAGCAATGCGATACTTGCTGCTCTGATATGACAGTCAGTGCCGTATTTCCCAATAGGCTATACTAGGCTACAGACTAGGGCGTCAAAACGTTGGGTATGGAGTCTAACAAAATCAGTATCATACGATGATATAATCAGATGTTTTGCCGAGAAGACAGCTAGACGTCATGCTTTCCATTTAAATACCAGTGTTCGATAGGCTTTTATTTTTTTGTTAAAATTAAAATTTATTTCAATAAAATTGAATTTGATTTATTATATACCAAAAAGAAATAATACTTCAATATAAGTTAATATTGTTTATTGTTACGTTTTACTTTATGAGTTTGTTTTTCAACATTTTTACTGTTAATATAAACTTTTGTAGCGTATATTGAATGTAACAATTTTTATGTTCCTACCACTGATGGGGGGAAGGGGCGGCAAAAAAAAACCACCCCAAAGTAGCCCAGGGGCGGCACAATAGTAAATCCGCCCATGCTCACAAAAAATACGATTCAAACAATCTTATACATTTTTTTTTAGTATATCTATTATGTTAATGTACGCAGGTCATTGAAGGTGACTGACCACGTAAGCAGCGACGTAACTGGTCAGGAAGTGTTCAAGTATTACGTAAGCACCTTGGGGCGGGGGGCGTTGGTCTTATTTTCCTATGTTAGCTGTTGCGTTGCAAAATTGTGAAAATTATACTTTTTAATTATTTAAATATATGGGTGTCCACATTATATCATCCTATATAATTAATACACTTTTCACTTCATAAAATTTCTACATAGTATACCGTGAGACACAAAAATTCACACATTGTAAATATTATTCGATTCTGCCGCCTTCTTTTGATTGTTTTTAGGAAAAGAGATCAATTGGAGCAACTGCCTGATGAACGACAACCTAATAATTACCATCCCTTAACGTTACAAAGTGGAACAGTTAATAAGTGAAGAAGATATATGCAGTACTACAGTCCCTAACCTACCTAGACCTTACTGATGTGATGAACAGTTCACAAGTATGAGTGTTTTTTCAACAACCGGGGCCTCTTTGCAACTGAGTAAAACTATTGGGACAACGAATAGATGAACTGATTTACGATTCCTGAAATTTTAAATGAAGGACTTGGGCCATTAACCGCGTTTTAATAAACCCAAACTTCATGAGGATTCTATGAAGCGGCTAGCCTTCTGAATAGACTTTTTAAATAAACTTTTAGACATTACTAATATTTTCTTTTTCAGCCAAGGAAGTATTGTGCAGCTAAGTGTTTATGAATGAACATGTAAAATCCAAGCTCAGGCAAGATTTTGTAATTCGTTTGATTTCATTTGCATCGTGAATTTCTTAATTCTATATATTGTATGCTAATTCATGTGAACGACTGTGACAATTACTGGCCAGCAGGAAGATATTGCCGTTCATTGTTTACATTTGGGGCAACCATTAATATATTTTTAATTAGTGGCTAATTTCCTTTAATTAAATTCTTTACTTTTATTTATCTAATAATCTTTATTTTACTTTTTTTAATCTAATGAATTATTCTAGTATTTTATTTATCTATCCTTTCGTCTATGGTTCGAGATTAGAAACCCTTTTCCTCCCTCCTTTCATTTATTCTACTTTTGGGTGGTCAAGGCAAAATCACCATCCATCATCAGGTCTCGCCAACCAATCACAATAACGAAGCTCCTAGAAGAAGACCATCCTAGAATGCATACCTCAAGCATCTGTGTAGTCTTTGTCTATATCAGAAATACCGACGTACTGCCTGACTATTGAAACCGATTCAAAAATATGCTTCGACGCCAGGTGTCTGGAAATGACACTGTGGCGAGAGGCAGTCTCAATTGTCCAAGTATACTCCAAGCCGTCCTAAGATGTTGCCGGTCATCTATCTCAAGGAATCTTGTAACTAGCCGCCGAAAATTCTAGAATGACCACTAAAACCTTGGCGACCTAGCGCTACTGTACGTCCTGCAGCGACCCTGGCGTCAAATCTGCAAGTTGTGCTATCACATGAGGCAGTGGGTCCATCGCATCGGCTTGGCGGGACCCGGGAGCTATTTGGTGACTGAAAAGTCTTTTTACTAGATAGCCTTGTCTCCAAACTCGTAGGCACATTTTTTTGATCCCGTGTTGACCAGGTCAACTTTTTCTAGCAGTACTGTTATCTCAGTTAACATGTAGGACAAAAGAAAGTCCAGAATCCAATTCCCCCCCACGTAACTTATATATTCAGGGTATTAACACTAGGTCTATCACCTGTAACTATCGTCCAAGATAAACATGGGCCATGTTTCCCCAGAAATTGGATTGTAATTAATCATTATACGTTTTATTTTATTAAATGCTAAAATCTCAAATGACATCTTGGAATAATTCCTTTAAGAAGTTTTCTTTTGCCTATCAATGTGCATGCTTGATATACATGTACAATTAAGTTCCAGCTTAAGGGCATAATTAAGTAGTTAATTAAGGCATTTACATCATTTTTGATCAGTGAGCATGGGTCAAAAGGAAGAAGCATTTTCATTGATTTTATTCGGCCCCCCCTCTGGCTTCCCTTCCCTTTCCCGAAATCCTGGGTTTTGGGGATAGTTTTCCTTTCATAATTACCTTAAAATATAAACTAATTATGGGGGGGACAGTTATTAGATGATTTTTGAACTCACAACGCGTTTATTCTCAATAATCAATTCTTATTACGTGGAAATATTCGACGAAACAATACGCAATATAAATAAGACACAAAAAACAACGTTTTAGAAGCGTATTTATGTAAAAATTGAGTTCAAGCTACGCGTTTCGGGCGATAGAAGTTCGCCCTTCTTCGGGAGTGAACACGTGGAATATCGTCAACAAACGAGGTTGATTCGCGGATGTAACTGGAGTTGAGTTATTAAGTGAAATGTTCACTTCCAAAAGTAGGAACTTCTACGCCCTTCCGAAAATTCATAAACCCGGTTTACCATTCCGACCCATCACTTCGTGCATAGGCGCAGTCTCTCATAAACTCGCCAAGTTTCTTGTTTCCATCATCTCACCTCTTACCACTGCCAATATCCACACTTGCAAGAATTCTTTAGACTTCATCAAGAAACTACGTTCTATCTCACCAGGCACCTGCTCCATCGCCACGTTAGATGTGAACTCTATGTTCACCAACATACCAGTCGAAGGTGCACTTGATTGCCTCAAACTTCGTCTTTCCGAATTCCACTTTTCACAACCAGAAATTGCTGAAATTATCAATCTCACCTCAATCTGCGTCAACTCTAGTGCATTTGTCTTCAACGGACAACATTACCAACAAACCAGTGGCTTAGCTATGAGTAACCCACTTTCATCAATCCTTTGTGACATATATATGCATTTCTTTGAATCCAATCTCCTCAACTCTATCAAGTTTAAACTCTGGGATCGCTACATGGATGACATTTTTATTATGTGGGACAGTCCTCCAGATCAAATCTCAACCCTCCTTCCCACCATCAATACTTTGGATCCTGCGCTTAATTTCTCCCTCGCAATTGAAGAAGATGATTCCCTTCACTTTTTGGATATACAGATTAATAAACATCATAACTATTTCGATACTTCGGTGTACCGCAAGCCTTTCAGCGTTGCTCTCCCTCCACATAATCTTTCTTTCCATCCGTATCAACAAAACATGTCCGCCTTCTACACCTATGTCTTCCGGGCTCTACAGTTCTGTTCGTCAACGGACTCCTTATCTGATGAAATTTCTTTGCTTAAGACCATCGCTCGCATCCGTGGGTACTGTCCCAGCATTATCGATGCTGCCGTTTTCAAATTCTCAAAACGTTCTTACAGTACATCTCTTAGTCGAATATCTTCAAATAATTACATTGGCTTCGTAACACTCCCTTACGTGCCCAAACTTAGCTCCGCCATTGCCAAAGTCCTTCGGCAAGCCAAATTCAAAGTTACCTTCTCGCCTATTAACAAGATTTTGCCCTCTAGACTCAAAGATAACATTTCCACACTCCAACGCTGGGGCGTGTATCAAATTTTTTGCCAGTTCGGACTTTCCTACATAGGACTGACAAAACGTGCCCTCATGCATCGGTTGAAAGAACATCGCCGATACGTTGAGAAAGGTGAGGTGCACAAATCATCCATTGCTGTTCACAGCCACGAACACAACCATCGCTTTAACTTTTTTGACGCTCGTATCATCCACCAACCTCATTCACCACTTGAACTGGACTTCGCCGAAGCTTTCTTCATTAACATGTTTCGTGATTCCATTGTGAATGACCACAGCTCAACTCCTTCCTTCAGCTCAGCTTGGCGAAATGTACTCCACCTAACTCCTTCTGATATTAATCCATAGTCCCGCCATAATTGCCACCTCTACTAACAGACAGCCAACTTTTCCACAATTTGGTAATTTCTGGGAAGAGTGGCCGCACCACAAAAACCACGTATTACTTGACTTCCTACTTTTGGAAGTGAACATTTCACTTAATAACTCAACTCTAGTTACATCCGCGAATCAACCTCGTTTGTTGACGATATTCCACGTGTTCACTCCCGAAGAAGGGCGAACTTTTATCGCCCGAAACGCGTAGCTCGAACTCAATCTTGACATAAATACGCTTCTAAAACGTTGTTTTTGTAATGCTTATCAATTCTTATTAATCAATTAATAAAATTTTACAATACAATATTTATTCATTTACCCCCATAATATAGCCAATGTTAATTTTTGCTTAAGGGGGAGGGGGGCGTGAAATGGCCAAAATATTGCTTACGTAATACTTGAATTCCCCCTCAGGTATGATTTGGTATTACTCCTCCTACTTGGATCGTTAAAGACTCATGAATACTACTTCCGGTTCCCGAGAGGGGCGTAAAAAATATAATAGGGGGGGGAGGCTCAAGTAGCTGTAAAAAAAGTGCCCTAATATCCAATGAGAGGGGTTGGGAATCCTTAGACCCCGCCCCCTTTTCCCATGATGCTGTTTCGTGATGACGCCATATATATCCAAGCAAGAAATTTTCTGACATAAAAACATACGATTCTTTGATTTTATGGGCAGTTTCATTGTGTGTTGTAAAAACAATGTCTTCTCGGTCCATAAATTTCCAAATTATGAAGTTATTGATAGTAGTGATTTGAAGACATAAGCATTATTCTGGAATCAGACGGCTTTGACTGAGCAGAGCCATCGGAAATCATTGGCCTTACGAGCTGTCTGCTGACGTCAGAACTCCAAGTCACCAATCAGAATTATTTCGAAAGCATATCCATCGCCTTGAACACGCAAAAAGGTAGTGACGTTCCCACAATTACAATTCACGTTCATTGGAGTCATTGCCGCAAAAAGTAGCACAAACGCATTTCTTTGTCCTTTGCTGTGCCTAGTATGTGTTAATCGCTATTTTGGACGATAAAGTTCACGAAGGATCATTAACTAGTTACGCGTATTAAAAAAGGAGCAGGAAATTTAAATTTGGTGAGTTTGGTCGCCAAAAGAAAACTTAACTCGCCACGGGGTGTCTACCAAATTCTATTTCAAACTTCCCTGACTTTTCCAGGTTTCCAAATCTGATTTCCAGTCGCTAATTACAGTAAACAACATGCAATGCACTAAAATTTGCGCAATCACAATAAGTTTCAAGGCCATAAAATCGATTAATGCAAAGCCCAAAGCCATTTATAACTCAATTATAGTGAATTTACAAATTCAAAAGCTGTATTAAAAAGTGTATTTCTTTACACTAAAAACTTGCACTAATTAAATATTTACAGCAACATTTCCATTTGGCCCTTTTTGAGTTCATTATAAAAGAGTTTAACTATATAATCGCAAAGCTGATGCTTCATCTTCTATTTCATTTAAAATGTGTATGACTATATATAAGGCAAAGGAGATTGGTATGATCAAAATCCCTTACAGATTAAATAATTTAGCTAAAAACACTTTTTTTTTCAAGTTTTAGTTATATATTTGGCAAACATTTTCTCCTGAGAAATATATAGGCTTAATAATTTTATATAAATTATATTAGTTTTGGTGCAAAATGGTAACTTTTGGAAGAAGTTTAGTCAAAAGTACAAGTTTTTCAAATTTTTCAGTAGGTAATGTGGTATGAAAAGCACAGTTCAGGAAAATTATTTTAATAAGTTATTTATTATAACAATGAATTTCAAATTTCCCTGACTTTTCCAGGTATTCCAGATGAGTAAACACCCTAGTGCTAATATATATGAATATGTCATTCGATTTAAATCAAAATAAGGGAAAATTCAAGTATTACGTAAGCACCTTTGGGGAGAGAGGGCATTGCTGTTGTGCTTATTTTCCTATGTTAGCCAATGTTAATTTTTGCTTAGGAGGGAGAGGGGTATAAAATGGCCAAAATATTGCTTATGTAATAATTGAATTCTCCCTAAGAAGAGAGCAGTAAAAAAAAAAAAGTTTGTCTACGTAAACAGGGCCCGATCATTACAATCTTGGGCCCAGGGCAAACAAAAAAAATTTGGGTCCCCAATTTCCCGATTATAATCTTCGTATAAGGAGAACGGAACTAAAAGATCCAGAGGATGTCCTAGCCTTTCATCAGCCCCTTCCTTCCTCTCTTCAAAAAAAATATTGCCATTTATCTATATCACTGAGTTTCAACCAGAAAGAACATTTTTTGGGCCTCCAATATTTGTGGACCCTGGGAAGTTGTCCCATCTGCCCTGCCGGTAATAGGGGCCCTGTACGTAGGGTGCAAACTGAATTAGATATTGTGAGAACCACACGAAATTCGAAACTGGGATAGACCAACGTTTCTCAACCTTTTGACCCTTGGGGAGCCCTTGAAATAATATGTATGTTCAGGAGAGCCCCTATATAAAAACTATTACAGTAGAACCTTCCTAAGGACACCATCTTTGGGACTGGACTACAATGGTCACTACAGACAGATGGTCACTATTCACTACAAACGTTGGTATAGGCACGACTAAGTCCCTACAAGTTCTCTCTTATAAAATGTGGTCACCTGATTCAGGCGGTCGATTTACTAAGGTGGTCACTTTTCCGAGTTCCACTGTGTGTATTATTAATGACATCCTTTTTCGTTGACTTAAAGTTTAACTTAAAAGTAAAATAAAAAAAGTTCGCCAAGAAAACGCAACGTATTTTTTCTGATGGTTACACAAAAAATATCTTTATACGCGTATTATTACATACAAGTTTATTAACAAGCTGGCTAACTATATTTAACGTGGCGAACCTTGATTTGTGCAGAGCACATGCGCATACGAGATGCTCCATAGCCGTAAATACAATGCGAAAAATGAAGTACCACTGTTAGAGTTTAGTTATTTAACTAAAGAGTTCCGCAGTTCTGCAGCGTCCCTGAACTGGCCACTGGTTATTTATTCCTATCTCTTGAAGAACCCCTGACGATGCCACGAGGAACCCCTGTTGAGAAATGCAGGGACAGACAGTAGGCAAAATTTCGAAAATATCATAGAATAAAAAAAATTAAACTTCGCTTTCCTGAAGAAACGCTATAAACTGTTGTGCTCCAAGTGCTGCTTTTAGCATTCAAACCGTACGACTCCTCCTCAATAAGGGATTCATTAAGGTAGGGACTTCAAATCTAAGCGCTCCCAAGTACCCCCCCCCCCTTCAAATATTTATGAGACTCTCCTAAAATATATGGTCTATAAAGAAATACAAAGCCATAGGTGCAACCGAAAAGATACGAACCACATAAAATATATTAATTGCGATTGTACATGTTTTTCCCGGTCGCTGTAAAGAGGTAACTGAATTTTACTTGGAAGGAGAAAACTGTACTTTATTAAATCAACATAGACCTGCAGTGTTGTAATAAATACAAATTTATTTGTTTGTTTGTTGTTTAAGTCTCGACTTTTGAATGAAATTTGTGGGATGAGGGCAAAGACACCCATAATTGCGCTTAAGACCGAAAACGAAGCCTTAGAAACTAGATAGAATTGGGAGTTACCTGCCCCCCTCCCCCAAATATATATACACCC
Organism: Dysdera silvatica; assembly: GCA_006491805.2. Classification (NCBI taxonomy): domain Eukaryota; kingdom Metazoa; phylum Arthropoda; class Arachnida; order Araneae; family Dysderidae; genus Dysdera; species Dysdera silvatica. The sequence goes on from QLNU02015270.1 coordinate 42,148,591, forward strand.
CTTTTTATGAACTTTCTACGTATGTCTTTGTAGCAAGGCTATCCTTTATTAAAAGGTTACTTTGTTTCAGAAGTCAGGTCGCGGGGCCTGGCTGCGCTGTTGCCAGATGAAAAAAAGCGATTGTTGTATATTATCATGAAATTAAGAACTACGGCAGGGTATCTGTAACCGCAGGTCAAGGAAGACCGCCACTTAACTGGCTCGATATCTGTGGTGTCGAAACACAGTCTAAAACTAACCCAGTCATCCGGACCAAAGCATCACGTGCAATAGAACCTTTGAAATACAATGAGAAGAAAGAATGATGGGGTTGCGAAGTGATACGGTTGGCCTCCAGACGATGTTCTTGATGTAAAAAAAAACACACCTCAACCTCCACGGTCACGCTTAAAGTATACCGCAATAATAGAAAATACGATACACCAAATCAAAGCAGGTTCATTAGCAATTCTTACCAGATAAAATGATTATTAAGAAGAAGAATTGGCGCTTCAATAAAGAAGAAGCGTGCTTCGAAGATTCTTGTTAAAACTATTGCAACGGATTTTAAAGTCAGTCTGAGGACTGACTGTTCATAAAACTATTCTAAACATTTTTGGAGATTGGCGCGTTGATTAGTTTAGAAGTTTACGCCTTAGAGTAGCTTTACGTCACCATTCAGGAGCAGCAATGACGTCATCAAGATTTAAACCTAAATTTACAATGACTGAATTTCAATATCACACTACAAGCGAACATGACAACATTCTAAATTCGGGTATCAAATAGTAGCTTAACAATTCAAAAATTATGGGGTCTCAAATGGTTTTAAAGATCATGTGATGCGGCCTTGAGTGAGTGATTGGGCAGGGGGGCATTGGGAAAGGTGGCCGCCGAAGGTGACACTGTAATCCCAGACAGGACGCTCAAACAGCGCAACCAACCGTCGAGGCGTTTGGGGGAAAGAAGGGGGGGCATTCGAGAGTCGACCATACACAAAAATGCACGTTCGCACATGTATCATCATTTAACATGTGAAGCGGCCTTAGAGAAAATATTGTGTTTTGATATCTAATGGTGGGGGACTTAGAGTCCTCTGAGCTCCCCCCTTTCCTACATCACTGGTATCAATGAACTAACACTTAACATCTCAACCCCAATTATATATATATATATATATATATCATCATCATCATATTCAACCATTATCTATCCACTGCTGGATGAAGGTCTCTCCAAATGCTTTCCACACAAGTCTATCCTGGGCCATTCGTTTCCACGTCACCCCAACCTCTTTTCTTATTTCATCCACCCATCTAGTTTGAGGACGTTTTCTAGGTCTTCGGTGGTCTCTTGGAATCCAGTTCAGAATTTCTGTTGTCCATCGTTGATCAGTTCTTCTTGCAATATGCCCAGCCCATCGCCATTTCAGTCCTTTTACTTTAACAATGATGTCCTCTACTCTAGTTTGCTCTCTCACCCAAGTGTTTCTTTTTCGATCTCTCCTAGTTATTCCAAGCATGCACCTCTCCATGCTCCTTTGCGTTGTCTGTAACTTTCGTATTGCTCCAACTGTTAGACTCCATGTCTCTGATCCATAAGAGAGGACTGGCAATACACACTGGTTGAAGACTTTTCTTTTTAGACATAAAGGCAATTTCCCCTTCAGGATAAAACTGTTTCTTCCAAATGCACTCCAGCCAAGTTTAATACGTCTGTTGAGTTCTTTCATAATGTTGCCATCCATTG
>QLNU02015270.1:42150864-42166344 GCA_006491805.2 Dysdera silvatica
AATTTCGAACAAAATGCCTTTTAAAGGTTATTGTCCCCCCACCTCAATATTTTCATGCTGTCGGCGCCGATTCATATGGAGAAATTTCCATTTCCAGTTTCTGGAGACAGGTTAGAGTGTTCTTTGTGTTGGAAAATAAGAGCATTGCTTCTTCTGTACCGCGAAAATAACGCCGCCTACCGACAGTGAGCAGAACATTGTCTGCTCTCTCTAGTAGTGCACAGATGTAGCTCATTGGCGTAGTAACTCAAAATTTATGGGATTCAAGCGGCTTTAATGAATATCGTAGGATGCAGTATTAAATGGAAGGATGTCATGGCCCTGCTATGGTGCAGTGATCACGCATTCTTCTATTGTACCATTAACCTTGATTCGACTCTCAACTGGGCCTTGCGATGGTGCAGTGATCACACATTCTTCTATTGTACCATTAACCCGATTCGATTCCCAACTGGACCTTACAATGGTGCAGTGGTCACGCATTCGTCTATTGTACCATTAACCCCGATTCGACTCCCAACTGGACCCTACAATGGTGCAGTGATCACACTTTTGTCTATCGTACTATAAACCCCGATTCGACTCCCAATTGTGTCTTGCAGTAGTAATGCGTTATACTCCGGTTCGACTCCCAATTGCACCAGAAAAGAGAAACTGCTAACAGTAACTCGGGGATGGTTCCTTAGGCCTTAAGAAGTTCGGATTCCTCGGAAAAGTGCAGGTCCAGGCACTGCATGACTACTGTTCTTTAAAACTCAAACAAATTACCCACCAAGTCCAGGATCTCATTCTGTGGTCAACAGAAGCTCCGCTTACTTGGAAAACTGTAGATCCCTGCGGAAAACGACCTTTGCTGCCCTTGCGCCGTAGAAACACAGGAAAACTCATGACTCGTCACTTCAAGGTAGTTTTAAAAAGCAAATAACTTTTTTTTTTAGAATATTCCTGGATGATGTTACTTTTATTCTAATTGTGGAATGGGGAAAATATACTCGTATAATGATTTTTTACCTTGAATCTCACATTCGGCAGTCAATTTCGGATTTTGTAAGTTGAATAGGAGATTTCAGTGTGAATATTGGTGAAGTTGTTAAGAAGTTGATACTGTTCAATTGTTTCAAAGTTGTAGTTTGTGTCTTATGGTGCAAGGACAGTGGGAACATTTTTGCGCCAGGGCAAAAGAAAATATTGCTAACGCCCTTTACTCTTTGTGTACATCAAGCAAAATAATTTATTGGACTTCGAAAAGAGTGGATTGTCCATCTGTAGTGTTAAAAGAATGATAACACTGGAGTCATCGGTTCGAATCTAACTCGTCGCATTGTAAGTTTTGCACAAAAGTCAAGCGAGGTTCTAATCTTGATCCAAATCACAGAACTGTTAAAAGAAGAGAATTATTTTCTAGCCTAGCTTTCCTCTCTTCTTTCTTTAGGACAAGTTTTCTCTTCGAAATCTCCCTGAAACTGAAATTACGCATTTTGACTCTTCTGAAAGTCAACAGGGTGTCTACTGGTCACGAATTGCCAAAAAAGGTCACGAAAGTCAAGGAAAAGTAACGAATTCGCAACCAAGGTCACGAATTTTACTTCCGAAAAGGGTTTTTATCAATTCCTAATTTTTTAGCTGTTTTATAGCAAAATACTATTTTTAAAGCCAAAAAAGCGTAATTTATAGCTAAATCTGGCTATTTTGGGCGGGGTCGTAGCATGCCGTGTATTTAATGGAAACGGACTTTCAGCTAGAAAATAGTTTTCTTCTGGGAAACCTTGATCGCAACTCTAGACTAGGACCCTAGACCAGTAGCACTAGATACCATGTAAGAGTTTAAGGGTAACACTTCTTATCCCAACGTTGCTTGTATGGTACGTGTGTTTTTGTTTTATCCGTTATTGTAAAACAAGGCAGAAGTTTTTAAGGTAAATGCGAATATTCTGTGATTTTTTATAATTTGTTCTTAAAAATGTTGGATATTTCATTCAGTCTTTGACTAAAAGAAGGTTTTCAAGAGTTGATGGTTAAGTTTTCATAAAATTTGCTAACTACAATTGAATTATTAATTCACGTGTTGCGTATTAACTAGTTTCTTCTTGTAAACAATAAAATTTGTAACGTAACCTGTCTTTTGTAACAATAAAGCACCAATAAGAATTTAGATAGGAAAAAGTAAGTTGTGTGTTATATTATTAGTCAAAACATTAGTGAAGTTTTAAAGGAAATATTTTTGAAAATCAGGGAAATGTCAGGGAAATTTTTAACCGCCTGATCTAAAAACACCATTATCCTTATCTCTTTGTCGAAATTTGACAATATCCCCCCAAAAATCTGGTTATGCCCCTGCATATTACCGAATTATATAGGTCAAGAAAAGTTTCTGTAAGATCATGAATAAGTCAAGAAAAATTCATGAATTTGCATTTTCAAAATTCAGTAGTGGTCAAGCGAATGTTTTCTACCCAACAGGCAGAATCATTCCTTCAACTTCGAAAAGAGTCAAATGATGAACGTAGAAGATGAAGAGGAGGATAACAAAGACCAATAACTTCAACAATAATTGAGGCGTTGAAAACAACAGTGGTATAAGTCACAAAAATGAAATTTTTGAGTTAAGTCCATCCACTAGGGTTGCATTACTATCTACAACACTGGTATATATATCCATAGTGTAATTATTGGGCTACAGGATAGCACCATGTTGACCAAAGTGGAATTGGCGTTTCGTTGGATGCAAACCCTTTCATATCTCATTTTAAGCAAAAATGGCTGGGATTACAGCGCTGCCCCCGGCGGCCACCCTTCCCAATGAAACCCTTGCAAAAAGAAGAAGAAGCAAAAATGGACGTGCCATTGTTGTTTTCAAGGTCTCAATTAATACAAATTGCTTCAAAATTCCATGTTTCCATTCTTCGTACATAGTTCGAAGTTTCGAAATATCTCCTGTTGAATTTATGAATAAATTTTTACACTTCGTTTATATGTAGGAATCGTGTGCACAGACAACGGCCAACGTTTCGAGAAATACTGATTTATCTCAATACGAAAGTTGACGATGCCTTGATCATTTCGGATGAAGATTATTTTAGGATTCAGGTACTTTTTTTCATCCTTTGTAGCCAAAGTGAAATGAAATTAATAAAACTTCGTTCTTGACTCACTATTTCAAGCAGGCTTTCATTGAAAGAAGGTTTGTTGGCATTGTTTTGAGAGATATATTTGTCATGTAAAATATTTGGCAGTTAACATACTACATGGTTCTCACCATCCTTGAATTGTTCTTGACATTCGGGGCCCTTGAAAAGTACTTGAAAACTGACAAAAATGTGGTTGGTCCTTGAATAGTCCTTGAATTTTTCTCAAAATTTTTTTTCCAAGTTTTGGCAAAGAAAGGAAAGAAATAAAAAGGACATTTCCTTTTATTTCCAGAACAAAGTGTTTCGGACAGGTCCCCTTCCTCCCCGCCCACTGAGCATGGCGAATACAAGGGATGCAAAAAGGGTAGCTTTTGCTGGCAGTGTGCCAAGTTGAAAAGGAGCAACATAATTAAACACTCTAATTTCAGTGTTATGCTTGTTATGCCTTGAATTTTTAATTAAGTTTTATGTACGAGTAATTAACAATGTAATTGACAATGTAAGATCCTTGAAAAAAATTATTTGATACGTGAAAAGTCCTCCAAATTTCCTTGAATTTCATCAGGACAAAAGAGTGGGAACCATGTACTATATTCCAAAAAATTATAAATTATAAGAGCTCATTTAAAATGCTTTAATATACATCAGCTTCCCTATTACTTTGATGGTATGTTCCATGCTGTTCAAAATTTGTTTCTACTATCTATTTGTCATAAATACAGGTCTTTAATATAGTATAAATATTTTTCAAAATTATATATGTCTTTAATATTTATGTGTTATAATTGTAAAGCTTAAATATCTTTTTCAATAGCAGTTGTTAGTATTTAAAGACTTATTATTTATTTTTAATGTTTATTTGTCATAGTTTTAATTCATGAAACAGATATCTTGACCTACAAAATAATTAGAGATTTTATTAAAATGTACCTTAGGCATATTTAATTTTTTATTTATTTATTTATTTATTAATCCTATAAAGGGTTAAAGACTAATATGACTGAAAACTTATCTCAAAAGCGTGATTGTTTTCATTTACATATCAGGGTTGCTTTCTTTGTCGTTTTCATTTCAAAATGGTTTTTAAAGATTTAGAGTAAATAGAGATGATCGTTGATTTTCAGTGATTCGTTCAATTACAGTGATCGGTCATATTCAGTAACTGATTAAAAAGAACGAGGATAAGGCTTATGAACGGATTTTCTTAAAAGAATGATAATAACTGAATGAATTCATCAGAATAACCGATCTTGTTTAATTCCATTTAAAGCAGTAATGATCAGGAGAAGCATTACTAAATATTTTTATTTTACTCCAGGCCCTATTTTACAATAATACCCTGGCTATAAAGCCTAAACGCTAATTTAAACATCCTTTTCTGTTATATAGGAGACATGGAAAAGCGAAATTAATAGTATGAAAGCGACAAAACCTCGTAATATTCATGATTCTTCACATGTCGAAAATCACCGCGTCAGACATAAAAGGAAGCCAGCGAAGTAAGTGAAATTTTCATTATTCGAAATAGTATTATACTCACATTAGAAAATACATTATATAATGGCGGGAAACGTGGGACTTAAGCATGTGTCAGCTATTACGAGGTGTCCGCTATTTCGAAGGATTAGGGCATAACGATCATTCAGACTGAGAATTGGAAAAACTAAATAGAGGTGTCCGCTATCCGTGAGCGTATGTTAAGGAGGTTTGACTGTATTTAAGTAGAATAAGGACGACTCTCTTTAATTGTCACGTACCAAACAGTCACTTTACATTCCTTTGTGCGTTGTACACGAGCTATCTTTAATTCCCAACCTTTGTAGTGAAGCCAATCTGGGATTTGTCAAGGGTAGGGACTTACAGATTTGCGAAGAATCCGAACCTCGACCCGTTTACTTTACCTTTAGAATCAAATCTGCCAGTACGTGGTAATGGGTTGACACCTCGTCTTTCTAGTACCGTAGCAACAATGACCAGTTTTTGTTCACTTGTTTATACTCCAAACAATCAAGACTTTCCAAGCCTCATGAACTCGATGAGAAATGTATCATGAGGAGGGACCTACAGTTTCCCGAAGAATACGAACTTCTGCAAGTGTTCTGTTTTGAAGGTACAGTCAAAACTTTCAAGTAATAAAAAGTCATTGTACTGAATAATGGAAGTCCAACTCAGGATTTAGAGACGGTAAAGAAATACGTTGCCTTTATAGCGGATGTTACATAATCGATAATAATGTCATTACGTGTTAACGTTATTACCTCTAAAAGTCATGGTTCATTACCCAGTTCTTCATTAATTACTTTCCTGCCTTACAGATGATTTGAAGTGATTATTTTGAACAATATTGTGTAAGATTCAAAAGTAGTGGAAAAACGAAGAACTGCTTTTGGAGGTAACAACATTATTGTTGATTGTGTTTGGTCCACTTATGACTAGAGGTGTAAAAAACCCGGGAATTTTGGACACATTGGAAACTTTGATGGGAAGAAACCAAGATAGCTAGAATAAAGGAGGTAGTCCCGTCCTTACCTTTCTTCCTATTGGTCGATTGGACACAATCAACCAATAGGAAGAAAGGTGCGGACAAGACTACCTCCTTTATTCTAGCTATCTTGGTTTCTTCCCATCAAAGTTTCCAATGTGTCCAAAATTCCCGGGTTTTTTACAACTCTACTTGTGACACCATAGCGACAACCACCACATTATATTTTGCTCAAGTTGTACATTTTATGACAATTTAATTTGAATAATGGCGAGTGATGTGGTAATGTCTGTGTGTCAGGTGTCTATTGCCAGGATGAAGGGGCAACTAGGGTAAGGCGTAAGGAATATGGGGCGCAAGGCGCCCTGGGATTGTTCTATATAAATAGCTCGATGGGGCAACTGGGGCCAGGATCCAACCCGGCTTGGCTAAAGGCTTGTTGTGCGTTAAGTTAGAGTATTGGCATTTTTTAGTACATAATGTTTATAATTTCATATTTTATATATTTAGCAGATCAAAAGTAAGTGATTCCAGCAGCGGCAGCAATTCAAAGCGTGGATTTTGGAGAACATTTGCAAGAACTCGTAGACTTCTTCAGAAACGTTACAGAGAAAGTAGCTCTGTGGAAACCAGGTTAGTATTTTTAAAATAATTGTAAAATCATGAAAGTTTATAAAATTTAGAAAACAGTTATAAAATTTTTGGGAAATTACTGGTTTCATTTACAAAAATATCGCCTTCCGATTTTTCATGGTTGCAAAACGATGGCTATTCTTAGATTTGTTTATGTGTTCATTACGCAAGAGTAGCAATGGTCATACTGCGTAGGAATATGCAGTTTTCCGAGGAATCTAAACCGCTGCTTCCAGGGTAAAAACCCCGTACTATGGTAGGTAGAATAACAGCAGGTACTCCACTATACCATTGAGGATCGAACCTAGGCTAATAGCACGCTAGACGGATACGTTACCACCACGAAATCGTGAGGCAGTGGTCCCACATTTTTCTGTGGAATCAGTCCTAGATTTATACAAATGTAGGACATGGGCGTGTTTGTGTGAATGTTGGAAAAGTTGGCCGAGCGAGCGGCACTGTATTTCCAGATAAGGTTGCATCGATGTCCAATGATCTAGAATAAATGTAAGATTTTCTAAAGAAGATTCGCTCTCTTACAGACGTGGTTGTCGAACCTGGTCTGAGTTCAGGTTTAGAGAATCTTCGTGAAAAGTTTGTGAAGTGGTTTGACAGTCAATTTAACCAGGAGGTTGGTGAACAGTGATTGAAGTTCAGGTGTACAGTAGTAAAATTTGAATAGAAGCCAAGAAGATTGATTGATTGTTTGGCTTTTTTATGGCGCAAGAGCATCTGGGCTATACTGCGCCAAGAAGAGCCAACAGCTCTGTAGAGTTGAAAAGTCCAAAGGTAAGAAGCAAGAAAATGCGTGAGAGGGAAAAAAATGTATTCTTTACGGGCTTTGCGTTTTATATGATGGTTAGCACACGTGATTATGACTTCGTATTTGATTTAATTCCTGCAGTGAACACACTAGTGTTTAGAGTACGTAGTTCGGATGTCTCGGTAATCCATTGATCCTGTCTAATGCATCTCTCCTGTGATCTTGGAAAAAAAAAGTTTTGCGGTTTGAAAAAAAAGGCGTGCTTGAGAATTTTTTTTTTTTTTTACGGTGGGGGGGGGGCAAGTTTAATACTTTTATAATTTTGTCAGGTTTTTGTAATCTCCTAAAATTACCTCATGACAGTGAACTTTGAAACAAAAGCATTTAAACTTCCGTGTGTTTTAAATGTCGGAATTTTTGAAGCTATTTAATTTCTATTTATTTTATTTTAGTTCTCAAGTACTCGAGACCGTGGACGCAAACTCTGGCAACATGAGTTGTCACAGGTCGACCAAAGCTAAAGTTAGACGAAAAGATATTAATGACAAGAGCCATTATTCCAAAGCATATGGTCCTGCAGCTGAGATGTGTTCCAATAGCAATGTAGTTTCTCAACTGCTGGTAGTCCCAGAGTGCATAGCTCCAGCAGAAAGCTCAGCAATACATGATGCTCTCCGTATTTTGTCATCCATAAAAATCTTTGTTCAAGCAAGCAGTAGCCCTACTTCATCGCAGGAGGAAGATGATGCTGATAAGGAAAACGTTTCAATGGATGATATCAGTTCTTACAAAGAAAGCGTTCTGTCACTTGATGAGAGTTCAAGCACAAATTTCGGCGACCATGAAACCCGGCTGTTGTCTCCGGAACCAAGCCAGGAAAACACAAGGATTGATTTGCCAGACTACCAAGATCTGCTGAGGAACGAAAGAGTATTTCAATCATCCATGGTGAGTCAAGTCTCCTTAATTTCAAGAATATATTTTTATTTTAAATTGTAGATTATTAGAAAAATGAGAAAGTATTCTGCTTTTCTTTCTCTTTCTTTTCTTATTTTTTCCTCGCTATAAAAGAATGAATGCATAATGGTAAGTGCATAAATGAAAAGATTTAAGTTTGAATCTTTTCATGGGTTAAAGGGTGGGATCTGGATTCGTTTATTGGATGAAAGTTCTGGGATTACAGCGCCGCCTCCGGCGGCCACCCTTCCCAATGAAACCCTTGCACAATTCCTCCTATTGGATGAAAGTTTAAGTTCCTTCATTACTCCATTCGCTGTTACGCATAAGATTTAAAATGGCTGAAGATAGTTGAATTGAAGTTAGACTAGTTGAAGCTCAAGGGAGAATGACATAATGTCATAACGATGAAGTAAATTTACTGAAGAGATGGCGGGGGATAAAGTCAGACAGAAGTCATAGTCTTTAAAGGAAGTGTCCAGTTCCCGAGAAGAATACATCCAATACTTGGGTTCTTCTACTAGATAAATGAGTCGAATTTAAATTCTTTTACTCGTTAAAAGATCAGTTTGGTTCTCTCATACGGGTAAGTTGAGTGAAGATAACTGTGCGAGAGGGGATCGCCTTTGACGGTAGGTTTCACTGTTTGAGCGTCCTGTCTGGGAATGCAGCGCTGCCTTCTGCGGACGCCCTTCCTAAATCCTCCACTTTCCCGCTTAATAGAAAGAGCTATACGAATAAGAAGCTTTAGTAACTCGCCAAGTTTTTCGTAATACTTTTGTGTTAATTTTTTTTTTGACAAATTTCACGCCAAATCTCGCCAATTTTAACTTTATTTTTCGAAATTAATTTGTTTTTAATTTTATTTATCTCAGCATGCTTTTGAAAATTAATGAACGTGTTAGTTTACTAAACTTACAAAAACACTCTTTGTTCTTAGGAATGCAGTGTTTCCAATTTTGACCAATATAGCAGGAGAGAACCGGCAACGTTGTACGTATATATTTTTTATGTTAAAAATAATTTCGAAGAAGAATTCTGAGTTTAAGTTGGGCTTTATGGATCAAGGACATCTAAGATGATGCTGCTCCAGGACTTAGTTTTAAAAAAATCCGTATGTTTTTCGCCTGAGGGAATAAAACCCGGGATTGCGAAGTGCAGTTTTGTTTCCTGAATTTTTACTGTGCAACATGGTACGTACAGAATTTTATAAACGAGTATTTTATTTATCTACACGACAGTAGTACCTCATCGAATCTTATATGGCAGTTCGTCAGTATGATATGGTGCCATAGCTTTTTCGTGACCATGGAAGTATACTTTAGGAGATTGACTTCACTCGTTTGGATTTTATTCCATGTAAGCGTTCTTGTTGTATGGCCACCTCAACACATTTGTCCTATTCAACGTCACCTACTGTTCAGTCCTGAGGCCTAGAATAAAGACGAACCTGTAAGCAGGGCTGGACGAATACGGTCGCCACCGACGACCAGAATGTTGCGGTTGCCGAGTAGGGAAGCTTTTTTTTTTTCCTACTAGGATCTAAAATTTTCTTATTAAGCCGGGTGAGGACCATTCTTGTCAAACAAGTATGGGTCGCCACGGTTTACTTAACCTTGCAAGACAGTAAAAATTTCAATATAAAAAACGTATCCGAAGTTAATGCATTAACTCCAGCTACATAACATATATTAACTTCAGATACATAACATATATTAACTTCAGATACATAACATGGACTACATTAACTTCAGATGCATAACATAGGCTATATTAACTTCAGATACATCATACAGGCTATATTAACTTCAGATACATAACATATGCTATGTTGATTTCAGCTACATAACATATATTAACTTTAGATACATAATACAAGCTATATCAATTTCAGCTACATAACATATATTAACTTCAGATACATAATACAAGCTATATCAATTTCAGGTACATAACATATGCTATATTGATTTCAGCTACATAACATATATTAACTTGAGATACATAACATACGCTATATTGATTTCAGCTACATAACACGTGTTCACTTCAGATATATAACATATATTAAGATCAGATACATAATATATATATATATATATATTTACACTTCGGATACATAATATATATTAGCTTGAGCATGGTTCCCACTGTCTTTGGAAGTCCTTGAAAAGTCCTTGAATTTTTTTTGCTAAGTAGGGGCCCTTGAAAAGTAATTGAAAACTGCCAAAAATGTGGTTGGTCTTTGAAAAGTCCTTGAATTTTTCTCAAAAATCTTTTTCCGCGTTTTGGCAAAAGAAGAAAAAAAAAGAGTATTTCTCCTTATTTCCTGAACAAAGCCAGTAGTACTTTGGACACGCCCCCTTCCTCTTTCGCCCACTGAGCGTGGCTAATACAAGAGATGCAAAAAGAATAGCTTTTGCTGGCAATGTGCCGAGTTGAAAAGGAGAAACATAATTAAACACTCTAATTTCAACATTGTTCTTATAATATCTTGCATTTTTAATTTTTATGTATATTGCGATTGCCAATGTAAGGTCCTTGAAAGTCATTATTTGGTCCTTGAAAAGTCCTTAAATTTCATCAGGACAAAGGAGTGGGGACCATGTTAAGGTATTATAGGAACCTCACCTTAAAACTTTTCTCAAATCTATGTTTCACAAATTGTTTATTTCCTTCTTGAACCAATAAAGAATTTTCCTTTCTAAAAATATTTTTTATTTTAATTTTTAATTTTATCCAATGTTTACAAATAACTGTTGTTTATCTAGGCCCAGTCCCATGAGTCGAAGAGCTGATAGCCAAAATTTCGTTTTAACAAGCTCAGGTGAATATTTGGCCGACGAAGAAAATACGAGCGAACACTCCATTGGCCAACACTCACCGAGTGAATTTTTTTCTAGCTCATCCAATCCTGACATAATCCAAGGTTTGGATAATTTTACTTCTTCGGTCACCGGTTCCGTTAATATGATTGATTATGATCCCGTAACAGATAATATGGAAGATGGTGATAATGGCCACTGAATATCATAATTTGAAGAGATGTCAGACACTGCCGACTTTAGTTTTGTATGTACTATTGATCTGTTCGAATAGATTTATTCGAAAAATCCATACCATTTGCATTTACTGTATATTTTCACAAATAAAATTATGTGGTACTGTGTGGGAGTCCTGTTTTAACTTTTAAAAATGTATTTTAAGTCGCGCAGCAGTCCAGGTGACGCTGGCTTTTAGGACAGAATTTTTTTTATGTCATTTAGAGTTCAGGGGTCAACCGACAGTTCTTTCATTTAAAATAGTATTAAGACGAGTTGTGTCGTCTTAGTACGTAACTGTACAAACAAACACAAGCTTCAAGCACTTCCTTTTACTTCGGAAAATGAGCCATTTTGGTTATTTCATTGTAAAAATTCTTTTCGAATAAAAAAAACCTAAGCTTTCGTAAATTATATTTTGTCAGTATTATTTTTGTTAATTTCTATCGGGATCATTTATTGTAAAAAATGTTAATGTTAAATTAAAAATAAATTAACATTATATTGAATCGACGTCACCTTATGACGTCATCAGCATGAAGTTGGGGTGTGGAGGTTACAAAAAATGCAACATAGCGAATGTTTTGGGTTTCAACTGAGCAAAACGTTTTCGATATTAAAAGGAATAATTCGATATTTCGGCTTCCCGTTTTTTTTCAATTTAGGCTTTTGAATATCCTAATGGTTAGTGAAGGATTAAAATGCTGTTTTATTGTGCAGCAGTTTAGTTAATATACCATCATTAATTATTATTTAACTGTTCATAAGATGAAGCGATTAAGCACAAGGTTTTACAGTTATAAACAAATATAAATAAAATTGATGATTTTCGAAAACGCAAACCTTCTCTAAATTTTAAATACATGTATTTACAAAAAAATTTAAATACATGTATTGTATATATGTACGACACGTAAATGTTATTTTGTTGTTTGAAAAATTGTACTAATAATGTATAGTTACACCTCATTGGCGCCGACGGTATAAATATGGGGGGCACATGCCAGTAGAAGGCATTTTGTTTGAAATTGAAGGGGAGAACCCTAATAACATTGGGATGTTCCCTCCCCGCTACAACGTCCGTGGTTACACGTTTATTGCGATTGACAACGACACTGAAACAATATATTGTGTTTGAGAAGAGGAATATTGCATTCTCTGATTGGTTGCTTTCAACCTGATCTATGAAGGTGTGGCCTATATATAAAAAAAATTACAAGGTTAATATTTACTTTTTACGAAATTCATAGCCGAAAGCAAATTATTTTTACCTGTATCAGAGAAAAATTATTGTGAGGGGGGGGGGACCCTCCACCCCCCCGCTCACACATTTAAAAACATACGTTTGGGGCCCTGTCAGTTTTGTGCATAAATATTATTTAGGCGTCCTGGATCCGAAATTTCCAGTCCATTCGTAAACATCATCCCTAGAATATTTCCACGACAAAATATTTATTCATGAATAATACCTCGAAAACTAAAACGACAAATTCCAGGAGAATTTCTGCCAACCCGGTATAATTGGTGCCGTGGCCCAGAAGTTGAGAAACAGTAATTTACCAATCGTTTCGATCGCTCTTGGAATTTTGCTGACGATCCCTATCGTCATAGTTTCAGCAGAATATTCATTCTCTAAATTGAAAATTAACAACACATACTTATCATTTATTGCTACGACTGACTCTCAAAATCCACTCAACGCTTTGGCTCTTATTTTAATCAAAAATGACTTGTTTTCTGATGAAAGTGGCTATGTTTATTGAGTTAGCTATTCATTAATTCGTTATGATTATAATAAATCGTGTTTTGATTGATTACTTTTTTGTCATGCCAGCTGCGATACAGGCGTTTCACTGATGCCCCTATCTGTTGAGTCCAGGCATTATAAAAAGCCTCGGCCATATCCGTCATAAAGACATTAGGCGTCAGTTTACCAATTCTTTTATTTCAGAGAAAAACAATGCCAAGACTGTCTGGTCGCACCTATTTGACATCATGAATGTGCATGGGAAACTTTGTCTCATATCGTCTGGCACCACTAATGCTGTTAGGCCAAAATTGTAATTGTTCATCCCATGTGTGTCTCATCAAGACATAAACAGTCATGACCATACTTTTTTAACATTCCTTTTTGAGCATCGGTCATTATTATTAACAGAAAATTATCACGTTTTAAATTTGGATAATCCTCCAACATCTTGCGGTTTATAAAACAATACACAGTCGTTTTTAGCAGCTTTTGTTTCATTTGCCCAAGCTTCAACGCTGATGCCATCAACTTTGTGCCGCACTGAACCTGAATTTGAGTTAAATAAATTTTCTATGTCGTGTAAATCTGCTTTCGTTAACAGATGCAGACTTTTCAATCTGAAAGTTTCCATGACAGATCTTCTCACTTCATCTAAAATTATGTCGATTGATTGTTTGGTTTTTTTATGGCGCAAGAGCATCTGGGCTATACTGCGCCAAAAAAAAATTATGTCGAAGGGCAGCTTAGCTGCAATTTTTTCAGCCAAATTTTCTCGTTCAGATTTAGTGAGGAACAAGTGTCCAAGCTAGAATAAGTGCGTTTTCGTAAAGGTAATCGAACATTTCTCACTCTTTTCTTCAAAGACTCTCATATAGGTTGGGCAGAAGTTTCCACTCTCAACACATTTTCTAAATTTTAATTTTAGGAATAAAGGAATATAAAATTTTCAAACCTTTACGACAGAGGTTCCCAGACTGTGCACCGAGGTGTCCCAAGGACTCCGCTGTACCATTCTAAGGGCTCACCGGCAAAAAATGAATTGAAAACGAAAGAACACTTTCAGAAAAATTAATTCACTCGTTCAGTAAAATACAAATGGATGATCCCAATTTTTTGGAAAAGTATTTTTCATCGCATTACTATTACTACACAATTACCTTAATATCACGCGCCTGGTATAGAAACTAACTTACATATAGGCCCTACCTAAAGAACGCGTATTAAAAGTGAAAAAGAGTTGGGCTCCGTGATCAAATGTTTTCTTAAAAAGGACTTCCCGGTCAAATTTTTCCTTAAAAGGGCTCCGCGGTCAAATATTTGCTTAAAAAGAGCTCCAAGGTCAAATTTTTTCTTAAAAAGGGTCCCGTGGTCAAATGTTTCCTTAAAACGGGCTCCGCGGTCAAATTTTTTCTTAAAAAGGGCTCCACGGTCAAATTTTTTCTTAAAAAGGGCTCCACGAGCCAAAATGTTCGAGAACCACTGCTTTATCGTATCAGGGAAAAAATAATAAATTAAAAGACGAAACTTCCCATTTGCGAAACTCTTTTCCTTTGGAAATTTGAAATCAGTGCAAAAGGTCGTTGCACTTCAACAACAAATGTGACCTAAAAAAAAAAAAAAGTAAATTTTGCACAGAAGAGACAAAAGAATATTTGGCCATATTACAGCCGTTTTTAATTTTTTCCCACGGCTCCCTGGACCATTAAATAAATAGATTTCCAACGTGCAATTCCGATAAAAATAAAAATCCACGGAAAATCTGAAAATATTCACTAAATTGAAAATAAATTGACGTTAAAAAATCCATCTGTATGTTACATTTGAAAATAACGTCAATTTTTTTTTTTCCCTACTATCTTGCCAATTGACAAAAATATCACGCGATTCGTAACGGATTATTTTTTTAAAGTTACGTGATGATTTGCTTCAAGTTAACTTCAATGAAAACGCTTTCAGCATTAAAACTTTCACACTTCGAAGAAAGCTCAGAAACCGTTGTTCTTGACGGAACACTACCATGTTTGGCGCAGTATAGCCCAGATGCTCTTGCGCCATAAAAAAGCCAAACAATCAATCAATCTTGACGGAACAGTATGAGAAATGGGCTTCAAAGAATATGGCGGCTCGTGAGGTGGAAATGTAGGAGTAATCGTATCTTAAACCAAAAAAAAAAGTAACACAACATATAAAAATATTTTCCACAAACTACATACTAATCAATGATATTCTATTTATTTGCAGGTGAAAGACAGTCTCCTCTTCTTCTGAAAAGTGAACACTGCAATGATTACAGTTCAATAAATCTCAATTCTCAGTAATCAAAAGTATTTTTAATAAGACGTCAATAGATGGCGCTACTAAAAAACAACACTTCAATATCATTATTTACGCTTTCAATAATAAACGTATTTCACTTTGTACTAAATTTATGTTATATTTATATTGATTCTTTTAAAATATATTCTAGTGAAAAACGATTTCTGAAAGGATGCTGTTTTAAGAGACGGGAGGAGAACAATAGGACCTTATTTATATTAATTCAGTTTAGTTTTTAAACCAACAGATGGCGCGCTTCATTAATAAAATTGCTAAGAAAAAAAAATATTTTTTTAAAACCGTTATAGATATGGCAAAAAACTATTTCAAATGTCGCTGGTAGGCGCGCTGACACTAACACATTCGCTAAAAGTATGCAGATGGTTCGGTCTCAGCTCTAGTGGAGAGTG
>QLNU02015270.1:42179228-42198838 GCA_006491805.2 Dysdera silvatica
ATTTCAGCAGACATGTGAATGATACTGTTTATATGTATTCACTAACATATAAACACTTATAAAAGCTGTTCATATATTGTGTACTTATTGATATGTAAACAATTATGCAAATTAAACAGTTCACATATCAGTGGGATGAATTCCACCTAAGGTGGAGTTAAAATCTGTATAAACTACGGAAAATTCATACAAGTTGGCATCTCTGGACACGGAAACGCACAAATGCGACAGGAAAAGCTATTTTCTCCTGCTGCCTGAGGCTAGTGTTTTCTAGTCAAGTAAATATTATGGAATGGAAACAGTGGTAGGAATTTTTCGCAGTCCATGCATATGCGCAGAAGGCGGAACTGGTCCTGTCTCTAGATACTAGTAGCAAATAACTAGTTCATAAATCGTCGTGTAACATGGGTGCTATTGGCGAGATTAAGCGCCAACGATTTGGAGAAGAGAAAAAGTACTAAACAGTATAACCAATAATGATGTAAGCTAGAAAAATGGCCCACTTTGTGAAATAAATAAGTGATTTTGGCGCAAAAATGGAAAAATTTGCACTTTTGTTATCAGTTTGTAGTAACATTTTCGTTTTGGTGCAAAAACGTACAAATTCTTGCTTTTGTAGCAGTCTGTAGCAGCATTTGCGATTTGGCGCAGGCATGTGATCCCTGCGTTTCTTTCCCGTTTGTGACAGTTAGGTTTGAATCCAAATGATTCTAAATGCATATAATTTTTTTCTATGGATATGTAGTCTTGTGTTTGATTCCTTTGGCACTGTAAAATATGCCATTTTTTCCACACACCGTAGTCCGGGGGTTGATTTCTTAAGTAACAGTGCCCTCCACACATATAGGTATTACAATGAACCATATTTCAGTTTAAATCATCATTACAATTTTCAGTCGCTGAAATCGGAAAAACTTAGAAATGCCAATAGAAACAGCACAATTTGCTGATTCTTGCATGTTTATTTATGAGTTATTGGCCAAACAATGCATTTTGAAAATGTTACTGGGTACGGTATTTCACAAGTAGAATTATCAAATACATACCTCAGTACCCAAATTTATTTATCCCAAACTCGTTGCTCTGGTACCACCTACCCGTCGCTCTCCATTTCTTCTTATTGGGAATTTAAATTCCTTATTTGGCGATTCCTCTCACCTTAACGGGTTTTACCATATTTTTCCGCTATCATCTTGTCTGTTACATTAATGTCTTATATCCCAATCTTCATCTAATACTCGTTAAACGAATCTAGATAAATTAGAAATTAATTATGAGGTTTCGTCTTATAAAAATATATTAACATACATATCTTGCCAGAATTATATAAGATATGTTCTCTCAGTGTTTTTCATTGAATATGGATTTATTTTTATTTTAAGTTCGCTTTTTTTGAATTGCCTTGGAAACCATACAAATTTATATTTTTAGTAAAACATTCCAGAAGCTTTGTCGAAGTAAATTCCTTTTCCAGAGACGGCAACTCAAAGCAACGTCTGTCTGATCATTGTTTAACGACGCGAGGCAGAAAGGAGTTTCGGTTCTGGCAACACGTATTCTTTCTTTATCATTTTTAGTAAAGACGTAGGTGGGCAAGAATTTTATTTTTGACTTGGAGCAGTCTCTGACCTCACCTGTTTTTGTGCAATCGGCCGTTGGCAACAAGCCAGTTCCCGATGTTTTCTTTCTGATCTTACGAGTTTCCTCGTAAGTTTTACGACATTTTTAAGCACTGGTTAATCGGTTCATTTAATAATTGTATCTTTTTGATAAGTAGCCTAAAGAACTACGATTGTTTGTTTTTTGGTTTTACGGCTCAAAGACTACAGTGGTCATGCTGCGCCGGGACCTACTGTTTTCCGAGGAATCCGAACCTCTTAAGGCCTAGGGAACCAAACCCCGGACTACAGTGAGCAGTGCGATCTTTATGAGATCTCTGAGTAAGCGTTCTTTTTGCACTGCTGGGAGTCGAACCCGGATTAGCCGCGCAATAGGAGAACGCGTTACCACACTGCGCCACCGCAGGGCAGAAACACGATTGTTATGCAACTGAAGTGCTGACTTCGCCATCAGAAATGCAGTAATCCCTCCCATTAACCACTTTCAAGAAATGGGGACTTTTTTTTTTTTTGCATAAAAATATGTAATCGGAATGAAGACCGTAGTTAGGATTTAATTTGGGGGGGAATCAAAAATTTTTACAGCATGCAAAGCCGTGGCCAAGTCCCATTAAAATTTGTTTCGGGGGTGGGGGAGAATCGGTCCCTAAGATCCCCCCCCTCCCCCCGGATACGAACATGATCGGAATGCATATAATTATGTGTATCGTTCCAATTACCGACTCTTTCAGTTTTGTGATGGTAGTTTCCAATGGCGGTACCAGGCGAGGGCCGGGGGACCATGGTCCCACAAAATGTAACCGGATTTTTTCTAATTATAGGGAACAAATTTAAACAGATCCACTGCACATTTTGGCGCAGTATAGCCCAGATGCTCTTGCGCCATAAAACATCCAAACAAACAAACCGCTGCACATAGTCAGGAATTTCTGCCCCCAAATTTTTTTGTCTAGGACCGCCACTGGTAGTTGCTGTCTTGACAAATACTTGATTGAGTTACACATAGTCCAGTAAACGCCTCTGTCCTGTTTAACAACCTTTTTTACTTCTTTCCAAAGACTTTAATGAGATAGATCAGTGGTTCTTTAACTTTCCTAGACCGCGGACCCCCTTCAGAGATCAGTCGCCCTCGCGGACCCCAAAAATTAACTCAAAATTTACAGCCCGGGATTTGCATCATATATATTTATTTCTAGTGTTTCATCACTGATTTTCACCATTTAAAGAAGGAATTTTTCGTTCCCTCATAATTTATTTTTAGCATTAAAGAGTAAATGCTCGTGTCTTAGTAGCTTTCCAAATATTTGTCGAACACTGGGAGGGTCTGGAAGATCCCCAGGGGTCCACTGATAACAGTTGAAGAACCGCTGAGATAAACTACTGTGATAACTCGATAATTCCCAAATCAGGTAATTTTTTAGAGGACATTTAATTGAACTTCCTTTGTTATTGACTATTATATTAACTACTGTTTCTTAACTATTGTTTCTTAACTATTTTATTAACTATTGTTTCTTAACTATATTGTTAACTATTGTCTATTGATCATTGTTTATTAGCTATTGTTTAATAACTATATTATTAATTATTGTTCATTAGGTACTTCATTCACAATTGTTTATTAATTATTTTTTATGATGTTGATTATTATTATTATTTTTTTTTGCCATGAGGATCTTAGTTGTTCATGAGCAGTTATGGATAATTTGAATAATCTGTAGTTGTTGACCTTCCTTGACTGATCTCCTACTTCTTAATCAATTTTACCATTCCTCCACTCTGTGATTAAAGTAACAATCTTGGCACTGTGCTTATCCTTAGTGAGCGTTTCCAGATCCGCCCTTTCTTTAGGCCATTATTTGGCTAAACTCTCTAACGTGGAAAAATGCTAAATTTTTCCAAATTTGAGCGCTCCTGCTTAGCCATTTCCAGATATACAAATATGTCAAATATGTATAAAATGTAATAATTATTATTAAACGTAATAACATTACAATATGTAAATAAATAACCGTAAAGGGAACTTGATGTAAAGGTCAAGTTTGTGCTAAGAGAGATTAAGCATTCGATTCAGCGCCGTTTTAATGCGTAGACTAACTAGACACAGGGCCCCAAATCGACAAAGTTTTCTTATTAGATATTTCTTATTGCAAAAAAGCTGAAGATTTCAAAGTTAGTATAAAAAGGGCCCTAAAAGTGATCGAGTCGAGGGCCCCGAATGTGTTAAGACGGCGCTGGCCCGATCCGTGTAATAGTACCAATAAAAAAAGTTATCAATGCCAAATTAAACTTTGACGGACACGATTTATACAACGCGAATAGAAAGATATTATTTAGGAAAAGATCAGAAAAAAAGCTACCTAATGATGTCATGTCCTTTGACGTCACTGCTGTTCCAAGATGACGTCATCGTCGTTCTTATCAAACAATGGACATGTGGCAATGATATTAGTGCGTGTTGGCTTTCTCATACATAGCCTAAAATGATAGAAAGTGAATATGTTATTTATATTCATGGGGGTTAACTACAGGAAGTCATCGATTATCGGAGGTGATCGATGATTTCAATAATCGAAAATTTATTTAATTTAACACCATAATAAGTATCAGACCTTATAGAAAAGGCTAATATAATTATAGTATATATTGTACTAATTTCATTGGAATTATCTTTACTAGTTAATCGATTATAATGTTCCAAACTATCAATATTTAAATAACGATTAAATTATCGATATCGTATTGTAATAATAATGAATATAGTTTTCTCGCTGCCAAGAACAACCAATTTTTTATTATATTTAAAACATGTCTTTGTTATACTAAAAGGGGAATCCCTGTAGAAATCATGGTTTTATAATACGCTTATAATCTTATATATAGAGA
Source organism: Dysdera silvatica (assembly GCA_006491805.2). Lineage (NCBI taxonomy): Eukaryota > Metazoa > Arthropoda > Arachnida > Araneae > Dysderidae > Dysdera > Dysdera silvatica. Next base: position 42,183,734 of record QLNU02015270.1, read on the forward strand.
CACAGGTTATACAAATGGATTATATATAACTATGTATGGTTAATCTATAATAAATCATAAATTCATTCTTAGTTATTGTTTAACTATGATGACACGAAGTGATATTTAGTATCTCACTTCCCGAGAATGTGTAAAAAATATTTTTTTTTGGAAGCCCCTATAAGGCAACTTCTTAGCAGGGTTTGCACCCTTACAGGGAAAAGGGTTTTACAGAACCGTTGCCAGAAATGATTGTACTAATTATGCATTAAAAAAACCCAATCACAAAGCACGGCTGAAAAGTAATTAGTGCTTAAATAATTCACCGTTTAGTGTCCATTAACGACCTCTACGAAATCAAAAAAGATTAATCTTAACAATATTGGAAGAATCTAAAAGTTGTGGCAGTGTTTTGTTATCTAGCATCGATTGGCATACCTAGCCTCGAGATCTAGTGGAGGGGGGTCTACACCCCTCGTGTTCCGCATGCAGCATTCATTTGTAATTTTTGATTTTCTAGAGATGGGGGGGCATGGGCGCCCATACGAGTATTTCTAGTGGGGCTGAAAAAAATTAACGAGTTAATCCCCTAGAAGTCTAGTGGAGCTGAGAAAAATTATTACCTTTCTCAAAGCTGTCGAGAATTTTAGTGAATGTACAAGATACCAAAACGCTACAAAAATAATTGATATTGCTTGACAATTAGTAATGAGCTAAAAAGTACCTTATTTTAAAATGTGACTGTAAAACTTTTGAAAGTAAATGCATAGCAGTTTCGGGAAAATCAAATTTTTAAACGGCTAGGGGGCTCGAGCCCCCTCTGCTCCCCCATGTGGGCACCCATGGGGGTAAATGTTTTCTAGAGAAGGTTAAGATATCCCTAGCTTCCACCTAGTTATTCCAATGCTTCCAACGTAAGCATAGAGTCATATACTCCCGTAGGGCCTAAGCTGTCCCACCCTCAATATTTTAAAATAAATTGCATATTTTACAGTATATAGTATTGTGATGTATCAATCCATATAATACAGTGAAACCTCGATGAATCGTTCTCGTTTCTATCGTTTTCTCCCATATATCGTATTTTTTTCTCCATCCCCCTGAAAAACGATGGATCAACGTTTCCCCATATATATATATATATGCTTGGGTCTCTTCTAGTAATTTTGAATGCTGGCTTCCAGACCATATTTATGAAGGGAGAGTTTTAAGAGACCACCATTGCCCAGTGGGACAGGAACCTGACAATGTGGCCAGGGGCGGACTGCGTCCTCTCAAAGGGCGCCGACCTTGGATTGCCGGAGGGCTATCATCCTTGCCCACTCAGAGGCGTGAGTTCTATCGCTCAAGAGGGCACACGGGCCCTGGGGTGGGGGTGGTTGGCTAGCGGTCCAGTCCGCCCCTGAATGTAGCCAAAACCATAGTTTTCAAAGCAGTCGAGAAGTGATGTTGTTTTTTCCATCTACGTACTACAACTACGTCAACTACAGACCAAAACTCTCAGAAATGTTTACCATTGGTCGACATTCTAAGTCCCCTCAGGTTTAATGTTAATTCGAGTAAAACAAGGATCGCACATGCGATTGCAGCCAGAGATTAAGTTCCAGGTTATTTACCACATTCGAATGCTATGATCTATGGCACGTAGTTTCTTTTTGGTTGTCCAGTTCGTCTACTGGCACGTAAACTAGAAGGCCAGTTACTGATTTTAAAGCACATCGTTTGCCTAGGAAATTTTGGCTCGATTTCAGGTAGCGAAACTTAGAGATCATTCAAGTGTTCTTAGCTTTATAAATCATTTTAAAAAAAAAGTACGCGGGGTATAATTTCTTTTTTAAAATTTAAAGTACCATTAAAGTTTAAAATCTTAAAATATACAGCTACAGCTAACTGCGCTATTAGTGGTTATTCGTCATTGATAATTCTGTATAGTTTACATTTCTTAGAATATCGATGAGATTCGTTTTGTTTTTGTTCGCTCACTGGATTCAAAATTCAAGATATATGTAACGAACAGCTGACTTTCTTGTGCAAAAATACCCTTGTTGTTACAGATCATAGAAAGCACACAAGTTGTTGTTGAACGGAGATGAAAGAATGCGTTCTTTCGGCCTGCCAATTGGTCTTCTTTCAAGAGAGGTCCTTGAAGCAGGGGACAAAAACGTAAAATCCTTCGGGTTTTCAGCACCAGAAAATGTTCCAAAGCGGTAATAAATTAAGATCTTCTTAACAGGCTGCTGATCACGTTAGATCCACTCATTTCTTGGATCAGGAAGTATTTTCCACATTCGAAGTGCTTTACTACTTTTGCCAACCCATCCATCTCGTTTTCATCAATGGATACCAATGGCGAAAATGTCAGTGAAAAAATTTCTGTGAGTCGGGTGAGGATTTTGAATTTTCAGCAAAACAAATCAGACGCTGATAAAGACCATGCGGTTAGTGATAACGCGTTTGCCTTGCGTGTTGCCAACTCTGTTGGAGAAATTTTTTTAAAAAAAGAAGCAACGAAAATGGTAGTTTTGATTTCGTTTCCATGTCTTTGTCCTCTTGAGCACTGGAGCAACCAGCCTCAAAATATCTGAGGGGGGGGGCTATAACTTCCCTCCACAGTTTGCACCACCACCACTAATTGCTCCAGTGCTCCATCACAAGTGATGTGCTGTATGGCAGTACTGTTTCAAGCGTGTGTATGTGTAAGAATTCAATTGAAATTATTTATATTCCATTGAATTTGTCTGGGCTTATTACAAAATGTTTTTTTAACCTTCTTTGTCTTCAACAGGAAACACTATTTTAGTTGGTAGTTCCGCTTTTTTTTTTTTCATTTTTAAATCTGGGATGGAATTCATAGCTTTCAGAAGACGATGCAACAGGCGGGCAATATTTTCCATTACTGCCACAGGGTGTGTGTGTGAGTTAAAGTTAGACGAACTATGAAGACTTAAAAAACGACCTCTTTTACGCGGGTAATAACCACATAACCGCAACCATGTTTTTCCGCGTCATAACTAAAAAATGCGGGTTATTCAGAACTCAGAGAAAAAAGAAACGAGAAGAAGGAAACCTACCTTTTTTTTTAACATCCGGTCATTCCATAAATTATTAAACCTTTTCGACTGATGACTAACAGGCGTAAAATCCCCAATACTCTAAATAATCCCCACTATTTTTGAAATTCGCTAGCATGTTTTAATTAAAAGTCAGGGAAAAAAATTCTCCCGAATTTTTCGAAAATTTTCTAGAATCTATTAAACAATTCCCAGAAAAGTGGAATTTCTTAAAATTTTTTGATAGTACAACTAAGCTCCCCAGAACTTTCTACAGGTATATAATTCCAAAAAGTAAAACTCCCCAGAAACTTTTATAGAATTCCCTGGTCCTTAGAAAATTTCCCTAAAAAATTTAAAGAGAAACGAATAATCCCTAAATGAAACTACACAATAGAATACTTTGATTAAATTGAGCAGGTGCGGACACATTTTAAAGACTCCCCTTTTTATCACGATCTCAGTTATTCAAATTAGTTTTAAAATTATTGTGACTCCTTGTAGCCTTTTCAAGGAATGCACAAAAATATGCAAATAGTTGCCTATTACTTTAAATATCCATTATTTTATCAAAGGCACCTATCTTTATAAAAATATATCCTATAAAAAAAGATAATTACTATAATATAATCCTTATAATATACGAAGGGTCAGAGTTCAGGTGGACAATGGCCGTGATTTCCCAATTTTAAATTATTCATGCTATCACCTCGCTTTGAATAGTGTGTATATGGATCGAATAACTTCTTCTTCTTCTTATTATTATTATTATTTTGCTATTCAAACTTCATATTATTCTTCGCAATAAGGCGCCAAGTCGTTTTTTATTCTTTAATTTCTAGGGCAGTGATTTTCAATGTGTTGCTCGTAGCAACCTATCAAGTGGTCCACAGGATTTCTCAGACAGTATGTCCTTTAATTTTTTTCCGATGAAGGTCCCTAGGTTCCCCAATCAGGGGCGTACGAATTCAAAATTTATATTGGGGGGGGGGGTTAAGTAATTTTTAAAAGTCATGTGATTCAACATTGAAGGGAACGATGGGCCTTGTTATCCAATGTGGAAGTATTTGAGTCCATTGAGACCTCCCTCCAATTTCCACCGCCATTGCCTCGGCCCCTGGTGATCTGTCATAAGTAAAGGAAAGTTTAAAATGAGTCATGAGATACTGAAATCATGAGCGACTGGAGTCATAAGCAACTGAAATCATGAGCGACTGGAGTCATGAGCGACTGAAATCAAGAGCGACTTGAAAAAACGACTAACCTGGGGGACAGTGGAGTAGGAATGGGGAGCACAGGGGGTTCAAGCCCCCATTGGGTATCAAAACACATTATTTTCTCTAAGGCTGCATCGCATGATCTTCTTTAAAACCACTTGAACCCTTATGAGCCCCCCCCCCCCTCCCACCTATAATTTTTGTATTACTGCACTACTGCTGGAGGATGTAAGGTTTGTAAAAAAGATCTTAATTTTCTTCGTTTTTCTTGGGAGGTTTAATTTCTCTCCGTGCATTGCACAAATAGCTTCAAGGCCAAGGGAGGTATGGTCAGGGGCAGATCCAGAATATTTTTAGTGGGGGGACGTAAAGGTTGAAAAAATAATTTACACCTATTTTGTGAAAACTGTTACTGGGATTAGGTGAATAATAATGTGTAAATTTGTTATTCTCGAATACATTATTCAAACGAAAATTTTCCTGGACGCACTCCCCACCTTGCATATAATTCTGGGTCACTCATGGCCCCGTCTCATGCTTGTCTACGAGCATCCAGTTTCCTGTTAAGTGTATGTCGTAGCCTACTACGTTTCCTTTCTACTCTGATGCGTCCAGGTGGTCCAGCTGGTAAGGCGCTTGGGGGCTAACCAAAGGCTCGTTGGTTAGACTCTAGCCATTTTCTTCTTCTTCTTTACGATCTAACAAATTTTATGACGATGATAATGATGAGTCAATGAGTTCTGAGTTGAGCCATGGAACACGGATGTTAAAATATTAGAATTGTAAAAATTTTGTATTTTATTTGTTTCATTATTTTTGCTACAAGTTTTTGGTCTCAAATACTTCATATTTCTATATGAGTTATCCATAAATAATTTAATATTATAAGTAGGTCCTCATTTATTTGCTGGGTTTGTTGAGCCAGATCTATACTCTACCCTGTTTGTCATCATGCAGCAGTAATCCACAGAAATAATAGCTGATAAAGTATCATGAAGAAATGATGATAACGTATCATGGATAAATGATGATAATGTATCATGGAGAAATGATAATATATTACCTTTGGATTGAATTTCCTCGAAATGGGGACCAATGTGAACAATATTCATTTTTATCAAATATATTTATTTTTCCTCTGTAATTTCTCAAAACATTTTGTGCAATACAAGACTCCACTCCAAAATAAAAAATATGGAAATCCAAAGCAATAAATAAAATGATTTATGCAAATAATATTAAACTTTGTAAAATACAAATTAAAATAAATTTTGAGTGGATGAAAACCTTTTTTAAAAAAACATGTTTAACATATTTATATGCAGATTAAATATAAGGTGCAGTTGGCTGACAAATTTTTGTTTAAAAATTCAAAGTATTTAAAAATATATAAATTACAGCGCTCGGAAACACGAATTAAAGTGTTTAAAACCAAACAAAAGCGTAGTGTTGAGAAATAAAGTGAAAAGTGTATAGAACAGTGATAGCCGATCAAAATTGGTCGAGGTCCCGATTTATATACCTTCTTGGAATCCAACGTTGAAAACGCATTTGATTGAATGAAATAAACGTAATACGCGGGTCGTAATAAATAAATTGACTGGCCGGATGTGCCCTGAGGGCCACCATTTGGCCACCAGTGTTATAGAAGGTTTGTTTGTTATTTTGGGTTTAAATTTTAGCCCCCACCCTTTCTCTACAGGCTTACGCAAGATGAAATAGGCGACTTGACTAGACCACTGCGTCATAATGGCTTTACAAAAAATTAAACTCATAATACCTGGGCTCGGTTGATTTGAGACTCTGACTTTAATTGCTAATTGCAGAGGAACAGACGTTTTTCGGAGTTTCGTCATACAGTAGAGAAGAGGCATGATGCCAAACGGTATTTAGTGAAAAGGGAAAAAGTTTCGAATTAAAACTAAAAATCTGAAAATAAATTCTTGACTAAACAACGGTGTTGTTTTCGTGAAGCACGCCGATGTTGAGTGTCACGTCAAAATGGCGGAAAACAAGAAAGGAGAATAAACCAACGCGATGAAGTCATCTTGTTTCCGTCGTTCGGCTTAACTTGTAACGCAATTTGTCTTCGTGCATTTGGTGTTACTTGTTGGGCTGTCGACGTTGTGCATTTCGCTTTCAAATTCTTGTTTTTTTGTCTAAGCGATCTGGCATCGCGCAAGAATCGTCTGCTGTGACAGTTCAACGACTTAACGTTTGGGCCATGGATCCAGTCTTTTCAATTAACGATCGCTAATTAAGCAGGTAGCCATCTGTTGGAGATAGCGCTAAAAAAAGCGGTCAATATTAATGAGAGCGAAACCCGTACCTCTCCGTAACCGCCATTGGCAACCGGTTAACAGTATTTTTTCCCCATTCACTCTTCTTTACCAGTCGAAACGTTTTCCAAGGAGTTCTAAGAAAATCAGGTAATGCAAGGCCATGTCGATAACGCATGTTCAGTAGTGTAGACAGAGAAGGGGGACAGGGTGAGCAAATGCACCCCCCTTTTCAAATTTTTGATTTAAATAACTGCTATGCAAGGACATCATTTCTTCACAAGGCGCCTATTTCGTAACTTTTGCTTTATTCATGGAAATTTTTGGGTACGCCCTTGTGCCTACGTATGCGTTGATGTGTCATTCCTTCCTGTGTGTGCATAGGACTCTTTCAACTCAAATTGTTTTCTTAAATGACCATCCTCTATACTTGGGCCACCTACTCCAAACGACTATTTTCGTTTCTAACGGTTATTTCCTTCTGTATTTGGATTCGAGGTGGGAAGAAGCATTCTCTTCTAGAAAGGCATTCCTTCATTTCCAATCTATAAAGAGTGTGTTCTTTGGATTCATTCATTCATTCATTCTTTAAGTAGAATGAGCTCTTTGTTTGGACCCGTTTCCATCCTTTAAATCTCCACTTTGGATTTTCCTTTAAATATCCATTTTGGCATATTTCCATTCTTTAATTGTCTTGAGGACTCGTTCACTTTAGAGGAAGTCCATCCCGTTAAGCCATTCATTCGTTCATTCACTTAATGCGAATGATTTACCATTGCCATTGCTGCTGCCACTTCTAGTTTGCTTGGAACACTTTATACACCGACCGTTTTCTAAAACGACCACGATGTGTGACGTTTGTATGATAAAAAATTTTTTTGCGGCATGCTCCTTTTAAGTATAGGCTCCAAATACTGCATGAGATAATTTATTTATTAGCATCAACGCAGAGTTTTCAAAATTATTGGGGGAAGGGAAACCACATATATGTATTGCAACATGTAAAAAATTGCAATTTATTTTAAATTGTGGGGGTGGGGTCAGGCCCAAAGGGCCCATATAGCTCTACGCGTATGTTTGTTAGTCGAAGGTTGTTTGCCGGCTCACTGTGCAGAAGGTGACGGTGGGGAGGGAGGGGGAGATCGTTTATTGCATTTTACTTATTATAAAAATTTGAAAATTTAAAAGTTAGTGTCAAAAGGGTTCCAAAATACAATGGGTCTTAAGGCTCCAAAATGAGTTATGACGGCCCTGGAGAGACTGTCCAAAGACTAAGATAGACCACTGCTAATATTAGCCTATGTTGGACCACGAGGTTTAAGGATTCTGGGAATACAGAACAACAATTGGGGCCTCCTTTCTCATCCAGCTTTTGAACAACAAAAATCCCTTGCTTCTGAAGCAAAACTTCAGGATTTGGAAGAGGAACTTGAAAAGATCAAATGTGGCATTGTAGGACTCAGTGAAGTCAGAAGAAAAGGTGAAGAGTTGGTGGAACTTAAAAGTGGACATTTGTTTTATTTTAGAGGAACGGAAACTGGAAGAACAAGTGGTGTTCGCTTCTTAATCAACAAAAGAATTAAAGACTACCTTCTTGAAGTGGAAAGCACGTCAGATCGAGCAGCGAGGCTCGTTGTTCAACTAACCCAGCGATACCAACTTCAGATAGTACAGGCATATGCACCAACATCAAGCCATACCGATGAGGAGGTTGAGGAATTCTATGAAGAAATCAAACAGCTACATACCAAGGGGAAACAACACATCAAGCTCATCATGGGAGATTTTAATGCAAGAATTGGACAACAGGAACAAGGAGAGACATCGGTTGGTAAATACGGATACGGGGAAAGGAATGAACGTGGCGATCAACTCATAGAATTTGCCGAAGCTGAAAATCTTAGCATCATGAATTCATTTTTTAAGAAGAAACCGCAAAGAAAATGGACATGGAAACACCCCAATGGAGGAACCAGCGAAATTGACTATATCCTGGCAAACAAGAAATCAATTATTGAAGATTGCAGCGTACTGAACAGATTTAATACTGGAAGTGATCATCGAATGGTGAGATGTAAAATGCACTTAAATACTAAATTAGAACGACAGAAGCTCATTAGGAAACAAGTAAGTAAGAGGGTGGATTTAAAGAAATTAAAAGAAAATACCGAGGCATTCAAGTTGGAATTAAAAAATCGCTTTTCTGCACTGGAAGGACTTATTGATGAAAGTGATATCTCAGAAGCAAATGAAAACATTGTTAAGACAATAGTTGAAACTGCTGGGGAAATTGGTGGTGTAACCTGTAAAAAGCACAATAGCAAATTATCTGAGAAGACGAAACAGCTCATGAAAAGGCGAAGAGATATGAAGGTGGACAATCGAAATACCAGTTCCAGGATTGAGTACATAGAACTTTGTAAAACTCTGCGCAAAAGCATGAAAGAAGACATAAGAAAATTCAACTGTGAGCTAGTAAGGAAAGCCATTGAAAATAACAAGAGCCTTAGGGTTGTTAAAGGAAGTTTATCTGTTGGGAAGAAACACATCATTGCATTAAAAGGAGAGGATGGCACCGTAACAAGAAATGGAGAAGAAATACTTAGAAGAGTTGAAGAATACTACAGAAAACTACATGAAGGAAACACTGCATTAAATGAAGACATTGAAATAGTCGAAGGAATAGCTCCTAAAATCTTAAAAGAAGTTTCATTTGCAATAAAAAATATGAAGAAAGGAAGAGCCCCTGGTGATGATGGTATTACATTAGATATCCTAAAAGAAGCTGGAGAACATGTAGAAGACATACTTGCAAAATTCTTTACCAAATGTCTTAACAGCGGTAACATACCAAACCAATGGAAGTCTGCAACAGTAATTCTTTTGCATAAAAAAGGTGATAAAGAGGATTTGAAAAATTACCGACCAATTAGCTTATTACCTGCTATATATAAAATCTTCACAAAAGTGCTAACACATCGCCTGCAGAAAAAATTAGATGCAGCTCAACCAAGAAAACAAGCTTGATTTCGAAGAGGATTCAGTACAGTAGACCATATTCAAGTATTAAGACAACTAATTGAAATAACACATGAATATGGACTTCAATTGTGTGTGGCATTTATTGACTATGAGAAGGCCTTTGACTCTATTAAAACATCAGCAGTCATCAACTCTTTATGATCAGCAGACATGGAGGAAGTGCACATTGACATGGTGAAATGTGTGTATAAAAATGTAAATGCAAAATTTCGGTTACATAACGGTACCAAAACTATCAAAATTGGTAAAGGTATGAGGCAGGGAGATGGCATTTCTCCAAAACTGTTTACTTCAACTTTACAGATGATTTTTCAGCAGATAAATTGGAATAATAAGGGAATAAAAATAAATGGTGAATATTTAAATCATCTGCGGTTTGCTGATGACATTGCTATTTTTCCAACGAACTCAACAGAACTCCAAAACATGGTACAGGAGTTTTCAACTAGAAGTAGAAAAGTTGGATTTAAGATGAACCTACAAAAAACTAAGATCATGTTCAACAATTTCGTAGAGAAAACAAAAATACAAGTTGACAACATGGAGCGTGAAATTGCTAATTCATATATTTACCTCGGCCAGCTGATTTCAATGGATGGCAACATTGTGAAAGAACTCAACAGATGTATTAAACTTGGCTGGAGTGCATTTGGAAGAAACAGTTTTATCCTGAAGGGGAAATTGCCTTTGTGTCTAAAAAGAAAGGTCTTCAACCAGTGTGTATTGCCAGTCCTCTCTTATGGATCAGAAACATGGAGTCTAAGAGTTGGCCCAATACGGAAGTTACAGGCTACCCCAAGGAACCTGGGGCGGTGCATGCTGGGAATAACTAGGAGGGATCGAAAAAGAAACACTTGGGTGAGGAAGTAAACTAGAATAGAGGACATCATCGTTAAAGTGAAAAGGCTGAAATGGAGATGGGCTGGGCATATTGCAAGAAGAACTGATCAACGATGGACAACTGAAATTCTCAACTGGATTCCAAGAGACCACCGAAGACCTAGAAAACGTCCTCAAACTAGATGGGTGGATGAAATAAGAAAACAGGTTGGGGTGACGTGGAAGCGAATTGCTCAGGATAGACTTGTGTGGAAAGCATTTGGAGAGACCTTCATCCAGCAGTGAATAGATAATGGTTGAATATGATTATGGTGGTGATGATGATAATGGAAATTATACATCAGTTTGAAAATATAAGGCAAATTGTATAGGCCTGCAGCTATACAGGGTGTTCGTGAATTGTTTTGACAAAATAAGCGGGGCAGTAGTATCCATCAAGACGAATGATATTTGTCATAGAACCTAAGGTCTCAAACCACCCACAGCGCCAGTTCTAAAACCGTCCAGCATGCACAAATAGTGACAACCAGTGCATAAGAAGAGCAAAATGCGATGTCCTAATCATCTACGAACTTGATCAGCTGACTAAGTTGTATCTATCGCTTCTTATGCACAGGTTGTCACTATTTCATGGGCGGATTTACCATTTTGCCGCCCCAATGCTACTTCTTTTTTGGCCGCCTTTTCTTACCCAATCAGTGGTAAGAACATAAAAATTGATACATTCAATATACGCCAAAAACTTTTGTATTGACAATAAATATGTTGAAAAACAAACTCATAAATTGAAACATAAACATTAAACAATATTAACTTATATTGAAGTATTATCTCTTCTTGGTATATAATAAATCAAATTCAATTTTATTGAAATAAATTTTAATTTTAGCAAAAAATAAAAGCCCATCGAAAATTGGTATTTAAATAGAAAGCACGGCGTCTATTTTTCTTCTCGGCAAAACATCTGACTTTATCATCGTCTGGTATTGATTTTGTTATATCAGACTCAATACACAAAATTTTGCCGCCCTAGTCTATAGCCTAGTAAGCTATAGCCTATTGGGAAATACGGCACTGCATTATTTGTGCACACCGGACGGTTTTAGAACTGGCATTGTGAGTGGTTTGCGACCCTAAGTTCTATGGCGAATGTTGTCCGTCTTGATGGGTACTATCATCCCTCTTATTTTGTCGAAACACTTTACGAACACCCTGTATATTTTCTTGAAAATTTCGGTGCTTACATCCAACCCACGTCTGGAGCGTGTATAAGCCCCTATGAGCTTGTTGTGTGTTTCTTTTGTGTTATAATACATCGATATTGACTCTCGCCACGCTTTGCATTTCTTTTTTAAAATCGTTTGCAACATTTTTTTGTGTGTTGAGGTTTCCGATGGCGTTGTGTTTGTTTTATTGGTCTTGACTGTTATGACCTGAAACTTTACATTATAAAGCTTCATGGTACGGCCTCTGTAACTCTGCTTTAGCTATGTAAAGCAAAAAAATAAATAAGCGATCCATCAGACGGTTGGGAAAAAAATAAAAACTGCTTAAAATAATGAATTGGGCTCTTTTGTATTCCACCTACAAAAATCTATTTAGCTGGAGGTAACCTCCCTCCCTCCCCTCGTCTGACTATTCCAAGAAAGTGCTATTTAAACCAGTCAAACACCATAGGGTTAACACGAAAGCTAGATCCAGACGCTATTAACAGTTTCCGCTTTACAAAGAAGGGATGCCGGTTCGCCAGATGTCTCTTTTCCAGGAATGCTCAACGACTGCCCTTTGTTTTATAGGACTTGTTTTTAATCACTAAATTTTTTTAAATTATATTTAATAGTTACAATCGGCGATTAAAAATATAAATATAACAATATAAATGCAAAATAAAGGTATACCCATGCAAATTCCATTGTTTATATTAAGAAAAAAACAAACAAAAAAAAACATACACATGGATTATGTCTTATACACTCTCTGTCTGTCACGAGAACTCCTCTCGCCTCTGCGTTTCCTACTGTGATGAAGTCAAGATTTCACCCATTTTTACTAGACATATATATATATATATATATTGCATCTATGTTTAATTTTTTGTTTTAAGTACATATATACAGTATAACTTCTCCGAGCGATCACCTCCTTTAACGACCAAATTTTCTAGAGACGGACCCCTCTCCACCCTCCTAGATTGAAAGATAAATTTTACTCCAGTCAGCAGTGCTGGATTAAAGTTATTATGGGCCGTAAGCCGGAATGATAGAATGGGTCTCCAAAAAATGTGGCCTTCGTAACATTCAGTCAATAAATCACGAGTTTTTCCTTGATGTTCATTATTTTAATATTTAAATTTATCACCAATGAGAATTTGTGGGACAATTATAAATAAACAGGGTTATAATGACGCTTAAACTTAAATATCAGGCCTCTGCAGGACCTCAAAGTCATAGTTCCGCAGGTCCGGGCCTACTCGGCCTATACGTAAATCAGGCACCTCCATTCAGAGACCATTTTTCCTCTAGAAGCTGACACATTTTGGATACTATGAAGTGGGGAAGAGGGGTTTCACTTTATCTTCTAACCTTCAGTGGGGTAAACGACTTAATGGCGAACTTCACTGGGACCCTCACTCAAGATTTTATCACAAAAAAATTTGCTTTAATTTAAAATTAAATTTGTTTTTTTTAGACCCTTTCGATTTTGGCCTTTCGGACGCTTAGTTGGATTCCGATGAAGAATCAGCATTGGAACTCTCTCTCACACACACACACACAAAAAAAAAAGCAATATATATATATATATCATCATCATCATCATCATCATATTCAACCATTATCTATCCACTGCTGGATGAAGGTCTCTCCAAATGCTTTCCACACAAGTCTATCCTGAGCAATTCGCTTCCACGTCACCCCAACCTGTTTTCTTATTTCATCCACCCATCTAGTTTGAGGACGTTTTCTAGGTCTTCGGTGGTCTCTTGGAATCCAGTTCAGAATTTCTGTTGTCCATCGTTGATCAGTTCTTCTTGCAATATGCCCAGCCCATCGCCATTTCAGCCCTTTTACTTTAACAATGATGTCCTCTACTCTAGTTTGCTCTCTCACCCAAGTGTTTCTTTTTCGATCTCTCCTAGTTATTCCAAGCATGCACCTCTCCATGCTCCTTTGCGTTGTCTGTAACTTTCGTATTGCTCCAACTGTTAGACTCCATGTCTCTGATCCATAAGAGAGGACTGGCAATACACACTGGTTGAAGACCTTTCTTTTTAGACACAAAGGCAATTTCCCCTTCAGGATAAAACTGTTTCTTCCAAATGCACTCCAGCCAAGTTTAATACGTCTGTTGAGTTCTTTCATAATGTTGCCATCCATTGAAATCAGCTGGCCAAGGTAAATATATGAATCAGCAATTTCTAGCTCAATGTTGTCAACTTGTATTTTTGTTTCCTCTACAAAATTATTGAACATGATCTTAGTTTTTTGTAGGTTCATCTTGAGTCCAACTTCTTTACTTCTAGTTGAGAGCTCCTGTACCATGTCTTGGAGTTCTGATGGGTTCGTTGAAAAAATAACAATGTCATCAGCAAACCGCAAATGATTTAAATATTCACCATTTATTTTTATTCCCTTGTCATTCCAATTTATCTGCTGAAAAATCATCTGTAAAGCTGAAGTAAAAAGTTTTGGAGAAATGGTATCTCCCTGCCTCACACCTTTACCAATTTTGATAGCTTCGGTATCTTTATGTAACCGAAATTTTGCACTTGCATTTTTATACACACGTTTCACCATGTCAATGTACACATCCTCAATGTCTGTTGATCTTAAAGAGTTGATGACTGCTGATGTTTTAATAGAGTCAAAGGCCTTCTCATAGTCAATAAATGCAACACACAATGGAAGTTCATATTCATGTGTTCTTTCAATTAATTCTCTTAATACTTGAATATGGTCCACTGTACTGAATCCACTTCGAAATCCAGCTTGTTCTCTTGGTTGAGCTGCATCTAATTTTTTCTGCAGGCGATGTGTTAGCACTTTTGTGAAGATTTTATAAATAGCAGGTAACAAGCTAATTGGTCGGTAATTTTTCAAATCCTCTTTATCACCTTTTTTATGCAAAAGAATTACTGTTGCAGAATCCCATTGGTTTGGTATGTTACCGCTGTTAAGACATTTGGTAAAGAATTTTGCAAGTATGTCTTCTACATATTCTCCAGCTTCTTTTAGGATATCTAATGTAATACCATCATCACCAGGGGCTCTTCCTTTCTTCATATTTTTTATTGCAAATGAAACTTCTTCTTTTAAGATTTTAGGAGCTGTTCCTTCGACTATCTCAGAGTCTTCGTTTAATCCACTGTTTCCCTCATACAGCTTTCTGTAGAATTCTTCAACTCTTCTAAGTATTTCTTCCCTATTTCTTGTTACAGTGCCATCCTCTCCTTTTAATGCAATGATGTGTTTCTTCCCAATAGACAAACTCCCTTTAACAACCCTAAGGCTCTTGTTGCTTTCAATGGCCTTCCTTACTAACTCACAATTGAATTTTCTTATATCTTCTTTCATGTTTTTGCGCAAAGTTTTGCAAAGTTCTACATACTCGATCTTGCAACTGGTATTTTGATTGTCCACCTTCATAAGTCTTCGCCTTTTCATGAGTTGTTTCGTCTTCTCAGATAATTTGCTATTCTGC
>QLNU02015270.1:42198938-42245825 GCA_006491805.2 Dysdera silvatica
ACAAAAGTTCACCTAAAAACTATTTACTTTTGCAACTGAATACTAATTTACCATGTGCTTATTTAGTGTAGTACTAATTTATTATGTTTACATAGAAAAGTATTAATTCATTGTGCATATGTGTACTAGATATCATCATCATATTCAACCATTATCTATCCACTGCTGGATGAAGGTCTCTCCAAATGCTTTCCACACAAGTCTATCCTGAGCAATTCGCTTCCATGTCATCCCAACCTGTTTTCTTATTTCATCCACCCATCTAGTTTGAGGACGTTTTCTAGGTCTTAGGTGGTCTCTTGGAATCAGTTCAGAATTTCTGTTGTCCATCGTTGATCAGTTCTTCTTGCAATATACCCAGCCCATTGCCCTTTCAGCCTTTTTACCTTAACAATGATGTCCTCTACTCTAGTTTGCTCTCTCACCCAAGTGTTTCTTTTTCGATCTCTCCTAGTTATTCCAAGCATGCACCTCTCCATGCTCCTTTGCGTTGTCTGTAACTTTCGTATTGCTCCAACTGTTAGACTCCATGTCTCTGATCCATAAGAGAGGACTGGCAATACACACTGGTTGAAGACTTTTCTTTTTAGACATAAAGGCAATTTCCCCTTCAGGATAAAACTGTTTCTTCCAAATGCACTCCAGCCAAGTTTAATACGTCTGTTGAGTTCTTTCATAATGTTGCCATCCATTGAAATCAGCTGGCCAAGGTAAATATATGAATCAGCAATTTCTAGCTCAGTGTTGTCAACTTGTATTTTTGTTTCCTCTACAAAATTATTGAACATGATCTTAGTTTTTTGTAGGTTCATCTTGAGTCCAACTTCTTCACTTCTAGTTGAGAGCTCTTGTACCATGTCTTGGAGTTCTAATGGGTCCGTTGAAAAAATAACAATGTCATCAGCAAACCGCAGATGATTTAAATATTCACCATTTATTTTTATTCCCTTGTTATTCCAATTTATCAGCTGAAAAATCATCTGTAAAGCAGAAGTAAAAAGTTTTGGAGAAATGGTATCTCCCTGCCTCACCCCTTTGCCAAGTTTGATAGTTTTGGTATCTTTATGTAACCGAAATTTTGCACTTGCATTTTTATACACACGTTTCACCATGTCAATGTACACATCCTCAATGTCTGTTGATCTTAAAGAGTTGATGACTGCTGATGTTTTAATAGAGTCAAAGGCCTTCTCATAGTCAATAAATGCAACACACAATGGAAGTTCATATTCATGTGTTCTTTCAATTAATTCTCTTAATACTTGAATATGGTCCACTGTACTGAATCCACTTCGAAATCCAGCTTGTTCTCTTGGTTGAGCTGCATCTAATTTTTTCTGCAGGCGATGTGTTAGCACTTTTGTGAAGATTTTATAAATAGCAGGTAACAAGCTAATTGGTCGGTAATTTTTTAAATCCTCTTTATCACCTTTTTTATGCAAAAGAATTACTGTTGCAGAATCCCATTGGTTTGGTATGTTACCACTGTTGAGGCATTTGGTAAAGAATTTTGCGAGTATGTCTTCTACATGTTCTCCAGCTTCTTTTAAGATATCTAATGTAATGCCATCATCGCCAGGGGATCTTCCTTTCTTCATACTTTTTATTGCAAATGAAACTTCTTCTTTTAAGATTTTAGGAGCTGTTCCTTCGACTATTTCAATGTCTTCGTTTAATCCACTGTTACTTTCGTATAGATTTTTGTAGAATTCTTCAACTCTTCTAAGTATTTCTTCCCTATTTCTTGTTACGGTGCCATCCTCTCCTTTTAATGCAATGATGTGTTTCTTCCCAACAGATAAACTTCCTTTAACAACCCTAAGGCTCTTGTTGCTTTCAATGGCCTTCCTTACTAACTCACAATTGAATTTTCTTATATCTTCTTTCATGTTTTTGCGCAAAGTTTTGCAAAGTTCTACATACTCGATCCTGCAACTGGTATTTTGATTGTCCACCTTCATAAGTCTTCGCCTTTTCATGAGTTGTTTCGTCTTCTCAGATAATTTGCTATTCTGCTTTTTACATATTACACCACCAATTTCCCCAGCAGTTTCAATTATTGTCTTAACAATGTTTTCACCATTTGCTTCTGAGATGTACCAATAAGTCATTTCAGTGCAGAAAAGCGATTTTAATTCCAACCTTGAATGCCTCCAGTATTTTCTTTAATTTCTTTAAATTCACCCTCTCTGCATACTTGTTTCAATGAGCTTCGTCTTTCTAGTTTTATATTTAAGTGCATTTTACATCACCATTCGATGATCCTCCCGGTAAACCTGTTTCAGTACACTGCAATCTTCAATAATTGATTTCTTGTTTGCCAGGATATAGTCAATTTCACTAGTTCCCCCATTTGGGTGTTTCCATGTCCATTTTCTTTGCGGTTTCTTCTTAAAAAATGAATTCATGATGCTAAGGTTTTCAGCTTCTGCAAATTCGATGAGTTGATCGCCACGTTCATTCCTTTCCCCATATCCGTATTTACCAACCGATGTCTCTCCTTGTTCCTGTTGTCCAATTCTTGCATTGAAATCCCCCATGATGAGCTTGATATGTTGTTTCCCTTTGGTGTGTAACTCTTTGATTTCTTCATAAAATTCTTCAACCTCTTCGTCGGTATGGCTTGATGTTGGTGCATATACCTGTACTATTTGAAGTTGGTATCGCTGGGTTAGTTGAACAACAAGCCTCGCTGCTCGATCTGATGTACTTTCAACTTCCAGAAGACAGTCTTTAATTCTTTTGTTGATTAAGAAGCCAACACCACTTGTTCTTCCAGTTTCCGTTCCTCTATAATAAAACAAATGTCCACTTTTAAGTTCCACCAACTCTTCACCTTTTCTTCTAACTTCACTGAGTCCTACAATGTCCCATTTGATCTTGTCAAGTTCTTCTTCCAATTCCTGAAGTTTTGCTTCAGAAGCAAGGGATCGTCCATTAAACGTAGCCAAGGTCAATAACAAACGGCAGCCTGGGCCATTCCAGTGATTCTTAGCACCCCCTGCTTTCATGCCACACTGACCGCTGCCTTGATCAGGAGCACTCCAGCACCTGGAGACTAGGGGCCATGGTTTTTGGTGTGTCAACATAATGGAGGAATTAGCCATAATTTCACCACGCCACGTGAACTCCGTACCTCCCCAGTCTCAAGAACCGCAAGTATTTCTTTTATATGAATATAATATCATTTTTTAATTTTTAATATCAAGTAAATCAGTAGAGTAACGAGAAAACTGCAGTAAAGTTTTCTTAATAAACGTTTCCGAATAGCGGACATCTCTAATTAATGAACACTTTTCCAGTTCCCAGTCTTAGTGTTTGTTATATTCCAACCCTCCTGAATAGCGGACACTTCCGACTAGCGGGCAGAAACGCGAGTCCCGGAATGTCTACTATGTTCAGAGGTTTTAATATACAATTCACGCTTTTTTTTAAAGAGTTCTAAATGTAATAGCTTGCAATTAAAATTTCAGATTACCAAATCGTATTCTTTACTTTTATATTTTGCATGCTAATGTGACGCACATTTTTCTATTTATGTATGCAATTTCAATTATTTTTTGTTTAATTTTATGCTTATCTTCACAGCATAAACTCTCATTAAGAGACCGCCTCTCTGATCGATCACTTCTTTGCAGAATCTAGTGTAGTCGCAATAGAGAGGTCCTACTGTACACATTACTAACGCAATATTTTTTTTTTAGCTCCCTTTTGTTTCGAAGTAAAATAACTATTAAAAAGTTTTCTCATAAAAAATATTTAAAATTTTAATTGTACGTATTTATATATAACTGTATAAATAAATATTGAGAATATAAAATTTAACCTGAAAAGACAACGGTTCAAAATTAAATAAATTATATAGGTGCATGCGAAAATGCTAATATAGAGGCCAGGTCAGGTCAGAGAAGATGCAACTACAGAACTTACAATTTAGGGATTTTAATTGAAAGTAGGGAAATGGACTTGACGATAAACTTTTAAAAGTCAAAATCATGAGGCAACACTAGAGGTGATTCCAAAGACCGAGTTGTTTGATACTGATATTAAACACGCCTTCTACTTGTCGCATCTCGCATGTTATTCCAATGGGGGAATAAATTTTAAGGAAACCTCTTGAAGAGCGATACAGAATTGGCAACACTGACATATATATATAAGATAGTAAGCTCGTGAGGACATGGCTGCTAAGCAACAGCGAAATACCCTACGTAGGGAAGTTTTAAATTATGAAACTGAGTGCGTGTGGAGGGGTGGTCAGGAACTCTTGCCTTGTGTGAAACAAGTAACTCCAGTGCACAAATTAGGAAGTCCCATGAAGTAAACTACTCTTCTAACCCTATTGTGCCTATCCATATTTTAGTCTAGCCTTTAAATTCACAGTGGAATCAATGTGAATTTAGTCTAGCCTTTAAATTCACATTGATTCCACTCAGTCATTTAAAACTTGTTGAAAGCAACGAGTTATTAAGTTATTTGGAATTTAATATGAATTCTAGTTAACTCCAATCTTCGTTGTCAACCTTCGAAGTAGTAAAATTATTCATAATTTTATTTTCCGATTTTTTTAATTCTTTGTGAGCCTCCACCAATGCCACCTTTCTGGGGAGAGAAAAAAATACTCAACAAAGACAATTCGTTTAAAGCAGGGTTTTTTAAACTTTTTTTTTTAAGTCTGTCTCCCTTCATCTCTCCAAAATTGTCGACGGCTCCCAAATGAACAAAATTGTATAAATTATATGTAATAAATATTTTTATATAACTGTGTTTTCATAGACAATTTTTCACGTGTTGAACGTTTATGTTAAAAACCTCTCATTGCTAAGATATGAAAAAAAAATCGATAAATCTCATAATATTTTATTATTAGTTAGGAGTTCCGTTCCAGATATTTTTTACCAGGGTGCCCAGTTCGGAATAGCGGGTGACCAATTCGTTCACTGACAGAATAACTGAACGAATTCTTCCGTTCATGAACGATTGGAAAATCTTTCACTAATTCGTTCGCGAACGATTTCATGCTTTAGTAGTTCGAAGCATCAGGGTTTAGAGCAAGGGTGGGGAACCTGCGGCCTTTTGGATGAATCCGAATTTTGCAAACCAAATCCTTTTATTTTTATTAATATGATTTTGTTCATCTTATTTTTTATTTATTTACTTTATTTTTATTATTATCTTAAGTGAACGTATGTCAAATGCAGAAAATAAAAGAAGTATCAAAGAAATAATTCTCCCAAACGGACCGACATAATCAAAATATTAGTAAACCAGATAGGCTATTTTTGTATGTCCAATACCTACCATTTGTACTGGTTTCTCTCTTAAGGGTGGAGTACATTAGAAAACAAATGTGAACACTTTTGCCGAAAGCATTAAACGAGTATCTACTACAATAATAATGTCCAATTGTCCATTGCGGTTAAACGGAGTTCGAATAATCGGATTTCTGCTATATATATATATCTAGTGGCGGATTAAAGTTTTTGAGGCCCCCAGTAAAATAGTTCAAAAGGATCGTCTACAAGAGAACACATCTATGGAGGTCCTCAAACTGGCGGAGGCCCCTGAGCTGCTGCCCTTAAAGTCCATGCTTTAATCCGGCACTGTATGTATCTAATCAGTGGCGTTGGAAAGGGGGATCAAGACCCCCCATTGGGCCGCAAAATATATTGTTTAGTTTAATGCCAAATCACATTATCTGTCAAAAAATACTTCTGCCTCTCCCATCATATTTGAATTGCTACATTACTGTGTCTAACTGAGATGTCTTGAATGCGGCCTTCTTCGACTATCACTAACTAAATATGGCCTTCTTCGACTATCACTAACTTAACACGGCCTTCTTCGACTATCACTAACTTAATTTGGCCTTCCAACATGAAAAGGTTCCCTTTCCCCTGGTTTAGAGCGTGTAAAAGGAAAGAAGGAACAATGTGGATGATGGAGCTGTTCCTGAGTTGTTGGCCGCTCAGGTAGAAAAACAGTATCACTGCTATTATTAATTTAATATTATTTAATTAAGAAGTTGATATGCAAAATGCTCATTTGTATAGAAATAGTTTTGAACAGTTATCATGAAAAAGAAAAATATTTTGGAATTTGCATTTTCATAGAATGAAACGAAAGTCTTTGACATCATCTTCGATCCAAGGATTAAAACCAAGAAGTCTGCTACAGCTCTGGATCTGGCCACCCAGGTGCTGGGTACCCTTTGTTTCCCCCTGCAGAAACGGCCCTGATTCAAATAAAATTTTCGAATATGGAGAACGGAATTTTCGAAAATTCAGACATGACATTATGATCTACCATAGAAACAAAAACTTGCTTTTAACGATTCAAATCCGATTTTTTTTTTTTTTTCAAAAGTCAGCATCCCTTTTACCACAAGGCCTTTAAGCGCCGCTGGAGAGGACAGAGCACCTCTAGGAAAAATCCAACCCAATAAAAAAAATCCAAGCAAACCTAGGGGAAAAAAAAATCAGGATCTAGAGGCCACAGCCCCCTCTCTAGACCTCGATGCTGGCTACACCTATGGGCAATGCCACTTTTGTTTATGTGTTTCTCCGAATTTTTTCAAATCCTGTAGCCAACCGAGGCATGAATATTTGAACGTCAGACATCTGCCGTGTTCGTAACCGCAAAAAAAAAGGAGAGATAATAGTAAACAGAAAAAATAAGAATTCAGAGAGGAAGGAGGTGCTTATACATAGGGCAGGATGTGGTTTGGGCACAACCACGCCGGTTGTGGGTCGCACCGCAAGAGCCGCCATTGCATGAAAATGGCTCCAAACGGCCGTTGCCAAAGGACAACTGGTAAATAAAAAAGTAAAAAACATTTCGGCCCGGAAATGCCTGTAAGTAATTGCATACGCGGGTGGCTAGAACGTGATCGTTTGCAATATAATTATAATTCGGGTTACCGCAGACCCTGTAAAAATGTTATTTTCATAAAAATGAAAACTATGCACGCATCGAAAAATTATAAACAGGTTAATCATAAGATAAAATTTTTGCTAACAAATAAAATATCTAGAGTTACTTTCAAAGAGCTCTTGCAACCGCCCCTCTTATAACGGTCAAATATAGGGAAATCGACCGAAAATGGGGATTTTTTGCTATAAAATCTCGACAAAAATCCCTACAGTATCTTTAAATGAAAAAACCTACTGTACTATATCTGATTTGCGTTTTTGCGAACTATAGAGCATTGGCCTCGAAAAATATTCCTAAAAAAATGTTAATTCTCATTTATGAACTTCCGATTTTATGATTTTTTAAATTTTTTTTTGGCATTATTTTAGTGCAGGGTGGTCCTACCTTTTTGGGCAGCGGCCACTTGAAGAATTTTCACAGATCTCGAGTTTTGGTTACGTTTCAAGTTTCGTTTGTAATCCTGAAGTACATACACATCGTCAGTTTCACCAAGTAATGCCATCATTACTTGGGAATGCGCAGCAATACTATCAGGTATAGCTTCAATAACGGATCAAGGGCTGTGCGACCGGTGCCGTTGCACCGGACGCCAAGCCAAATGGGGCGCCAAAATGGCCTAACGACCTAAAAGTGTAGACAAGGCCAAATCCAATTTGGTCACCTAAGCGCTTTGTCTTAAATAAGCTTTAATAAATCAAATTGCTGTTTTATAAGTTCTCTGAATACCATATATAGTTACGTTTACTTCCACGCATTTTCCGAAACCGATGAAAATAAATTTAGGCTAATATAATATGAATACTCTGTACGGATTCTTTGAGCAAATTCTCTGAATGTAATTTGCAGTTACGTTTACTTCTACTCATTTTTGAAACCGATGAGAATAAATTTAGGCTAATACAGAATGAATACGAGGTGAACTTCCTTCTGTTTTGCTTAGGGGTGCAAGGACAGCTAAAATCATTGAGGTAATTAAATTCAGACGGCCATGTGTTTTTTGGCTCAGACTAGAGTCCTTAAAAAAAAACTTAGTAGGGCCCCGATCAAGCGACCTACAGGGCTACATCTCGACATTTCTTTCAATGAATCAGTGAGGCATAGCCGACGTGGCTTTAACTCCGCACTTACATGGTAATTCTTAATCCACTTTTGCCCACTGGGCTTGATTTAGCGAGCAAAATATCAGGATATATACTTGAGGACCATTGGATCCAAATCTGCCTAAGACGTGACCCCTTTCCCAACGCTTAAGAACTCCAGTCTGATGCCAAAAACGTGGTGTTTTTTGTTAATGAAGGTAGCTTGATTACTTCAATTGATTACGTCACGAGCTTCAGCTTCAATGCATGAGTCTAAAGCACCATCTAAGATCATATTGTGTAAGAACCAGGGGCGCCAAATCAAAGGGGCGCCAAAACACTTGGTGGGCCTGGCCCTCCCTGAATTCAGGGACAATAAAGAAATACAGAATATAGTTGAGTAGTAGTGCAACAATCCAAAAATTATAAAGGGATTCAAGAAAGAAAAACTTGGCTTTAAAGACCATCATTCGATACGGCCTTAGAGAACGTGATGTATTCTAACATCCAATGTGTGTGTGTGTGTGGGGGGGGGGGCTGGAGCCCGCAAGGTCCCCTCTCTATGCTATTGTAGTCGAGGTTTAAAAGATAGCACACATAAAATATATTATTTGTTGTTTTGTATGCAAGAAATAATAAATAATACAGTAAAACCTCCCTACAACGATATCCGATAAATCCCTCTACAACGATAATTTTTCTCGGTCCGTATAATATTGTTGTAGAGAGGTTTTACTGTAAACAATCTGGAAATGTTGACCGAGCAAGCGTTACTGTGTTTCCAGGAGAGGGAGGGGCATAGTGCTTGTTTGTTTGTTTGGATTTTTTATGGCGCAAGAGCATCTGGGCTATACTGCGCCTATACTGCGCTAAAGGGACATAGTGCTCAAGAGATGAGGAAAGAAACGTAAAATATATTAATTATTATTGTTTATTCTTTTGCTGACTCACGTCATTTTTGGTTGACTCACGTCATTGCACATACGGGTTCTTCCATTCAGCGCCCTAATTTTTTTTTAAATTGGCGCCCGTAGTAAGAATATACGATTTTCTGAAGAACCCCAAACTTTGTCGTTCAGAGCAGTGGTTCTTCAACTGTGATCCGCGGACACCTGGGGGTAAGCGGGACATTATCAGGGGGTCCGCGAAAACCTCCCAGTGTTCCACAAAGATTCGAAAAAATACCGAAACAAGAGCAATTACTCTTTAATGCTAAGAATAAATTATGAGGGAACGAAAAATTCCTTCCTTAAAAGGTGAAAATCAACGATGAAACACTAGAAATAAATATGTGTGATGCAAATTCTGGGCTTTAAACTTTGAGTTAATTCTTGGGGGTCTGCGAGGGTGAGTGATCTCTGAAGGGGGTCCGTAGTCTAGGAAAGTTAAAGAACCGCGGGCTTAGAGGATAAATTTTTAATAAAAATTAATTTCAAATATATTTGCGGGGGAAGTGCCCCTTTCTTCTCCGCGTCGCCCCTGGATAATTATAAATCCCACCCAGATTTCCCAGAATATTAAGGGCCCATAATATATATACATATATATACACTGTGTCCGTAAAGTCATGGTGCACTTTTGACCGGTCACAGGAAATCAACGAAACAAGATAGATACGTGAACTCTTCACCAAATAAAAGGAAAACTCTCCAAGTTTCCGTAGTATTATGTGCAAGCGTGTGCGCACACAGGTGATGACGCAACACCACGAACTGCGCGGCAGTGGATCAGCCCACGCCCACGCCAGTCGAGATGTGGACGTTACAGAGGAAAATTCAGTGTGTTCTGTGGCTTGCTAAATTCGAATCCGTGACCAAAGTGCAACGTGAATATTGTCGCATGTACAACGAAGCGCCACCACATAGGAATAACATTAATCGGTGGGATAAGCAGTTGAAGGATACCGGCAGTTTGTTGGACAAACCCCGTTCTGGTAGACCATCGGTAAGTGACGAGTCTGTAGAGGCTACATGGGAGAGTTACCTAAGGTGCCCTAAAAACTCTGTGCGTGCGTGTGCTCCTGTGATTTCCTGTGACCGGTCAAAAGTGCACCATGACTTTACGGACACAGTGTATATAAGGCGCCTCTTTTTACACATATTCTTGCAAAAAAATATTAATCCCACCATTGTATGGTTTCCCGTCATTATTAAGATTCTTAGTGATAGCGTGACTCCCTCATTTTTTGCTAAAATTTATTGGTTCTATTACTTTTTTTTTTAATTCTTAATAATGAGGCTCTCAGAGAGTGTTCCATCGTTATGAGTTTCATGATCATGCTCATAATTATGCCCATTATAACAGTTTCCGGTATATTTATATAATTATTAAGATTACGTCATCTATAGTTAATGCTTCTCGTTATTATTTTGTTATCTTCTTTCGTCCTTCACCTTGGTAAGGAGGCTTTTTATACTTTTCGAAAAAACAAGGAACAAATGGATTTTGGCTCTGTTTAAGCACCATTGCATTTCAAAGTATGAAATTAGCAATGATCCAAAGCTCCATAAAATTGCGTTTTGGGATATATGGACCCACTTGGTGCGTTTGTTGGGTCAATTAGGCTAACGGAGTGTTTGCAGACCATTTAAACGGAAAAAAGCTCGCAAATCTGGAGGTAAAAACTTGCAAATCTAGCGATAAAAACTTGCAAATGTAGCGATAAAAAAACAATAAAGTATCAAAACCTGTTTCCAGTGATTATGAATTTCAAAACGTAAAGGTTAGGGGCAACAGACAATTCTGTAGCGCCTGTTCCCGAAGTCTGGCGGATTTTGGTGTTGGATTAACGGTGGTGGGGGTCGTAGACAAATTAAGGATATATTTAAGAAGTCTTTTTTTTTATTTTTTTTTATTTTTTGATAACGCAACTACCAACAAGTAGTTAAAGAAACTCTAGCGAGGCGGCGTTTTCGCAATTTGTGGGGCAATTATATTATATATATATATATATATATATATCATGGGGTAATATCTGCCGCTTGTAGAGGGCCCCTAAGCCGACATGAATGTCAACATACCGCCCTCAGATGCCAGTATAAACTGCCAGACATCAATATGGTTAAAATGTCTGCCAATGATGGGCGTAGACAAAATGTAGGTGGCTCAAAATTAGAGTTGTAATTATTGACGGCTTTAGTTTGAGCTATACGCGTGGGCGCCTGAACACCATTTCAACAGATATTCAGGTGCTTATTTTTATTCTTTACAACAAAAGCTCTGGTTTGAGCTTCAACGTGGGTGACAAAACTATTACCCATCTTAATTACCACGAAGGAAATTACAAAAGCATGCCCCGGTGCCTCAAGTCTTGATCCTACGAAGGGTAATAATTAATGCCTTGCAGACTTTACACGCGGAGAAAAGGAGCATCTTTTTTTGTGTCTCGGTGGCCAAGTTGGTTAAGACACCCAGGTTCATAACAGAGGATCCTCGGTTCGACACCGAGTCAGGGAGG
Organism: Dysdera silvatica; assembly: GCA_006491805.2. Lineage (NCBI taxonomy): Eukaryota > Metazoa > Arthropoda > Arachnida > Araneae > Dysderidae > Dysdera > Dysdera silvatica. The sequence goes on from QLNU02015270.1 coordinate 42,210,408, forward strand.
TGTCTCTCTTCTTTCTTTATGAAAAAAAAAACCTCTCGTTTCAACTTCACCTTGGGAGTCGAAAGTGTTATCTAACTTTATCCCAAGAAAAAATTTACAAAAGCATGGCCTGGTGGCTTCATATATTGACCAATGGAGTTCACCTCCAGAGGGATATAATAAAATCTACAGCCCGGATTTTATACAATTGCATATTTTAAATGAGTGCAGAACGATTAAATGCTACTGTTATAACTAGAAACCTGATTATATGCAGTTGCATATTTTAGCCCTTTTTAGTGTTTGTGCATATAAATGCATAAAAACGATGAATTTCCAGAATAAATGCATATTTTAAGGGTTTTAGTAATTTTAAGAATTTTATTATTACTTACTCAGAAAAATTGCCATCACAAAGCTGAAGTTAAACTTTTTCTTACTTCTTATCTGAGCGGAAAGGCAATGGAATTTGTAAACGTTTTGTTTGTTTGGCTTTTTTATGGTGCAAGAGCATCTGGCTATACTGCGCCAACAAATTTGTAAACGTACACGTTTAACTATGTCCTAGGGCTCCAAAAATGTTGTCATAGCTGAGTTTTAATTACTATCCTTTTTAGGAAAACCAAAGATTAGTTTTACTGTGCTAGGCTGGCAATTGATTGAAGTTCAGTTTAAAACAAACACATTCTAAAATTGCAGATTATTTTCTCCCGGCGATAAACACGAGTCTATCATCGACAAACTATCCATAATAGACAACCCACAAAAATTTAAAAGTGCTGTCCACTTTCGTATCTCTGGAAATTATCCTTTTGGCCATAAAAATGCTATTACGCAATATAAAAGATAAAACTTAACTGAACATCGAGAGACACATTGTGATGATGTGCCAGCATAGAAATTGTGTTGTATAAAATATATGATTTGATGTATATCGAATTTTTCTATTATATATAATAATTACATCTATTAAAATTAATAATAAATCTATTTTTGTCGCAGGGAGTAAGATTTTTAAACATTAAACAATTTTAAGTACACATTTATTCATTTTAGGTGCATGTTTATTCATTGAAGTGCAAATGCACATGAATATTTTAAGGTTCTTTAGTGTATACTTTGAAGTGTATTAGTGCATATTTTGAAGTTTTTAGTGCACACTTTATTAGTTTTTTATTGCATATAATCCGGGTTCTAATGATATCTTATGGATATTTGGAGTCTAACCATAAAATTTGTGGAAGTTGACGATAAATAGCACCCCCCTCCTCCCTTTAATCTTCAAGGGGATTTCATTGTTGACATTTTTTCATAGAGGTTTTTATATGTTCTAGGAATTGAATCTGAACTTACCATGGACATCAATTTCAAGAAAATATTAAGGGGCTTTGAATAGAAAAACTCCCTATCAAGTGAGTCTATGGAAGCTAGTAAAACCATAACAATTGATGTAATTTACATGTTATGAATTTCACCATCCTTTCATCTTCTTTATTTCTTGTTCATTTCATATGGCGCAGTATAGCCCAGATGCTCTTGCGCCATAAAAAAGCCAAACAAACAAACAAACTTCTTGTTCATCAATGTTGGGAGGGCGCGGCCCTCAAATACTTTTGAAAGGTATTAAAGAACTTCAGAGCTTTTAGAGTTGGTGACTGTGGATCTCACATACAATGTGTTAAAAAATATTGGCTATCAACTCTGACACTTCACTTCTTTGATTGAAACTATCTTTTCCTTAATTTAAAAAAAAACAAACCACTCATTTAGTTTGAACTCGAACCTAAGACCGTTGAATTTACGTTTCGACGCTTTGACCACTAAGCTGGCGGATACAGCGATACGGAGAACCTTTCTCTCATGTTTGTGAAGGCAATGCCCCATAATTAAAGAAGGGAAATGGTGTGAATGAATTAATTAATATTTTCATATCTGCATAGCAACCGTGGTCAGTATTTTTCAAAGCACGTTTTTCTTAGGAAACCACCAAACGTTTTATGTGGAATTCCGTGGCAGCATCTAATTATTCGTCGCTTGCCAGGTATGTCAAGTATTTCTTGGAATTTTGCTACTTCAAAATTATCTTTTCCATTCTCACTTCGATGCTGAAATTGACACGAACTAATGTGTTGGATTCTAAGCATTAAAAAATTGTTCCTTAGACCCGCCCCCCCTCTTCTTCCATACATTCATGGGCGGATTTACCATTTTGCCGCCCCTAGGCTACTTTTTGCCGTCCCTTCCTATCAGTTCCGTCCCCCCCCCCAACCAGTGATAGGAACATAAAAATCGTTACATTCAATTTACACCAAAAATCGTTGCATTGACAGTAAATATGTTGAAAAACAAACTCATAAATTGAAACATAAACATTAAACAATATTAATTTATATTGAAGTATCATTTTCTTTTTGGTATATAATAAATCAAATTCAATTTTATTGAAATAAATTTTAATTTATTTCTAGCGTTTTTCTCGACACAACATCTGATTGGTTTTTCATAGGCCCTAGGCTGGAAAGATATGAAGACGGGGCCCCTTCACGATTGTGGCCCTGTGTGGGTCAGGACTGTAACCAGGATGGAGGGGCAATTGGGGCACAGGACACCCTGGGATCGTTATATGTATGTATGTATATATAACTCGATGGGGAAACTGTGGCCACGCCCCTTCTGGCGCCGGATTGGCTACAAGCCTGGTGTGGGTCAATATTTAGTCAATAAGTTGTAAGGTCTTCTTTGAGGTTCGTTATCTTTAATATTCAGGTTCATCAACAATGAAAAATTCTCGGATATTTGTAAATAAGTAAGTTTAAAATTAAGTTTAAATTTAAATATCATCAGATTTCTACCAGGCTCTAAGCCCACGCCTTCTTGGCCTATGTTTAAATCCAGAACTGATCTAAGTTTTCCACTGGCTGCTTTAATTTCCAATATCTGGGTAATTTCCAATTTGAAATGGAAACTTAATAGTAAATTAATGAAATTTTTTTAAAAAATTGAAAAGAAGATTATTAATTATAAAAAAATATTGGCTAAAATTAATAAAGGCTCAGGAAATTGACGATTTTAAAGGAATTATTAAAGGATTTTTAAGGGAATCAATAATTCTAAAAAAAAAAACAAAAAAAACAATAAAGTTTTAAGTCTTTCAAATTAGAAGGTATTTTTTTTCCTGTATGTTTATCGCAACAAATAAAATTGAATTTATAAAATTTTAATTTAACCGGAAACGAAATTAAAAATTTTACCTGAATAACTTCATCTCATTATGGCTTTCATAACATGAGCTTGAATTTCACGAACCAATATTCCTAGAAAAAATAAAAGAGAGAAATATATCATTAAAATTGTAACTTTCTGACGTTTATTTTACTTTTATTTTATAAATTTAAAAATTTCGCTGTTTGAGAAATGCTAATAGTAATAATACATATATCATCATTTAATGTTAAATGTAAAGCTGGATGTTTTAAAGCTTTGTAAAGCATTGTAAAGAAACTTTACAATGACACATGCGCATCAATGCGGATTTCCCAATAGGCTGGGTAGGCTAAAGCCCCGTGTTTTAAAATGGAGGTAGTCTCTGGCTAAATTACACATTTTTGACACAGTCATAGATATTTCTTACACATGTGACATTAAATGTAAACACGTTAACTTAATTAATTAATTAATGTTATTTTACGTTCATCATCAAGTGCCGATTAGGAGGTTGACGATCAATACGGACTACATTTCCCTGTCTACTCGCATAAATAATGCGTTTATATCACTATAGTGTTAAATTAAATTACTAGTGCAAAAACGGCCCCAAAAATGATCCAGTCAAGGGCCCCAAATGCCGACGGCCCTATTAATATGCAATAATTTTAAATTTAGATGCCCGCATTTTAAAAGCGTCAGATTGACACCCCATGTCACCTACCCCCTTTCCCTCCTTGGCGCAGTATAGCCCAGATGCTCTTGCGCCATAAAAAAGCCAAACAACCAACCAACCCTTTCCCTCCAACTAATTGAATAGTAAAGAGATAAAGATTATCGACTTGGGAATTTTCCGCGTGGGGGGCAGGTTCTTAAAAAGTACAGTGGCTTTAGGTCCTAAAAATCATTTTTTTTTTTTTAAATATGATAGGTTGCTAATAGAATCCTTATCCCATACCTTCATTAATACCAATGACTGTCCTGAAGAAAATTATTGAGAGTATGCAGTGCTGTCTTAATTAAAGAGTATTGAAATTGCGGGGTTACTGGACTTGGTGACGTCACAGCGCCGAGCTGACTGGCATTTGACTGGTCGTCTATCGTCTATCCAAGCCCAAGGTGGCAGTTGCCACTTTCATCAGTTTTTCATTCCTCTCCTGCTCCCACGCAGGATATTATTTTGAGGCTTGGGGGGTTCAGGATGTTTTTCCTCATTTGTTTCCATTCAAGTTTGTAAATCACTAGAAAAAAAAAGAAAAAAGCCGAACTTTGTTGGAAGTTTCCCCAAAACCAGCAAATACAAAAACTTTTTTGAGACATTGAGAATTGCGGCGCGTACTCGGTATTTTTCAAAATTTCTTGAGAGTACGCGGCGCACACAGCGCGTACCCTTTGGGGACAGCCCTGTTAGTACCGTTACCATTATTGGCGCTTATTGGCGCATTATTGGCGTTACCAAATTTGGCGCCATTCCGGATGTTATATCTTGTTACAGATAGCTTTATGTAATTTCAGTTAAATTACAGTCACCTTTATAGTCAGTAAACTTGAAGATATAAATAAGTAGTGAAGAAATGCAGTAATTCCACCCAGTTTGGAAACAATATTTATTAAAAGCTTTAAATATTTGGGTTAATTCATTAATTCGCCAAAAGATGATAATTAAATTATAATACAACGATAAAAGAATTTAATACTTTTTTTTGGAGGGCGGAGCCTTTATTGTACGTGTGCAAACATCAATGGTAAATTGAAGACTGATTGTTATTTTGGAATGCGTAACGCAGTTACAAATACCGTTGCTAAATATAAAAAGTGAAATTATGATTATACAATATATGTTGCCAGATATAGAAAGTGAAATTATGTACATTTGGAAAACATAAAAAAAAAGGGAAACAATTTGGCATGTTGTCAATTTTAGGAACTGTAATTATTAAGCTTGCGTTCTTAGTATGTATTTCAAGTGGCAACAACGAATGAAACCCGCAAAGTGAACAAGCAACATTTCTATTGCGGAAACCCGCAAATTCTCTCAATAACGTCGTTCTAATTAGCTGGACCTGTTTAACGACGGTGATTTACGGTCTCCGAAGGTGCTTTGTAGAATGACACGCATTCCGTTTAACGTCTTTTCCGTTTAATGACGTTTTTTCCGAGAGTTGTTAATAGGAAAGCTTACTATATACGTATGTACGTGCATGTATGTGTGCGTGTATTTATCAACTTTGTATGAATTGAAAAGTTTTGAGTTTGGGAGAGGTTAAATTAACTTTCCAAAACAACCAGTTCTAAATATTTATATTTCGAAAAATCAGCAGTATTCTCTCACGTTGCACAAAAGAATATAAACTTAAAAAAGAATATAATTAAAGGAATGTAAACTTAATTACCTTCTTCAGCATTCACCGAAGAATGAAAGAGTAAATAAATGAAATAAAATCAATGCATTGGTCGATCGAAGCAACCATTTTTATTTAGCTTGAAAATAAGTTTTGGTAGAATGAGAAAACAATAAATAATCGAATTTATTATTTCGGCGGGAACTAATTTTAATGGCCTATTGTATTAAATAAATTTTCAGGTCCACAGTCGAAAACTTTATTCAGGATTTCTAGAGCTGTTGGAAAATTTATTCCTATTTGCACTCGAAAGGTTTTCCGCGACCTGTAAGTTCAAACATATCAGACAATGGTCCGTACCAAAACCGAAAATTCAAGGGATAAGAAATCGAAGAAGAAGAAGTAGAAGACGAGAAGGTGGAATCTCAGATGTTTCTTCATCTCTGGAGCACAAAAGGAATAAATTAAAAAATTAAACTAATGAAGTTTGGCACATGCAGCAAAAAATGTTAAATATGATCAATTAATAATGATATATTAATTGTTCAACACGCCGGATTTCCGATCTCCCCATCACCCCCCCCCTCTCCTCACTGGTTTGCATAATCATGAGTCCCCATATTATTTTTTAATGTAGTCGCTCATCATTAGCATATATCCTTGATATAAGATCGCACTGCTCACTGTAGTCCGGGGTTTGGTTCCCTAGGCCATAAGAGGTTCGGATTCCTCGGAAAACAGTAGGTCCCGGCGCAGCATGACCACTGTAGTCTTTGAGCCGTAAAACCACAAAACAAAAACTCGATATAAATATTCAATATTATTATATTCATCATAAATATTCATTAATAAGTTAAATAATCTTAATTCATAATTGATTCAAGCGTAATTAATCCGTAATTTATTATCCATTAAAGTATTGATAATTAAATTTAACAAATTCATAATCTGTAACATAATCGATTAATTAATAAATACGTAATTGATTAATTCAATTAAACAAATGCATAACTGGTTAATAATTAAGAAATGCATAATTGGTTAATTAAGCAGCAAATTCATAATTGGTTAATTGATTTTGAAATGTATAATCGATAATTAATTAACAAATACGCATTGATTAATTAATTAAAAATACACAGTTGGTTATTAATAAATACGTAATTGATTAATCAATAACTGCATACATATTTGCAAATAATCGTAAACATATATTGTGGATATTTTATCGTCTAAACTGACCTCGAGAAAAGAGTAGTACATTTGTCCGTTTTGACTTTCAACGCTATTTTCATACCTAGGGAAAATCTGTAAATTTTCTAAGCCACCACTACCGAGAAGCAGAAGGAAAACAAGTGTGTTTTATTGCAAAAGTTGTCTGGCAATGCGTTCTAGGAAAATGATGCAACGAATTTTTGAAGAAAAAATAAAGTTTCCGTTAAATGAGCTTCAAGTATTTGATTTTGGATTCATGGCGCCTTCATGCTGACGGAGAAATGATTATTGCATTAATACACAACTTGGATTAGGCGTCTCCATGACCGGTGCGCTAACGGGGCCCCAATTTGGCAAAGTTTATTTATTATACAGTGTATATTTTACTTAAAAGTTAATGTAAAATAGGCCTCGAAAACTGATCGATCTTAGGGGCCTCCAATACATTAAAACAACCCTGCTTGAATCAGATTTAGAATTTCAGATACTCAGAAGAAGATTATTATTAATCAAATTAATAATAACGATTTCTCTTTTGTGATAATATATTTGTTTTACAAGAAATCTATTTCATCCTCTACAAGGTAACGAAAAAATACTGCTTGTTTAATAAAAATCAATCAACTCTTTCTGACGTCGTTACAAGGAACATTTTAGGTAAAGACTACTTTCATGGAAATACAGAGCCGCATTTTTGGCCACCCTTCTCATTATACATTTGCTTAAGCAACAACAATATAGGTAAGGACGAGAAGGATTAAAAATTTAATTTCAGTTAAAAAAATTATTTAATTAAATAATTAAGAGAGTTAATTAACTATATTTATTTTTAATTAACTACTCAAATGTAACTCGTAATTTTAAAGTTGTTCACAATCAATTTACACTTGCTTAAAGTCAAATAAATCAATTCATAATCAACTTAATAAATTCCATTCATAACCAATTCAAGAAACTGTATTCATAATCAATTCAATAAACGTTAAGCATAATTCTTAATCAATTCGATAAACTTTAAGCATAATTCTTAATCCAGTCAATAATTTTTAAATATAATTCTTAATCAATTCAATAAACTTTAAGCATAATTCTTAATCCAGTCAATCATTTTTTAAATATAATTCTTAATCATTCAATAAACTTTAAGCATAATTCTTAATCAATTAACCCTTTGACTGGCCGCTGTTTACCATGAATGCTTTTTTAAAATGCACCCGATTGAACATATAATGCTTTGGAAAACGACGACCACATTTTAGCAATGGTCTTAATATTTCTCTCTCCTGATTTCCCCACTCCCTCTCCCAATAATTGACACCTCACCGTTGGGGGTGGGGGGGGGAACATGAGCAAGATTCAATTCCTATAGTTTACACAGCCATTATACCATCACCCACCTAAATTTCTTGACAGGACAATGAGACTATTTTCTCCTTACCCCTTTCAGACCCAGATATTTTGGGTGTGAAATGGACGCTCGTCGGGATCTGTTATCAAGAATAAACAACCCTCCACTTGAAGAACCACAGTGTATAAGTTCTTTGCGTTTGTTTGTTTATTGTGGCTTTTTATGGCGCAAGAGCATCTGGCTATACTGAGCCACAAAAGTTCTTTGCGTACGGGAGTGCCGCTTACTGCAGAAGAAAAGAGGATTTCTGAAGTTTGAAGATAACTAACTCATTTACCTACTGTTGAAAGCGGGAATTTCCTTTCAATACTGGTTTTAATCAAGTTCTGTTGGTTTGCAGTTCTCAACTTTCACGAGAGTGCGGGCCAGTAAATAATTTTTGTATGTGACAAGAGCCAACAATTTATTCGTAAATACTTTTCCAATTTTTTCAAAGTTCATAAATTAAACTAATATAAGTATAATTAATTATGGTATATCATAAAGAAATTAATATATATACTGCGCGGTATGTTACAAATATAAAAAAGAAATTAGTTATCAATCACTGAATTCATGCCAAGTAGAAAAAAATTGGTTTGTTTCCCATAATATGGCAAAAAAAATTAGAGGCCGCTGGGTCAAGAAAAAGTTTTCTTTTTACTAAGATTTCTTTAGCATATATAATTAAATTGGTCATTGTGATATTAATACTTGTCGTAATCGATATATACTGTGCAATAAGTTACTGGTCATCAATTAATCGATTATTAGTTCAAATGCCGATTATTCGCTTCAAAGGTGAAGAAAAACGTTGTCAAAAATATCCCTATTCTGTAAAGTCGGTAAGCATTCGCGTAAATAGATTTACAAAAAGACTCGTTTTTATGCGATATATATATATTAATATAATTAATTATACATAAATAATTACATATTAATATAATAATTATACATAAATAATTACATATTAAATATTTATGCGATATATGTTTTTATATCGATACAAGGCTGAATATATATGCTTGCGTTAAATGTAAAAGTTATAGCTAAAAATCCACACAATCATAAAATCCATTTTTTTAACAAATTGCTTTTCGCAATTATACATGTATGATAATTTTCAGCAATATTTTAATTAATTTACAGGCACATATAGACAAACTTGTATGCAGTCCCGGATTTTTGTATAGAAAAAGTAACCAAGTAAAAGGGCCCGTCATATTGCTGATAATTTAAAACATCAGATAGCACCTTTGGATGCTTGAAATTTAATTAAAAACGCCAAAATTATGTGTGTGTATGTGTAATATACATATATAATATATTATTTCCATTATTTTTAATATCTTTGTTAAATTTTTTTTTAAATTTTTACTTCACTCCTATTTGCCTGATTTCGCTATTATTCTTCCCTAAATATTTTTTTAACATATCGATAATACAATATATCCATATGTACCTTATGTATCTCTCGTCAATGCATTCACTTGCAGCTGATGCGCATTATGCGTTGACGCATATAGCTTTCTTTAAAAAAAAAATAAAGAATTTTTTAAAAATTAATTTATTTCAATTACACTATTCATTATTCCACTAATCCATTTATTTCACACATATATATATATATGGGTGAGTGAAATAAGAAAACAGGTTGGGGTGACCTGGAAGCGAATTGCTCAGGATAGACTTGTGTGGAAAGCATTTGGAGAGACCTTCATCCAGCAGTGGATAGATAATGGTTGAATATGATGATGATATATATATGATTCATATATTTACCTTGGCCAGCTGATTTCAATGGATGGCAACATTATGAAAGAACTCAACAGACGTATTAAACTTGGCTGGAGTGCATTTGGAAGAAACAGTTTTATCCTGAAGGGGAAATTGCCTTTGTGTCTAAAAAGAAAGGTCTTCAACCAGTGTGTATTGCCAGTCCTCTCTTATGGATCAGAGACATGGAGTCTAACAGTTGGAGCAATACGAAAGTTACAGACAACGCAAAGGAGCATGGAGAGGTGCATGCTTGGAATAACTAGGAGAGATCGAAAAAGAAACACTTGGGTGAGAGAGCAAACTAGAGTAGAGGACATCATTGTTAAAGTAAAAGGGCTGAAATGGCGATGGGCTGGGCATATTGCAAGAAGAACTGATCAACGATGGACAACAGAAATTCTGAACTGGATTCCAAGAGACCACCGAAGACCTAGAAAACGTCCTCAAACTAGATGGGTGGATGAAATAAGAAAACAGGTTGGGGTGACGTGGAAGCGAATTGCTCAGGATAGACTTGTGTGGAAAGCATTTGGAGAGACCTTCATCCAGCAGTGGATAGATAATGGTTGAATATGATGATATATATATAACACAAGTAAATACGGATACATGCTGAAGAAAGACAAGAGAAACCTACATAAAGTCTCCCACCTCATGTACGTAGATGACATCAAGCTATACGCGCCAACAATCACCCAACTCCGACAACTCATCAGTATAACAGAGACATTCTCCAAGGACATAGGAATGGAATTCGGCCTCGATAAGTGCAAAATACAGAAGAATAGCAAAGAAGATTTACCAGGCATCGAACTCGAAGACGGGAGACTACTGAAGACCTTGGACGAGGGCGAAACCTACAAATACCTAGGGATAATGCAAAAACGGCAGCAGGAGCACAAGAAAGTCAAAGTCCAGCTCACGCAAGCATTCCAAGAAAGACTTAGAAGCATTGTGAAGACGAAACTGAGCGGGAAGAACACCACGCAAGCAATTAACGCATATGCGGTACCAGTGCTCACCTACTCCTTCGGGATCATCAAATGGTCCAACACTGAACTAGAACAACTCCAGCGGAAAATGAGAACCATCCAGAGAAGAGCCGGACAACTACACCCTGCAACGGCAATTGAACGGCAAACACTACCCCGGGAAGAAGGAGGACGCGGACAAGCGGACCTCAAAGACTTACATGACAAGCAGATCCAGAGCATGAGGCAATACTTCCAGTTGAAGAGTCCCCGATCGCCACTCATCCAAGCCATAATACAAGCAGATGCAAATTACACGCCACTAAACCTGTGTAGTACCGAAGAGCGTGTCCTCGAAACAGCCAACGAACAGAAACTGAGAACTTGGGCCGGAAAACCATTACATGGCAGGCACTACAATGACCTGCAACAACCACACGTTGACAAAAAGGCATCAAATTCTTGGCTGGCCAAAGGCACTCTCCAGCCAGAGACAGAAGGATTCATGCTAGCCATCCAAGACCAAGTGATCGCAACAAGGAACAATCAGAAATTCATCCAGAGAAAAGACATAGAAAGCGACAAATGCAGACACTGTCATGCGGCATCGGAGACAATCCAACACGTGATGGCAGGATGCAAGATCCTTGCGCAGTCAGACTACAAACATAGACACGATCAAGTAGCGAAAATAGTCCACCAGAAATTGGCAGCGAATGCTGGCTTTCTGACAGAAAAATGCCCGTACTACAAATATGAGCCAGAGACCGTGCATGAGAACGAAACACACAAGCTTTACTGGGATAGAGCAATCATAACAGACAAGACAGTCCCACATAACCGTCCTGACATAACCCTCGTCGATAAATCGAATAAGACCACGTACTTAATCGACATAGCAGTACCCAACACCAATAACATACAGACAACCTACACAACGAAAATCACCAAGTACCAAGATCTCAGACATGAAGTACGAGATATATGGGGTATGGAAAAGATCTTCATCATCCCGTTAGTCATCTCAGCAACAGGGATAGTACCAAAAACGCTTGCGACGAATTTGGAGATACTCAACATTGACCCAAACACCTACATTGAAATACAAAAAGCCACAATCCTAAACACGTGTCACATTGTCAGGAAGTTTCTAGACATGGCACATTAAGAAGTGATGTAAAAAGAGGCTTGGGAACATGGCGCTCTGCCCGTCCCAAAGCCTGTTTCCGCCAAGAATGGGCGAGGAAAACTTTTATATATATGCGTTACAAAATAACAACAAATATACAACAAAATAAATAATGCTTCGCAATCGTAAAAGGGAAGAACACTTCAGTTTTGCTCCACCTTCGAACCAAAAATTGTAAATTAGAAATCACATTAACATTCGAAAAGTAGAAAAATCTCTAGAAAATATTAATTTCCTCTGAGAAAATTATTTCTTAAAATTCAAAACCTCTGAATTTAACGTAAGAAGATTTATTGCTTTGTTAGAAAAATCTCAGTTTTGTGGAACATGTGGGAACTGATCACTGTCAAGGGAAAGTCGAGAATGTTTTTATTTTAAAACAGAAATAGATCTTATTCTGTGAAAAATTCATTCCTTGGGATAGCGGACGTTAGCGTTTATTGCGCAGAAAATACCAAGAGAAGAAGTCACTGATATAAAAGCCCATAGACACACAATTATCAAACTCGGGCCTTAATTTGCGCACATTTTTTTTCTTCTTGACAATAACAAGTCTCAGAAATGAAAATATCAAATCACTTTCAAAATACTCTGAAATTAAACTTACAGAGGTTTTACCTTTCACTTCACTACATTTACTACTAGCACATTTTACCTGATCTTATTATAAATGAAAGGTAATTTTAGTTCAGATTTTCTTGTTTTCGCTTGGGTACAATGTCAATTTCGCATACCTTGCTATTCTACACCAGAATTTCCAAAAACATGCTTTGTATCCAAAATGCTTTGTATCCAAAATGCTTTGTATTATAAAATGACATATTTTATGGTAAAAATTCAGAACAAAGCGGTGCGATTTTATTTCACTCATCCATTAGTCTCACAATAGCTGCTAATACCCGCGCCATATTTCAGTAAAGTAATATAATATCGTTAGTTAAGAAAATTGATGTAAGTTAATAAGCCCCTTTATTTTAGGAAATTAAATGCTTACATGAAATTAATGCACTTTAATTATTATTAATTAATTATAATGCACTTTTAAAAGGTTCTTTCATGTTCCATAGAAAAAGACCGCATAAGCACATTTCGTGCATTATTTCGTCTTTGGTGAACTCAAATCTTTTCCGCCTCTTTCTTTCACTGATATGAGGTATGTTCTTGGGTTTTTTGACTCGAATGTGTGCATCGTAAAGAATTTTGCAAGTAGTTTCAGGAATTACTATTGCCCTATTCTAACTTTGACTATATGTTAAAGCGACATCAGTAGCGCATCGCGACCATATACGAAGGAGCCTTTCGATACTTGCTTGATGATGTTCCTCACCTGCCTTGCACTTTGTTTCTTTGAACGACCAGATCTTAATTTATTTTCCAAAATACAATTCCCTCTTTCATTTTTTATTATACACTGAACGCTAAAGAAGTGCTGTATGGCAATTATATATAAAACTTGGTGCTGTATGGCAATTATGAATCCTTCAGTTTCGAACTGCGGAGTTTCATGTGCCAACCAGGAATTTGAGGCTTTTTTGTCGATATGGATTTTTTACAGGTCGTTGTAATACCTGAAATACAGTGCTTTACTGCTCATGTATTCAGCTTATTCTTACTGTGCGGGTTAGGTACTTCTTTGAGTGATAAATTGTTACACACACACACACACACACACACACACACACACACACATATATATATATATATAAGATATTGACCCTCCATAAGGTTAGCACAGTTTCCAAATGATCGGCAAACAGAACCACAGGAGCATATTTTTTGCAAATTGCTCGCAGAGAAAAGAATGATCCCACGGTGCTTGGTGCGAACAGAACCCATGACCTCTTGGTAGCCGGCCAAGGGCTCTTCCAATCGAGTTACAGACAACCTGTCACCCACCCCTCTGCGCGCACACATAAAGCTACAGTAAACGAGTTTCTAAATGCAGCAGTGCATGGACTGCTTTCTAAACCAAATTAACGTCAAAGAAGAGAACGCCCGAAAAGCGGGACTAATGTGATATTGAAGACGGGAAAGTTTTTCATCATAGCCTATAATGTGGCAATATGATAAATTGTTTTTAATATATGAGATATTATTACCCTTCTTAGGGTTAACACAATTGCCGAATAGTCGTCAACGTGCTCGCAAAGGGGAGGATGACAAGTCGTCTGTAGCTCAGTTGGAAGAGCCCTTGGCCGGCTACAAAGAGGTCGTGGATTCGGTGCTCAGGCACCGTGAAATCTTTTTTTTTTTTTTGAGAGCAATTTACAAAAAATACGCCCCGGTGTGCCGACCATTTGGCAATTGTACTAATCCTGTGAAGGGAAATAGTATCTCATACATGAAAAAATTTACCATGTAATATTACCATACCATCGGCTATGGTGAGAAAATTTTCCTGCCTTTAATATCACTTTAGTCAATAACTGTAATTTAAAGTAACACAATAAATGTGTAATTCAAACAACAATATCAATCAATTAACGTTTATTGGCGTAGTGATACCAGCGCCGATGTTATGGCGTGATTAGATGGTGAAACGTTCGAAAGAAAATAAATATTTCTGCCTTCGGTGGGGCCTGAACCCACGACCTTCCGGGCGGAGGCTCTCCCTACTGAGCTACGAAGGACAATATATAATCTCTTTACGAACGTATATATATTGTTGCCAGTTATTTCGCAGAATGGTGTAGTACATCGACTACTATTTAAACCAAATTGCAAAGAGACTGGTATTAAATTGATCGAAATGCCCGTTGCAGCATATGTATTTATTTTATATAAATCGAACACTACGCAGATTAAATCAAACAACAATGTCAATCCATCAACGTTTATTGGCGTAGTGATACCAACGCCGATGGTATGGCCCCGACCCCAATAATTTGAAATAAATTGCAATTTTACATATACTGTAATGTATTCAGGTACATAAAATGTGCGTCCCCCCCCCCAATAATCTTTAGCACTACGTTTGTGACTAACTGCCAACGTATAGCCTACAGTCAGTCATGGCGGCCGCCAAGGTGAAAATTTGAGTCGATGTTTGCGCCTAAAAGCGTTGCTTCCTTTAAACTGATTTTAATTAATTTAAAGCTGTTTAAAACAATCTTACCTTCTTTTTTGGCTTAACCACAACCTTGGCGGCCGCCACGAGCCATTTCTGCAGTTAACAGAGCAACAGGATCAAGAATCAGTTATTCAAGATATATAATTTGCTTGTGGCATACGCACGTTCAACAAATAATCAAAAAATATTATTAATATTTTGAAACCCATGTTGGAGTTGGCCGTTTTAAAATATGAAACGATTCCTACTGTAATTAGGACCGATGATTTAACAGAAAGAAACAGAATTTTTCCACAAATTGAGAATTTGATTTTGAACGATATTGTACAGATTGAAACTTTAGATTTCGAAAACGATATCGATATTTACGTTGTAATTGATAATAATGGGGGGCTTTGATGATGAAAATACATATTGTGCTTCGAACTCTGCAAATTCAGACAATACGCTAATCGGATATTCTTTGAGTGATTATGAAGACTTTGAAACACATCTAGTTTGAAGAGAATTTAGTTGTGAACAAATGAAGAAAATAATGTCTTTCTATGACTTCCGGAAAAAGAACGAATTCAAACAAACAAAATTAAAATTTCCATATATTAAACACTAGATGTATATCATCTGTAGGTTCAAAAAGTACATCGCAAATGAAAGAACAAGAATACAAAAACTGAAAAATATTAAGAACCATAAGCTTTCAAAATTTATTCATGGAAGAAATAATTATTTGCCAGTTCACGACATGGATCTTAAGAAATGGGCTAGAAATAAAGCAGACGACGAAGGTTTTAATAGATTTATAGCTTCTGAGTGGTTTTTACATAAATTCAAGCGAAAGTATAACATTTATGGGCAAAAACTCACAAAAATGACAACCAAAGTTTACGAAAAAAATACAGAAAAATTGGAAAACAGTGAAATTGCATTTGTTTAAGAACTAACGGATAAAATAGAGAAATATGAATTAAGTGTAGATCAGATTTTGAACGCAGATCAGAGTGGTTACAATTATTTTATACAAAATCAAAGAACTGTCTCACAAAAAGGCGAAAAACGCTGTGTTTCACTTGTACAATCTTAAGTTTATTATGCTCTTGCGCCATAAAAAAGCCAAACAATCAATCAATCAATAATTTTATTATACCCACTCATACATAGTAATGCCCATATCGAGTTTAGGCGGTCAGTTAAGAGGGTAAATGCTTGTAGATTTACGAGAATAAGACAATTCATTCGGGCCCATAATTGAAATAAATATCTTTAAACCATCAAATTTATAAATTATATTTCCATATAAATATCCCAAAGTAATATAATATAAATATCTAAATATCTCAAAGTCTGGTAAAATGAATAAACTAAAAATGAATGAATTTGTTGTCAATTACCTAAATCCAAACCTCAAGTCACCATCATGCATTTTATTGGATTCATAAAGTGACCATAATAATCCAAATACGTACGAGGATCTACTGCAAGATTCTATAACATTGACCATTCGGGCTAATACTACTAGTATTATTCAGCTTCTAGATGTCTAGCCTTTCCACCACCACCAACAACAACAAAAGGTTTATAAAAAAAAGTACAACTCATATTGCAATACACGAATTAAATATAAATGCAACCAGTAGAAATGAAATTCTTGAAATGCATTCCCTCGTATACAATCAACTGCAGTTAGATAAATTTCACCCTATGTTACAGTATCCGTGATTTAAATGTTGTTATACTGATTCAAATCATAAACACATACATTTTAAAATGTATACATTTAAAAGCATACATTTAAAGGCATTTTTTTAGGCATACATTTCAAAATGTTGAGGAAATTGATTTTCAATTCGATTCTATAATTTGTGCGATTGAGGCATGCATTAACTATCTCTTTCTGAGGTGCTCTTACTGCGACAAAACTTTTTTTTTTTTTTTACTTTTATGTTGATTATCATTTTTATGAAAATGACGAGTTTCAACTTCCTTTATTTTTTTTATGAAAAGACAATAATTTTCAATTGATTTTTATCAATTGATCTGCAAGAATGGCGCCAATGGGGGTGTCTTGGGGCAAGTATCCCCACTCGGAGCTTGATTAATTTGCAATATTATTTTGGTTTGATATATATTATATTCGTCCCCAGTTGAGAAAGGGGTGCCCCCCCCTGTTGAGGAAAGCTTTTGTTTTCATTATATAAATATCTGATTAAGCTATATATCAAAGAAAAATCATTTTATTTTTTTAAAATATTTCTTACTAATCAGACATTGACTATGAATGATATGCCATCTGTACACTTTTTAAAAGATAATTATTTTTGATATATATATTTCTTCTATCTGTGTATTTGCAAGATTTAGTAATAAATGTCAATAATGTTATAAATAAAAACTTCTGTTGCAAAAAATATGGACCGCGTTATTTTTAATAGGATTTATGATTTACAAAGAAACAAAAAAAAAACCAAAAAAATGCGAGAAATACGCATGATTGCATGGAAAGACAATTTCGACAAAGGCCAAATCCAGCCAAATTTGGCGCCAAATGTCAAAATTTTGAAAATTAATAAAAAATCAGGATTTAATTTTTCCGAAAAACTGATTGCGGATTATTTATTTAGCTTTTTTTTTAGATTATTTATTACCTTTATCTATCAATTGATATGAATTTGAAATCAAAGTACGAGCAACACTTCCCTAGGGCTCCTTAGAAGTGGTAATTCGTTATGTAATTTAATAAAGAAAAAATATTTGTATTAAGCAAAGAATATAATTAGCAAATTATATATTTATTCTTTGGAAATTAAAATTAAACGGGTTAAATGTTTCTTTTCTTTTTACTTCCCTTCATCTTGATAATCCATCACTCGGATAATTCGACATAAATCGCTTATTCGATGGCCTGTCCACTTATCGAGACTCCACTGTACTTCCCAAACCTGGCTTATAATTTCCAAAATACACCCATAAATTTATTAAAACGATTTATAATTTAAAAGTAATTTATAATTATAATAATCTGAATTCTAATAGCGTAAAGTTAATTTTCGAAAACGATTCATAATTATATAAAGGTACTTCATGATTGTAACGTATCTAATACAAAATTAATTAATTTTCTAAAACTATTTATAATTTTGTCAAGCAAATTGATGATGCTAGTACAACGTTGAGATTTTGCGAGTTTAAAAGTGGTTCGTAGCTCTTGAAATCATGAAGATATATTGCTGTAATTCGTAATTATGTATGGCAATGTCTACATAATTAAGGATTGTCGATGGCACAACGGTAACGGGTTTTAAGAGAGGAGTTTGTGAAACTAAATTAGTGGGAAGAGTGGCTGCCGAACACGAAGCTGTATTCCCAGCGCGTTCGCCTGGCGTGCCGTTAAACAGGTTCGAACTCCAATGGTATCGTGGAATGCGTGCCATTGTTCTGCCCACCTCAATTTGGGATTTGGTTATCTCGGCAGCAATAGTTCGGATTCCTTGGGGAAATTGTAAGTCCCGGTAGAGTATAACATTTATAGTCCTTGCGCCATAAAAACACAAAACAAATTTCCTAATTCGACAAGGTTTCATAATTTCTTGAAGAATACATTTTATCATTCCGACAGCGCGAGACCGCCAACTCCATTATTGAAGTTAAGAAACAGACGACTCGGCAGACACGGAAAATGAGTCTAGGGGGAGAGAGAGAGAGAGAGGTGGGAAAAGAGCGTGTAGTATCGATTGGACAGCGCTGTATTCATCGTCATCATCTGGGTCTGGGAGGGTCATTGGCCGTTGCCATTCATCGGGTACATAATACGAAATTGAGGCCCAGAAAAGTAAAACGGTTTTAAAAAACAACAGGATCCAGACATCGTCTGCCTTTTCGTAGTTTTTCTTCAAGACGGTAATCGTTAGAAACAACAGTTTCACTCCCAAAAACTGTTGTCCAGAAAATTGCTTTGAACTTTAAATTTGAGGCGGAAAGGAAAAACAAGTGCGATTAATCATTGGGGAAAATTGGAAGACATAAATAATAAAATATATGATTAAACTGGTTGCGACAGAAATACCTTCACACGATTCCATGAATAATTTACAAACAAAAAATTACGTTTGGCGTCAAGAGATGTGCCCGTCAATACCATACCAGAAATGATACTGTAACAATAAAAAATCGTGAGTAGTGTGGAGACTTGAAAGCAATCTAAGCGAGCCAGTTTAATATTTCCAATTATGAAGCATTGTCTAAATTTTTAAGAAAATGCAATTCCTGTTTAAAGCGATATATGAATTCTACCAGCTTGAAGAAAACCAATTAAATCTAATGGAATTAAATTATACCTAAAAGTTAATTTTGGATACAAGAACTGTAAATGAATTTACTGAAAGATTAGTTCTGAAAATTTACTTTAATATCATTTACTGGGTAGGGTGTGACAGAGGCGGATCCACAAAGATTTTTTCTTAAAATCTCAGTTTGGAAATGAGTCCAGCAATCCATAGGAAGAGACTTACTTCATAAAGTATGAGAATTACTATAACCAATTCTACTACAATGTCTGTTTAATATACAGTAAAATCTCCTTTAATGGTAACCTCTAAATTACGGAAAATTCTGGACCGGCCACATATCAGTAAAATCGAATGCGTTTCATAGGATTAACTAACCTCTAATAGGTGCTAACCTCCAAACATCGAATTCCGAACAACGGCCACACGAGCGTCATCACGAAAAAAAAAAGTTTTGTTCAAATTTTTTCAAATCTGTCTGCAAACCAAACTGTCAACAATATAAAGTAAAATTTGCTTGATGGCAATTGCAGAATTTGGTACCTGAAATATTAAATGCCACATCAGCAAATGCTCATACAAAATCTGTATTGGGTGCAGTTAATTCGATTAACCTGGCAGTGGACGAAGTGAAGAACTCAACAGCGCAGAAATGCTTATTGCAAAGGCTAGAATCAAGGTGGGTTTTACTTTATTAAGTTTAATTTATACGTACATTAATTACTAGACAAATCGACACAATTTCAATTTTTTATCCATGATTCTCTTCATATATATCTTCCTAACGTTTGCAATCCTGTAATTAAAATAATTTTTAATTTCAGCATTTTTCGTCACCTGCTGAATCATACATCCTAACATCATCATAATCCTAATCATACATCCTAACATCATCATAATCCTAATCATACATCCTAACATCATCATAATCCTGATCATACAGCCTGATCATACAGCCTAACATCATCATAATCTTAATCATACATCCTAACATCATCATAATCCTGATCATACAGCCTAACATCATCATAATCCTGATCGTACAGCCTAACATCATCATAATCCTGATCATACAGCCTAACATCATCACAATCCTGATCGTACAGCCTAACATCATCATAATCCTGATCGTACAGCCTAACATCATCATAATCCTAATCATACATCCTAATCATTCGAATCGTACATCCTAACATCCTTTGGTTAGCAGGGGTAACAAATATGAAAGTCAACGGGCTTGTTTGCGTGCACGAAGATTTGGAAGTTTCTTCTACGTTGGATACTATTCAGGAATTGTTAGAAAATATGATGGAAGGGAGAAAAAGTAGCGAAGAAATGAAAGCGGAAGAGGACGTGAAACAGCCACAAAGTTCTAACACTAAAAGATATTCTGTTATTTTTTAGCAAATTGTTGGAAGATCCAGAACTTTGCTCTGAATAAAAATAGTGAGGAGTTGTACGAAAGGGCCGCAAACATTATTGTTTCCTTTGAAAAAGATATTTGCCATAAAAAGTCAAAACAGTTACCAATGATTGATTTTTAAATGAAAATTAAAATAGATGAGGATTAATATATTTGAAATGTTTAATTTTATTTTATTGCTAAGTGTATTTACTTTGATTTTTTGATACAGGTCCTCTAAATAACAGCCACCTACGAAGGACGGCCACCTTTACTGAGGCTCACGGGTGACCGTTATTCGAAGGTTTTACTGTATATCAAACGGTAAATTAAAATTTTATGATTTTTTCTTTAGTTCAGTTACAACAGAATTGGAATTATGAATTAATTCTTTTTTCAACTTTTAAAATCGTTCGACTTTTGCAAATCGTATTCTTATTTAATCTGCTGTTTCTATTTTTGAATTTGGCAATACTCATGGAAGCAAGCCAAGGCCCCTTGGAAAGAATGCCCAGCCACTTGCTTCGTTATACAAACCTTTATTGAAGTTACCGTAATTTTACATACCCGGGTATTTTCACCTTCTCCTTTGTGTATGTACTGACTGCTGAAGTCACGCTGTGTTGGGATCTACAGTTTTCAGAGATATCCGAACCTTTATGGCCATGGGAACCAAATTCCGAAACACTGTGGGCAAAATACCATTCGATTCAAACCTGAGTTACCAGCAGAATGGGCAAACACTTTACCACTACTACAGGGCTGGTAATTTCATATGATTTTATAGAAAAAATATCAAAATTTCAACATGTCTCTGACGAAAATTCGTTAGTGAACAAGAAGTATTATTATCAGTATTACTGTTAGATATTCTATCACCAATAAAGTTTTTACAGAGTAATGCAATATGTGGTGCAAACATTCTCAAACCATAGTGACATAAGTAATCTAAGTTGTACAGATAAGGCACATTTATTGCATCATACCTCATATCTGTCACACACTCTCAGTATTCAGAGTATTGAAAACATGTTTGTTGTACACATACTACGCAAACTTCGAAACTAAAATTAAATTGCAATTCTCAACGTATTTATTGCGTACAATACAAATAAAATCTAAAAAAAAAAAAAAATTCAATCGCATTTCAACACACGCTAGTCTTCTTCAGGAGATCCTGGTGAAGACCAGCGCGTGATTGGTTGAAATGCTATTGAATTGTTTTCTGAGTTTTTATTTGTATTGTACGCAATAAATACGTTGAGAATTTCAATTTGTTTTTAATTCAGAGTATTATTTAAAACTAGAAATACTCTATTTTTACGCCAAGAAATTTTAACACAATGAACTGCCTTTTAAATTAACAACAAACTTGAGTAAAGTTTTAAAATTACGTTTAAGCTCCAAACATTTTGAAAATGAATTATCGACCAACTACTTTTAAAAATAGCAATAAATATATTGAAAAGGTGATTTCTAACAAAAAATCTTCTTTCTCCATGGAGAAAACATATTAATATAATACTTAATTTCCAAAAGTTGTGAAAATAAATTTATTAAACATATAAATTTTCTTTCATAGCTTAACTTTATATTCTCTTTTAGTCCTAAGTTTAGAGATCATGAATTATTGCAAATATTCTCACATAGTTAACATAAATTATAAACTATGCAACCTACATGCGCAATTTTGCTACAACAAGGACTAAAAACAAGAAATGAAATACCGAATTGGCCAAAATAAAATGTAAGTTAATGAAAAGCTTTATGCGAACGAAAATTAATTTCGAATTTTACAATCTTGATTCTAAACTGGTATTCTGGCTTCTTCTGCTACATGGATGTGAATCTTGGACAATGAAAAGGGTTGATCGGTTGGCTGAAGCCACTGGCGTACGCTGCGTGGTATTGATGGGGGGTGTAACCCCCCATTGCAATGAAATTTTGTATATTTAACATAGGAATATGCGAGTTGTAGCTCTGTAACCCCTTATTAAGCTTATAAACTCCACTTACGAACTTTCTGCGTACGCCTATGGTTGCTGTTCATCGTGCAAGGACATTTCATGTCTTGTCCATTAAACAGGGAAAACAATCGAAGTTTTTAAATATGAACACAAAGTGGACCGACAAAATCTCTGAGAATAAATGTACGGTAAAACCTCCCTACAACGATATTCGATATAACGATAAATCCCTCTACAACGATAATTTTTCTCGGTCCGTATAATAGTGTTGTAGAGAGGTTTTAATGTAAAATAAACCCTCCCTATAATAATAACTCCCTCTACAACGATAATTTTTGTCCGTCCGTATAATAGTTTTGTAGAGAGGCTTTACTGTATAATGAACCCTCCCTATAACAATATCTCCCTCTACAACGATAATTTTTCTTCGTCTGTATAATATTGTTATAGACAAGTTTTACTGTTTAATAAACCCTCCCTATAACAATAACTCTCTCTCTACAACGATAATGTTTCTCAGTCCGCAATGCTATAGAGGTTTTATCACTGTATATTAAGAAGAATTGCGAATACAGTCATGGGCGTACTTAGGACGTTCATAAGGGGTTGGCTATAGGCTCTATGGGGTTACAGAGCTACAACTCACATGAATGGATAGGCACCTTGGCTCGTTATATCCGGGTTATTGTTAAAACCGGGTTTCCATTAAAACAGAGATCACCATTCATATATTAAGTATCGTATCGCATATTTAATATCAGAATTTTACACATTTGCAGACCAATACTTGAACAATTATCTCATTATCTCAAACCTTTTAAGATAAAATTTTTGTGAATGGGGGGAAAAAGTCCATTTTTAAACTCTACCTACTGAAATTAGAGGAAAATTTACCGGACTGTGTTTAGTATAACAGACTTTTTCTCGCAATAAAGAGTTTTCGTTTTGTATATGTTGTATAATGTATCATTCCCTTTCGTTATAACCGGGTTTGGAAATATTAAAAAAAAAAAACTAGGATATTATGGACATATCCAAAACTATGTGTTATACATTATGTATATTGTATTATAATTTTTGTATATACCAGCTGTAACAAATGGATTCATATTATTTTCTTTATACATCGTTGTATTTTGCAGAATTAAGGAGATAAGCACTATGTACTGAATCTGGAGTTGCGGACTTAGTTCAAGTCTCACCCAGAAACCTGAGAACTGTCCATGTATCTTCTTAATATGTAGATGGTGCCCATTATTATTATAATACAGCCTTGATAAAAAGTATTAGGCATCCTAATTTTTTTACTTGAACTGCGGATGTGTTACATAATCACTTCATTTGTTTATGACTGCATATTTACATTTAGTGAAAGTTGAAATGTTTGTTTGTTTGTTTTTTGGTTTTACGGCTCAAAGACTACAGTGGTCATGCTGCGCCGGTCAGTTGTCCGGAAAGTTGAAATGACTTGTGACTGCATATCACTGGCGTACGTAGGGAGGTGTTGATGGGGGTCATAACCCCCCAAAATTGCAATGAAATTCTGTATGTAAGATATTATTACCCTCCGCAGGGATAACACAATTGCCAAATATGGTCAACACAAGAAAGCCTCCGGGGCGAGATTTTTGTGAGTTTTCGTGGGGGAATTTATTATACAATAATTTTTGCCACCCACGTATTAATTACAGCTCAAACTAGAGCTTTTTTTTTTTTTTTGAAATTTTGTATATTTAACATAGGAATATGTGAGTTGTAGCTCTGTAAACCCCCATTGAGCCTATAACCCCCAATTATGATGCGTACGCCTATGCTGCATACGTAGTAGAAGTTGAAATTACATTACATACATTTAGTTACGTTAGTAGTTTAAAATAAAGGGATTTCAGAAGGGCGCCTATACTTCTGATCAAAGTTGTATATATAATGAGAGCATGAGCGCCCATGTAGTACTTATATGAGGGGGGCTGAGAAAAATCATTATCTCTTCTTAAGGCTGTCAAACATTTTAGTGAATGTACAAGATACTAAAATGCTACAAAAATAATTGATACTGCTTGATAATTAGTAATGAGCTAAAAAATACATTATTTCAAAATGTAACTGTAAAATTTTAAAAAGTAAATGCATAGCAGGATCGGGTAATTCAAATTTTTGAACTGCTAGAGGATTCGACTCCCCTCTGCCCCTCCATATGGGCGCCCGTGGTGAGAGGTGAAAACTATAAACTAGTTCAATTGGCACTGGAGAAAAACATGAAGAGTCCTAGAGTTCTAGAAAAGAGGAGAGCGGATATATGGGCGAGCGATTTAAAGGCCCATAAAAAGACTAAGTACGGAAGGAATTACTGTGAGGAGAACGCAATCCTGATTGATGTTGGCCGCCGATTTCCGAATCAGAAAAGGTCCCTGAGGAAGTTTGTTTGCTTGCGACGTTTTTGTTTGTTCCTTGTTACGAATTGTTCGTTTGTTTGTTTTTACGACGTAAGGACAACTAGAGTTTTTCGAGGAATCAACTGCTGTTGCCTGGGGGATTGAAACGCGGTTGCTTTTATGTTTTTAGTGTTTGTTAATACAGTAAAACCTCCTTAAGGCGACCACCGTCGGCTTGGTGAAAAAACGGTCTCCTAGAAGTGGTCTGTGAATGGAGGTAAATTTAGCATTGGGTCTATGTGGAGGAGGAAATTTGTTTTCAGAAAAAGTAGTTTTAAGGAAGGTGGCTACTGAATTGAGGTAGTCGTTAGGAGAGGTTTTACTGTAATATTGTTATTGATAAATGTTAATAATCTGTTTTGATTTTCCTGCATTAAGCAGGGGTGGACACAGACTTTCATTTGGGGGGGGGTCCAAGGCAGAATTTGCCATGTTCTTGGAATAATACCCTTCATTTATTATGAAAGTTGATATTTTTTTACAGTCGAAAACATATTTTGGGGCGTCATCTCCCCTGTGACCTCCCCGCTCCTGTGTTCGCCCTTGAAATTAAGAGAGTATATTCATTCTTCAATATAGAATTTGTATTTTTTTCACAATACTGAAGGTGTGAGCTTACCATTAGCAATTACTGAAGAAATTTAATGATAAAAACCAACCATAGTCTTAACTTTTCATGTTTAATATCCTAATATTACTAAAATTTATTTTTCGTATCAGGGTGGTAATTCACTAACTGCAATAATATCTGGGTCAGTTGATAAGATAAAGGTGTTTAAGTAATCTAATTTGTTCAAAATATTGCGAATATTAATAGAGCAAATGGATAAGTTATTTTTAAGCAAATAATTATTTTTATTATGGATGTGTTTTTGACGAGATTTTTTACGGGCCGTTTCACGAAAAACTAATCAGTGAGTTGGAAGTGGGGTTAAGGGAATATTTAGTACCGTTAATTAGAATAGTACGATAAGTTAGTTTAGTGCGTTGGCCTTCGTCACGATGGACTTGGGATAATTACCAAAGTTTTTGCCTTATGTGTCTAGTTTCCGGAGAAAAGTCTTCTTGGATTGAAAATTTGGACCCTTTTAATTTGACGGCGTTATGCAAAATAGAATCTTTTAATTTGTAGGCAGAAAAGTTAACCATGATTCTATGAAATCTTAGGTTGGGTCCCCATCCCAGCCAATGACATCTCTCAATATCTGTTGGTGAGACTGAGACATCCAATTGATTTATGCACAGGTGTGAAATTAAGGTCTCAGGAGATTCTGAAAATGTGATTCACTCAAAACCAGAAAATGCTAGATTATTTCTCCGTGACCTATCTTCTATGTTCGCAATACGATTTAACAGCTCCTGATTGGAGGAAAGTGAATCATTAATATATGAGAGAAATTTATTTTCAATCTCCACAACTCTTTCTGTGAAAGAGTGTAATTTATCCAATCTGGAGTCTAATCCATCCACCTTGGCAGAGAGGGTCTCCATTCAGTTAAGAACAAAATCTCGTCTGGAATTTAAGGCAGCAAGTTGTTTTAAAACATCAAGTTGTAAGGAATGAATGGCTGTGAGAGAAAGCTGTGGACCATTGGCGCTAGAAGGGTCAGTTACTGGAAGAATAGCGTTAGCAGGAATATTGGATGACTGGGAACGTAAGCGTGTAGTAGGAGGAGATCGAGGAACATTGGGGCCAGGATTAGATTCAATGTCACCATATAAACGTAATAAAAATAAAGTATTAATTGGTTTTACACAATGATTAAACCTTAAAAAATAACACAAAATACTGAAGTAATAAATTAAAGAATGAACATGCATTGCAAAAATTCGAACGGGTCTGGACAAACGGCTAGTAAAAATGAATTTAAACAGAAAAATAAATATAAGAAATAAGTTACCTGTAATAAGTAAAGAAGAATCATGATTATCGCATTCACCGTAAAAACGCCTGTCTGTCTGAACACGTCAGATTGCGAGTAGTAACTGGTTATGTACACTATATGCCAAAAGTATCCGGACACTTTGGATTTTTTTTTTTTTTCGAATTTCTAAAAAACTACTCGGCCAATTGTTCTCTAACTTTGGAGATATATAGAACATGCTTGAATGCACACTTTCCAATAAAGTTTCGGTGACTTGTGCATTTAGGGGACCACCCACATATTGACAAAGTGAAAAAATATATTTGATCACCCTGTATCATAAAAAGCTGGAAATTATTTGTAACTTTCAGAAAATATTTAACCAGCTATGCTTAATGCCTGTGTGCATTTTTGTAAAATAAACATGTATATTCATGAAGATAGAAACGTTTCTTTAAGAAAACCCAAATTTTGTCACATATTTTTTGCTTATAATATCCACAATTTTCAGTCAAATTTCACGAAACTTACAGAACATTTGTCAACGTACAAGAAAAATATTATACTTAAATTAGAAATTAATATATTGAATACACGATGAGATATGAGCATTTGAAGAAAATAATTTTTTACTGCGCATGCGCGAAAGATATGAATAACTTTCTTTCATAATTTTGTAGTCAATAGTATAGGGCAACTTAAAAAAAATACCAGTGGGATATCTTGAAAATTCAGAAAGTTATCGACGATATAGTGAGCCGTATTTCTCTAATTCTCTGAAAGTAGCTAGATGATAAGGGTTTTTTCCACAAATTGTCATATTCCAAATTACCAAACACCCCTGTTCTGAAAATGAAATATTCCAGATTTATGCAAATAAGGATCAAAAGTATCTGGACACCCCTCTACGTGGTGGATTCTGTTAGTGATGTCAAATTTCTTACATCAAACGATTTTATTTTCAGTAATATTTTATGTGATTTTTTTAATCACGAAATGATTTAAAAATTGCTTTCACGGCGTCCTGTAGTATTTTTACTACTTTCGGTATTTTGTGGGATATTCTGCCGTGTTAATTCTATTGAGGACGTTTCAATGCCACCTGTGTGCATCACCATCAAAAGTAAAATTTTAACAAGAAAAATAAATGCTAAAAACTAAAAACAACCAACCAGAGTCTCTCTACGAACAGACTTCTCACCTGGTTGCTCGGTAAGTG
Organism: Dysdera silvatica; assembly: GCA_006491805.2. Lineage (NCBI taxonomy): Eukaryota > Metazoa > Arthropoda > Arachnida > Araneae > Dysderidae > Dysdera > Dysdera silvatica. The sequence goes on from QLNU02015270.1 coordinate 42,238,709, forward strand.
TTTAAAAAAATTTAAAGTAAATGTTTAAAAAAAAATTTAAAATAAGTGTTTAAAATTTTTTTTATCTGATATCAGTTTTTATACACTGCTCCGATTTCTTTTGGCATCATCCATTTTTAGCATATTTATTATCATTTTTTTTATCTTTGTATAAAATCTAATTTGTATTTTATAAAAAGTCGTGTGTACGGCTTCACTTTCTTTGGCGCAGAATGGCTTTTGCTGTTCTCGCGCCAAAAAAATTCAGCCAGCCACTTTGCGCCAACTTGTTTGCTGTATAAACGACTTCAAAGTCATATATAGAAGGATGTACGGTGAGGAGGCAAAGCCAGCAGGAGTCGCAGAATAATTTGTTAGGAAAGTTAAGATATGCAATTTTTTAAAGTTCTTTAAAGTTCTAAGCAGTTATCTGAGAGTGAGAGAGTTCCAACTCTATAAAGTTCTAAGAACACATTCTTAGTTTTTTATTTATACAAGTCGAACACTACGCAGATTAAATTAAGAAACTTTTTTTTTTATAAATGTTTTTTAGGCGTAGTGATAGTAACATAGATGTCATGGCCCAGTTAGATGGTGAAACGTTCGTAAAGAAAAGATTTTTTTTTTTTTGCGTCTGGTAGGGGTACGATCCCACGACCTTCTGCTATATGAGAAGGCGCCCTTACCAACTGAGCCACAGACGACAAACACTCAATCTCCCTACGAACGTATTTAAAGCGTACTTTTCGAAACCGGATATTTCGCCGAATGAGGCAGTACATGGACTGCTTTTTAAACCTAATTGCGAAGAGATCGGTATTAAATTAACCGAAAAGCCCGTTGTAGCAGATATATTTATACAAATCGAACACTACGCAGATTAAATTAGAAACAATTTTTATTAACATTTTTTAGGCGTTGTAATAGTAACGCCGATGTTATGGCGTGGTTAGATGATAAAACGTTGGTAAGAGCACCTGCCGAGATAGCAGACGGCCGTGGGATCATACCTCACCAGACGCAGAAAAACATTTTCTTTTCTTTACGAACGTTTCACCATCTAACCATGCCATAACATTGGCGTTACTATTACTACGCCTAAAAAAGTTGATAAAAAAAATTGTTTCTTAACGTTCTTAGTTGTAAGAAAGTTTTATTTTACATTTATTACATTATTATTTATATTACTGTTATATATTTTTTAATTTTATTATCTATATATATTATTATTTTATTTTGATTTATATATTATTATTTATTGTACCGAGGATATGGCAAACGAGACAGTTGTTCAAAAGTTAAAAGCTTAAAAGGGCGCCAAATGATGTAATATAGGCAGGCATTGTGGGTTCTGTGTAGACACTAACGTGTTGGAATTGTAAAAATAAATGTACATTTAATAATTTAAAACGTCAAGTGTTAAAAATTAATTTTTGCAGGAAAGGGGCGCCATTTTAAATTTTTACCCCAGGTTCAAAAGTTGCATGGCATGGGCATGCAATTACACTCATTCTGTACTTTTAATTTTTGAAAGCTAAAAACAACAAAGATTTTAAAAGGAAAAAATCATTTAAATAAAATTTAGATGCTTTTAAAGTGCTATTTAATATTTTTCAATTTTATTTACATGTTTCAAATTTCAATTCATTAAATATCGTTAGACATACGATTTTATGAGCTTTAAAGCTTTCCGTTAATTTGTGGAATTCATTCACACGTCACAATACTAGGATTAATAAATTTAGTCGCATTTAAGTGCAATTTAAATTAGCCTTTCACTAGAGACACATGAAATGCGCGATTATGCATGCAAATCGGGCTAAGCGCATTTAAAAGCATTTTATCTGTACTTAAATATGCAAATTAAAGAATTAAAGGCAGTAGTTACGAATTAATTGACAACAATTTTTTAAAATCGTCTTATGCTTTTTTTTTTTTATACCTTCTTCGTTAAAATTTTAATGGAAATTTTAATTTTGTGAAGTGAAACAATTTATGATTATCGTAACTGATTAATTGTGTTGTTGAATAAGGGATTGTCATATTTCAATGAGATAATGATGGAAATTAAAAATAATTAGTCGCATTTAATTGGAAATTGTGAGGAAAGGGACTGAAGAAATTGAACGATAAAAAGAAACAGGTCCATTTCCAAAATATCGAATTATCGCCAATAAAAATTGACTTGATTGTAAACGTTGGTATTGCATAGAAAAAGAAAGTTTCAAGCTCTTAACCTTTGAATATAAAGGCACACTTCCATCTTCAATGCCGTATCACATGGTATTTTTTAAAGACACTTATGCCCCCCCATAACTTTTGAATTGCTACATCTCTGATTGTGGGCTGAATATGAAATTAAACGAGCGTGATTCTAATTTATATGGATTTAAAGAAATATATTCTCTAAGTAGATGATTCGATTCGGACTTCAATATTTTCTGCAGTTCCCAAATTTTGCATTTATTGATAATTTTTCTGTACTTTGTATTGTTCACACGCCTTATTCTAAGCGTGTTTTTGACACAAAGTGCGCACTTGGCACTTTGAACAGTGCACCTGGGCTGAAGAAAGTGCGTTGCGTATTTAAATAATGTCTTCAGTCAGTTAAAATAATGCATTTTAATTGAATTACGAAAAGTCAAGCCCAGAGCCAACAGCCATGGTATTCTAGATTATTTAGTGAGAAGAGTAAATCAGAGAAAAAAAGAAAATTGCGACGAAAGAAAATTCGAATTTTAAATGGCAAAAAAAGTGTATGGCCCTGCCCCCGTATGTAATCTACAATATCATTATACATATTTGCTTAAAAGTCAAAATTAAAGATTTATGTAATCATTTTAAGTTGTAAGCAAATATATGTGGTGATGGGGAGTAGTTAACTATACTGTGGTTAACTTAAACTACTAAAATGAAGTAGTTAACCACCTTTTCTTTCTTTCGCTAAAATCGTCAAACGTGAATATATTTAAAAAAAAAATTTAGGGGTGACACCCCTGGGAAAAACAAATCAATTTGTAGTTGCAACTGCTTTTAAGGAAAGTAGTTAGTAATTTAGTTAAATTACTTTTTAAAGTCTCCCACCTCACTCCACGAACAAAACTGGATTGAAAGTGTGCAATTGGAAAATTTGCTTAGAAATTAGCCTGATTGTCTAAGTATTTAAATCTCCCTCTCTCTCTTTCTATTTTTTTTCCTTCTCTGCCTCTAAGTCTGCTTTCCCTCATATTTCTTTCCTGTGCAAATTGAAGTGTTTCGTATTTGCCACCTCTCGCTGCGTGTCTAAAATATCCTTTTTTTAAGTATGCGTTACAGTCAGGCACAATAACATGGGCGCCCGTACGAGTAGTTCTAGGGGGCTGAGGAAAAATTATTACCTCCTTCTCAAAGCTGTCGAGAATTTTAGTGAATGTACAAGATACCAAAACGCTACAAAAATAATTGATACTGCTTGACAATTAGTAATGAGCTAAAAAGTACCTTATTTTAAAATGTGACTGTAAAACTTTTGAAAGTAAATGCATAGCAGTTTCGGGAAAATACAATTTTTAAATGGCCAAGAGGGGGTCTTGAGCCCCTCTGCCCCCCCATAGCCACTTATAACGATCCCGCTTGTAACGAGTTTCCAGATATAGCGAGGAAAATATGGATTTTGTTTGGTATAATATTGAAGTGCAATGCAATTTAACCCCTTTAAAAATCTAAGTTTCCGATTTTGTTTTCTTTCGCGCAAAACTCTTTTCATTTTAGGTGATGAATTGCAAAGAAAAGAACGTTTTCTAGACCCCTGGTAGGACCCGAAACTACAATCTCTTGATTGCAGGTCAACTGCTTTACCATTGAGGCATCAGGCGTTCTTACCTTTGCGGGAGCGCATAAGGCGTTACAATGGACCTATATAGTTCCATGTCATTAATTTTCATATTGGCTTGGCCAATTCGAGAGTCGTTTTTTCTTTTAGTTTGTCATCATTGTAGCTAAACGGTTTTCCTGAATAGCAGCATGTTTACTGGTTTTCTAATTCCTCTTTTACAATGGGCGTTTGGGTTTTTTATACTGATACACATGGAGCAAAAAAAAAAAAAAGGCAATTGATTAAAAGGTAATAACTAGAATTCATGTGAATTTAATCTTCCTTTTATTAATGACAGCTGAAGTTATGACAGGATAGTGAACATCTTTAACTTATTCATGACAAGCAAAATTCTGCGCTATGAAGTATCAATAAATTTTGGTGCCAAAACTCTCATATATTTTTACCTTCCAATTTCAAATTATATACGTCAAACCCATAGGCGTAAGCAGAAAGTTCATAAGCGGGATTATAAGCTTAATGGGGGAGATTACAGAGCCACTGCTAATACATTTCTATGTTAAATATACAACAATGAAATGTTGTATATTTAACATAGAAATGTTGTATATTTCTATGTTAAATATACAAAATTTCATTGCAATGAGTGGTTACAACACCCCCTGAGTACTGCAGTGGTAAAACCCATCTTTACGCATTCTTAAATAAGGCCACAAACCAACGTAAACAGTCTCTCCCCTAATCAACGTTTAATTAATATGCCGCTCTGAATGAATGAATGTAAAAGGTACAGGAAAACCTCCCTAAAGCGACCACCGTCGAAAAGCGGTTGCTCAGAGAGGTGGTGTTTGAATGGAGGTAAATTTAACATTGGGTCTATGGGGGAGAGAGAAAATCCGTCTCCAGAAAAAATGGCTGTTAAGGGAAGTAGTAGCTGAAAAGAGGTGGTCGTTAATGGGGGTTTCAGTGTAATACGAAATCAAATGTAAATTCCTCTTCCCCTCCTTCACGACTTGAGAGATCTGAGGTCTAATCGATTTGAGGAAATTCCATGCCTCCTATTTCCACTTTGCGGCGAAAGGAAATGATGAAAAGAAAGTGAAAAAATGTAATTCGTTAGGACCCAGTGGTTCCCAACCTTTTTCAAGCCGCGACCCACTTTTATAGTAGCCAAGTAATCCGCGACCCCCTTTTATAGTAATCAAAAGATCCGCGATCTCCCCTTTGTTTGCCGCTGCCACATTTACATAATAAAAGCATTTTTAACAGAGTAAAGAAAACACATTAAATATAAAATTATATTAATTATATATATATATATATATTACGTTAATCATGAAGATTATTTATGTATATTATATTAAGATTATTATAATAAGTATGTTCATTATGTTGATTATATTAATTATATATATTAAATTAACAACCATTAGTAGAATATTGCAATGTGTGTAGCCATGTTGAAATATAAAAGCGTTGGAAACATTTGGTATGAAATTCCTTATAAAAATAATTGCAACTAAAAATAGTTGCTGGGAGTCTCCATAAACTTGTTCGCGACCCCTTTGAGGATCGCGACCCCCAGGTTGGTAACCACTGCGTTAGGAGGAGAAAACGCGTAATTTTAGTTCGTAAATCTTTAGGCGAAAATTGAAATTAGTTTCACGGGTTATTTTTCGAACCCAACACAATGGTTCGTAAAAACGTGTAGTTCGTAAGAACGCGGGTCTACTGTATATTGTTAATGTGTATTCAACTTGGATACAGTTTCTTCCGTACACTGAGAAATACAAGAACTCGTTAATAACGACCAACTGCATACAGTAAGCTCGGTGTTCCCTATCCTTTTGCACGTTAAACGCATCGCTTATAACGAACCAGCAAACCTCTTACAGCTTCGGTACCTTTTATAACGACGATGTTTTTTCTGCATAAAGGATATAAGGTTGGCAATAGCGACTTAAAAGCTCAACAGAACTACTATACTAATAAAGTATACCAATGTAGTATATAATGTAGTATACTAATAAAGTATCTCATAACTAGTAAGAAGTATACAGTTTCCCTCCTTCCAGAGAATGCTTAAATCACATTTTTTCATTTCAAAACATTTTCCTTTTGTATAATACATTTCACACGTTTAGACATAAATTTAGAATAAGCAAGTGTATTACCATATTGTGATTTTACAAAAAAAAAAATAAAAAAAATACATGCACAGTAGAACCTGTCTAAAGTGGCCACCTTTGGGACTGGACTGCGATGGTCATCATAGAAGGGTGGTTACTATATACGACACACATTAGTATAAGCATAACTAAGTTCGAACCAGTTCTTCTTAGAAAAAATGGTCGCCTTATCCAGATGAGCATTTTACCAGGTTCCACTGTATAGCGTTTATAACGACCAAATTCGCCAGGTTCTTTGGAGATCGTTCGTTATAAACAATTTTCATTGTATATAATGTAGTACATCTCAAGGACCTGCCAACTGAAAAAAATTGGAAATGGGGGATTCAAGTAACGTTAAAAAAAAAAACTATGATTCAGAGTTGAAGAGAAAAACACGCCTTGTTATCCTATAGGAGGGGCTTGAGCACCCCCTGCTTTCCTTCGCCCCTGATATGGCTTTGTATATCATCCTTGAATTTAAATCCACGTGGTACAAACAAGTGATTCGGAAACTTCTATACCACGGAACTCTTTTGTTAGCACATGGCTAGCCACAGAACTCAGGTATAAATATGATATAATGAAAACCCAAACGGCTATTAATTATCACTGTTTGGCTATAGACATAAAAATAAGTAAAAAATCAAAAAAGTATATACAGTAAAACCTGCCTAATGTGACCACCCTTGGGACTGAACTGCAATGGTCACCACAGACAGGAGGTTACTATGCACGTCAGACTTTAATATAGGCATGACTAAGTCTCTACTAGTTCTCTCTTATATATAAAAAAAAAGTGGTCATCTTATACAGGTGGTCGCTTTATCAAATTTCACTATGGTATTTTTTTATGGTTGCGAAGTACAGGTTATGGTTAGTTATTTCAAAGGGTTTGCTATGGAAAAAATTACACATTTTTTTAAATTTCGGCGATATTTTGCAAACTGCATGCGGAACTTCCGGGTCTTGAGGAACGAACACACGTGGAGAAAAATTCGTGCAAACAAAACCATGGGCATTGTATTGCTATTCATACAGCATAGTCAATACGTAATGATGACGAAATTTGCAATACAGTATTTCTGGAGCTACTCGGTGGTAACACGATTTTCAGTGCAATGTCTGCGCAATTTCAGGAGGGCCGATGGTCGTA
>QLNU02015270.1:42245925-42274231 GCA_006491805.2 Dysdera silvatica
AGACCCCAGGGCAACCCCCCGAAACCTGTTCATGACCCCCAGGTTGGGAACCACCTCAATATAATAATTATAATTCAATCACAAAACTAAAACTGCAACCGACAAAGCAACACTTTTTCCATTAAATTTTCAAAACAATACCATATTTTGAATGTAAGTTTTCACTTTTCGGTTTAAAAAAATTGCAAATTTTTCGAAAATATTATGATAAAATCCTATATTTAAAATTGCATAGCTTCAAGTCCTATTTTAAAAATTAAATCTAAATTGACAGAAACTTAAATAAAACTGCATATTTTTTCTCCGTTGGTTTGCTGAAGGCGTTAATTATAATTAAATAATCAAAGCTACATTGAAATAGACGTATCTGGCAGCTTATAATCTAATAAAAAAAAATATGATATTATGAATATTTTTATGCCAATAATAAGGAGTAACTATGGGATCATGAAAAGAAACTGCGCATTTTCTGCAACGAAAATTAAACAAAACCGTAAAACGGCGCATAATCGAAGCTCAAAAATTTGCGCCAATAGTTTAGGATGGAGAGAATTGTTTAGATTAAAACTGACCTCTCTTCTTAAGATCAATAAAGATGGCGGATTCCAGCAGTTTCCGATGATTCCTGCTGCTCCCGGCGCTCCCACCTGGATGGGAATATCGTAACGAAACACAGGGAGAAATGAGAGTGCGGCTATCGATCGATCGTTCGGCGGCGGACGGGTCCGACTACAGACGGGGTGGAGGTATTCGGGTCGTCCGTCGATCCTCCAGCACAATGGGCAACTATACCGCAGTTGCTGGAGATCGCTAGAAGGAAACGGGTCGAGATCCCCCCCGTCTAGACGCGCGTCTAGACGATCTGGGTCGGAAGAAGGTGACGGGTGGGTACCGCGTAAGGCGCAGCCGCCATCGATCGGTGCGGTCACCGTGGAAGTGAGTTTCGCGCAGCCGTCGGATTTTGTTTTGTCGGATTTTTTTCCTCTTTACAGCAGTGTGAAGGTATCGTCTCTGGAACTATAGGAGGTCAATGAACGAATGCTGGGAGACACTGTTTATGGAGGGTGTCTAGCCAAAAGTCTTACTTTTTTTTTTTTCTACGCTAAATTTAAATTCTTCCGTTTTACATAGTTATGATTGCCAAGAAGACGAGTACGAGATTTTTGAAATTTCAGTTTGTACTCAAAATTCCAAGAACTGTCAGATAACTATTATTCAAAGAAATAGATACTCTTTATATATTAATATTTAACGCCGTGAGCGTGAATATTCAAAATTATTTCGGAAAAACAGACGTTTTTTTCATTCGTCAAATTTCATTTGTTTTTACGCAGTACGATGGTGTAAACTTTTCACACCTCGAAGTCCCAGGTTTGGACGTGATTTAGACACGCTAAGCAGACGAGGACACATTACTCAAAATATGGTCCGCAGGCTACCGGTGGTCCGCGATGACTTATCAGGTGTCCGCAGTGTCATCACCAAATTTCAGAAGAAAACAATGAACTACAAATCGTCGGCGTATCTAGAATTTAAGTTCAAGTGAGATTTAAGAAATTTCTCATAAATATTACTAGTAATAAACCTTACCTTTTGGCGTAATGAACTACAAATCGTCGGCGTATCTAGAATTTATGTTCTAGTGAGATTTAAAGAATTTCTCATTAATATTACTAGTAATAAACCTTACCTTTTGGCGTTCACGAAAGGTTTGAATCCTCCGATGCACCCATGCTGTCTACATTGCTTATTATTATTTAATTAAATTAATGATGTCATTTTCATTGTAAATTTGACAAAATAAGATCATAACTGACACTCTCTTTATCAAATAGTGTTACTCTAAAAATTATTTTGTTTCAGGTGGGTTTGGCAACCAACCCATATTTTAAGAACTTGATCGGAGATTTTAGAGATTTTCTGCCTAAAGCTGGTGCTTTTCCAAGTAAAAAACTAAAAAAAAACATAAAATTTACCACAAAAGGAGTTAAAATTAACTACAAATTATATTTCAAGGGATGAATAAATCTCTTCTACCGAAGCTCTTATATACGTATATAAGCCTGCCAATAAATCACATAAATGAATCGTTATTTTGGTTATGCCTTGAATCGTTATTATGGTTTCCTTGGAAGAAGCGGTGAGGGGAATCAGTATAACTGTGGTTAAGTTGGGCTTAATAACTGTGGTTAAGTTGGGCTTAATAACTGTGGTTAAGTTGGGCTTAATAACCGTTGTTGGCAAACTTAATTTCAGGCAATATACTTTTTTATTGGGGGAGAAATCTCCCCCGGTGGTCCGTGATAAATAAAGGACAGCTTAAAATTGTCCGCGAGCAATCAAAGTTTGAGAAACACTGCACTAAGCAGACGAGGACACGTTAAGCGAACAGTCTTAACCTAGGCTACCCCAACGATCTTGGAACGCAAAATTCTATATACTCAAAAACGAAATATTCCTCAAAGTTTACCATTTTTTCTCATTTCCGATCTTTTTTTTCTTCTTTCATTTAAAATTCAATCAAAAAAGTCCTTTTCAACAGATTTCATTTTATTTTAAGATGATTAAATTGAATTAAAACTAATTTAATTTATTTGGTTTCAGTTTCTGTGATTTCTACCTTGGATAATGTATGTACACATATATTTATGTTATAATTCAATCATAAAAATGCTGTGTAAAGTATGTAAATAAGTCTTGTATAAGATATAGAAATAATTCTTGTATACGATATAGAACTACTTCTGTAGAAGACATAGAAATAATTCTTGTAAAAGAGAGTATCTTGTAAAGTATACACATAAAATTCTTGTTGAAAGTATATACATGATAATAACGATATAGAACTTTCTTGTAGAAGACATAGAAATAATTCTTGAAAAGTATACAAAAAAGTATTTGTAAAAAGTATACAAAAAAGTATCTTGTAAAAAGTACATAAATAATTTCTAGAAAGTATATAAAAATTCTTGTAAAAAGTACATAAATAATTCTTGTAGAAAGTATATAAATAATTCTTGTAAAAAGTACATAAATAATTCTTGTAGAAAGTATATAAATAATTCTTGTATAAAAGTACAAAAAGTAAATAATTCTTGTAGAAAGTATATAAATAATTCTTGTAAAAAGTACATAAATAATTCTTGTAGAAAGTATATAAATAATTCTTGTATAAGGAACACAAATTCAACAACACCTTTTTAACAGACACCTCTATTTAACGGAAAACCTCCCAGTTCCAATAATTGTTCAAGGTCCTTTCCTATTCTATCTCCTAACCCTCCCGAATAGCGGACAGACAGTTTAGCCATGTGTTAAGTGTCCGCTAAAAGCACTGCAAAATTTGAAAACGATTATTCCATAATTCTTACATGAGTATCTAATCAATTCTTCCATGAGAATCTCATTAATTCCTCTATGAGAATCTACCCAATTCTTCTATAAAATCTACCCAATTCTTCTATAAAATTTACCCAATTCTTCTATGAGAATCTAGTACATTTTTCCGTGAATATCTGATTCAGTGATTCCTAAATTTATCAAAACTACGACTCATTTTATAGAATAGCAAATATTCTCGATTATTCTAACTTTAACATACGTGGGGGGGGGGATTTTTATATTTTAATTTTTACACTTGTATATAATGTATGTTATGTAAATAAGCATAAAGAATATAATTTGTATGTACATGCAATTTCAAATAATTAGAACTTTCCATACCTCAAAAACTTTCTATGACCCACAGTTTGGTAACCATTAATCTAATTAATTCCTCTATAAGTATCCAATCGACGCTTCTACAAGTATCTTATCAACTATATCAATATGATCACTTATATGGTCACTTACGTTGTAGCTTTCTTCAACTAAATAGCAGTACTGATGCTATGATACAAGAGCCAATGTTGTGTTACTCTTGTTGGGATTCTCGGGAGTCTCTGGCAGTGGCGGACGCCGATTTTCATTTGTGGGGGACGGGTGGGCACGGACAGAATTTGCCATGGTCTTGGAATAACACCCTTCATTTATCATGAAAGTTGGAATTTTTTACAGTGAAAAAATATATTTTGGGGGTCATGACCCCTGTGACTACCCCCTGTGTTCGTCCGCCCTTGGTCTCTTGGGCGTCACGGGACTCTTGGTAGTTTATTTATGTTTTATGGTATAAGAGCAACTGACAAGGGAAGTTCGTGATAGCGATCTTACCGATGTGCTTGAAATTTACAAAATACGTTCTATTCTATCCGCGCACACCTTGGATTATTGGCGGGCGCGAATCCTATAGTCCATGAGGACGTGCCGGCCCGAGGGCCAACAGGGGCGGACCCGCCGGCGGCCCAGTGCCAAAGTGTGCCCCGCACGTAGGCACCCTCAGACCGTTTATTATATTGGCTTCGACCTTTGAATCAAAGACGATGCCAAGAACCTTTGTTTCACGAAAATAAAAATGTAAAAAAAAAAATCGTTTGCCTGATAACTGTTAAAGACTATGTACTTAAATATATAGACATAAAAGCTAATCAGGGCATATATCAAATTTCTATATAATTAAATAGTATTAAATTAATAAAGGTAGCAATGTTGCTTTTGTACCGTAACTGCCAACAACCCAGGCCTTGTAGAAAAGAATATATTTCTTGTAAATGTTATTAAGGAAGAATACTGGTTTGCAAATGAGATTGACTGTTATGCATAATGCGGATGCTTTGGGAAGGTTGGCCAAGCGGATGGCGCTGTATTCCCATAGGAAGAGTGCAATTGCAGTAATTAGGAGTAGTAACGTACAAATGAGATATGCTATTCAAAAATATGTTCTTCTTACGACTAATAGAAAGGATGTGTCCGATATAATTACGTAAAAAATAAATTATCATTATGAAAAATAAGTTCTTCCTCCTTTGTAACGACATCTAATAAAATTGGACAGATAGAACTTTCATTTTATCGTCTGCCGGGAAAGTATTCCTTTCTTAAAAACAATGGCGGTCATATTCTCCAGACCCATCACTAGGCAAAGAAATCATAAGCGAAATGATGCATGCACGCACTACCAGAGGGCGCCCCCTACTTAGGCATTCTTGTTGGATCGTCTGTGAATCATTCTCTTTTATTCTTCTTTTATTCTTAAAGTGAAGATAGCATGAACAATGAGGCTCTATATGTAAATTATATATTGAAGGGTAATCCGTATCATCAAATATTAATTTGCAGTCCAGATATGGAAGTACGTTCGGCAATGAAGTATTTAGGATTGTTCAGAGCGCATCCTTTCAAGTTTGATCATGCGTGGAGGATTACCTATGATGATTGTACTAAAGAATTTGCCCCGGATTGGCATTCGGAAGTGACATCATCATTGTTGAATAAGAAACCTGAATGATGACGTCACTGGCATTCCGATGGACAAGTCGTTACTGAGATGTAGAATGGGGAAAGAAGCCTAATTTTTGGATAATTACTCTTTTTTTTTTCTATATTTTTCTTTTTTTTATTCATTTTTAATTTTCACACTTAAATTAAAATGAATACTGAAACTAAAAGTTAAGTTCAATTCAATATATTTGCTTTATGCCATTCTTTGTGTAATGAAAAGAAAACTACAGAGAAAGATAGAGAGAGAGAATTTAAAAAAAAAAAAGGATTACCAAAATTACAAATTATAATAATCCACAATGGCATATAATGCATTTTTTGGAAATAATTTGAATTAAGTCATTTAATTCTTCATGACACACACTGATTCAAATTAATTAATTTAATAATTCAATTAACGATTAATAAAAATTTATTGTAACCATTTATATTAGATGTCACCCATCTCATGTATTTTTGAGCACAAAGAATATAAGAAACAACTAGCGGGACCTATTTCATCCGACCAGCTGTTTTTTACGATTAATAAAACGATTTCGCAAATTCCTCCACTAAAGCGCGCTATAATTACCTTTTAATATTACAACTACATTTATTTAATATTGTGCTTTATGTTTTGCATGTGTGTGTCAGAAAGACAGAGTGCCTGTAAATTTTCGAAATAAATTTATAATTGAATTATGGAAAAAACGAAAGAAAAAGTAATTTAATCAATTTTCCAATTCATCTGATCAATGTTTCCTATTTACCAGATGCTTGCTTTCATTTAGAGATACAGGCCTGTAGCTAGGATGAAGGGGCAACTGGGGCAAGGAAAAAGACATATGGGGCAAGGCTAAGGACGTATGGGGCAAGGGCACACGGGGATTGTTCTATATAAATAGTTCGATGGGGAACAAGCATGGGGCGACGCCCATGCTGGCCTCGACTTAGTTACAGGCCTGTAGAGATGTATGAAATAAGAAAACGGGTTGTAATAAGCTGAAGTTAATAATAATTAACGTATGTTATTTGAAAAACGACTATAATTTTCTAATTGATAATAATTGTAGTTTGTAACACTAATTTAAATTTAATTATACTTAAATAAAATCGCGAAAAATGGTTCTTAAAACTGAACTACGATTCCGAAAGAAATAAAACGCTAATTATAATTAAACTTCCTAGTTAATGGATTTAAAGGAATGGGAAAAAACGCCGTAAATTAGAATAGTAGACGTCATTGCAAGAATTTACAGTATATAATTGTTTGCAAAGTCAAATTATTGCAATTACACAGTAGATTACGCTTATTGTGGCTCACTTGGTATAGCAATATACTAAAAAGACCATGGGCGTACGCAGAAAGTTCATAAGGGGGGGTTATAAGCTCAATGGTGGGGTCAAAGAGCTGCAACCCACATATATTATGTTAAATATACAAAATTTCATTGCAATGAGGGGGTTACAACACCTCATCAATACCCCCTGCGTATGATAGTGGAGAAGACCCTCTTCCTTCAGAGGTTCTATACATGTTATTCTAGCACACCGGTTCTCAAACCTTTTCTCACGCGTACTCTTTCGTTTTGCCTGTTGGTGGACCCCCCACCCCCACGAGAAGAATATGATATAAAATGTGTAGATGCCATAGAATAGATAACAGACAAGTAGTATTTCTTTACATGGCGCAGTATAGCCCAGATGCTCTTGCGCCATAAAAAATCCAAACAAACCAAACCAATTTCTTTATAATTTTGGTCAACACGTAGTTACACATTCAATGAGATGGATGGACTTTACTCTTTTCAATAAGTAAATCAATTCTGGGAACCGTTTCAGAGAGACACATACGCATGTCATTTTCAATTGTCAGTTTTGGGCGGCACTTGGTTTTGATCATACACATCGTTGAAAACCTTGTTCGATATGAATGGGAACATCAAAAGACACTATGGGCGGAGTGAGGCTAAGGGAACGAATTTAGAAAGCAAATTGCCTCTTTCTATTTTGAAAAAAAAGGACCGAAGACCTACGAACTTCAATTCATAAAAAGAGTGCTTACATATTCGTGTATCCCTGTTTTAGCATAAATTCAACGCAATGATTATTTGATATAACGCCTGTGTAGTGGAAGGTGCTCTTCGAAGTCATTAAAATACGAGTTTGCTGCATTACAGTGCTGGACAAAATTATAAGTTCAGTAGATTTTCTACTATGAGCGGGGTAGTAAAGTATTTACATGAATGGGATATGCAAAGATCTGTTTCATGGTGACTAGCAAAGTATTTTAAACATCCACAAGTTTTTATGATTACGTCACCTAAAGTTATTTAATAAAATATTATGAATAACTTGGCCAGAATTATAAGTTCATAAAGGTTTTTTTTCCAGTAGAAAGTTTTATACTGTATGCAAATTACTTTCACTGATGATGTAACGTCATTTACTGATAAGAGAATAAAAAGGGGTGAGTAATCAAAATTTTGAGTTAGTCGTAAAGATGCTAAGAGCTAAGCAACTTCGTGAATGTGAAATTCCACAAATTTGAGAATTACATGGCAGGGGTTTATCTTAGAGGAAAATGATTGGGACGATTAGATGCTCTCAGAGAGCCATTTTGAATGTATAGTTCGTTCGCTGTGAGTTGGTGTCCAATTCCAATAGCAGACAGCTTATTTCATTGCAGTAGAGGGTAGAGTGTCTTCCAGAATTCGTTTTTCGAGCGAGAAAAACGAGTTCTGGCAGACCCTCTACTGCAATGGAACAAGCCGTCTACTAACGGGACTGGGCGCCAACACACCGCGAACGAACTATAGTTAAGAGGGAAATTGCAGGAACAGCGGAAAAACGTTCTGGTTGAAAACCATATCTTCCATTAAAAAGCAAGCGCAGAATTAATGGGCTTGTAACAATAATGAAATTATCCACGACAAAAATAAAGGACAATCTAAACTTCAAGAAGGATAATTTCCCGAATTCTCCGGAAGTCGAAAACCCCCACTAACTTCCAAACATGAAAATGATTGTTTGAGTTTTGCCAGTAAGATGATGATTTGTACCTACGAATGATATTCCTTTACATTTTATGATGGAAAAAAATTCAATTTAGATAGGCCGGATAACCGCAATATGGGCTGGCATTATTTAAGATTCGAAAATAAAATGTAAATGACCCAACAAATGGGAAGCAGTTCGGTCATGGTTTAGGCATGATTTTCTGCTCAAGAAAAACTGATACTGTGATTCTGAATACACAAATTAAATCTCAACACTATGTCACAGCACTTAAAACTCAATTACATGCTTATCGTAAAATTTTAGGTGTTGAAAATGATAACTTTCACCAGGACAATGCGTCTGTCCATCGTTCAGTGTGTACAAAACTTTGTTTAAAGAACATAATTTTGAGGTAATTATATGACCTTCATATTTGCCAGACATTATCCCTATAGAAAATTTATGAGGCATAATTGCGAGGGAAATATATGTAAAGATGGGGGACAATTTTCTACGATATACAAACTCAAATTTTGAGTCACAGAAGAATGGGCGCACATTCCATATGAGACACTTTTAAACTTAGTTGAATCCATGCCAAATCGTACTTTTGAAGTAATAAAGAATTATGGAGGTTCTAAAAAATTTTAAAATTTTGTAAATTGTTTGGTTTTTTGTGTATGTTTTATAAAAATGAGTGTGAGTTTATAATTCTGTCCATATCGATAATACATATTTATTGTGTAAGTTTGCAGCAATTCGCTGAAAATATTTGTGATATTGTGAGCAATACTGTCGAACATATTACAGTAATT
This sequence comes from Dysdera silvatica, assembly GCA_006491805.2. NCBI lineage: Eukaryota > Metazoa > Arthropoda > Arachnida > Araneae > Dysderidae > Dysdera > Dysdera silvatica. The sequence goes on from QLNU02015270.1 coordinate 42,255,096, forward strand.
ACTGGTTCTTTATATTTGAAAGACACATTTTTTCCTGAAGATTTTAGCAAATTTCGGGTGAAATATTTTTGTCTATCAGTGTAATTATGTATTTAAATAGAAAAAAAAAATACATCAAGATTCTGGAAGATAGTTATAATCTAGTAAAACCCCAACTATTCAAAATAAAGCGAACGGGCTGAACTTCGGATAAGCGAAATTTCTATTAATCCGAAAATTCAGACTTTCCAAAGATGCAACGAAGCTGCTAGATTTATCTAAAAATACATTTAATTAGTAAACTCTTATGCTGATTGAGAAGAACGTCGCAAAATATATGCATGCGTTGATTAACATATTAATTGCTTTGGAACTAGTTCGATATCTGCCTATATATATCCAATATATGCACAATAAATACTTATTTTTATATATGCTCAGGGCCTCAGGTTAAGGTTTTGTGGGGCCCAAAGACAAGTTGTTTTCCTGGTCCCTTCTAGATAAAGTTATCTCGGATTCCGGATAAGCGAAATTCGGGTAATCGGAGTGCTGTATTTTCAGATTGAAAAATACTGCCATTGCAGAAATATCCAAACGTAATTGTTCCGAAAAGAAAGAACAAACGTTGTAAAAATACTGCCGGAAGGTCTGAGAGGGAATTTTAGTTTTATTGCTTGTATCGTCAAGCAAGTTTACGAGCGTTTAAGGAGAAACGATGTCTGAAAAAGATTTTTGAAGTGAAGATATATTCAACTTTGTTTCTCCCTTTCCCCCAGAGTAATGCATTCAACGGCAATTACGTCAACATGTAGACAACCTCTCATTTCTTCTTCTTCTTCTTCCTAACGTCGCGCTGTTCCGCATGCTTGCCTTGTATAATCCAAACACGTCCCATTTTCTTCTCAATAACTTACCTTTTAACTTTGCACGTCTGATCTACATCCGAATAGTTTTTTATTTATTTTATGTTTTGCACACTCGGGGATTCGTGCACAGCCGTCTTTGTTTCTATAAAAAAGTAAAAATAAATAAATAAAAGCTGGCCTCAAATTCAAAAAGCAGACGTTTGCATGGAAAAGCATCATCATCATCAATGCGAAAATCCTGCTTGCGTGTAGATAACCGGATGACAAAACGGTTGGTGTTGCCATTCATTTACTTGCAAATATCCGTATTCATGGTGTCAACCGCTGGCGGAAATGTTAAACAAGCGTTTCGGAAAATGGAACGGGTTATTTGTAATGAAGTGGTTCGGATCCAACGAAAGTGCATTTTCTGAATGGCTCCTCGGGAACCAGTTTACAGTATTAAAAAAAAATTGCCATTGAACATTACAAAAGAAAAGGGAAAATAACTTTACTTTTTATTTCTTAAAAAGTAAATCCCTGCAATTTTTAGAAATCAGCTTTTCCGTCGAAAGAACACCGTAGTTGCTACGGTAGGAGAGACAAGGCGTTACTCCACTATCCTGTAGAGCTCAATTTCCGGAGGTGAAAAAAGCCGATTAAGGTTCGGAAAGATACCTTGTAAAACTGTAGGTTCCTATCCTCGGTAAATGCCAGGTTTTGTTTATAAGGTTTGGGAAGTAAATCATCGTTTACAAAGTATAAAGGAAAGAAGAAAGCGTGAAAACTAGAATAACGTATAGAGTAAACCCCTGAGTAGTAGTAGACACAACGGAAGCCAAGTCTATTCGCTATTCGAGCGCATTAACGGACCACAAGCATTAGGACTGGGGACTAGAAAAATGTCTGTTAAATAGATAGGTCCGTTAAAAAGGTTTCAATGTTAAATTTAAACACATGCCTTTTCAAAACACACCACATTGGAATCAAAATTCCACATCTATTTCATGATTTTTCTTCTTTTTTGACGTAACAAAGAAATTTTAATTTTTTTTTTAAGAAAAAATTACTCTTCAAAATTTAGCTTTCGTCACCTAAGGGGTATAGGCTCAATGGGGGGGGTTACAGAGCTACATTCACACATTCCTATGTTAAATATACAAATTTCATTCAATGGGGGGGGTCAAACCCATCAACACCCCCTGCGTACGCCAATGCCTATAGCCCATGAAGACGCAACGGCCCGGAAACCGGTTGGCCGGCGGCCTATACCACCCCTGTATAGGAGGAGCCGAGAAATGATGCTTGTCAGGGGCATGGCGAATGTAGGTGGCGCTCGAGAAAAATGGTATAATTTGTAATCCCTATTAAAAGCCAAAGACCAATTAAGAGCGGTGCGACCGGTGCCTTTGCACAGGGCGTCAAAGCCAAGGGCACCAAAATGGCTAACGGCCCCGAAGTACACAAACATTTCATAAAATGTATTTTTAAAATTTTAAACCTCATTTATTTTTTAATAAATTCATTGTCTCCTATTATTATCCAATATTCAATCATTGTATAAATTGTTCTTTAATACGCTTAATTAAATTAGTGTGTAAGAAAGTGGATAAGCTTTTTTCCAACAAAAGCATAGTATGACACTCCAAGTAAGAAATTGAGAAAGTAAACATTACATTAAAGTGAATGAACTTATTTGGCTGTACAGAGGACATTCCAGATTATTGAAATTCATGTATGGCTTTATTTTTCATATTAAGATAATTTAATTTTTGACTCATCAGAAAAAGTACTTGTTGTAAGGAAATTTTAATTGTTATCCCGTCCTTATAATAATATTCAGTAGACTATTAAGGAGATCCTTTAAAAAAAAAAAAAAACTGCGCTACGAAAGGAACTATTTTGAAAATAATTAATATTTAGCAGGGAGGAGGCAAATTTCAGGTTCGTCTCGGGAGCCATATGAGCTAGATCCGTCTCTGTTAATAGAAAATGGTTTTAGAATTGAACTAAAATTTTACAATGCTTTTTTTGTAACTAGTGATTCCCGAGGAGAATTCCAAAATTTGGGTGCCAGTGGTAGAAGAAACGTTACAAGTTCATAAGGGGGGGGGAGTTACTTTGCATATGCCCCATAAGGTGGTTTTATGGTCCAAGTTTTATATTCCCAGTTAGATATTTATTTTAGTAAAGACCTACAGTTTTCTGAGGAATCCGAACCCCCTTGTCGCTTAGGAGAAAAATGCTTTCCTTCACTTCAATCTTTGAACTGCCATTAGCTCCATAAGGCAAAACCAACTATGCCATACTTTAGAATTTTGGTATTCCGTCATTCATCATCGCTTGACTTGACTTCGTAGGTGTTATTCGCAATTGCCCTACCAGATTGATGAAAGGCGGCAAAGCCAATAAAAAAACGAGCGCATAGACAGGAATTCTTCGCCAAAGAAGAAGAAGAAGAAAGAGGTTCCAAGTCAGCGGCTTCGAGGTATGTAAATTTAAAGCAGCAGAAACAAAAATGATAATAAAAATAAGCATCACGGGAAAATACTGCTTCATCAATAGTTTTCCGACACTCCTTCTTCCTCCAATCTTCTTTGAAGACAATACTATAACAATTGAACTCTGAAATTTTTGCTTTTTTAATTCTAAGTATGTTTACCCTGTACAGAGCGTCGGAATTCTTGGAAGCCATCTGAGAGCCAAGATTGCCCATTGTTCAATACCGCTGCTATGCTAAAAGGGAACGTGTAATAATTTAAAGTTTCGTGCTCGGAATGGCAACAGGGCGATATGGAAGACGATAGCAGACGAAATACCACGACTAATTAAGAAAGTGAATACTTAAATAGCAAGACTTTGCCCAGAATTTAATTTCGCGGGGGGGGAGGTGTAAATATTTTTATAAAATAACGTTGGATAAAGATGTGTCACCTTTACTATAAAGAAGATAGATATATATATATATATATACACCATACAAAAATAAATGAGAAAATACCAATTTCAGACCTTTAGATATCATTATAAATTTTTGCTTGTAGTTTTGCAATCAAAATTTAATTTTTGTAATATTCTCTTTTTAATGAAAATGGTTTCTATATTTTTCTCTTTAAAATATTCTCAAATTAGTGGTCTACAAAACAAGATCTTATCGTCATAATTTTGATAATTACACAAGGTTTCAGATTATTTGTTTTTTCCCCTTTTTGCAAGTTTAACAAATAAATGCAAATACGTGTTTTTGCAGTTTTCCTATTAACAAATTTAGTTCGTAGGACCAGTTCTTAAGATCCCCCCCCCCATGGATACGGAGATAGTAAATACATTTCGAGCGGACCTGAAATTACAAGGTTTAAGTAACCTGTACCATAGATCGTTTGTTTGGATTTTTTATGGCGCAAGAGCATCTGGGCTATACTGCGCCAAGTAATATAAAGTAACAAGTTTACACTCACTAGAGGTAGCTCTTACAGCTTGGGAAAATGGGACCCGTGCCCAGGACCCTGACTTAAACAGGGACCCCAAATTATCAAAGCTTTTTGTCATGTAATATATTTCGCTTATTGCAAAAATTTCTGAATTTCGAAGTTAGTGCAAGAAGTCCCCAAAAAATGGCAGCTCATGGCCTTCGAATATTAACAGTTACTTAACTTTTACTCGTAACAGTTATTCTACTGAAAAAACAGCTTAAAACTGGTTAACTAGAACTAAGTATACTGCCTTTCAGTTTCACGTTGCTCCCCCTCGAGCTAAAATTCACTCAGTCAGACAAACTTTTATTGATTCTCGTCTGTCTGAACCCAGTCTGAAACGCTGAAAAAGAGAAGACAACTCACCTATAAGTAGTTGCTGGAACAGTCTCTGGGTTACTTCCTCCCCGTTTCCATCGTAAACAGGTTCCGTTGATTTCTAGGACTTTTTTTTTTTTTCCACTCCTTCTCCTGAATTTAATTAGATTCGTTTCTGATTCTTTCTCGTTTCTCCTCTAATCTTGGCGAGTGAGTAGGAAATGTGCGTTTTGGGTAAGAGTTTTGATCTTTTATATGTTGGCCGTGAGTCAATGAAAGTTTTAGTTCTTTTTTCGGGATTCCCGCTTTGACGTAATCGGGCTCAGTGATTCATAGGTCTTTTTAGTACTTCCACAGAGGCCTTGGTCAATGGAACCAGGTTAGTAGCGCCATCTTTTGGAGGCGTAAGGAAACAATTCTTAACACGCAGCTACAATGCTTTGCTGTATAGATAAAGCCAATTTTAAAGTCCATTTTTTTCAATTCAATTCCTTTACTTTTAAGACTTCTAGACAAAAACAATTCTTTGATACAGACAATATACCTCAAATAAAATAATGGAATCTTAGTACCCAACAAACATATAAAAAGAAATGTGGCCCCCACAACAGGAAACGAAGAAGGCAAATAATAGTACCAATAATTCACTTGCTAGCAGAATATAAAACACGCAACAATTTCAGGCAAATATCAACACGTAACTCAGTAATCAAGTAAAAAATATCCACACACATATATATATGCATGCGTATTATGTATGTATGTATAAACATAATGGCACATCGATCAATAAGAAAACAGATAATGATACCAATTTGCTAACTAAAAATCGAACACACAGTAATACTAACAATATTTACACATATAGCAGTAACCAAAATGTACAACTCTCAGAAAATGCAGGTACAGATGTATATATGGTATATAAATAACATACGAGAACATATCAATAGATGAGGATACACATGCCCATAACTACCAAGATGTCTACCATCATTACAAGACACTCATCATCATCATGCAATTGAACATCGGCAACCAACACTCAACTACAACATCCATAAATGCACAGATACACAATCAATTTTTAATTCAGTCTCGTTATTTGAATTTAAATATAACATGTTATGTACGATAAAACATCTATCTCTTTACAATTTAGGTAAATACTACCAATAAGTCATGAAAATACATCTACAAAATTTTTATACTAGACAATCAACCAGTTTCTAGACCACAAATACTATACAAATAAAGTGATTTCCCATCTACTCAGGGCATTATCCCAATGCAAATAGTTAGTATATACAATTCCATAAATGCATTTTCAACTTATTTTTAAAAACGTTTAAATTAAACAACAATGTCAATCAATCAACGTTTTTATTGGCGTAGTGATATCGACGCCGATGGTAGGGCGTGATTAGATAAAAAAAAATAAATATATATATATTTTCTTTCGAACGTTTCACCATTTTCTCCATTCATCACCATTCATTTATAATATCATCTTATATCTGTAATTTAATTCTTTTAAATATTAAAATTGTAATTCTATAAGTAATCGAATAATTTATCAAATGGCAATATTTTATAATTCTTCCAGGGATTCAGTACAAATTTTCCTAATTTTTCTTGCAAAATCTATAGTATTTTCTTTTGAAATCTGCGGGGTTTTTTTTTACATTAACCAAGGTGAAAAAGGCCTGTATATTTCGACAATAGATCAGCTGGGGGAAAATCACCGAAGAATAAATAAGTGTTAAGGATTTTACAAGAACCAAACCCTTAATCCGTCGACTTACGCCCAAAGGTTTTTTTTTTTTCTTTTGGTGACAGAATTATAGCGCCCATCCCAACCCAAATGAGCCTGAAATAATATTCCAAGAAATTTGATATTTAGGAAATAGGGTATCACACGGTTATTTATTGTAATTTCTGGATAATTATCCACCCATCTTTTATTATAAAATAATATGCAAACTACCTTAGTTTCAATCCTCAAACAATTTGCCCCATACCATTGCCCCTCAAAGGATTAAGTTTGTTTTCAATGTGTACCTGTACATCGGTACAGAGTTGGTGCAAGTTTCTATTAGTATGAAAGAATCCACAATTGCCAAATAATGGTCAACACACAAAGCCACCGGGGCGAGTTTTTTGTGAGTTTTTAGTCTCTTTTTCTCCTAAATAAAACAGCTCTATCTTGAGCTTATACGTGGATGTCGATAATTATTAAGTAGAAACCATAATACAGTGCCGGGTTATGGCTTTTATGGGCCCTATGTCGAATGGTTAAAAGAGGCCCTCTAAAGAAGGTGACCTATCTAACGGGGGGATTTCCGGCGAACATTTAAAAATATAGAATTTTGGCGTTTCGAGTGAAGTTTCAAGTTTAAACTGGAATCATTTGATGTTGTAAATTATCAACAGTCGAAAATAAAAATTAAATAAAAAGTAGAAAGTTTTTTATTGTTACGTCTGTAGATGTTCGTGATTCTGCAAAACGCGTGCATGTATCTCTATGGACAAAATAAGAAGACGTTGTGGGAACAAACGCCGAATTCATAACTTCTCTAGAGCTGGTCTCTGAGCTTTTTTTTCTCATCTCTCTCTTGGTATAATTTGTAATAACTAATTCTGAATATTTTGTAATTGTTTTTCCATTTACTATGCTGAGAAAATAAATTGAATTGAGCACAGGGCCTTCACATGCTATGATGAATAATGATTCAACTATAGATAAAGAAATATACGATGATTTCGGGCCTAAAATTAAGATTAAAATAATTTTTAAACCAACACCAGGACCCCAAAATCGCGGGGCTCACTCGGACTGTATGTAAATCCGGCACTGCTAAAATATAATAATAATAATTTTATTTATTCTCTATATATACATAACTCAGCATGGTGTTACATCTTGTAGCAGGTCTAGGAAAATATGGCAGTATTACAAACCCAGGACCTGATATTGGAACATTTCGATTCTTTTATTTATTAGTATCATTACACTGATATTATTATCAACAATTACTATTTGAACTAGAGGAATAAAACCATATTATCTATATTAATGATAGTGTTATAAACATTTTTCTGTTAGTCCCTTTCATCTTTATTTAACATAGATTAAATATTAACAAAACACGACGTTATTTAATATTATGCAAGTTACTATCAATTAACATTTTCTCTCATTCTTTTTGAATAATACTACAATTCCAAGAAGTTAAGTATAGTATCCTTCCAATAATTTCTCTCTTAGTTTTTTAAATAAATTAATATTTATATAATTAATATTTCACCATCTAATCACGCCATAACATCGGCGCTGGTATCACTACGCCAATAAATGTTGATTGATTGACATTGTTGTTTGATTTAAATTAATATTGTTGGAACATTTTATTTCTGTTGTTAAATCATTCCATGTCTTCACTCCGTTGTAGTTGCTATTGTTTCTTCCATTCTCTGCTCGTATTTGAGGTAAGTTTAGTTCATTATATTTCCTAGCTCTGTTCCTTTCACTCTCATTGTGTTGTAATTGTATCAATTGTACATGTTTGTTTTCTTTTATTCTTTCAAACTTTTTTTCAGTATGAAATATTGATAAACTTTAGTTAATGATAATATTTTATGTTTTATTGCAAAATATTTCCAATGCAATTGATTGCTCCCATTTATGAATTTTATTGCCTTTTTTTGTATATTATCCAAAATATGTCTGTTCCTGTTTCCAAGATTTCTCCAAATGCTATTGCAATATATTATATGGCTGGGTATCAGTGTGTAATACAAATCAAGTTTTGTTTTTGTAGGTAATATATCTTTATATCGTTTCAGAATTCCAATTCCCTTACTCATTTTGTTACTTACTTTATTTATATGGGAATTATTTATTAATTATAATTATTTATATGTATACAATATGTAGCAAAACCTGGAACTACAAAAAAATAAAAAAAATTAAGATTTTTTGTTTAATTTTTTTAAATAAAATAAAAATACAGGGTACCAGGGTGTCGTCCTTTACAACACGGACACGAACCCGACTGGGACTCAACAAAAATACTACACCGTCACATCACAAACAAGAATAGTAGACTCTTCTTAGAATCTTGGGAAACTTACAAACTACATGGGAAAGCCATTAATACATCACAACCACTTCCAGAAACTTATAAACAACTCTTACTCTGAAATGTATGAGACATCCCCAAATTAGGTAACCCGCAGTGTGGGTTTCTCATTGGTCCCTATTGGGGTTCTTCCATGATTCTATTGGAGGCCTCCCATTGGTTCTCATTGGGTTTTCCCATTCTGCGGGACTACTCTGATGAAGGGTTTTCCAGAAATTTCAAGTATAAAAAAGAGACAGAAACATAACATCGTCATTACTCCTGATGAAGGACTGCTGCTGATGCGTCCGAAAGCTTGAGTGATCTTTTTCATTGCTATTTTACCAGTGTTTAACCTTTTGTATGTAAACTTTTTATAATAGTAAGCAGTGGCGTAGCTAGATGATTTGCCGCTCGAGGCGAATGACTATCATTGCCCCCCCTCTCCTCCACGCAGGTTTTGCTAGGGAATAAGAGATTTATTAAATACATCTCAGGTTTTGCTAGGGAATAAGAGATTTATTAAATACATCTCAGGTTTTGCTAGGGAATAAGAGATTTATTAAATACATCTCAGATTTTGCTAGGGAATAAGAGATTTATTGAATACATCTCGGGTTTTGCTAGGGAATAAGAGATTTATTAAATACATCTCAGGTTTTCCCTGGAATTATCCACTACAAAAATATTATAGTGAAAATCTTTACCAAGGCACAAATACTTACGATCAAAGCGTAGATCTTCCTGATTTACTGTCTGAAAAATCTTTAATTATTTCACTAAAATCAATAGATGAAGCAATTTCAAGTTCTATTCATAGGATAGTGAGATTTGTAAGCCTTTCTTGAGACATTGTGCGTCGCAGATATGGGAGAGTTCAAGTATTACATAAGCACCTGGGGGGGAGGGGGGGGTTGCCGTTGGTCTTATTTTCCTATGTTAGCCAATGTTAATTTTTGCTTACTAGGGGTTGGGGGTTGAAATGGCCAAAATATTGCTTACGTAATACTCGAACTCTCCCTATGATTTAGTAAGCTTCATTTTGCTAAAAGGGCGTTAACACCATGCAACTGAAATAGGCAATGTCAATAGAATTTAAAGTGCTATGGCCAATGTTTTATAGGCTTCCAATCCCATTGAAGAAATGTATATGAAAAGCCCCTGCGGAAAGTAATTCAATTCTTCTCCTAATCGTTTTGCTCTTTTGAAAGACGAAGTTATGTCTTTATAATCCTCATATAGTTTAGATTTATTCAAGTTATTTGGATAAAACAATGCAAGATCGACACATTTTTTATGAAGCTTGATAAGCTACTCATCAATTTCATAGTTCAACTGGCTAACAAACGATTCAGTAGCACAGAGAAAATCAAAGCGGTTCCGCAATTCTCGCAATTGTGAAAACCGATCTTCCATTACAATTCCAAGTTTATCTCAAATTTACCTAAGGCACCGTCACAATTTTTCATATCCACTCAATCCTACATTAGATGAATTTGCATCTGGCATGGAACGGTGTCATTTTCACGCGTCTATACAATGAAACGCCTCATTCCGTGAACATACCTTCAGCTTAAGAAATGACAATAGTACATAGGATTGAAATTTGGAAAAATGAACTATCAATTAAAGTTACTAGGTGAATAATAGTTTGACTGAAAGACAGAGTTTTAGCCTGAAAACATTTCTGAATTCTGTGAACAGTCGGGAATACCATTGATAAGAAATGTAAGAGAGCTATAAATTCGAACTTTTGGATGTCAATGAGTATTAGACCAACATCACCACCTGAATCGATTGTTCCAGAGGAAGAATAGCGTAGTTATTCAAGTGCTGATATTACGTCGTCAAGTTGAGTAAATAATGACGTCACTACAGCAACTTCACTGCGAACTCCTCCTCGTGTCGGAATGGTTCTGGACAGTGAAATTGACGAACTCGTTCAGAACCTCCCACAGTTGAGTTGATGACGAAAAATAAACAAATAGATATTCTAGGGTCCCATAAAAATTAACAGCCTAAGCATTCACATATGCTGTATGAATGCAAACCAGATTTGAGTGGTTGTTACAATGGACAAAAATAGCCAATGCATTTAGATCCAAAATCAATTTTTGAACACCAGCCATTGTAGCTTGATTGTCATATGACTGGCCTCAGCAATCTTGAAGAATCAATCCATCCTTTTCCGGATTTCTATGTTATTTCAGCCGCCATTTCTTCTGCTATTTTGTCACGAATGAAAATGAAATCAATGAAAGCTTCCTTGGTTTTCACAGAGACACGCTCAATCTAAACAAATCTCGTAAATTTGTGATATCTATTCAACATGCGGATTGTCTGGGGTTATGTCAAATATGATATTGTAATATTCTGCTTTCTGAATTGCCCGAATTATAGACTGTCGTACCTTTGCTCCCAATATATTGATTAATTCGTATATGTTGTAACAAATAGGACAAAGAATTTGGGTTTTTTGGAAACTGAATCAAGATGTTCTTTCATAAAAGGCTAAAATTTTGCTAAGAATTTCATTAATGCAAAAAAAATTCCCAGAATTTTTATCACTGTTGACTTCGAAAAGACAAATTTTGCTGAGCAAGCAGCTGCACTGCTGAACTTTGAACTCTAGCTTAGGCGTACAAATTTTTGGAAGGCTTGAGAAATTTACGAATCTCTGAGAGAGATCTATAAACAGTGTTCGGAAGTAATGCTGAGTGCAAAACTTCACAACGTATAGTTCGCATTTAGATAGCGGCAAAACACGCAAATAGCTTTTCCTGAATAACGAAAAAGTTAAACAGGAAAAGCTATTTGTGTGTTTTGCCGCCGCCTGGACTTAAGGTGCCAAGTGGAGAAAAAAGATCATAAAATTCCAAATAAGGTAACAAAACAAAAAAAAATTTTTAAAGACTAATTGCCACCCCCGAATTGTAGCGACCAGGGCGACCTCCCTCTTGGTGCCCCTGGTACGCTACTGTTAATAAGGGACTTTTTTGTTTCTTAGTGGCAAAGAGTTTTTTCCTTTATTCTATTGAAATCCATACAAAACCAGTTTCTCTTCCAGCAAACATGCCCGCATCCAAAGCGGGGAGGGATCTTAGGGACGGGTCACCCCCTCCTCCCCTAAACTAAATTTTTAATGGAACTTGACTATCAACTGTAACATGCTGTGATTGTATCGATACGTGTTGCAAAAATGTTCGACCCCCCCCCCATCGAAAATTAAATTTTGGCTACGGTTTGCCAGAAAAGCCTCGTTGTGCCCTTTAGCGTAGTTGACATGCTGTAACACTCTATCCCCACAAATAACTCATTTTTTTTATGATAAGGAAACGTGGAAATAGTCTTTGTCTAAATGTTGCGGGAACGACCATACACGCAGCGAGAGAAGAATTTTCCCATAGTGGTCGGTAATGTTAAAAGGCCCATAAACTGCTGTTTTTTATGGGAAAACCCAGTTGAATGTCTGCCAGCGCATTAATTACGGTTCATCACACTCTTGGGATTTCACAGTTCTTTTCAAATTGAATTGATGAATTAGGGTTTGAACCGACATCAAGGATTATGTAAAATTACACTTCTATATACAGTATTTCTCACTTGAACGGTATCTCTTTATACAGTATTTCTCACTTGAACTCTTTATGCAGTATTTCTCACTTGAACTCTTTATACAGTATTTCTCACTTGAACTCTTTATACAGTATTTCTCACTTGAACGGTATCTCTTTATACAGTATTCCTCACTTGAACTCTTTATACAGTATTCCTCACTTGAACTCTTTATACAGTATTTCTCACTTGAACTCTTTATACAGTATTTCTCACTTGAACTCTTTATACAGTATTTCTCACTTGAACTCTTTATACAGTATTTCTCACTTGAACTCTTTATACAGTTTTTCTCACTTGAACTCTTTATACAGTTTTTCTCACTTGAACTCTTTATACAGTTTTTCTCACTTGAACGGTATCTCTTTATACAGTATTTCTCACTTGATCGGTATCTCTTTATACAGTATTCCTCACTTGCACGGTATATCTTTGTACACTATTTCTCACTCGAGTTCTAGCATCACAGTACTAATCAGGTATTTCTTGTGGTGCGCAATTGCGTTTATTTTTCAACGATCAATCATGTTTGCCTTTTTCAATTTTTTAATCTATGCTTATTTCAGATCGCCGATGATTAGGAATTGATTGTATATTTATAATACGTAGTTATCGGTAATTTCGGACCGCAATTGTGTATTCAGCATAGGAAATCATCATCTTAAACAGTGTATTTAGCATAGGAAAATGGAATTCGATTGAAAAAACATTTTGTTGGCCATTTGTCAATGAGGAAGTGATTCTTTCCTCATAAGTTGCGGTCAATTAACTTACGGGGTTTCTTAAACAACCGATTCAATTAACTTTCGTGCTATATTCTAAACATTTTTTTCATCCATCAATGCGTCAATCTATCCATCCATCCATCTATCTGCTTGTCTTGTCTGAAAATATTTTCTTGATTTTGATATTTTTTTTAGTATCCTGGTAGCAAACTTCAATTATTATTAATAATTAAATTATTATGATGCACTCAGTGCCGGATTTATAAATGGGCACGTTGGGCACTTGCCCAGGGCGCCAAATTTAATGGGCACAAAAGATGGCAGAATTTTTTTTTTTTTAAATTACAATTTATTTACCGTAGAATTCTGGCGATCAACTCTCCCTGGGAAGGCGCCCTTCACCAGTGGCGTACTAATAACCCCCACAAACCCCGTAAGACAGTTGGCCCCCCTTTGTTGTCGCTTATTTTTCATAAAATTTATAAGTAAAAGATATTATATTTTTTAGTTAATAAGGATTTTTTTTAATCTTTAGGTAAAATATAAAATAAAGTGAACGGTTTTCAACTGTGGCAAACTCATTACATGTATTTACTTTAGCTGTTTTTATTGCCTTTAAAATTGAACTCAACATCCGAAGGGTTATAGAGTTACCTACGGCAGCCACCCTTTACACCTCCTCATTCCCCTCCGCTTTGCACAACTTCCTTCTTCTCGGAATCGTTTTGGACTTCTCTCCTTGTGTGTCTATAATTCAAATGTGATATTGACTTTATGGATGAAAAGATTGTAATCGATGCGGGGTCTTCAAAGCTGGAAGAGTTTTGAAGCTACAGTATACGCTTTGCGCCAGAACGTTATCTCACAGAATAGTGACTAATAGGCATGTGTTCTGTTTAAAATATTGGAATGCGTCGCCGGTTAATTTCTTATAGAAGACACAACACTATTACATATATTTTTTTTCTTACATGCATATACAAATTAATTTTCTAAAAGGGTGGCCCCAAAAAATTAATACGGGGCCCCCCGAGATTTTCTGTTGCACTACTCATCTCAACCTTTTTTTTGTCTAAATCTGAAATTCTGAACACTTGCGTGAAACCCCACCCCAAGGGCAGATCCAAGAAAGGAAGTCAAATCGAAAACCAGTGGATATAGCCACTTGGACGCTGACCAAAAATCCACTTACATTAACCATTATCCATCTACCGAAGAATGGTAGTTTCTCTACGTTTTCTCTGTCGTGCAGCTACCTTAAACTTATTAGTCAAATACTCACCATTCTAAATTATTTGGGATTGGATTACAGAGTTGTCTACGGCAGCCACCTTTTCCAACTCCCCATCTCCCTCCGCTTTGCACAACTCCCTTCTTCTCGGAATTGTTTTGGACTTCTCTCCTTGTGTGCCTATAATTCAAATGTGATATTGACTTCATAGATGAAAAGATCGTAGTCTACATCAACTTGGCACAGAGGTGTGACCCTCGGATACTGGCTAGATCGCTTTTGCGCATGTTTACTGATGTTCAGCCTTCGGGTCTCCTTGTAGTTCCTAGTAACCTTTTATACATTGCTAACTATTATTGACAATACTTGGAATTACAAAACTCACCAAACGACGCAGAGACAAAATAATCAAACCCTTTGAAACATTTAGCTGGAAAAAGTAATGATGTAGTAAAGGAGGATCAAAGAGCCCAATCCTCCCATTGGATATCAAAGCGCATTGTCTAGCGCCGTATTCCCATGATTTCTTTAAAGCTACTTTAGACCCCTAATAATTTTTGAATTGGTACGCACTGACGAAAGGATGTTCGGTATATTGGGATGGAAAAAGGAAGATACAAAGTGATGCCATATTTCCCCAAACTTTTCCCTACATTTCTAGGAGTTTTTCCCTTTTAGCACTTTTACTATTGTAAACTAAAAATTACATGCTTGGGAGTGGGGGGGGGAAACCAGTTTTATCCTGAACCTGGTTGAACTAGGATGTATCTAAAGATCTCACCTTGGGGAAAGGGGCTAAAATTGATTCACTGGTATAATTTCACAAGATCTAGGGCTAAAAAAAAAATTAAAATAGTCTGTATAATTTTTCTTCAGAGGAGCTAAAACTTTCTTACTCTCTACGTGTTCGTGATTTAGTATTTCGTTTCTTATTTTTTGGTCATTTCATTATCTCCAAAAAAATTACCTCTCCCAGCTACGGCGTTTGTTTCACGGCAATACTTGCCTTGAAACGGAGAAAGCCTCATTTAAGGCACTTTGAAAGAAATGTTTGAAATATCGAAAGGCGCCGTAGACCGAATAAGGGCAACCCAGACAAAACACTGGTTACATGCAGGGTGTTCATAAAAGAAGTCTACAACTCCAAATCCTATTTGCATCGAAACTACAAAATAGTCAGAAACTTAATTCTTTTTTTAGTCACGTGGCTAACAGACAAAGCTTTTTCTGCATAGTTAGAATGTCTTCACGTGGTAAACAGTGCTATGCGTTCATAGAATGTAATAGACGCCGAAAGTAACAATGATGGCATCGACACGGGAGGAGGCTGCTTTTGCAATAGATTACAGTAGGACAGGCCTGTAGGCAGGATGAAGGGGCAACTGGGGAAAGGCAAAGGACATGTGGAGCACAGGGTACGCGGAGATTGTTCTATATATATATATAAATAACTCGATGGGGCAACTTAGGCAAAAGCATGGGGCAGCTGATGCCACGCCTCTGCTTGCCCCGTCTTGGCTATACGCCTGCAGTACGGGTACAAAAAGCACAACCTGTGAATGGCTCACGTTTACAAACACTGGACAAAAGAAAATTATTTTAATTTTAATCGGTTTCAAAAAAACTAATGAGCTAAATTTTTTCTAAAAAGCTAATGTAAGAATATGGGTGAAATAGGAAGAAAAATAGGTAAAAATATAGGGGGCGATAGTTGAGGGAGGTGTTTAAGAGATAATCTAAGAATATGCAAAAAGGGCATTACGGTATATCAAAAGTTAAAGATTGTGTTTCATTGACCCTCCATAGAAGTCTGGGCAAGAATAAGTTTAAAAATTTTGACAGAATCGCTATCCATAAAATATTAAACACCTTTGAAAGCAAATTGAGTAAATATTTTTAAAACTAAAAAGAAAAACTACGAACTAATTAAAAACAGGCAAGAAACAAAAATTTGGGGAATATCTTGAAGATGGCTACAATAGGATTAACTCTCGTCTACAAAAGTATTGTGAATAGAAAAGAAAATGGAACATGTCACACTGATTTTTGATGTCTTATAAATATTTAATAAATAATTTTCCTTAAAAGATAGACTATCGTTGTCGATTCCTTCCTCATCTAACCCCTCTTTTCCATCCTTTTAAATTAATATTTGTAATTAATAATTTGTGTATATATATATATATATATATATATATATATATATATATATATATATATATATATATATATATATATCAATATCATTATTTACAAGTGAAAACAGCACATCAAGATTCCTTTCCCTATAAAAGATGCTTGTGTCGTCGGCAAAGCATAGAACTCTAGATCGAGTTGGCAGAAAAAAAAGATCATTAATATAAAAAATAAAAAGCAAAGGTCCCAATGTCGACCCCTGAGGAACCCCACATAGAGGTGATCTGGCGATAGATTGATTTTCATTTATTTGCACATATTGAGATCTTCCAAAATGGTAATTTCTGAAAAGAAGATTTTGCTTTCCGCATATACCTGCCAATTGTAATTTATATAAAAGTCTATCATAGTTAATGGTATCAAATGCCCGTGACAAATCAAAAAAAATTCCAATTGATGAGTCACCACCGTCCAAAGCCGAATATATGAAGTCTGTTGCCGTTAACAATACTTGTTCAGTAGATTTATTTTTAGTAAAACCGAATTGATTTTCCTGTATGATGTGGTTATGTTCAAAGTATTTTAATAATCTATTATAAATGAGTTTTTCAAGTATTTTTGTAAACACCGATAATATTGATATCGGTCTATAATTAGCAACGTCAGTATATGAACCCTTTTTATGAATCGGAACAACCCTTGCCGTCTTAAATTCCGGCGGAATCTCACCAGTGGAAAAGATTAGATTAAAGATGTGGGTTAAAGGCCCTGAAATCTCATGAGCACAATATTTAATGGGAACTGGATGAAAGTTATCTGGGCCTGGTCCTTTATTAGCACTAAGATTATTAATTAGTCGAATTGTCTCAAGTTCAGTGACCCCATCCAAGAAAAAGGAATTAGCGATATTATAATCATGGCATCTTTGGAATACATTATTAAATTTACTAGATAAAGAATAAGGGAATTCTATGAAATATTCATTGAAAGTATTAGAAATCTGTGATATGTTAGTAATCGTTTTATGAGGAGTTATTAGTATATCAATTTCTCTTGTTCTGGATTTTGATCTTCCCATAAGTTCATTTATTTCTGACCATGTTTTCCTATTATTCATATTACATAGTGCCGAAAAATATGCCTGTTTCGCACGTTTTATTTTAGTATTCAATTCATTCCGAAATGACTTAAAAACAGCAAGTTTTGTTGGTGATTTATCCTTTAAAAATTTGAAGTAAAGTTTATTTTTCTTCCTTATTTCTCTAAAAATTTCAGTTGTAATCCATGATTTACGTATACGTTTGGTTTTGCTTATTGTTTTTAATGGAAAGCAAACTTCATAATTATTTTTGAAGATATCAACGAAATATCCATAAGCATGTAGTGGATTATCCAAGAGATATAAATTAGTCAAATTTACTCTTTGTAACTTTGCTTTAAATGTCTGTAAATTCGTTTCAGAAAAATCTCGAATAAAAGAAGGATTACCATGTTTTCTAGATATTCCCTGTGAAATACCAAAAATTGAAAATATGGGAAGATGATCGCTAATCTGATAAAGAAGTATGCCACATTGTGGATTTAAAACGTTTGTAATACAGTGATCAATAACTGTACAAGAATGTGATGTAATTCTAGTTGGGTTACGAATATAGTTGTTAAATCCAAATGAGAAGATCTGATCTACCAGTCTCTGTGGTTGTCATGGTTTACAAATTTTTCATTGGAAGTATATAAATCAATATTTAAGTCTCCCATGATGATTAGCCTCTTTCTCGAGGAAGTAATAAAGGCAAGTAGGTCCTGAAGACGACATAAAAAATCTCCCAATTCACCAGAAGGTGGTCGATATATGGTAGTGACAAAAATACCATAAATTTGTAATGTCAGCATCTCAACACCCGGGAAGATTCCCGTCCATTGAGGTATCAAATTAAACTCGTGTTTTCTTTTAACATACATTACAACACCACCTCCTCTACCCAATTCATGTGCAATCGAGACCGATTCATAATCAAAAAGAGATGGAGCCTAATTTGGGCAGAGCCAGGTCTCAGTTATACATAATATGTCAGGGGATGGATTTATACCAAGGATGAAGTCTTCAATTAATTCCACTTTGTTAGTAATACTGCATGCATTAATATGAACGGTTAATAATGTGTTATTAACTTGATTATGAGAAGTAATCTGTGAGGGATAGTAATATTGGTTATTAATATCAAGTGTTAATTCATTATCCGGCTCAGTGAATGAATCCCCAAGGGCCGCAAAGCCACAATCGGTTATATGTCCGCTATTCAGGAATGACATTTATAAAATATAGTAAAAGAATATTAAAATAAATAAATAAAAATACAGTAATTCAATACAAATATTCTTTGATAGATATAAAAATATATAGCAATCCGTATATGGTCAAAAGCCATCTGGGCGCACCACAATAATAATCGTTTAATTAAATAGCGATCACGACATAAAAACAGCAAATCATTCCGAATAATAATAGCCTGTTGTTGTTAGTAAAAAATAGTTTAATCAATATTAAAATTTACATTTATAATATCTAATGAATCAGTGCCCACCACTGAACCTTTCCTGCCCCTTCCTCGGCACAAGGATAGCACGAATCAAACTGAGCCAAACACGGTGCATCAGAATACCCATTACATTGTAGGGACTCATGAATCAAC
>QLNU02015270.1:42281342-42318127 GCA_006491805.2 Dysdera silvatica
TACATGACAACTAATAATTTATTTTCAGATTTTCAGCTGCTTTCCCCAAGCACGTATTTTGTGCCTGCCACTTACAAATCCACGACTAATATAGAATATACGTAGTTATCAAGTTATAATACAAAAAAATATATGTATTTTCATAAAATGAAATAAAGATACAGTTCATTCGCGAGAAGTTGGCGTGTAGAACCGTTACAATTCTCGGGAGCTTACATCACAGACGGGTTATTTCATTGCAGTAGAGGGTAGTTCGCCTTTCGTAACTGTTTTTCGCTCGCGGAATATCGTATAGGAACAAAACACACTTTTCAGCGCTCAGACGCTCATTCTTTACGTTAGGAAAATTGGCGTAAATATGTTTGAGTAAAAAACGTGTCTTTTGGTGCGTATGTATTGAAAAAAAAAATGGTTTAATGTGGTTTTTAGAACTAGCCAATTACGCATGCGAACTTGATAGACCATAAAATAAATAATCGTATATCACTTTTCATTAGCGACACGCTTTTCCCTTCGATGATTTAAAATTAATTATTTTGGCTATTTTAAAAATATGCAAAGGTATGCAGATGCCATTAAGTAAAACCTACGCATGTCGAAGTCGATGATTAAAAAAAAAAAACTTCGATAAATACCACAATCAATCTTTTTCATATACTACGTATTATGTAATATATACGTTTAGAAATACATTTCCTATAAGAAACACTTTCTTCTTCATGTATAAGTGGATATGAATTACCTTATGTAAAGTTATGTTCATGTAGATGATTAAAAACGAGAATAACAAAAATATACTTTGAAAATCATTTATGTAATAGACTTTTTAATGTCTGGCCAAGCAACAAATTTTGATGAAATGTTATAAAAATATTCACACATATACCAAGTTTGAGAAATGCGCCATTGTCAGGAGAATTATTTTCGCAGAATTGAAAGCCACGACGTTTTAGGATATTGCTTGTCGGGTGCTACATCTTCACAAGTTTTCATAACGAATATATTCTGCCACGTCATTATTTTCCGCGAATAAGGCAATTTTCAAGAGTTACACAAAACGTAACACACAAGAAGAAAACCACACAAACAGAAAATGCAGATTTTATTTAAAAAAAAAAAAAATAACATGGGAATAAAAGAATGGCGGATATCCAAATGGAGAATGCGGCAACTGATAAATAGAAAAATAAATTCACTATAAGAAGGCAAATATACACGTTCAATGTACAACAACTTTCATTTAAACACTAAATGAATATATAACTCCGTGCTGGACAATCTTCATTGCAAGCAATAAATTGTATATTTTTTTTTTCAATAGAAACGAATAACATACGTATCGTATCAGACTAAATTTACATATGATCAGAGCAGGAATTAATGCAAGTATAAGAGATGGGTAGATATGGAAAAAATGCGATGTTTTTTTGCTTTTTCTAATAAAAATACATGAATACTATAAATTTTCCAAGAAAGATCTAATTGCTTAAGACGGCATATTTAACGAATATCATTAATTAGTCTCATCGCTCAGTAGCATACACTAACTCCAAATTATATCATTGTCAAGAGTCGTTACAACCTTGCTTCATTGTATTTAGTGGAACGCACACTAAGCGGTTCATAATGGCCGAAACGTTTTACATGGTTCAGTTGGCTGCGCACCTTTCTTTCAATTTATTAAATGACGCATCTTGCTCCCCCTCTAATCACACCTAATATAATATATTCTTTCTTTTTACAATGCTGATGACTTCAATTTCATGGCCTTTAGAAAATCACCCACAAGGTGAATTGAGAGAGGGTGTCTCCTCCTCAGGAATCTACCATGACACTACGGAAGCAGTACGAAGCAGTTTACATCATGTATGGTGGCAACATCTTATTAAATGCACAAAGCAGTCTAATATTTCGAACATATATCGTACATTGTTCCTCGGGTTCCTAAGCTGGCACACTTTCTTAAGATTATCAAATATACGACACAAACTGTTCTTTCCTCACATTTGGTGAAACAACCCTATTCTTTTTGAACCACACCAAATTTTAGTGACGTGACTTGGTTCTTTGTCACATCCAGTAACGCATTCACAAATGAGTTTTTACATCATTGCTGAAATTTCTTACATTGCATATTGTGACTGTGTAATGTACATAGGTTATTCTCATCCGAAAAAAGCCATCAAACAGATGTTAAAATACATGATAGAAGTTTTCGTTACAGTTCGTATTCCTTCCAAGTAGTTATCAACATTATGACTGGCCTTTGCAAATGAAATCGCGAGTTTGTGTGCGTGCACATAAATTATTTATTAAATAATAATTGTTAAGTACCAGCATACGTCGATTTCATGACAACATGCAGTAAATTCCGAGGACCAATGTTAGTAACGGTGATGTAAAAGAAATGGCAACATGAGAAATGACTTCTTATTCAGCCTTGCAAACCCTTATTAAGCCAATCTATATCGTTTATGTAGGTGTAGAGTTGTATGGGTTCATAAAAATGTCATCACAACCTCACCAAATTGGCGAGCAAAAATATGAACGTTTCCAACGTTGATTTTTAATTTAAACGTTTAACGATGTTTTTGTTTTTTTTAAATTTCAGAACATAGAAAACTAAATTTTAAGACTTTAATTTCTTTGAATAAACCAGATATACATAACATGTACAATGGAACCTGATAAAGTAACTACCTGAATAAAGTTACCACTTTTCATACGAGAGAAATGGTAGGGACTTAGTTATGCCTGTAATAAAGTCTGTCGTGCGATAGAGACCATCTATCTATGGTGACCATTTCAGTCCAATCTTAAAGGTGGTCACTTTAGGCAGGTTTTACTGTATTATAGATATATCTAACAAGAAGTTTAACAGATATGTAATATTATTGCACCCTCTCATCTCAAAATCAATGTCATATCAAAGGTATCTTGGCATTATCGGTATATGATGGTATGAATAACAGGTGACAAAACCACTACAGATACCATCATAAATATCTGGTTGTGTTATGGGACAACCACCAATACAATACTGCAAATAGGTTGCAGTAGCATCATAATGGTACTGATATAGGCACAAGATAATATGGTGGTGTGCGGAAAATAGTTATAATGGATGTACTATATTAAAAAGTATTGTGGTATTACTAACATAATGACCTAAAAGGTCATTTTATGGGGAAAATTATAGTACCATAATAGAATTGAGGGCAAGGTTGAAAAAAAATGACAGTACTATAATGTCCAAGGACATATGAGAAAATGACAGTGTTATAATTACATCACAGTAATGTTTGAAAAATGGTAGTATCATAATGACCTCAAGGGTAAGATTGAGAAAATGACAGTACCACAGTGGCATCAAGAAAAATGTTATAAAAATGATAGTACCATAATGGCATCAAGGGTAATATAGAGAAAACGATACACTACTATAATGGAATCGAAGGCAAGTTATAGTAATGGAAAAGTAGTGGTAAATAATATAGTGACCTCAAAGGTAATTTAGTTATATGGTGACACTACAGTGGTATAAGTACTATTATGAAAATATACTAGTAAATCCTAATGTTACTGCAAGTAACTGCTGTCAGTCTGATTGGCTATTGTATCAATGTAAGGATAACAATTATGACACGTTGCCTATTGGGAGATAACTACACTAATATCAATGTAAAATTAAAATATCATAAGTAATGGCAAATCATGAAGGTTGAGGGTCAGGGGCTTTTCCAGGATTTATAAACTTGGGGGGGGGGTATTGAAGATTTATAGGCGAGTGTGGATTAGATTTCATTAAGTTATTTTTATATATATTGTATGTTTAGATTTCATTAAGGGTGTGTATAAATCCCTGTTGAGGGTATTCTTAACACATTATGTGTCTTTTAAACTGGCTTCTTCGAACGAAAAGATTAAGGGACTTTCATTTTCAATGCGCATGCAAACCAAAGTGGTTAACAAAATTAAACGACGAATATAAGGCATTTACGTTATGGCTCATATTTTTTATTTATATTTCTTCGCTGCTCAGTAACACAGCATCCCACATCACTCTCTTTATATATATTCACCAGTGCGACACATAGTAACACATAGCACCATATAAAGTTCACTTCATTTTGCTTACTATATATTCATTAAAAGAACAATGATTAAAAAATGAAAAAGTTAGAAAAAAAAAATAATTCGAACTTCATGATAACTTTAAACAGGGTATCTACCCAAATTCTATTTCAAACTTCCCTGACTTTTCCAGGTTTCCAGACCAAATCTTAATTTCCAGTCGCTAATTACAGTAAACAACACACAATGCACTAAATTATATATCTGGCAAACATTTTCTCCTGAAAAATATATATGGGCTTAATAATTTTCGATAAATTACACAGGGTTGTTTTTTTAGTAGTGGCAACAATGCTGTAGCCAGCGGTGCCGACTTCATGGATTTGAGACACTTTTTGAATCCTCAATAATTTTGTTGTGGGTTCCTCGAACCCCTAATATTTTTGCTCGCCTTTCCTCCTCTATGCACGTGCACAATGGTAACAGAGACACAGCATTTGTGAAAGAGTGGTCACGACGTACAGTTGCAATGTTTTCAAAGGAAGAGCAAAGGAGCTGGTTAAAAATTCTTGCCTACGATTGGAATGGTGTTATCGTAAAGCATACCT
Organism: Dysdera silvatica; assembly: GCA_006491805.2. Classification (NCBI taxonomy): domain Eukaryota; kingdom Metazoa; phylum Arthropoda; class Arachnida; order Araneae; family Dysderidae; genus Dysdera; species Dysdera silvatica. The sequence continues at coordinate 42,286,025 of QLNU02015270.1, forward strand.
TTCCGCCAACGCAGACTGTTAATTCGATGTACTACTGTTCGCTTTTGCAAAACGATCTGCGAGCAGCTCTGAGAAGAAAATAACGACACTTTATGCATAACCCACCCATCATTTTGCACGATAATGCAAGGAAGCGTGCAGCAGGAGCTGTATCTGATTTGTTCAATCGCTGAAGCTGGGAAGTGCTCTACCAGCCTTCATGCTCTCCGAATTTAAGCCCCTGAGACTTCGACCTAATCCCTCGGATGAAGAAAACACTGCGTAGGATTCGTTTTCGAACGGTTGAAGACCTTCGTCAGGCAATAGATCGCTCTCTTCGCACAATCTAGAGATTTGGCAGTGCCAACGGTATCTAAAAGCTTCAGCGTACCTGGGACCATGTTGTATTCAACACTGGTAGATACATGGAAGGCCTATAAAACTTAGAACCTTGTATATATGCTATGTATCTAGAAAATAAATAGTGGCCACTACTCAAAAAACAATCTATGTATTTATCATTTTGGTGCAAAAGGGCAATTTTTGGAAGAAGTTTAGACAAAAGTATAAGTTTTTCAAAATCTTCATTATGCAATGTGATACGAAAAGCACAGTTCACAAAAACTATTTTAATAATAATTTCCTTTAACAATGAATTTCAAATTTCCTTGACTTTGGCCTTTGTATTTCAAATTTCCCTGACTTTTCCATTCAGAAAAAATTTCCCTGACTTTTCCAGTCAGAAAAAACTTCCCTGACTTTTCCAGATTTTCTGATTGCCAGATCCGTAGATACCCTGAATGACAGAATTTGTAGATTCTTTTAAAATTTTCGGCGACATTTAACAAATTGCTTGTGGAACCCTTGGAGGGTTACAATAGAACCCTGGGGTTTCACAAAACACACATTGAGAAGCACTGATCCAGTTAAATGCTTTCTATGTATATACACATAAACAGGGCATATGGTTACTATAATCACATTCAAATGACAAAATTATTGTATAACTATACGGCATCTATGCACAATCAAACTCAGTGATTACTCGAAAGATCTGAAGTCTCTTGCAAGCTTCATGAGAACAACACTTTGCTTCGGTTTTAGTGTTATAAAATTTCCAGGAAAAAAAATGGATACTACACAATAATAACTTTCATGGTTATGTATCTTAATGTAGAGTCATTTTATACTTTGTATATGATTTTTGAGAATTTTTCTCCTGTTTTTCATCCCTTCTTTCTTACAAAAGTTTTACACCCATGCCACATTTTATCATTAATGCTGGTTAACCATCAACTAATTCTAGATAAACACTTTGAATGAAACTTGAACCCTCCCCCACCCCCTATTTTCATTCACCCTAACCATACTCACCCTATGTGTCTATATGAAAACCGTGAATTTATCTTTGCCTTGTAACGACAAAGTCGTATGGTGAATGTCTCTGCATTTCATCCATTTTTTGCTTTGTGTAAACATTTATAGCATTTAATAGTTCAGAACAGACATATACGCATGTATGATGCCACTTACAAAATTTAATGCAATGTGCCATTATTGTAAAATACTTATTGGTTATAGTGCATAAAAAAATGTTGAGGTTCTTTAACACTGTAATAACTATGAGTTTTTAGTACAATCCTTTTCGAGTAAATGAAATCTTTCTATTTTTCAATGCACATGGAATAGAATATCATCAAAAACTTTTTAAAACTTCGCGTTTTTCAAGAAATACTTAAATGGTGTACGTGGCAAAACGTTTTGTACAAATGATACTGTAGTCATCCGACTTGGTGAAATACCCTACACGACGGGCAATAGACATTGAAAATATACCCAAATATTTTATTCTTCCTTTTCCACTTGAACTTGAATATATACACAAAAGTACTACAGAACTTCAATTAACTAAGTACCAATATCAAATAAAGAATACATAATATACACGGTATTCCCGTCATTTTGCTATTAAACACAGGTGGATTTCGGGAAAGGGGATGTAAGATGCAGTAGGACCCACTTATAACGAGTTTATGGATATAGCGAGGAAAATATTTATTTTGTTTGGTATAATGATTAAGCACAATACAATTTAACTGTTCAACTGCTTTTAGTAAACAAGTCTTATTTGGACCCTATAATTAATGAGCAATTTTTATGAAAATAAAATAGAAAATCAAACTTTTTCTAAAAACTCCATCATTTTAATGTGGTTGGTCATTATAATCAATTTTCACCACATTTTTATGGATTTGAGCGGGAAGATTTGACTAATCCCTCCCCCTTCACCCCCATGGATCCACCACTGTATTACGTTACCATTTCCAGTCCCACCACGGATTTTGATTTGCAAAAGACATAAATAGATACAGTGAAACCTGTAAGGTACTCACGGGACCGGAAAAAAATTCCGTAGTATGCAGGTTTCCGCCTTATGGAGGTTACATGCAAAACAAATACATACATAGTTAAATTCAGTGGTAAGAGATGACTGGATATGCTAATTGTTTTTATTTGTCTCATCTTGCGAACTTTAAGACAATATTTTATCACCGCATTTTATCCTTGTTAATTTTTGCACTATTTTGTGGTTTTAGTAGTTACGATCAATATGGTGCAAAATTTCACTCTAACTATACATGCTTATTCTATACAAAAAGTCTATTATGTAAGCTTAAATTGTAACGATAAAGTACCTCCCTTGTAAAGGTAATGATTCCCTTGTATAAAGATACTCTCCCTTGCGGTGGGTTTATCCATGAATTGATAAAGTCGATATGAGTGACTTTTCGTTCTGGTTAATAATGAACGTTTTTATTTAAGAAGTGGGTGGCACTGTCATACGCAAGGGGGGGGTGGTCGCGATTATGATTGTAACCCCCATTGCGATGAAATTGTATATAGTATACATGTAAATACAATGGAGTTGTAGCTCTGTAACCCCCCATTGTAAGCCTGTAACCCTCCCCTTATGAACTTTCTGGGTATTCCTATGGTGGGTGGGTGGTGTGCAAAATGGTGGTCAGACAAGCATAGTCGTAAGCAGAAAGTTCATAAGGAGGGTTATAGGCTTAATGGGAGGGGTTACAGAGCTATAACTCATATATTCCTATATTAAATATACAAAATTTCATTGCAATGGGGGGTTACAACCCACAAAACAGCCCCCCCTAGCTACGCCTATGCGGACAAGGGCATTCTATATCTGTAAAATGCCTTTTATTCGTCATCCCCCACTTTGCTATTTATATTGTATTACAACCCTGTTTGCTCTTCCTGCTGAGAAAATTTTCTTCCTGCCAGCGATTTTCCGCTTTATGCAGGTTTTTCTCTTTAACGGGATTAAATAGTGCTTTCCGCTTCCGCGTTAGACAGTTTCTGTGTTAGCTAATGTTAACTACCATTGACTTTTGAAGGGACCGTAAAAAAATTCCGTGTTGAGCAAGTTTCCGCTTTGTGCAGGTTCCGCCTTAGACAGTTTTCACTGTATATATTGTTGCTATCACTGGTACTAAAAATAAAAGGGTAGTTCGGAAATTATTTATTTGTGCTCATCTGTACAATCATGCAAGTAGTTATCCATGTTTCTATGTGTGTTTTATGGTGCCAAGATGGCAAGGGTTATGCTGTGCCAGCTAATTTCAAAGTAAAAACCGTTTTCCAATAGCAACTAACATCCCTTTAGGAATTATGCGATGATAAACTGTCTTGACCAAAAACACCATGTTTTTACAACAATATTGAATTATGTTTGCTTTTGAAGATTATACTTTTCTTTTAAGCAACAGTGTATTTATTGTTCTTGTGGGAGGTATGTCTCCAGATCAACGACAGAAAAACTTTAATGAACGGAACTGGCAACAGACTCAATGGAGATGGCAAAAACTAGTTAGCAAGCAGTCATTCTCTCAACCTCATGCCGGAAGCATGTGTAGATGATCTCTCTGTCACTGTACAATAGTGTTAATTGTCCTATCTCACATTGAATGTCCATGCAATTGTAGGTGGTAGCAACATCCTATATTCTTTCATTTTCAGAGTACTTCTGCACCTCGGTACATGCTGAGATCCAAGGAAGTAGTCAGAGACCTTAGCTGGGGAGACTGAAAGTTGTTCACTGGTTTAGTGTTACAAGATCTGGGCTGAAGACTGTTTAAAACAGTCCCTAAAATTTTTCTGGATGGAGGGAGGCCTCCCATAGTACACCCCCTCTGGTTACAGACTTGTTTAAAACATGTAAACACTTGAATAAATAAGCAATTTCACCTCACCACATGGCAAAATGCACATATGCGCTGATTTTATATCAAATTTAGCATCTGGATTACCAATCCAAGTTTGAAATTTTAGAGACACATTTGATATTCACACAATAATAATCATAACAGCATCATGGAGTAAAACATCCTTTTTGATCATTCGCCAACAACTTAATGATCAAATGAAGAAATTTAAATATAATTTTAATAGTTTCCTCATCTAATTTCATTTACGTTTTCTAATAAAAGAACAAACGATGTACTACTCTAGGTTCCATGGTTTTCTGAGAGAACTGAACCTCGTCATTCATGGAACTGAATTCCAAACTACAGGTCATAGAAAAATTACACATGGTCCACACCACCACATGGTATACACCATACCATCATGGTACACACCACACCACATGGTATACACCATACCATCATGGTACACACTACACCACATGGTATACACCATACCATCATGGTACACACCACACCACATGGTATACACCATACCATCATGGTATACACCACATGGTATACACCAAACCATCAGGTGTGAAGCCTAGAATTTTAGTGTGGAAAAGAACTGCCCTGTTACTATGTCACTATACAACGCTTTATTTAAAAGCAGGTTTGGAATCACTCTTAATATAGTAAAACCTCCCAACAACGATATCCGATATAACGATAAATCCCTCTACAACGATAATTTTTCTCGGTCCGTATAATAGTGTTGTAGAGAGGTTTTACTGTATAATGAACCCTCCCTATAACAATGACTCCCTCTACAAAGATAATTTTTCTCGGTCCGTATAATATTGTTGTTGAGAGGTGTTACTATATTACAATCCTAGTAATGATATATTGATTATTGTAATTTATGTCTCACACTGTACAGATGGTGTGTGCATCAGGCTGCGCTAAATAATAAATTTTCCAACTACTGTTTCTTACAACAAATGGACAGCCGAAGCCATGCTATACTAGCGCACACAAATTTCCAAAGGATCAAAATCTGCTACCTAGGACAGAGTTCTTTACCTTTCCTAGACTGTGGACCCCCTTCAGAGTTCACTCACCCTCGCGGACCCCCAAGAATTAACTCAAAGTTTAAAACCCAGAATTTGCATCATACATATTTATTTCTAGTGTTTCATCACTAATTTTCACCATTTAAGGAAGGAATTTTTCGTCCCCTCATAATTTATTCTTAGCATTAAAGAGCAAATGCTCTTTTCTTAGTATTTTTCTGAACTTTTGTGGAACACTGGGAAAATCTCGCGGACCCCTGGGGGTCAGTGGATTACAGTTGAAGAACAGCTGACCTAGGAGATTAAATACTGAACTATGGATCATATATATGTATTTCTAAACCTCATCAATGTTCTCTATTTTATGCTATTTTAAGTAACAGTACATGGGAAATAAATAAGAGAATAATACCTCATTCACTTACAAAGAATGATAATTTCCATTCAGTGAATGAAATCTCATTCACTTAAAAAGAACGATAATTTCCATTCAGTGAATGATGCTTTATTCACTTAAAAATAATGATAATTTTCATTCAGTGAAAGGGAAAGACATCTCATTCACTTAAACAGAATGATAATTTCCATTCAATGATTGATGTTGTATTCACTTAAAAATAACGATAATTTCCATTTAGTGAATGATGTTGTATTCACTTAAAAATAATGATAATTTTCATTCAGTAAAAGGGAATGACATCTCATTCACTTAAAATGAATGGTAATTTCCATTCAAAGAATGATGATTACCTTTCTTACACTAGAAATTATTTAAAAAAAATGTCTGTGAATGGGAAGAAATACATCCTTTAAAACTACGTTTTTTGCTTGTCATTATTCTTAAGCGTATTGTTGGAAACTTAATTATACAATAAGTGTCAAACCTCAATGTGAACCCCCATAGTGAGAAAAATTATGTTAAAAGTAGCTCACATTTTGTGAAAAAGATAGAATCGTATCACTATATAATTTGAAGGAAATTCAGGAAACAGTTCACAAGTTAAAAGTAACGTTATAATAATAAGTATATTACAATAATAAGTAGCCGTGTTAAGCATATTCACATTAACAATGTCCAACTGCAATAGTATAGGAAGCAATTTTGTTTTACACTGGTTTTCCATGCATGTTTTTTATTTTACCACTGTAACGATCATTCATCACTAATAATATTATGTATAAATTATGAGCAAATGAAAAATAACAGAATAAAATATTGCAGAGAATAAGTTCTCATCAATATTCATAAATTCTAGCCTTAAATCTATTTACTTTTCACACTGAAATTTTTATAAACAGTAAAATTCCTCTTAACGGATACCCCCTCAAGATAGGGTCATAAAAATTACCCAGCAAGAAATTCATTCACAATAACATCTTATTATGACCACCCCTCTTTAATGGACAAATTAATTTGTCCAGTAAGTGTCCATTAATGCAGATGTTACGTGGCATTCCTTTTCTCCCACCAGGTGGGAAAATATAACATTATTTGGATACTGCACATGCGCAGCGTCATATTATTTTATTTAATATTTTCAGTGAAGGAGATCTGTCATTGCGAGAATGCAAGTTTGATATTCGAAGGACTTTAATTGAAAGAGTAATTATGAGTTTTCAATTCTGTATAGCTTTTCGTTTAACTTGATATAGTAAAGTGTTTAATTTTTCTAAAGAAATCGTTTCTCCTTTCTTGTTCATTTTACAATAAGAAGTGCTGTCCTCATCTATACTGAAGCAGATGGTTGTTAAAAGTACATTGAATTGATGTCTACAAGAGTTAATGCCTTTTGACACCCCAAAACTTTGAAGATTCAACAGTAGGATTTCTACTATTTATATGCGTGTATATATAAACTCCTGCTTGTGTTATAACTCATTTATAATAACTTCAAATAACAGTCTACCTTGATAACTTATTTATGTTAGTCTGATATGGATTATATTAAACAATTGTTTTCTTTCCCAAGCTCACTTCGAGCGGCGTAGGCAGAAAGTTCATAAGGGGAGGGTTATAGGCTTAATGGGAGGGGTTACAGAGCTACAACTCATATATTCCTATGTTAAATATACAAAATTTCATTGCGATGGGGGTTACAACCCGCACAACCGCCCCTTGGCTATGCCTCTGCTCACTTCACATTTTTTCCCTATTTTTCAAATACAATTTTTTTTTGAAGTTGTGATTCTGTTCAGGTTTTTCAAACTGACACACACTATATTTTTCATCTTGTTAGAGTTTAAGAGTCTTTTAAACCCTGCTCAAGTAATATCAACAATGTCAAACACATTTGCTTTCATTTTGTATCTGTTCACAATAATGCACAAAGTTTTTTCTAATATGGACAATGCATATATAATTCGATTTTTTTTAAATACAATATATATAGTTTAAGGCCATTTCATTTCATTTAAAAAAATTTTAAACTTAACTATACAACTTGAACATCTGTGTCAGATGACATACAAAATGTAAAATTTGTAAAATGTTTAATATCCATAAAATGTTGAAATTTTAACTCATTAATATATTCATGGTAATTAAAACTACAAAACCAGTGTTAATATTTTTTGAGAGGAAGAAAAGAATTCTTCAAAAAGCTTTTTTTTTTTAATTTAAGCATATTTAAAAAAAATGGAAAGATTCAAAGGGAAATTCTCAGTAATTTCCGTAGGTACGTAACAAGGAATAAGTCGATATATCGGATAATTTTTATTTCTTCTGTATTAGTATATTTCATAGCAACTTACGTTACCATGGTGTGTACTTTATGAAAGATTTAATAATATACTTTTTATTACATATAAAAAAAGTACAGTATGCAATATTTATACTTCAATTTAGATTACATGGACATATATTATTATAATATGTTTTAGCATATGCAATGAAATACTGACTCCTTTCATTATCGCAAGTGAACGAACGAACAACCGGAAGAAACTCTAAAAGCAAGGCTTTTGGTATTTTTTTTAAAATGTTGAATTTTTTTTTTTAAGAAACCGCTGTGCCCATGTGATCTGTGAAACTTTTTTACATGGTCCGCTAACCAAAAAGGTTGGACAACCCTGTTTTAGATGCTTTTGTGTTTAATGGCACAATGCAACTAAAGCTATACTGTATCCAATTTACAATTTTGCGGAAATGGTCTTTCACTGCAAGAGAAATCAAACTGAAACTGCAGATGGGGGATAACATAGTACCATCAAGAATCAATAAAGGACAATAACGGTCATTCTGCAACTATTTGGATTCAAACTAGGGTTTTCTACACAACAGACAAACCTGTCACTATTATGTCAGTATAGGGTATGAAAACACACCACTTTTAAACATTTTCTTAAGCTACATAATCTGTTTTGAGAAATCATACAAAATGAAATACTTTTGGATGAGAACCAGCAGTGCAAATGGGATTATGAAACTGAATTCATATTATTTACAATAGTGGTTTTGTACAAATTTTCCAGTTTAGGTCCAGCTAAATCCTTTTGGATGACATCCTAAGGTGACCACCAAACCATAACCGATTTTCCTTCTATGGAAACAGATAGGACTAGAGTAGTGTTACTTGAATTACACCACTATAGCAGATTATTTACATAGCAGCACTTTTCAAATCACCTGGCAATGTGATCTTACTAAACTGGTTTCTGGTAACGCACGCTGACTTGCCACCATAAAATGCTAATATTCTCGAAGAATTTTAAAGTTAATATTTGTGGATCCTATACCTGAGTTTTACGTAAAAATTTATGTACAGGTGGAGCACATGGGTATACACAGTGAAATTTAAATGAGTGAAAACAACACCCTAGGAATCAGGAAAAGCTATGGTTATAAAGCAGATCGAACCTGATGTACTCTACGTCCGTCTGAAATGCAGAAAAATGTTGCTATAAACAGATTTCACTGGAGACAATTATTATATATGAAGGAGGCAGGCGTAGGACATGAAGTGCAGCTTCGTTTAGAAGACGGGTTACAATCCAAAACTATTCGAGGATATTCCATAAATGCTCCCATGATTTTGGTGCAAGTTAAAATCGGTAAGGAAGGGGAATTTCGAAACTAATTTTGAGGTTGCTTGGAAGGAGGAGGTGAATGGCTTTAAGGGGGGCATTTTCTAAATCATGGGAAACTGATGATCATCATAAATTATTTAAAACGCTTGTATATTAATAACAGTGAAACGCCCAATGGGGGTACACCACATCAAGGGATCAATGAAAATATTAAACTTTCTTAAATAAAGACAATGGACTGAAGTATAATTAGGGATCGTACACAAATTACAACCAAAACAAAAATATATCACACCCTTGCAACGAAAGTGTTACAACTCAAAAAATCCCAATTTTCAAAAAACACAAAAAACTGTTCCTGGCTGAATCGGGGGATGTTGTGTTCACCTAATGACATTGCCAACTAGTAGAACTAGTCGAATAACTTATATCCTAACGTTTTGCACGGCAGAATGCAACACTGTTTTCTACATCTAGTTGTAACATTAAGTCATTTTCACCGAATTTTGAGTTGTAACACTTTCGTCGCAAGGGTGCGATATATTAAGCAGAAAATTCAAATAAAAAGCTTAGATCCAATAGTTAACTTGGCAAATATTGATAAACCATTTTAATTTTATTGAATAGTGCATCATCTCTTACATGTTAAACCTTAATCATATGACACAAGCAATATAAATAATGCACAAAAAAAATCGTTATCGTTTCTTCATGAGCATATGCTCTGAGCTCTGCGAAAGTAAAAAATAAAAGAGAGAAAAAGTAATACCAAAGACAATGATTTAATATGATAAATACAATACTCTGACTGCTGTTTAGACATCTTGATGCATCGAACAACTAAAAAATAGTGATTGCTGATTAACGCATCAAACGATTAAAGATAGCAATTATTTGTAGACTAAGAACCAGTGATTGTCAGAGCTGGTTGCTTTCAGTAAACTAATTCACATATGTAGGATATGTGGAATGAGATGACGATTCAGTATATCAACACTGGGCTCATTTAAAATACTTTACAGTAGCATTTACAAAAAGTGCTCAAAGTGCAAAAATTCCAAATTCAAAGCAAAGAAAAGTAAATCTGCAACGTACTGTATGTGTAAATCTATAATGTGTAGGTAAATATGCAACATGTGCAAACTGTTTACGTCAAAAAGATGCAATTTACGCTCATGGAAAATTCATTTCTAAACTTTTGCATTAGGTGTCCTAGGTGTGATTTGAATGGGGCAAAGGATCAAAGGGACTTAGGGTAAGTTATGAGACCTATGGGGATTCTATAAGTAAGTTCAGGGATCTGAAGCAGCGACTTGGGTTAGTTAGTGGATCAGAGTGCAGTTGTAACAAATGAAATTTCATCACTCTACTCCGCTGCAACTTAAGACCATTGGTCTTATGGAAAGGGCCAGAGTACCAAAAAACACTAAAAATTTTCTAGCCAAATATATACGGCAATGCCAAATTACACCAAGAGTTCGTGAATAATTGAAGGTCTCTTGGTTTTAACGATTCCAAAAATTGCGAAGGGTCGCCAAAATTGAACTATGCAAGACCTCCCTTAGCAATGAGGTTTACTTTAAAGACTGATTTTTCATGGCCAGCAAGTTCTAAGACAGAACGTATAAGGATAGAACTATTTCAGTTGTGGCGGAAGTTACTTGTCGTAATTTGGCTATCGATAGTAACAACGGTATATTCTCAAGTTGAAACAGAGTATAGATGGGGTGAAGCAAAATAACAGCAGCAAGAAGTAACAAAAGGGGTAATTTCAATTAATTTTGTTGGGGTAGGGCAAAATTAGAAATAAACTAGAAAAAAAAAAGAAAGAAATGGAAGTGAGAAACGGTAAAATATACCAAAAGCGTAAGAACCTTTAAATCATCGCAGTCTTTCTCATACTATTGGTAAGAGCTACAACATTTTCACATTTTTATACTCTTTCTTTCACGTTTCAACCCCTCTGAAGAAATTTTACTAATTATATTAAGCCCATGTCAATTTTTGTACTGTTTTGCCAAAGTGAAATTATTTTAGCAGAAAAAAAAGAAATAATAATAAAAAATAAATAAATTGCAACCTGATTTACTTCGCTGACAGCCACCTGCATCTTTGATTGAATTATAAAATGCCTTTTGAAAGTTATGGCGTTCATTAAGATGGTAATAAAAATGTCAATTACGATTAGTCGAAGAAGCAGAAATATGAATGTTAAACTGCACGAGTCCACGGAGTGGGGCAAACACCCCCTTTTTAGGTACTTATAACAATAAAAGTATGTACCTACTAAATTATAACTTCAAATGCTATAACGGAAAGGCACATGACCTCATATCTGTCTGACTCTCCTTGAAGGCTAAGCCATCAACTTTGGGGTCTTCCATTTAACCGTTCTGGGAGATTTTAGATTCGCGCCTTCTTAACGCTATCGCCCACATCCATCAACTCATTGTTAACATGTCACTAATATTACCATCAATATTAAATCCATTCATTGATGGTAATCTACATTCAATTTATCTATTATTTGATAACAATAATAAATTCCTCTTATAGTTTATAGTTTGTTTGTGGTTTTATGGCTTAAGGACTACAATGGTCATGCTGTGTCGGGACCTACTGTTTTCCGAGGAATCCGAATCTCTGGACCTACAGTTTTCCGAGGAATCCGAACCTCTTAAGGCCTAGGGAACCAAACCCCGGACTACAGTGAGCAGTGCGATCTTTATGAGATCTCTGAGTAAGCGTTCTTTGCACTGCTGGGAGTCGAACCCGGATTAGCCGCGCACTAGGAGAACGCGTTACCACACTGCGCCACCGCAGGGGTGTAAATTCCTCTTCCTTCAATGATAAATGTACGGTGCTTCATATCACTTTACACACTCATTTATTGACAGATTAAATTTGTGGTTTTACAGTACACGGGCAAAAAAGGTTAAGCCGCACCACGATTTACAGTGTTCACGAATAAACCAAACCTCTTCTGACAAAGGAACTGAACTGCAGACAACAGTGAGTAGAAAAAAGGCACACATTTCATGATACTATTAGTAACTGAACCTGAGTTAGCGGCACACACCCTAGATAAATACAGAACCACTGTGCCACCATAGGACAGTGCACATGTATTTTTCTGAAGAATCCCAATCTCTTAAGGCCCAAAGAACCAAACCCAAGACTTAACAGTCAGCAGTTAGGCAGCAAGTGCCCCCCCCCTTTTTTTGGCACTGTTAAGCCACACCTGGATTAACAACAATTTAGGCAAACACGTCACTATGCCACATTGTTATGTGTACCACTGTGCCACATTGTTGTACCACTATGGTACATTGTTACGTGTACCACTGTGCCATTGTTATTTGTACCACTGTGCCACATTGTTCTGTGTATCACTGTATAATTTGTGCTTTACAAAGGAAAGACAGACAACATTTACGGCCAAGCTGCACCAAATTAAGAGGCGATATCGCTATCCCCAACCAACGAATTAGGAGACAGTTTTGTATCTCCTAATTTAGCAACATGAGACAACCACCATAACAGTTTTAAAATGTAAATAACAAATTATTGAACTCCTCGTTAATCGATCGCAGTGACCTGAAGGCATACGATCACATTTGTAACAGAAATTCGTATAAACGTCAGATATGTTTACAAGCATGTAATAATTAAACTCAGAGCTCAACAAATCGTGGTGTACCATCCATGTCAGATGAGAATGGTACTCGGCCGCCGCAATAATAAAACCTTGTAATCTAGCAGGGAAGAAAAAAAAAAAGCTTCCGACTCACCAACTATAAAAATTTAGTTGCCAAGTGGCAACTGAATTTGTTGAGCTCTACGTATTAATTGCGGACATGTCCCCAATCCCATTCTGTAACTCTACGTATTAATTACAGACATGTTGCCAATCTCATTCTTTGCTATGAATTGGGTATTTTTGCAATGCAAATTCCCTCCAAAATAAATGTCTTTGCATACACTGTCTATGGTTTATTGACTAGAACATGATACGCTGAAACAAATGCCTAAATTAAAACCAAGTCCTCTAAATTATCTTCACCTAAACACACACACTAACAAGCAAAGAGAATGTTAATGCTAATCACAAAAAAATACTTAACAAAAAACTTTAATTTCCACTAACGAAAGATTAATGTCCCCTAACGAGGGATGTGATATAGACCCATGGCAATCAGTTGCCAACGAAAGCCATGCTAATTTCACCTAACTATCAATCTACCCTTGAATAAAGAGAAAAACTAATTAATAAATTACTTTAATTAAGCATCAGAAAGCTAATAATAACCAGCAAATGCACCAACACAAAATGAAATGAATTCATGGATGGGGAGTAAAACATAATTTGACGAGTAAGAAAACAAGAAATAGATTGTGTTACATAAATATACTTATTTTAAAAACGTTTAATTCTTCTTCCGTTTACCTCAGTGGTGGCAGTGAATTTCACTGGCCAGCTATAACGACGGCAATAATTCCCGCAGCTAGATAAATAGTCCTATAATATGTATCAACAAGTACAACGGTAGAATAGCCTGTATCTGTACAACTAAGCCCATCTCTCAAATGAAACTTAACATTATGTGAAACAACCAACGTTTTCTGTACAAATGAAACTTTTTATTGTCGTAACTTTACGTTTTAGAATCAATGGTGTTGGAGGGCGGTTTCTCACTTGCCGCAGAATCCCCAGATGACGGAAAAGCGTCTTCGAGAGACTGGCCATTTTTGAGCGTTACAGTTTTTAGTATGGAGTTGCTACTGTAAATGTCAATGCTACCACGCAGCTCCGAAAGTGAACTTTCCACCTATAAGGCAAAATTTTAAATCCATGAAGTGGTTACAAAATTAAAATACATTAAAATTTTATTTAAATCCAGATCTCGATCCTTCATCTAAGTCATTTGACCTTTCATTTTAGGTGGTCATCTACTTGACTGTAAAGTTGAGTTGACTGACTACTGAACTTTGCACTTCAGGTGACCACCTATTCAACCTTGTACTTGAAGTAACTCCCAACTAAACCTTGCTCTTTAGGAAACTGCCTACTTGACCTTGCTCTTTAGAAAACTGCTTACTTGACCTCACACTTCAGGTGACTGCCTACCTGTCTTTGAAACATCACACAGTGTTGTCATAATTTTTTATAATCCTCATATGTAATTATACAATAATTTTTGCCACCCACGTTTAAGTAGCTCAAACTAGAGCTTTTTTTATATTTGGAGAAAAAAAGGCGCGGACCTCATCCTGGATTCGAACCAGGGTCCCCGCGTTGAGCCCGCGGTGTCTTGACCTACTAGACGAATGAGAACAAGAACAAACGCATTTTTCTCCGTATATTAGGATGTAAGATATTATTACCCTTCACAGGGATAACACAATTGCCAAATAATGGTCAACACAGAAAAGCCTCCTGGGCGAGATTTTTTGTGAGTTTTTCGTGGGGGAATTTATTATACAATAATTTTTGCCACCCACGTTTAAGTTGCTCAAACTAGAGTGTTTGAGCTCTAATTTGAGCTGCTTTAAAACGTGGGTGGCAAAAATTATTGTACTCTCTACACATCCTTTTTTTTTTTGTTTTACAAGATATCCGTACAAACGTTATTTTCTGATCCAAACCAGAAATCGTTGGGTTTACATTGTACAGTAATACACCGAATTTTTTCTCATACTTGCATGTGTGTGTGTCATGCAACATCTCTCTCCTTTAATTAATTAGGTACCCCCTCTTTGATAAGATATCTTTAGCCTCATATAACATGCCATTAGTTCAACAAAATGCTATTAGTCATACAAGGTACCTGAAGTAAAGGTTAAAATTCACATACACCACCGACCCCAGGGCGACTAAATACCAAGGAATGGCGATTAAAAATACGACTTCAGTCACCATCATACTCGTCACTTTATTGTTTCCCAATGCAATCTTGTCCATTTTGACTCTGCAGGGAGGTTACATTCTGAAACCGCAAACTACTTACTATTTTTTTATGAAAAATGTTGATCAAACAAACCCTCCTAAGGCTTCAGTATTTAAATGTTTTGTGGCCACGAGAAAGTGGCTATAACTTAAATGAAGTGGCCTCTAATAAAAAGGGCCCTGCTAGCCAGTGATGACTAACCAAATACCTGAGTTTTAAGCTTTAACCCGAAGCCTCAAGAGCTATTCTTACACGCAATTTCAATTATATGCAGAAATGTTTGACTCTTAGCTTATGTACCTTCAATTTCGTTTCACATTGGGAATGAATTTACAAGATCCTACAAATTTAATTTCTAACATTTGAATGAAGTCACAAGTTTGCAAAAATGTGAGTTCGATGTATATATAAAACACTCGATTTAGTTCTAATTTAAAAAATTATAACAAATATAGTAAAACCTCCCAACAACGATATCCTATATAACGATAAATCCCTCTACAAAGACAATTTTTCTCGGTCTGTATAATAATGTTGTAGAGAGGTTTTACTGTATAAAGAAACTGGAAAGGAATGGCAATACACATAGTACTGGGTCCCCACCCCAGGGAAAAAATTCCCTGAGTTTTTGCAGATCCCCCCCACTCTATGGATAAAATTCAAGGACCAACCGCAAACAAAACTTTGAACAGAACTTCAGTATAGCAATAATAATAGCTTCATGTTTGTATAAAATTTAGCTATTTATAACAGAAGTTAGGATTACTTGGACTTTTCCAGATACTGACCAAAACATCGTCAATTCCCAAACTTTTGGGGACGATTTCAAATTCCTTGACAATTCCAGGTTCTTCAGGTGCATGGAAAGCCTGATGATAGCAAGACTCGTAAAGCTCACACTATGGAGACGACGAAAATGCAAGAATTCATATCCTTGCACCAGAACTTGTGCTGTAAGCATTTACAGCATAGCATCTGAACTCATTTCGAATGCAGTTCTAATAATTTTGAAGGTAGTTTGAGTTCAGCCTCGGGTGTGGCCATTCTTTTCTACGCTCATACAGATTAGCCAAAAACATGGTTATGCAAAAAAGAAACCTATTAGTTTCTCTTCTAATTTTCCACCTTCATATGGCTGGCTGTCGTCTAACGATATTAATAATTATCAGAAAGATTAAAATAATTAGATGACCATTCAGAATGAAATTTTTTTTTTATTATTATTACTATTATTTCAAAAGAAAACAAAATTATTTAAAAATAAAGTTTATGAAAGGAGAAAGTGTCTTAAAATTTCAATTGGTTAAATTTTGATGGTGAATGGTCAACAAGGATGGGTGTGTATATATAAAAATCATATACACAACTAATAAATATTATCAAGATGTATGACTAATACATTTTGCACAGTATTAAAATATTTAAATACATGTATTTTTCAAAATTTTAACCATACCAATTGTATTAAGTTTATTATCTCGCCAAGAGCATCCCGCCATTTCTCCGTTTCTGCTCGATGTAATGCATCTTGCCTCTTCAAAATTTGTAAAATGTCATCCCGTTCTATCGAGGAGATACTGAAAAGAAATGGAATTTGTTTTATGAAATATATCCTTAAAAAGCTACCATCAAGCTATTATCCTTCCTGATTACATAATTTCAAAAACATTGGAGCTAAAAATGGGATTCTCCATCTTTGTTTAAAAAATATTACGACATTTGGTATATTCTGGAGACAATATACAGATGTGCTTACGGGTGTGGTAAGCTACTAAAAATCTCAACAACTGTATGTAAGATAATTTGACGTAGCATTACGCAGATTAGATTTATAAGCAAAGAACAACGTTATAAGCGTAAGTAATGTTGTTAAAACGTTTTATTTCAACGTACGTTTCTGACGGACTTGGCCGTCTTTCGTCAGGAATACAAAATGAGAAAATAAATATTAGAAAACTGGAGATGCTGTTATTGCGTGACTAGTGTGTTGACAGTTGTGGATGAATAATTAATGTGAAAATTTTATTAAACATTTCCAAGCTTGATTAAAAGTAGGAGTAGATTTTGGTTCATTGACTATGATAGAAGAATTCTGAGTGATATGGAATGCTTCTAAAAAATCTAATTCATGTATTGATCTTGGTTGACAGATAATTGTGGGTTGGTTGAATTTGTGGTTATGTGACCAGCAATGAACCGCAATGGCAGACTTATAGAACACTGCCTTTTCTACGTATTTAGATTGTTCCGTTAGTCTGTGCTGCAAGGCTCTTTTAGTCTGGCCTATGTAGGACAAGTTGCATTTGCTGTAGATTTGGTAAACACCCCAACGTTTTAAAATTGGGATGTTGTCTTTAAGTTTAGAGATACAGATTTTGTTGAATGGGGAAAAGTTTTTAATATTTTCCTATTATAATATTCTCGTATATTTTCTTATATATCTCCAGTTTTCTAATATTTATTTTCTCATTTTGTATTCCTGACGAAAGACAGCCCAGTCCGTCAGAAACGTACGTTAAAATAAAAAAACGTTAAATAAAAATACGTTTTAACAACATTACTTACACTTATAACGTTGTTCTTTGCTTATAAATCTCAACAACTGGTTTGCTGAGAGTTTTCTTCGACATATAGGGGGGAAAAAAAAAAGTTTAACAGTTTCAAAGTATTTTAACAACCGATTCGATTTTGTGAAAACCAGTTCCAGTTTAGCACTGCGTGCATGCCAGTCATATGACACACATAACTGTTGTACAGCAAATTATTTTTTCACCTATCTTGTAGATGAAAGCACTCATTTCGAAAGATTTTGAGCTACTATATATACAAAGTATGGCTCATAAAAAGGCTGACTGCATACCTGCTAACCTTGTCAAAAAACAATGTGCATGCGACGCAGTCTCTAACTTGGGGATATGTTAGTCTGTACACGTAGGGATAAATAAAGGTTTTATTTTTAAAATCGTAATAAATATAAAGTAATGAAATAATGTAGGAGTAAAGTCGTTGGGGAGTTTTATTAAAAATTTATACTTTGATTTTCTATTGACTGAAAACGTTGATGAAATAAGGGGACTAAGATTTAAAATTTAAGATTCACAAATGTAGCAGATTTTTCTCTTGACAGAAACCCAACATTAAAATTCCATTCAAAACATTTACCTGAAAAGCTACTTTTCATCACCAATACATTTTCCAGACGATCATCTGAAAGTGGGGATGATTTTTTTTTTTTTCCCTTATAATACGAAAAATGTTTACACTCTACATTGCTACATGGAATGGTCGAAATCACCAGTATTATCAATGATATGTTCTTCATCCAATTCATTTTTAATTTTGCTGATTAAAAACCAAAAAAGTGTGAACTCGATCTTACTTTTTTTACGCCAGCTGGTATTTTAACTATGTGAAGTTCACAGAATTCTGACTGCAGTCAATCAATTCCCACATTAAAATCATGTCCCTTCAAAAATATAGGAAATTTCTCTAAAAAATCTCACACTTTTCGCAACCTCATCATTTGGAAACATTTACCGTAAAAGGGGACTAACATGGTTAGCACAATTCAATGACAAATTGTATTCAATAAGAAATTCAGTAAAAAGGCATTCTGCCCAAATAACTTTATTAACAGCAGTACTAGATTTAGCCCTCCCCAAAAAAACCATTTCACACTCCGAATTCGCATTTATGTTATTAATATACTTTTTCATATCAAAATACTGAATATCTTCTCTTCCACGAAGCTGAAATCACTTCCACATTCTCCACAAAAAACACAATTCACATTTTTAATAGACTGCTTTATAGATGAAAATTCATTTGAATATTTAGCTTTATAAACTTTAAAGTACTTTCACTTTTTGACTAGGGTTCTAGACATAACAGGATTCACAAAAAATTTTGGCTACTCTGAACACAACACAACACATGGCACACACAAATAACGCATGGTTCATATGTTGCCACATGGGAAACTGTAAGTACTAAAATGGAAATGATTAAATGCCTCCTTAGCACCATGCCTTCTTGGGTGGCAAAATTTCTAAGCAAGTGAAAATCGGATTACTATACTCATGGAAAACCTAAAGCAGTACATTGTTACGGCTACGGCGACCTATTCCTGCCCATGCAATGAATATTCATTTGAAAGTTGGCGAAAAATGGAGAGCCTTCAATATTATTAGGGTGTTTATCACTGAATTTGGAATGCAGGAAAACCACCACGTTGGGAAAACGCAGTTGCCAAAATTCAAGGTGCCAAATATCCCGCCAAGCGAACAAAGTCCTCTGAGTGGTCAGTTACTTTAATGACGTCAGCGCTTGCTATAATGAGTCTTTTTTCTAAATTTAATAAATACCAGATTTTAATTGCACAAATGTGATTATGTTCTATGTATTTCAACATTAGTTTCATGTTTTATGTACCAAACGTATCTTCTATTAACTGTTAACAATAAAAAGGGTGAGCTATATCGCATTGGCGGAATCAAACTGCTTTTGATCATCCACTCTGTTCCTCGGACTTAGCACCATATTGGGAATCGAATAACGCCAAATGAGGTTAAAGTGAATGTGGTCATGAGCAGTGGTGGAATTGGGGGATACTGCTCCCCTCCCACACTTTCTTGATAAGTGGGGGGGGACACACATCGCCCCGAGTCTATGAATAACACTGTTTTCTCTACTTGTAAATTTTCCACTACTGCTTCCTCAACGTTCTGCAGTGTATAAGGGACATTATTGTTGCCAATTCCTCATCTTGTTTTTGTACTAGATAGAGACAGATTATGAAAGAAATCAAGAATGCACAATTACGCTTTATTACTACTGTTCTTAAGGGGAAAAGGTAAAAGTAAACAGTCAATGTTATTGCCAACAAAGATCATAAAAACAAACAGTTTGTGTCTAAATGGAAGGGAAGAATAATCGTTTTAATGTGTTCTGAAAAGTCCGAAGTGCCTATGGTTCAATCACCAAGAATTCAGAATTCTCATAAACCAATATGGCTTCACAAACATTAAGATCTCATATTGAAATGGGGCAGTGGGTAATTTTAACACACGTTGCTGCTTCTTTTTATGTATGATCTTCATTGGCAACAACATCAATTTTGATAACGAGTTGGCTGGAGCATGTGTGCAAATAGTTGAACGACAACAACCAAAGTGTATGGATGTGTTTCTTGCTAAAAAGGTTACTATTATTTTTTTCTTCGGTAGTTTTTAGAAGTGTGTGTGTGTGTGGGGGGGCGACTTTCAATGGTTTTAGAACTGGGGAGATGCATCACCCTGCGTCTATCCACACTTCCAGCACTGGTCATAACTATCAAACCACAAGGAAGCTCTCACAAAAGGAAGTGACGTCTTGAAAAAAATTCGTCTACTCGCAGTGTCTTTGCGATTTAAGGACAGTGTCCAAATCTTACACTACTGCACACAAGGAGTGACCATATGTGATACCAATGTCTGAAGAGGATATGAAGTTGAAAACCGAGCATACAGGTCATGCGAGTGGTAAAGTTCTGTAAGAATAAATCTAAAGATACCTTCTATGTGAAGTAACTGCAGTGGACTGTCTAAATGATTTGTACGTAACAATAACAAATGAAATTTATTGGTTTCATGTTTCCAATGAAATCAAGAACAAATGTCAGGCTGATTAGCATCCTGTCTATCAAATTATACACTTCCAAAGAA
Organism: Dysdera silvatica; assembly: GCA_006491805.2. Taxonomy (NCBI): domain Eukaryota; kingdom Metazoa; phylum Arthropoda; class Arachnida; order Araneae; family Dysderidae; genus Dysdera; species Dysdera silvatica. The sequence continues at coordinate 42,306,958 of QLNU02015270.1, forward strand.
TATGGGATCAAGCAAGTCGTGGTGACCACATCCTTTCTAAACGAAACTAACTATGAAAAGCATAAACAAGAGCGACAGAGACTGGCTCCGTCTCTAACAAATCCAATATACAACTACACGAAAAAGGCAAACATGTACATTTCCAAGTGAACCCTATTTATAGCAGCCACATGGTGGCTGTCACCCCAAAGCAGAAGGGGTGATGCCCATACTAGTCACGGATCCTTAACATCGATTCAGGGATAGATAAGCAATGTAGTGCTTATCTATCCCAGTCCCAATTTATTATTTATTCAATTATTATCTCATATTATCTCAATTATTATTTCATATCAATTATTATAGTCCCAATGATGGATTCTAATCAATGCAGGGGTGGACTAGGTCCTCTCAAAGGGCGTATACTTCGGATTTGCGGAGGGTGCAAGTCCTTGTTCATTAGAAGATGCGAGTCCTATCTCCCCCCACCCCCCGGGGGGGCTGGTGGCCCAGTTCGCCCTTGAATCAACGACTATTTCTGTGAATTAATGGCAGTGTTTTGCAGTCTTGGAATATGCTTCAGAGACGTACACATTCCAATTAACTGGAGTTTTGTTCCCCTAGTCTCTAAGGAATCAAACCCATAGACTGTGGAACCAGAGAAACAAACGGACGCTGGGCACCGAAAAAATCCAGGGTTTCATCACAGTATAGAATGGTTAGTTGATTCTTTATGGCATAAGGATAGCGGTAGTCATTCCGCACCAAACATGGTGAGGTCATAAGTATGTTTTTATGTGAAGAAAATGGTGGCCTCCACACTATGGGAGGTCTGATAAGAATGCCTGCAAATAATGCAACATATACAGAATGAACTTACGATAACCTACATAGCAAAAACGTTTACCTATCATAAGGGAGTTCCCAGGCAGGTTGCTGCTGCTTGCTGTTTTGGTCTTCGAGTGACCACAATTTATAAAATAGGAGCATGTTCAGGAACAGAAGAATCAATAGCCTGCATAAAAAATAAATTACACACGTAAGAGAAATTTGACAAACTTACTTTACGCTGTCACGTAAGGCTGTTTTTGTATATTAATCTCACAAGGGGGGGAGCTGAAGGGGGTCGACACCCCCATTACAACACACTTTTATATATGTACATATAAATACATGTGGAGTTGTAGATCAATAAACTCCCCCCTTAAGAACTCTCTGCATATGTGCTAGTGCAGTGTTTATCAAAGTGTGGTCCATGGCGGCTTATCAAATGGTCCGCAGGATCGTCACCAAACTTCAGAAAAAAATGAACTAGAAATCGCTAGCAAAGCTAGAATTTATGTTTAGGTGAGATTTGAAGAAGTTCTTACTATTTAAGAATTTCTACTTGTTATAAACCTTACCTTGCAGCGTTTCATGAAAGATTTGAATCCTCTGAATACACCCATGCTGTCTACATTGCTTATTATTATTTTATTAAATTAATGATGCCATTTTCATTGTAAATTTGACAAAATAAGATAACTCACATTTTCTTTATCAAATATATAACGTTACTCTAAAAATTATTTCATTTCAGGTGGGTTTGGTAACCAGTCAATATTTTAAGAACATGATCAGAGATTTTAAAGATTTTCTACCGAGAGCTGGTACTTTATTTAAAGTAAAAAACAAAACTTAAAATTTACCACAAAAGGTGATAAAATGAATTACAAATTACATTTCAAGGGATGAATAAATCTCTGTCGAAGCTTTTACATATGTATATAAGCCTGCCAACAACATAAATTGAGGGTTACTTTGGATATGTTTTTCCTTGGGAGAGGATTGCCGAGTTCAGTATGACAATGGCTAAGTTTAATATTATTAGCCATAGATGAAAACCTTAATTTCAAGCACAATACATTTTTTAATGGCGGGGGGACCCCCCCCCAAATAAATAAATGTTTAAAGTGGTCCATGAACAACCAGAGTTTGAGAAACACTGTGCTACAGAATAGTCTATATACACATAACCACTTAATACGGTTCACAGCTTATTTGAAAATTGCACAATTTTACGTAGTTGCAAAATTTCCACACTTTGGGCTAAGGGATGGTTTCTTCTTCAAATGCAGTATGCTAAACAAAATGCAATTACTTCCCTCAGGAGGAACTGAAGGAGAGTGCCATTGAAATTCATAAAACATTGAATTCAAAAAGTAACATATAAATAAAATGGGAGATCTAAAATTCAAACATTAAACCTATAACTAAAGTTATACACCACATCATCTCATAATAAATCCTAACACAAAACCTTACACATATAACCTACAACTTAATATAATCAAATAAAAAAGCAAAGCTCAAACATGCGATCTAACATTTGAACATAAATCCAAAACTCAAAACATGAACTTACGTTGCCAAGATTATTATAATAACAAGGTCAGAATGCGAGCCAACTCTTCCCAATTCAAACTTTGATATACTCTGACCTAGAATGGGGATCAAAAACCAAATCAAAATACACACCCAACAGCATTAAAAGTAATAAAGAGGAAAACTTGAAAATTGGAAAGAAAAAAAAAATCTGTTCAACCAGTAAGCACCTATTTTTCGCAGCGTTGGCTGCCGTTGTAAAATTCTCGGTGATTCCTTTGCCGTTTCACTTTTCACAGACTCCATTTTGATGCGCTTTCGTCTCCGGAGCTTCTTGGTGGAGCCTTGTTGACTAGAACACTCAGCTTCTTTGGTAAGAGCGGCGTCTAAAAGCAGAAAGCCATTTTTGCAGAAACGAAATTTATTTGTGCGTGTGATGAATGTCAGAAAGCTCATTCCGCATATATATACACACAGTAAATTCTCTACATAACGTCATCCCAATTAACAACTATTTCTAGTTAATAATGCTATTTTGCGGTCCCGGCACACATAAAATTAGACACATTACACTTAACATTTTTTCTGCATTCTGTGCAAGTCGTTAAAGCGAAAAATTACTGCACATATACATTTTAATGCAAAAAAAAAAGGCAATTACTTTTTACCTAAATCTGTTGCAAAATCAGCCAATCCCTGCATTGCACTTTTCTCAATAAGAGCTAAAAGTAAATGATACATTAAGAGAACCAATAATTAATCATGACAATTATACCTTAAGCAGGCCTTACACGATCAATAATAATGTCATTACCTTTAAAAGTAATGAAGCAAGGAGTTAATGACATCACTATTGATTGTGTAAAATCTACTTCATTTTTAACAATAGTTGGTAACATAAGGTTCAATTTAAATTAAATGATAGAATGTCATAAACATAATTAAATTTCCTAATGACAGTAGGGACTTGCTAATCCAAAATATCCAGTTAATCCAAACTTTTTTTCGTTTGACTGAGGTTTTTTTTTTAATGGAAGCCAAATGATCAGGCATAAACAGCACGGTGTGTGTGGGTGTTGCCAACTAATTGAAATTTTCCGTCGTCTATTATGTATGCACACCAAAACACACACATATCAAATGATTATAGCTTACAGTAAATTCTCTACTAAAGATTTCGGTTACTCCGAAAATTTGTTAATCTCGGGTAAGGTCTCGATCCCAATTAGTTCAAATTAACGAGATTCTACTGTACATGGATCTTCTTTATCGTCTTAAAAAGAAATCCTAATTTTAAGTCACTCTGCACGAAATTCTTTGCAGAATTTGATTCGATAAGAACTCTCACCACCATAATCTAAATTAATGGAAAATGTCCCTGACAGAATTAAAAAGTTTTGAATTTTTATGTGGGTAAGGACAGCACAGGTCACTCTGCACCAAAATACACACAAAAAAAAAGTATATTAAAGACTTTTATTTTAATGTATTTCACAGTTTGCTTTGTTCACAAATAAAAGCACTTCATTAAATATATATGGACACAACGTTACATTTAAAGGTATTTAAATGAGTAGCTATCAAAGTGAGTCTTTGTGCGGTCAAGGAAGGACAATTCCGTTCTGACTATTTTACATAGATTTTGGCATTCTAAAACAAATATTTTTGCTAATTCCGATACCTAAAATGACAATGCAAAAGTAAAGTTATGAAGTTTTATAATTCCGTAAATTCCAATGGCAACAGCTCATAAAACCCACAATGTGAAGTGCTACTATTATTTATATATTGTTAAATCTCAATTAACTCTACACAACCACATAGCTCTAGATCATAGGTTATTTCAGTTACAGTGCCCACCGTTTTTAGAAGAATCAGCCATGTATAAGAACCAAAATGATCGAAAAGAACACAAATACGGACTTAACATGATAAAACTATTGTCTTAAAGAATCATGATTTCTGCTTTTAACAATCAGTCTTTCTACCAGAAATTTATTGATTTTGTAGTAAAGCAGGGAAAGTAAACTATCTTTGTTTAGGGTTATTTGAAAAAATAGTTTAGTCATTCCTCTTTGAATATATGACTGGGATGGTAGTTATTAAAGAACAAAATGGGCTTTTATGAATAAGCAGGAATTTCTTGAAAGGGGTTGGGAACATGAAATCAGATTAAAACTATTTCTTCGTTAAGAAAAGTACACCTAATACAGATGTCTTTGTCTATGTGCTCGGATTAGAATCTTAGAACTTCAGTTAGTGGGTTAACATTTCACTAGTGCCACATTCGCATCATGGTGCAAAAGAGACAAATTTTTAGTTGGCTTGAAAAGCAAAATTTGATAAACTTGAAAAAAAGAAAGGACAACATTCAAGAAAAAGATTCTTATATGGCAAAACAGCCACGGGAAGATATGGATGTTATTAGAAAAACACTTGAATCTGATAAAGTTTATAGCCGATATTGTGACTTAGAAAAAGACACCCACAAGCTTATTACAGATTCGTTAGTTCAAACAACAATGAATAAGATTTTTACTGTTCCCGAGTAATAAACTACAGTGTGTAAATATAGACAATAAGTTATTATTATACATATATATAAGCGATCTTTGACTTTAACTTTTTATTCTTATTTAAATACATACTAACTATAGCATTTTTAATTTGTAAGATTTAGTTTGTAAAATAAGGGACATTTTTGCTACTGCATAAGTGAATTTACTAACACAGTACTTGATTTGCATACAAATAATTTGAATCCTCTAAAATGTATAACAAGAATTATGCTATAACTAGTAAAATTTGACACTGGTCGGAATATACGAAATACAAATGAAGAAGGTAAAAGATATTTACCATCTGCAAAAATATTCGCAACGTTTCGAGAACTACTGTTCCCTTCATCAAGCGAAAGTGTCAAGGAATAGTACGTTGTTGTAAGAATTATGCATAATACAGTGATTAGTGCTTACCACAGAACAATATTCAACGAAATTCGGGATTTAAGAATTAACCGCATATAAGAATCAAAATGAGAGAAACTGACATGATTTTTATAAGAGGAACACACTGTATTTTTTTTAAGGCACAAGGACAGTAAATGTCTCTAAAAAACTTAACGCATTAGTAAGCGGCAATATACTCGCAACAATCAAATTCAAAGGTTCTTGATGTTAGCGTTTTAGGGTGTGAGGGGCAGATAAGGTCATTCTATGCTAGGGCTTATTGTTCCCAGAGAAAATCTTAACACTTTACCTACCGTTTGCGACTATACATAGCCTATTAATAGGCTTCCGGTAGATAAAACGTTAACTCTTTCGACTAGGGAACCATACCCAGGATTGACGATCGTCGGAGAAGGACGTTAAGACCACATCCTTGACAAAACAAGGAGGATTCGCATAAGTAGCCGAAGGTGTTAAGACACTACTGGGTTTTGAACCTAGCTCACTAAAGTATTACATTTGGGGATTTAAATATGGGACAGTTGATAATTGAAGAGGATAGAAACTATTTGTACTTACATGTAACTAGACCCCACATGGGCTTTTTCTTGTAGTGTACACAACCAAAAACACGGAGTCTGCATTCTCGCTTCGACACCCTAGTGAGGCAATAGAGAGATTTCACCATAAACGTATCGCAGTAAGGAATCCCAGTGTTTTCCACATCGCAATCAATAGTGTACACTTGGCCAGGTTTACTATGCTTCAATAAACGCTACAGAAACAAAAAGGTGAAAAGTGTTTTCTCGAAAAAGCATCATTTTGGCCAAAAATTATTTACATTCTTTGCAGCAGATCGAAACATGCTAGATAGATCAGTAGTTCTTAAATGTTTTATCCTATAAAACTCTTTTCTTACCACATAGGCATGAAACTTTCCTACAAATATTATTCAAGGAAAATCTAAAGGATTACTATCTATCACAGCTTGGACATAAACACAAAATAAGCAATAAATCAGTATAAAATTATAGGTAATGCTTTTCTTTTTTTTTTTTATTGTTACAGGGTATTAATTTCAACTAGTTAACTATAAGGGGTCGTCATGGGAGTGAGGGATTACAGAATTTACAAATTTTCTTGAAAATTTCGGCAATATTTTGTAAATTGCTTGGTACACACATGAAGGAGCGACATAGAACCCTGAGATTTCAAGAAACACACTTTATGAGATGCTAACACGGATTTAGATAATAGGGTCTGTAGGCTGCACCAGGACCGCTGTCAATGGTGTAACAAGGGGGTGGCTTCATCCTCCCCACTTCCCTGGAAAAATGAAAATTACAGATGAATTCTGGATGCAAAGTACTAGGTTGAGGGCTAGAGCACAGCACTAGAACTTGAAGCTAGCTACGACAATGTCTGCCGTATGCAACATTAATTTTCATACGTTAAACCATGTTTTATTTTTATATAACTTTTATGAGTTCTACAGGGTTTGTCCCAAAAGTTCCCGGAATGATTTTTTTTAAAATCATTTATTCAATATCAGTTTACAATCTTTTCAGAACTTTTCAAAGTATTCTCCCCCTGCTTCGATGCACCGTTGCCAACGCTTCACCCAATCATTGAAGGCGCCCTGGAAGTCGTCAACGGGAATCTCCTTCAGTGAGGTCGTCGCGGCTGCTTTTACCGCCTCCAGCGTCCCATGCCGAGTTCCTTTCAGGGTTCTTTTGATCCTTGGGAACAAAAAGAAATCCGCTGGTGCCAGATCGGGGCTGTACGGCGGCTGGGGCAGCGTTGCCACACCCATTTTGGCCAGCAACTCGGAGACAATGAGCGCGGTGTGGGTTGACGCGTTGTCATGGTGCAAGATCCAATTGTCGCGAATTTCGTTTCGGACGCGTCGAACCCTGTTGCGCAACCGTTTGAGCACTTCACAGTAAAACTCCTTGTTGACTGTTTGTCCTTGTGGCACGAATTCACTGTGAACTACACCTTTTCTGTCAAAAAACACAATGAGCATTGCCTTGATTCGCGATTTGCTCATCCTTGCTTTTTTCGGGCGAGGAGACTCCTTGGTGTGCCACTCGCTGCTCTGGCGCTTTGATTCGGGATCGTACTGAAAAATCCACGTCTCGTCCCCTGTGATCACTCTGTCCAAAAATTCTGGGTCCGTTTCGTAGCGTTCATGCAATTCCTGGCACTTCAACAAACGCTGCTCCTTCATCTCACTCGTCAGGACTTTTGGCACCATTTTCGAGCAGACTTTCCTCATTTGAAGATCCTCCGTTAAAATGCGATGAACGATTGTTTTGGGTATTCCACACTCCTCTGCAATCACCCGAACACTTAATCGTCGGTCATTGTCCAAAACTTGACGCACTTTTTGCACCGAGTCGTCCGTTTGTGATGTCGACGGGCGTCCAGAGCGGTCGTCGTCGTTGACGGACTCCCGACCTTCCCGGAACCGCTTGTGCCACATGAAAGTTTGGCTTTTTTTCATCGCCCCGTCACCGTAGGCTTTCCGAAGCATTTCGAGTGTCTCCGCCCCGTTTTTACCCAGTTTCACACAAAATTTGATTGCATAACGCTGCTCCAAAAACTGGTCCATTTTTTGATCGACGAGGGTGCAGTAGATACCTCTGCGCGGAGCGTGACCCTGCCTCAACAACTGCCCGCAGGCGACTGATACCGGTCTCGTTTCCAAGCTCAGATCCCCCACCAACTTCCTCCGCCCCGTCAGCCAGCGTTGCCAACTACAAAAAATCATTCCGGGAACTTCTGGGACAAACCCTGTATTTTGCTTGCTTCATGGTGCAAAGGCAACTAAGATGATGTGGCACTAAGGCCTACACTTTTCAGAAACATCTAAACCTTTTCTGCTTCGAAAATCAAATCTGTGACTAAAGATTTGTAAAAAAAATTGAGAGCAAAGAATACCCATTGGAATCTAACTTGAATTATTTGCATGATAGCCAAATACGTTACAACTAAGCAAACAAAGGCCTATTTCTATAAGAAGAACACTTCTGAATTGTGATATGTTTATGTACAATACTTAAGATTGAAGGTAAGATGTAACGGTTTTGACAAATAACGAGGACTTTGTTATGAACACAACTACTGCAGAATTTACTCGACAGTGAAAGGTATCAATATTATAAATATTGTAATATTATATTAATAAATATTATATTAATATTATTAATCACCAGGAGACTCATACTCACTTGAGTTTCTGTCGTGTGAGTGCTTTTGGCCATTGAGTGATTTAACGTAACTGTGTACGTTATTTGGCGTACTTTCAATCCCAATTCTTGGCTGACTTGCCACGGATTATCAACAATATCTGAAACAGAAAATTATTTTTAAAGTGGACAACACTCTCTTAGAAAAATTGACGTTTATCTACTCATTTGCAGCTTATCTTCTCAAGGTTGACATGAGAGGTAAACCAAGAAACGGAACCCATAGTTTCAAATGACCACTGAACACATTTGCAGATGACTAAAGTGTTCTTACAATTGTTCCGGCCAACTGGGATGTATGAATGATTATTAATTTTTAAACCTAAGCTGAAACTAGAGTTGTTTTTTGTTTTTGTTATTTCAAAGAAGAAACAGAGACACCGCTCTGGACTCGAGTCGAACCAGGGACCCTCCATATGACCTGGGATACCCTAATTGGCTCAGTGACCATGACGTAGCAACGATGTTTTTTTCCCTTCATATTTAAAGTTTATAAGATGTAATTACCCTTCTCAGAGTTTACGAAATTGACAAATGGTGAAAAACCGCATAGATCAGAGCTCTTCGACCCGCATCGCGGGGTCTTCAACCCATGGGACACTTGCTGCCCGTCAACATTTCTTTTGCGGTCCATTGGCTCACGAAAAAATACAAAATATTTCGCACAAAAATAATGCTTCTTGCTCTTTATGTCTTAAATACGTGTATTTTGCTTTTATATATTCATATTTTCAAATTGCATAATAAATACCTTAAAATGCTCGAGAACTAAAGTAACATGCGTTCTTCCCTCAATCATGTTTTGTTTTTTTGCGTATATGGGCATTAGAGATAGTTTCACTGATTTGCAGTGTAATAGTGGTTTAAAAAAAAAAAAATCAACTTAGGACTCATTGAATTCTATTCTAAATATATCGATAAGAACATCTTCCCAACCATCCGACTGCATGCTCTGAAAACGATATCACTATTCGGGAGAACTTATATCAGCGAACAGCTCTTTTCAAGAAGGAAATTGGCAAAACAAAATGTTAAGACCAGAATAACTGACGTCCACCTTGGAAACACTTTTAGGGTTGTAATATCAAAAATAAGACCTGATATTGACAGGTTTGTTAAAAATACGCAAAAATCTCACTAAAATGTTTGATTTTGCTTTATTAACAACTAAAAGTATTGTAAATTATTTTTGCTTCCATATATATTTTACACTGTAATATATATATTGTCCAAGGGGCGGTTTAAGTAAATATTTTCAGGGGTGCACAACCAATATGGAGACCTAAGAAAAGACGGATCCAGGGAGTCACCACCCAGTTCAGTCCTAATATTGCAGGTGCAGTAGTGCGACCCACAAGGCAACAAGAATAAGCAAAATTGGTCCTCGGACTGAAAAAGGTTAAAGATCCCTGGCATAGACAATAAAACTGCAATGTCTTTTCTTTCTTTTCTTTTAAATTGCAAACTACCGCAGAAGCTTGAAAAAGGCATTCGATCAACCTCAACAGGAAAACCGTAATGGTGCGATGCCAATAATGGCTAAAGTGTTGGCTGTTGATGTCACTATCGAATAAATGTTAATGACCTTAAAGGTTACATAAAAGGTTAAACACTGGTAAAATAGCAATGAAAAAGATCACTCAAGCTTTCGGACGCATCAGCAGCAGTCCTTCATCAGGAGTAATGAACGAATCAGGAGTAAACCTTAAAGGTTTTCAGAACATGTTGAAGTACTGGATAAATCTGGCCGACATGTGTAGTTTATCCTCAAGGGCTGGCTGGAACATGTATATGCCTGCCCCTTAAGTTACACAGACGTTGATGTAAAGACACATCAATGTCTAAGACATGACATAACAGACATGAAAGGAGTAAAGAAACTAGTACCTTTATTGAACATTGAAACACTTTTTTTTGGGGGGTGCTTATAACAATTATCAGGTATGTGCTAAGAAAATAGAAGCCCGGGGTGCTAGAAATGAGCTTTCTTCTCTCCCCGAAAACTAAAACTTAGGATGTGTGAAAAGTGATGCCAAAAATAATCCTTTTAAGGATTGTGGGGAGAAGGTCTGATTTTGATAATTAGCATGCATGGCTAACACCAAACCTAAAGATTTAAATGTGTGCAGCACTTACCAAATGTTTTACGAGATGCGAGCAAATCAAAGAAAAACTTTGATCCTGTAAAAATAAGGGAAAACACTTGATCCACAGAAAGTGGGAAAACAGCATTCAGCAATTCTTTACCGTCATGACTCTCACATGGGCATTTAAATTCCGTACCTACAACAAACCAGCAAGTTGACAGTCCATTTGGCAACATTCTACGCATGCACTTATTTTTAAAAACAATAAAAGGAGAGTTCAAGTATTATGTAAGCAATATTTTGGCCACTTTATAGCCCCCCAACTGTTAAACTTTGACATTTTAACGAATAACAACTACTACTATTTTAAATTTTTTAAAAAAAAAGTCTACACTTGAAGGTAAACGATTAGTTTTATTTACGAATTCTAAAGCAATTTAAATAAAGTAATAGCCAATTATAACAGTATCACATGATAACATGACCACAAAAATAATTATTACAAAAGAAACATATTGTTTCACTAATCCAATTGGCAACA
>QLNU02015270.1:42318227-42329794 GCA_006491805.2 Dysdera silvatica
AAATAACCAAACATTTGTTTGTAAAAAAAAAAATTCAGATACATTGAGAAAATTATATAAAATTAGTCCATAGGTCACTGTTCTTGAAAAATAAACGTAAGTAGCCAAGTTTTGAATAGTTAGGTGCACTGTGTGCACACAAATTAAAAATTTACGTGCATGAATAAAATTTCAGGTGCACAGTGCACCGGCTAATTTTGATCCCTGAACTAAACTACAATCTGTTTTTTTATGTTCTGATAAAACTTTTAATCATCAATTAAATGTTTAATGATTATATATCTGCACCGTAATATACATACTGTAATCTTAGTTTGTTGCTGTATGCTTTTAGCTATTGTTTATAGATGCGAATAAACGTCATTTTAAATAATGGGTTTATTTTCAGGAAATCGGATGAGGATTTGAATTCTTCTGCACCCGATTTAAATAATTCGATTGATGTTAATGATGATTCGTCAGTTTTCAATGAAGGAACTACTGGACGGTAATTATTCTTTAACAAATGTTAATTTTATAAAAGAAAAAAAAATAGTATATGATTCAAAATTTGTGTGGAAATGCCTGATGTATGTTCTCATTAATGATGCCATCCTTTGATGATGTTGAAGCAATATGTTTATCATGTCATCAACCTGGGTTTAATTCCCCAGTGGTACCTTAGAATATGCGCCGCTTTATCTACCCACCGTAGTTTAGGGTTTGGCTTCTTAAGTAACTGAGGTTCATACAAAAGAATACAATGATTGACCGGGGTTTACCATAACGATTTAAATTTGTCACTGGTTGTAATTAAAAAATTAATTCAAAATTAAATCAAAAGTAATCAAAATTTAAAAAGGAAAGTAAAGTAAAGAAAGTAGAAAAGACAATAAGTAGAAAAGGAAATTGGAAATAGAAATAATAAGAGTAATGAAAGGGGGAAGATAAATATAGAAAAAAAAGTTTAAGAAACTAATGTAAAAGGAAAAGGATAAAAGGAAAATTAAGTAGAAAGAAATAGACAAAGAGGTTGATAAAGGGAACCATAGTACTCGAAACATCACGATATTTTTCTTATGCTGCTGGTAAGTTTTACGTAATCTTACTCTTTCTCTATTTCTTTCTATTTAATTTTCTTTTTATCTTTATACCTTAATTTCTTTAATTTTTTTTCTAATCCATCTTCCCCCTTTCGTTACTCTTACTATTTTTATTTTCAATTTACTTTTCTACTGTAGTTTTTACACATAATAGTAAAATTAGCCATAATAATTAAAAAAAATAAACTAATTGAGTGTACTAAGTAGCAAACAAAGTGAGTGCCTGTGCAAAAAAAAAGAAAATAACGGCAGCTACGTTCTACCTCCTGCGCAAACTGTGCGAACGGTAGTGCCGTAAGCGGTAAATATCCCACACCCTTCAATGCCTTCAGGCATAGGTGCCAATCCTTCCGATTTACCCAAAAGGCTTACGATTTTTTATCGATCTACCAGTCGGAAAATGATTTCTTCTGATTTTCGGAAATTTCATCTAAAATCCCCAGTGTTTTTTAAAATACTGATTTTTTAAAAAAAGTTTTAAGTACCTATTTTTCTTGATACGTATTTAAGTTTTTGTGCATATGTGTGTATTTAATAATAAATATGCATAAATCAATGTAAAAAATCCAGAAAAATTCATCTGCCGTGGATGCCGTATGCATTGCGTGACGTGGAATTTTAGTTCCGGCTATGATGTAGATTGATCCCCCTGCACAATGAAATCGCGCATCTGGATTTCTAGTTATTGGGGGAGGAAAGAAAGAATGCGCTACGTTGATAAGGTTTTGGTCGAGCATGTGATTTTTTGTTTAGGGAAGCCATGTGTTAGACACGCATCTGGTATTTCTTCTTTGCTCCAGAAAGAAAGTTTTGTTTTTAGGTGTTTTTGAAAACAACGTTAACGATGTCGACCGTTAATAAAAGGTACTACCAAACGTTTAAAGCCGAATATATGAAGATGTTTAATTTTATTCAAAAATCAAAACTGGATCTAAAATATGCTTTCTGCACATGTTGCCGTAAAGACATAAGCATTACTTACGGTTGTAAACACAATATTACTTTGTATTCTGAGACTGTTAAATATCAGGAGGTGTTCAAGGCTGTAGGGTCTAATCATAGTATCAAGCCTTCATTTTTTGCATTTAACGATACCTCCGTGATTAATGCTGAATGTTTATTTACATTGTTTTCGATCGAACATAATTTGCCAATGAATTGCAGCGATCATGCGTGGACACTCTTTAGGAAAATGTTTCCTGACAGCAGTATTGCAAAACAATATGGATCTGCGAGGACCAAAACTTCTGCAATTATGAAAGAAATGTCTGCAAAGGAATCCTCATCACTTGTTGAAAATTTAAGGTGCTATCCATTTTCAATTGCAACTGATGGAAGCAACGATGTTGATTCAAAGCTGTATCCAATAGTGGTAACTTTTTTCGATCCTTTGTGTGAAAAAATTGTGAATTGTCTTTTATCTATGCCATCTTTGAAAGAAGATGCTACTGGGTTAAATATTGGAAATCTTCTGGTAAGTGCTTTACAATCTGAAAACTTTCCAATTTCTAATTGTGTTGCCTTTAGCTGTGATAATGCACCTGTTATGATAGGAAAAAAGCAGGTGTAGCAGCGGTGTTAAAGAATCATCACCAAAATATTGAAATTATGGGCTGTTCCTGCCACCTTATTAACTTAGCAGCTGAAAAGAGTGCTGCATGTTTGCCATTTAAAATCGATGAAATTTTGGTAGACATTTACTATTACTTACAAAAGAGTTCGAAAAGAAAAGATAGGTTGAAAATTCTTCAAGAATTTCATGAGACTGATATAAAAAAGGTACTAAAACACGTTAGCACTCGTTGGTTGTCTGTTGGAAAGTGCTTAGAGCGTATAATCCAGCAGTGGCAACCTTTGATCAGTTTTTTTAAGGAAGAGGCCATGAAAAGGAATCAAATCACCCCACTTTCTTTCTTTACTATTCCCTCTATCAAAGTTTTGGTTGAAAATGCAGATAAAGTGAAAGAACGTAACAGCAAAAAAGCATCGCAGAAATTAAAAAGGAAAGCTCAAAATTATGTGGATATTTCTAAGAAACAAAAAACTGAAAACTCCATGTCTCGTGAAGAAAGGTTGTTTTATTTTCTGTCGGAAGATATCAATAAGGCTTTCTGTTTATTTTTATCTTATACTGTGCCTGTATTTAAAAAAGCAAATGCTCAACTTCAGTCTGCGGAACCACATATTCATATGCTAAAATCTCTTCTCTTAAAATTGTACAGAGAAATGCTAGTGAAATTTATAAAACCAAGCGTCACAAAATTATGTAATAATATTTTGAAAGTCCACTATCATGAGAGGAGTAATCAAAAAGATGATGTTGATATCTTAATTGGAAATGGAACACTGAAAGTAATCCAAGATTTTAACATCCATGATAAAAATGAATTTTATGAAAACGTCAGAAGCTATTTCATAGCAGCATGCACAATAAATTTCCTTTTGAGTTAGAAGTGTTACATCATGCAGAGGTTACACAAATATCGAATTTTGAAAATGCATCATTTTCCAGCTTAAAATATTTTACAGAAAAATTTCCTGTTCTTTTGTTCAATAATACAGAAGATGAAGCTGTTGATGCTTTACAAACAGAATTCAGTGAGTTCCAGGCTTTCGAAGTTCCACAAACTGTGAGTAATGAAGGTAGCATTGATGCACAATGGGCAGCCGTAGGTAGAATAAAAAATGATACTTGTGAATTAAAATTTAAACGACTTTCTCAGGTTATGCTGTCAATACTTACGATCCCTCACAGTAATGCAGCATGCGAGAGAGTCTTCAGTCAAGTGAAGAAAATTAGAACTGACTTCAGGTCAACCATGTCTGATGACACATTAGAAAATTTACTAATAGTTAAATGCAGACAACATGTGAAATGTTACGAGAATGTATTTGACAAAAAATTTCTCAAATGCAAAATCTTGCACTACAGCATTTGTAAATTCTAAGAATTAATATTGCGTTTAATACAGTTTAATCCTCTATTATTATTAATTTAATAAATACTTAATTTCCTCATTGTGCCTGTTTTTCATAAATTATGTATGATTTTGTTTAATTAAAACATGGTGGCCTGCCCACGCATGCACAATTGATTACAGATTTTTCACTTCTAGAAGTTGGCACCTATGCCTTCAGGGCTAAACTATTTTTCGAGGTCAGTTTTTCCAATCGACAGACCTAATGCTCTGCTCCCTACATCCCGGTTGATAAGGTCACCAACCAAATAAAGCAACAATCGACTTATAAGTAATGTATAACAAGTAACGTATAAGTAATAGTATTTTATACTATTACGGTTTCATATTGTGTATCTGATATTTTATTTTACTTAACTTGTTATATCCTACTTTTTCTTAATTTATGGAGGTTCACATTCTCATGTATACCAATGGATGAGCCACCACTGGTACTGGCTCTTCCAGAATGTAAATTTCCAAAAACAAATGAATACGCTTGATTTTTTGCATTTTTGTTCTTATTGCTTATGCTGTATCATTGCAGTCACGGTTCTTCAAGTATATCCTCTGAATCTGGCGATAGAGGAGGCAGATTAAGTGATTCGAAGATTAGTACACATTCCACTCCAGTTGATCGAGGGAGCCGATTGAGTGATTCAAAACTGAACTTGCAATCGACACCAACTTCCAAAGGCGGAAGTGGTCCTGTCGTATCATTGGCTAACAGTGCCCCAGTTGGCAGAGATGATTGTGAGCGTTTAAGCGACAGTATTTGTGGGATCGATGCGATCTCTAGCTTTTCTGCTGGTGCATTGAGTCACGATAGCTCTTTGTATCCGGACAATTTAAGCCGATCTTCAGAATCGGGGAAGTCTGGTGATTTCTGTACTCCAAAGATTCCCGAAAATGTGCTGAAATCAGAAGTAAAATTAGAAAAATCATCAAAAAGTGCCGAAAAGAAGGAGAAAAAAAAATCATCATGGTATAATGTAAGTACTGTTCCCATTAAATTTTCTGTTTTAAAATGCTTCATTTTTTTATTCAAATAAGCAGAATCATGCTCATATCCAGAAATGGGGGGTCTCAGGGTTCGGTCCCCCCCTACATTTGTAATAGGACGTAAAAATATGTATATGTATTTATTTGTCAACTTGTAAAAAGGGGGGAGGAAAAGATCCAAACCTTAAATACTTACCACAATTATGACCACAAGATCTCGTTTTGTAGACCCTATAATTTAAGAATAATTTAAAGGAAAAAAAAATATTTATATATACAGTAGAACCTCCATATAACGAAATGGACGGTTCCATGAAAAAATTCATTATATGGAAAATTCATCAGGTGGAAACGACGTATTCATGAACCAGGGCAGTGCAATATGATACCACAATTAAAATCCCGTTTTTCAGTAAACGACTGTTTCTCATAAATAACATTCAACCATTTAAAAATAGATGTTTTTAAGTGAGTGTATTGTATTCCCACGGTATCATGGAACCCTATATTGCTGATATGGCCACTCAGTTTTCTGTTTTGGTCGTTAAAAATTTTATTATATAAAAATTTATTTCGTTATATAGAAATATTTTTATACATATTGACCATGCGTGGGGATTTATCAAAACTTTGTTATATCAAGAATTTTGCTATACGGAAATTTGTTATATGGAGATTCTACTGTATATATATATATATATGTGTGTGTGTGTGTGTGAACTACTGTTTGGTATTAATTATTTGGTAAACTAGAATTTGGTTCTTTTGTGTCGGTTATTGCATGGGTGCCGACGGCATAAAAATATTTCGGGGGGGGGGACAAGATATCAGCAAAAGGCATTTTGTTTGAAATTGGAAGGGGACATGAACCCTAATACCAACATTGGGGGATGGGTCCCCTCACTCTAGTCCATTCCGCTAACGGCACCCTTGAGTTATTGAATAAGAATAACCATGCCTTTAAAGAGTGAGATGTCACTCCCATTTAGTTTAAGAAATGTATTCTTTTAAATTATTCTTATCCCAGCTGCATAGCTTTGGTTCACTGTGGCTTCCTAAGAAGCAAGGTTCCTCCGTTTAGCCTGGAGTGTTTTTGACCACTAGACGAACTAGGACTCTTAGTTTATCAAACGGTCAGAGACATTCCAGGCAAAACAGAATGACCCTGGTTTGAATGCAGAATGTGGACAGCTTCTCTTTTTCTCTTAAACGAAAAGCTGTAGATTGAGCTAATTATATGTGGGTGTCGAAGTTATTGTATAAAGGAAGACTTGGTAAATCATTGGGGTTTGTGAAGGAGATGTAGTGCAGTTCTTTAACCAATCAATTTCAAGAAAAAGATGGGGGATTTATTGGATTAATTTAAGCTTGGCAGTTGCGTGTGTAATTGTGAAAAGCTTATCATGACCATTTGATCAGTGAGATTTTATATGTAGCACTTTCAGTCCTTTAACATCTTTTAGTCATAATGATAAAGCCGAACATTATTGAAACAAATCACCCCAAGCCATACGTTTTATGTAAAAAGCTGTAAGTAGGATCCGTAGAAAGAATAAATTTAATTTTTGCCTGCATTTGATATGATACATGGAAGTAAAATGAAGATAGTATAGCAGCCGATTTTGTTAAATCAACTGAAAATATAGCTTCCTTGGAAAATTTATTTAAAATAACATTTCAAACATGCGGTTCTCAAGCAAAATAATTTAAAATAACTTACGGTTTCGTATTAACACTTCAAAATTTTCTCTTTGCAAGTGATTCAAACAAATCGTTATCTGATGATAGTGGATACCCCCTGCTGATATTTAAATGAATTTTCAATTTCATTTAAATGAATCTTTTATTACAGTAATGATATTCCTTTCTACCCTTCCGATTTGAAATTTGGCCAGGTCCGCTACGTTTTTTTGTTTGGTCGAGTTTGCAATGACCCCTTGGATACTGAATGATAGCGAAGTTAGGTAGCACCATGGTGCATTGGTTAGTATGTTGGATTAACAACTATTAATATGGGTGTTTCGTGTGGTTAGAAATTCGGATCAGGTATGGCACTACTATAAGGACATGGAAGGAACTGTATAAAAATTACAAAAATATACCCCATTGCCGTATCCCAAGACTTCAAAAATGCAGTGCCATTTCTGCCGTTTGTGGTGATCCTGAACAATATTTTGCATTCTATTTTCCCCATTTCATATAGTAGAAACACAGTGTATTTGATGTAAAATAAATGAAATGCAGTGAAACCTGTATAAAACGATATTCCAAGGACAGGGAAAAATATTGTTATAGACAAGGTTGAATTTAATACCTTCTGTCAGTGGTGACAAGGAAAATATTGTTCTAGATAGATTTCACCGTATTGAGGAATGAAAAAAAAAAAAGAAAATGGTATAGAAAAACTTCATGTAAATAACAATACAGAATAACTTAGTAATTATATATAAAATAGTAATCTTGTGGTGACAAAGTAGTAATATACTTGATTACCATGAAAGTAATCAGTGTTCAGTTACAGAAGGTTCTGGCGCTTTCCGATTTGTTCTATCGATCCAAAGTCTGAGGTTTGATGCTCTGGGTGAAATAGGTTGTGATTCCTCGGAAAACAATCGGTCTTGGTGTAGTGTGATTATGGTTACCCTTGCATCGTAAAAGAAGCAAACATGCATAGTAACATATATGGCAATTAATTATGGTCAGAATAGATTACAATGACAGCTCTATTCCGTAAATAATTCTTCCATAATATAATAGTAATTTCATCAATAGTGCGCTGTTTATCTAGATTTGACTCCCAATGATCTGCAAAGAAGGCTTTCTGAGAGATCTTGTAAAGATTGCACTATAGTCCGGGGTTTGGTTCCTTAGGATTTGAGTGGTTCAGATTTCTCGGAAAGCTGTAGGTCCAGAGGTTTGAATCCTTTGGAAAATAGTAGGTCCCAGTACAGCATGACCACTATAGTCCTTCAGTCGTAAAACCGCAAACAAACAATTCCATCAATTTGCATTTTCGAAAGGTTTGAAGGGAATCCATTCTACAGAAGGACAGTTAACATGATGGTATAATAAAAGTATTGTGCATAAACAGGGTGTCTACGGATATAGAAAACCTTGAAAAGTCAGGGAAATTTGAAATACAAAGGCCAAAGTCAAGGAAATTTGAAATTCATTGTTATAATAAATAACTTATTAAAATAATTTTCCTGAACTGTACTTTTAAAAACCCTGTATTTTTTACTAGATTTCTTCCAAAAATTACCCTTTTACACCAAAACTAATTTAATTTATATAAAATTATTAAGCCCATATATTTCTTAGGAGAAAATGTATAAGTAAAACTTGGAATTTTTTTTTTAGCAGAATTATCCAATTTGTAAGTGATTCTGATCTCTGATCGTACCAATCCCCTTTCCCTAATATATAGTCACACACACTTTAAGTGGGACAGAAAATGGGGCACCAGCTTTGCGATTATACAAATTCTTTTATAATGAACTCAAAAAGGGCCAAATGAAAACGTCGTTGTAAATATTTAATTAATGCAAGTTTTTAGTGTAAAGAAATGCATTTTTAATACATTTTTTTTATTTGTAAATTCACTGTAATTGAGTTATAAATGACTTTGGAGTTTGTGTTAGTGGATTTTATGGTCTTGAAACTTATTTTTATTACGCAAATTTTAATGCGTTGTGTGTTGTTTACTGTAATTAGCGACTTGAAATCGATTAAGACTTGGTCTGAAAAACCTGAAAAAAAAATTAAACTTTGAAAGAGAACGTGTGTAGACACCCTGTATAAAATTCAACTTTCATTTGTTGCCATGTGGAAATCATTATTTACTTTATATTAGATTTTGAACTTTAAAAGTCAAACAAGGCAGTGAAAAAGCATTGTTGCCAAACTATTAAGAGTAAAGATATGTGATGTGAAGGAAAAAACTATTATAATGGCAGTTAACATTGTTAAACAATATTTTTTTGGAAGAACAGGAGGTGGATTTTCTGTTGGTGCAGTGTTGTATTAGAAAATATATAAGATAACTTTTCAAAGGCATTACGTGAATGTAAAGCTAGCTCATACGTATAAAAGGCAAAGTGTTTCTCAGATTGGAGGGTAAAAAAAAGTGTTCTATTTAACGCTTAGTAATCGTGTGTAGATTTGTGAGAACTGTAACAAGCGTCATTTAGTCTTAGCTTCAGGTTTTAATATGGCAATACATGTGATGGATGGAAAAATCGGGATGGTCATATCTTTAATGCCCATCATGTTCATGGTTTGTAAGTTGAATTTTAAAATTTTTAGCATTTGTACTTTTATCAGTATCGAATATGTCTGTTAACTTTGATGCATTAATTGGTTTTACTTCGAAACACGGTATCTTGGCAATTTTGGTGATTCGGCTCCAAATGTAATTTCCTGATCTGACATCTTTTCTTGTAACCATTTGAGTGTTTCTCATTGGGTTTAGAACGTGCGGTTTTTTTTTTTTTTTGAGGTTGTAAAAGTTATTTTTATTCCACAAACTCTCAGATGCTGAATCTTTTCGCAGCCTCCATTTGATTTCTAAGACTAATTCATCTTTTTCCTAGTTGCCATCATGCTGAATTTTCCAAACAGTGTTCTCGACTTTGTGATAGCTTGGGAGTATAGAATTAGGCCTAACAAACATTCATGATGTGACAACTGGTATATTTACATTTTTACCTCATACTTGTTCAAGATTTACTGATTCGGGAGGGTGCAGGGCTTAGGACTATTGCCAGAATCCAAGAGGGGATGCACGGGGGAAGTCTCCCCCGCTAGGCATGCATTGATTCAGAAAAAGTACTTTCATAATTTTTCAAAATGGCCAACACGTAACAATGTTCATGCTGGTCCGTGATGCTGGAAATCTTCAAACGTTGTCGAGGTTACTGTGTTTCATAATAGTACCTGTAAATTAATTAACTTAATCTTCGTGATGATAGTTTTCAGACCTTGGAGTATCCTATTCCTATATTGCACTGTGTGCTATTTTAAAAAAAGGATTTTGCAAATCTGCTGTTCATTATTGATTTCAGTTATAAACTCTCAAAGTCTGCCATTTGATATATATTTTTTTTCTTTAATTACCCCAGCAGTCTTAAAAGCTTTTGTTGAATCCTAATGGCCAGATGGTTACAGCTTACATTTCTTAAAATAGCTGTTTCACCTTTTTTTTCTACAACTGAGTACTACTTTATTTTTCAGATGCTAAATCCTACATACAAGTCTAAAAGTGACGATTTCAAACGACTTTTTAAAGACTTACCTGACAGTGAACGACTAATTGTTGGTAAGTGACTTGGCTTAAACAATACCTTATTGTTTCATTGAATGTCAAATTGAAGTATTTGCGTGTGCATGCGAGTGTGGTTATTTTTTAAGGTGAATATCCCATTCACCTAATGGAATGATGTTTCCCTTTCTCTTGTTTCCATTTCATTAATGACTGACAGATGAGTGATTTACATTCCATATGACTAATACTAGTGGGAACTTATATTAACAGACGGTGATGAAATGTATGTTTAAACTGTGATGAAACACATGCTCAAACTGATGGAATGCATGTTCAGTAGGTAGGGGTGGAATGTGTGTTCAGAGGGTTCATGCTTAAACAAATAGAAGGCATACTTTAAGACTAAAACACAGGTTCAGATTAATAGGGTGTTTTAATCGAACTATGTACATCCCACCTTCGCAATAAAAGTGACACAATAAAAAATTTCAGTTTTCAAGTTGTGCAGCCATTTTAATAGGAAAAGTTTCACAAATGTAGTTTGAAACCTTCTTGCCAGATAATGTCACATGTCATTGGATTTACTATAGAGGCATGTGACACATTGGAAATTTCGTTGGACCTTTTTGTTGAATTTATATTACCTGTGTTGTCGCATACTTTTTTGGGAGGGTGGAAGCAACATGTTATTGTTTAGCAGTTATAAATGAGAAAGGTGGCCACTGTAAGCAGTGCTGTTTTCCCAGGGAAGCAATATGTAGTCATACTAATAATTATATATGACCAATGAGTTTGTGTATAGGCAAAGTATGGTTTGCAAATCACATTAAATTGATCGCAAATGATTTTTTTCCTCTTCCTACCCTAGTTTATGGTTTGGCTCCATAGTAAACAAGGTTTAGATTCATTGAAGAACCGCAGATTCCGCCACAGCATGATCATAGCAGTCTTCGCTTCATAAAAGGCAAACTGGAAGTGTAATATTAAGATTTTTTTGTGACTAAATACCATTTGTTTTTTTAGATTATTCCTGTGCTCTACAGCGTGACATTCTTGCGCACGGCCGATTATACATTTCACAGAATTATATCTGCTTTTATGCTAACATATTCCGATGGGAAACCTTTGTAAGTATATTTCGCAAATTATATGTCTAAGGTATTGTTATCCTTCTCAGGGTTACCACAGTTGCCAGATTGTCAACACACAAAGCTATCTGGGCATGTTTTTGTAATATTTTTGTGTTGAATTGATTGTTTGTTT
>QLNU02015270.1:42344220-42374505 GCA_006491805.2 Dysdera silvatica
CTGTCAAAATATGAAAAGTATCTTCATGTGATATTTTTCCTATTTTGACAGTAGATTTTCCTATTTTCAGTATATTTTTATAGAATTATATAGATTAAAAGTAAATAGAATTTAAAAAAATAAAAATTCGCAAAAACCTCTCATTATTTTATCTTATCATAATACACATAAGGTAATCTTAAACCCCTCATTGGCCGTCCCTTCCATCCATGCTGCTGTTGGTCTGTGTCACGTGTATTCGACTGTTTTTTGTGGTTGCCCAATCATCACTCATGTCTCCTGCCCTATTCCGTTGAATCTCAGCTAGACTCTGTCCTACCTTTTCTGAATCAAGGAACTCTGCCACGTTTCAATTCTCAATCATATGTCATTACTCGTGGCACAGAAATATAACCTCATAATTACGATTTTACCATACCTTTTCTGGAATTGCAGGCTGATGACATGGCCAACTTTCCCAATCATCTTTGCACAATTGAAGGAGGAGTTGTATTTCAATTACCAAAAGCATAGAATTGCTGTCGGCTTAAAATATATTCACATCAGGTTTTCAATCGACTGGTTGTAATTGAAAAAAAAAAACTACTGAAAAATCAAAGCTGGTGTAATTTTGAACAACTCAGATAGTGTATTTGTACACCCAATATCACTATACATCACTCTGCAATATTTGCATCTTTCAAGGTTAATTTTTATGGAAATATAAAAATGAATTCAATCCGCCTCCTTTGGAAAACACGAATGGCTGGCACGATACTTCCTGAACAAATAACAGGAGGAAAAGATTCGCTCGCTAAACATTGGTGAACAATGAACTTTAATGATTAAAATTCATCGCCAGTGACTGAATTTTAATGATCAAAACAATTATTGGCTTAAATACAGTGAAATCTGTCTATGACGATATTTCTGCGGCCCTGAGGGCCGATAGTGTACGAGGGGTCCGAACCTTGTTTATATGCTTTGCCGGTCCCCAGAATATCGTTATGGACAGGTTTCACTACATATAAAACTAAATAAATGAATAACAACGTACTTTAACAATTTCGGAGAACTATCAGTAGCTTGGTCTATAGTGGAATTTTCTGTGCGACTAGGCGCATTTTTCACTTTTCCAACAGCACTACGCTCGCTCTCAAATTCAGCTATAGATTGATTATCGTAGGAATTTCTCTTCGATCCTGACATGTCCTCATCAGAAAAAAAAATTATGTGTAAAACGTTTTCCCCCCTGAACTTAGTTCATGGCAAAGGAAAAATATTGCCCGCTTTAAACTTAGCATCCAATACGCCAAAAAGGAAATTATACCCGCCGTGCGGGTAACTTCGATTACAGGAAGCACATTGCGAAACGGATTACGTAAACAAACGTAATACATAGAGTTAGTTAAAAATTTCCCCTACGTTACAGGGAAATAATACAGCACAAGGTGCAACGAGTAAACGGTAAATCAGTGAAACTCAGATCTGAAATTGTCAAGAGGTCAAGGTCCTTCATTTGCAGCGATTCCGATATCTTTTCGCGGGATGGAGTATTTAGCCTCAACTGTTTTTGTATTAATGCATATATTGTAAACGGGGAAATTACGTTTTAATAAAATTGATTCTTACTGCACGATAATTATATATATATATTGTTATAACTTTCAAGGCCGTAGCCAGGATCTTAATTTCGGAGGAGGGTTAATTTACAAAATGATGTTGAAAAAGGATGTGTCACCTTTACAGTAAAGAGGAAATATAAATACATCGTTCAAAAATAATGACTTCTGTCTGTTCGCTTTCTTTTGCGTTCTCTCTCTTGGAACTTCTCCAATAATTTTGGCTTGGAACTGCAGGCACTTGCCTAGCAACGCTCAACTCCTTCATAATTGTGCTCAATCATCCAACAATTCAATACTAGATATTTAGAAATCAAATGTAAATAATAATTTTCAGATAAAAGCATACTTTGCATATAATTCACCCTCGTATCAATGGAATATGCAAGACTTCTCTTTCAACCACAGGGAGCTTCAACGCTGTTCATACGCAGTTCTACCCTCTGCTAATGGAGTATGAGTTGTTGCGATTTGCATGTGGGGGGGGTAAGAGTCCATTCTTATTATACTCAGTGTATATTCGTCCTTTGGCTGCAGTTTCTGCAATGCAACTTACAAATTTCTTTCGTTCGACTTCTCACATGCTTCCCATAATAGTTACAGGCGACTTTAATGTGATCACCCATCCCATGGGCTTCTCAATGAGAATCCATGGCATTGAGAAAATCTTGGATCACCCCATGTGGAGTCAAAGAAAATGGGTGTGTTCTTTGGTGGAGTAATGTTCGTACTGATATGACCATATGATTATAGCACAGTCAGCTGAATTACTACAGGCCCGCTCACGTGAATTTCAAGAGTGCCCTCACTTTCTGTTGGAGCAAAACCAACTAAATTGCTATAGTAATTAACTAATTAGTAATAATTTAGTCATAGGGGACGCCAAATACCTGACGTAAACATGCCATATGCTTCCATATGTTCATTAGGGAATGAGCAAAGTAATTCATTTTTGTGAATAGGTCTTTTAAAAAGAATTCATGTTTAGGACCCGTTCATTGAACTAATCATTCATATACAGTAAAACCTCCCTACAACGATATCCGATATAACGATATATCCCTCTACAATGATAATTTTTCTCGGTCCGTATAATATTGTTGTAGAGAGGTTTTACTGTATAATATAATGCAATATTTCTAACTTTTTTTGTTTTAATTCGTCATATACACGGCCGGATTGAGGGTACGAAGCGCCCTGGGCACAACGATTTTTGTCGCCCCCCCTCCATTGGCGTAACTAGGGGAGGCTAACCCGTAAAAAAATTCTGCTAAGCATTGAGGTATAAGGTTTAGCCCTCTCATTAGAAAATGGGTTAGTTCCCTAGGGAAAAAAATAGCCCCCTTAGATTTCGAAGCTAATTTCGCCCATGTACTGTTTTCGCCGTACCAGCAAAAACAAATAAAATTCTGTCGTTCCTCTTCCTCAAATACGACGAAAAATCGCCTGGGATAGGGAAGAGACGACATTTATGATTACCATATGTGAATTATTGTAAGATATTTAGTGTATCTGACGAGGATTTTTTTTTCGATGCTTAATGGGGGGCAAAACGGTTAGTCTTTTTGTTTTTCAGAATTTCAATTGAAGACAAAAGGTGTGAAGGGGCGCTTTCACGAGGAGTGCGGATCAACGCAATTTTACGGTATATAGATTGTAATTAAAAGAATGGCGAAG
This sequence comes from Dysdera silvatica, assembly GCA_006491805.2. Lineage (NCBI taxonomy): Eukaryota > Metazoa > Arthropoda > Arachnida > Araneae > Dysderidae > Dysdera > Dysdera silvatica. The sequence continues at coordinate 42,347,499 of QLNU02015270.1, forward strand.
TTCGCCGCTTTTTGCGTCAATAAAAATTTGACGCCCCATCCATTTGGTATTTTTCTATGAATAAATTAATTTTATTTGACGACGATTGTTTGGATTTTTTGGACATTTGGTGGGTATTTCATGCAATTTTTCGGAATTGCAGATTTGGAAAAAAAAGGTGGAAGGCACCTTCTTGGGGAGAGCTGATCGCCAGAATTCTATTGTAAATAAATTGCAATTAAAAAAAAAAAATCTTTCACCTTTTGTGCTGTATGAAATTTGGCGCCCTGGGCAACTGGCCATTTATATGTCCGGTACTGGTGATGTATATATATATATCGATGGAATTATTAAATATATTGGGCCAAATTTGCAGCAAAAAGCACAAGACCGACTTCGTTGAAAACATGCGGAGGAGGCCTTCATCCTGCAGTGGATTGACAACGGCTGAAATGATGATGATTACCTTTTACCTTTCTTGTTTTTGCCTTTTACAAGCCGAACACTACGCGAATTAAATAAAAACAATTTTTATCAACGTTTTTAGGCGTAGTAATATCATGAACAATGCTTAGCTGGGAAGCTGTCTCCCCGGCGCTAAAGGGAGCGAATTTGCCTTTAAAAAGAAATGACGGACACTGGCCCAAGGCATGAAATATCTGGCTACGCCGCACTGATCATCGATATATATATATAATCATAAAATGTAATAAAATTTTTAAAAAGGTAATAAAAGATGAAAGTAAAGTATTTCATCTTGGAAAAATCGCCAGCTCGATTATCATTTTTATATTTTATTACATTTTATCTTTTGGATTGCTTTGATAAATTTTACATAGCTTTCTGAAACTGATAACAATCTTGTGATACATAGAAAAATATATTAAAAGCAAAAACAGTGAATTCTAAGCTTATACCAATTTGTGCTTGCAATTCTTTTCTGCAAATATGGTTGTTCTGGGAAAAAATTTATTCCATTTTCCATTTTTTTTCGTAAGGTGGTGTATTTAAAACCGAAGACAGATTTTGTGGAACTCAAATATGAGTAATATGTGTAGTATTGTACTTTGGAATTATGTGAGAGGTGCGTCTAGGAAAAATTTCAATTGAATAATCTTGTTGGACTAAAAGTTTCTTGTAGTTCAGTCCTTCCCCACTTTTTTTATTAGCCAAGTGGCTGCATCCCTCTCCAGGCGCCCATGGTAGTGTAGACACTGAGTAGTCTTTGTAAATCCTACTTTTTAAAACAAACAAATTAACTCCTAATAGACTGTATTAAGCAGAAATAAGTTTATGTATGACTTAAAAAGTTTAATTCTTACTCACAATAATAGAGAAAGAAGTTCCAAATGGAGATAATGAAAAGTGAGTTTTTTGATAGAAACGAAATTTTCTCTCATAGGGAATTTTATTTTATAGCTAATAATTTTGGTGCTTTAACACACGACCATCCCTTGTGCGCAGCCATGATTTTAGTATATAATAATAATAATAATAATAATACATATTTATCATTTAAACGTTTAGTATACATGAACGTTTAAATGATCGATAATTGAAAATTATTTGAGAATTAAAAGAATTTATTTATTAATTACCAAATGTCCCCTAAAATTAATTATGGGGTATGAATTTTAAGGTTTAAAATTCACTCATTAAATAATAATTTTAGTCATCAATTTCTTGTATTTTTAATCGTTGCAAATAAAAAATGAAAAACGAATAAATTGATTAATACTCGATTTTTGGACGACACATTACACTAATTCAACATTAGAATAATTTCACAAAATTTTGTAATGGTGCAGTTATAAATAAACAAATTAAAATATTTCCAGCCTTTTCAATGCCCACGTGTCATCATCATTCAACACCATATCGTCAATAATAAGTCTTTGACAGTACCTGGACGTATCTATTGTTTAAAAAAAAAAAAAATAGCGTCTGTTTATCTGTACATTTTCTTTCAGTCCTTGTGAAATCATCGATCTTATAATGTGGTGCTCTGTGAAATCAAAAAATGTAAATTGTTCAAATGATTGCTGTATTGTGATTAATTTTGTTTCGATTATTTAATTAACTAATTAACATCTAATCAGATCGGTGCCAACAGGGAGCAGGGGGTTTTTCGCCCCCAGTCTCGGAAGAGGAGGATGAGTGAAAAGCATAATTCGCGCGTCCCCCACCCCGCGCCCCCATTGAGGAATACTATTAAAATTTTAACTTCAAAAATATCATTAAACATTGCCACTAATGTAGCAAAGCTGAAAGAACCTTGGATTCTAATTTCATTCTATGTGAATATATGTCGGCATGATACAGTTAATTATACTATTTTGATAGGGCCCCCTAATGTAACTATTGTTAAAAAAATTAGCGTCTCTTTACCTGTACATTTCCTTTCAGTCTTTGTGAAACTATCGATCTTAAAGCGTGGTGCTCTGCGAATTCAGTAAAATTGTAAATCTGTAGAAAATTGTAGAAATCTCTATATAATAATCTGCTTAGTGTTCGACTTGTATAAATATATCTGCTGCAACGAGCTTTTCGATGAATTTAATACCGATCTCTTCGCAATTTGGTTTAAAAAGCAGTCCATGTACTGCCCCATTCGGCGAAATATCCGGTTTCGGAAAATAGTCTTCAAAAATGTTCGTAAGGAATAGAATGTTCGTCGTTCGTAAGGGCTAGAATGTTCGCCGTTCGTAACTCAATTGGTAGAATACTCGCCTGTCAAGTGGGAGGTCGTGGGATCGTGCCCCACCGAACACAAAAAACATTCCTTTTCTTTGCGAACGTTTCACCATCTAAACAGGCCATAACATCCCCGTTAACATTACTTATCGATATATAACTGGATAGATAACTGTGAATAGACGGCAACAGAGAAAAATGCAACCTTCAATACTGGATACGTTACCAACCACTGGACGTACGATTAAGTCAATGTCTATAGAGCACCATGTTATGTAAAATTGGATTTCTTTGGAATATAAACGCTTCCAATGAGAAATTCATTTGGCTTTTATTAAATTGAAAACTTAAGAGGCTATCGTCTAGCCTTTGGCTTCCAAAGTAGCTTTAAAATCATTATATAACACGTTTTTCTAAAGTCATCATTGATATATTTTTCTAAAATCGTCGTTAGAACATTTTTCCAAAATCATTACAAATGTATAAAACTAATAACATATAAAATAATTATTAACATACTATTTATATAATTAATATATTCATAAAACAATAATTAGTATATTTGCATAATTAATATATAACACAAATATTTATAAAATAGTTCTTAGCATATTTGTATATATAATTAATGTATTTATAAAATACAGTAAAACCTCTTAACGACTACCTCTATTCAGTGACCAATTTCTTTAACGACCACTTTTTTTTTTTGAAACGGATTTCGCCCCACCATAGACCACCCAATGCTAAATTTACCTTCATTCAGAGACCATATCTTTATGCGACCGCTTTTTTACGGAACCGAGGGCGGTCGGCTTAGGGAGGTTATACCGCAATTATTAGTCTGTATTTGTATAATTACAGTAAAACCTCCCTAAGGCGACTACCGTCGGTTCCTTGAAAAGGCGGTCGTTCGGAGAGGTGGTCTCTGAATGGAGGTAAATTAGTTATTGAATCTATGGTTGAGAGGAAATCCGTTTCCAGGGAAAGTGGTTGTTAAGGGAGGTTGTCTCAGAATAGGGGTGGTCGTTACGAGAATTTTTACTGTAATATAGAGTAAAACATCCCTAAGGCGACCGCTTTTGAGCCCTTGAAAAAGCAGTCGCTCAAAGGTGGTTTCTGAAGGGAGATAAGTTTAGCATTTGGTCTATCGAAATCAGATTTGTCTATTGAAATCAGATTTCATCTATTGAAATCGGATTTGAGAAAAGGTGGGTCGTTAAGGGAGGCCGTCGCTAAATATAGGCAGCCTCTAAGAGAGGTTTACTGTATTTATAAAATAATTAATAGCATATTTATATAATTTGCGTGTTTATAAAATAATTGTCATATTTATATAATTTGCGTGTTTATAAAATAATTATCATATTTATATAATTAGTATATTTATAATAATTATTAGCATATTTATATAATTAATATATTTATAAAGTTATCACGATTATAAAAGTAACGTTTACCATGTTTAGAAAATATTTGTTTTTTATAAAAGATGAATTTTAACTATTATATATATCGATGATTAGTGGCGCAGCCAGATATTTTGCCGCCTGGGGCTAGTGACCGTCATTGTCATAATTGTTGTAACTGTCATTGCTTTTTAAAGGCAAATTGCCGCCCTCTAGATTGTCGCGCCGGGGAAACCGCCCCCTAGCTAAGCCACTGTCTATGATATTACTACGTCTGTAAACGTTGATAAAAATTGTTGCTTTATTTAATCTGCGTAGTGTTCGACTTGTATAAAAGTAAAAACAAGAAAGGTAATTTACAAAAACAGAGATCTGTACGTACGGGTTATTTTAGCGAATAGTTCAAAAAGACCCGTTCGGTCACGAACGATCCATCTCTAGTGTTTACAGTTTACCGAAGAAGGTTGAAACGTGTTTCAGAGTTTTCTATAATTTTATATGGTATTTTATTGTGTTAACAATGGTATATTGTTGTGTTCCATTTTGTAAATCGCAGTCAGGAAAAAGTAATGTATCCTTTCACGAATTTCCAAGTGAAGAAACCCTTCGAATACAATGGATTACAAATATCTCACGTAAAGGGACTTTGTTTCCCCCTTCATAATTTTACTCTGTAGTAGCCAAGCTAAGGTGCATTAATTGTTTTAGGTTCATCCAACATCAAAGCTATATATGCACATTTAATGTTTTCATCTGATTGAACAATTTATGTTGGTCGTACATGATGGAGAAAATACTTTTTATTGGAGCTTATGTTTTTTGGAACCATAGATTTTAAACCTTTGCACTCCACTGGCTCCGCTGGAGCGACATTCAGTATATGGCTTTGAATTCCTTTAGCTAAATAGCCTGGAGTGCAAAGGGTTAAAATATATGGGGTCACTGCACGAGACATCACCCACTTATCTCACTTTCCGCTAGAAATCACTAAAAATTGCACTAGATGAATTTTTGACGTAAATCACTTTACGTTAGAAATCGCTAAAAATTGCACTAGATGGATTTGTAACGCAACAGAGTTACTAGCCCATAGTGGGAAAGCAGATCGGCCGGAGAGTAATCCTCCTGCGCATGTGCGTGGACTTCGCCCAAAATTGGTATTAGTGTTTCCCCACAATAATAATACGTACTTGGCTAGAAAACTAATATCTAACGAGAAGGTCTGAATCCTACTTTCAAGTGACATGTTAATGTGATTTCCAGACTAGAATATTTTACTGGAATGTGATTTCGAACGGTGATTTTTTGAAAGGATTAGATTTGTGTTTATACATTTTGGTAGTTTTCAAGTTTGCTTCAGATAATTTTAAGAATCTTTAATAAGAATTGTACATGGTGGTCATTATTTGAACGTGCGAAAACAACATACTTGGAGTTGAAGAAGTAGGCCTAGTTAAGGAACGGCTACGTGTGTTTTTAACTTCATAGTTTTCACTTTGTTTCTTTCAAACTATAAAATTAGGAATTCTTCCACAACCTTCAGAATGTCCGATGGATTGTGGAGTTTAGTTTTTGCCCCGTTAAGTGAGTAAATTTGTAGATTTAGGCAAGTTTATATGCTGGATGGTTTTTATTTAACCCAGTATCAACTAATACGAAGATTTCTTTCACCGTCACCTCCTGTGTTTGGTTCTTCATTATGGCTTCAAGAAAGCTGAATGGACAAAATTGTCCCACCAAGCTTTCGACCCCTAACAAAGCTAAAATTATCGAACGTAAAACACAAGGTCTTCCTGTTCAAGGTAATACTTTGTCTGATATCTCAATACAAGATCTCCAATCAGAAAATATATAAGGTAAGATCTCTAACCATTTTTCTCGAGATGGAATTTTTCAAGTATCTCCATTGGTTACTCTGCTGATTCTCCGACATCGTCAAATCTTCATACCTATAATTATAACGACTTCCAGTTTGCCCAGAATAGCAATGCTCCTAAAATGGCATTAATTATTGAAAATATTGATAATAAGTTATTAGGTTTAAACCCCTTTGGGGGGGGAAAAAAAAAGAAGTAATAGCAAAAGCGGCTTAAAACCATAAGATTGATCAAATCCGATCTCTTAGAAATGGTTCTCTGCTTATTAAAACATATGATGCTGAGACAAGGAAATCTTGAAGATTTGCTCAAATTAACACCATCCTGAGCATACCTGTCACTATTCGCATTCTTCAAGAATTTTTAACTTGAAAATGTGTATTAGTCAATATGGATCCAGAGTTAGACATTTGTGACCTTGCAAACGAACTTTGGTTGAGCGACTTCAAGATAAAAGAAATTAAGAAAATCATTAATAGTATTAATAAAGCCATTATTCTCAGCTTCTCGGGAAAAACTTATCCTAAGTATATTTCTTACCTTTATGAAAGAACGGAAACTAGACTTTACGTTGACAAAATCCATCAGTGTAAAAAATATTATAAATTTGGCCATGGCGAAAATTTTTGTCGCAGCATTAAAATTTGCACTTGGTGTTCTATGCCAAATCCTGAAGACCATACATGTACCAACATCTCTAGTTACTATAAGTTATCATCTCTAGTAACTGTAAGTGTCTCATGTTGCTTTTTGACACCTCCTGCCCTCATTGGAATTTGAAAAACATCTTTGATTTCAAAACTAAAGAAGGGTTGTTCTTATTATGAAAATTAAAATGGAGAAAAGGCTTTCTTTAACCCTCCTCTCATTCTAATCTGTATCAAATAATCTTGAAACAAGATTTAAAATCTAATAAAGTAGAAGTCTTACAGAATAATTTTATAAAGTTCCAAAAAACTGGATTCGACGAGTTGTTTTCTAAAGCCAGTTCATCTTTCTTCAACAACATCAAGGAATCTATTACCAAAGAAATTAAAGACATTTTCAGTTCTATGAACGAAAAAATTAGTGTTCTGGATTCGAAAATAAACAAACTACATCAAATTAGAACCCATATCCCTTCGAAGCATGAAACCCTCAAAACATCTGCTTCTCTCAATCCGCAAGTTCATATTAATGCTAGTTCTTGCAAAAACGACTTACTCCATGATTTTCCACTCAGTGATTGCGAAATCGCCTTTTCTCCTATGACTTTTTGGGATCACTCGACGCCTCATCTTGGTGATTTTTTTTTTAATGAAAGAAGGTCGTTCCCTTTTCATTTTTTTGTTTGCGTTACCCACTTTCCCTCTTAGATAAATCTTTTAAGAGCTGGATTCAATTGCAAAGTTTGAAAACCTACTCAAAAAGGTCTCATACTCTGGAAATTCATCAACAGTTTTTTGATCAAAACTTGTTGAATTTTTGTTTTCAAATTTGTGGTCTACTTTTACCATGATAGTAGTTAACTATCACAAAACTTCAAGTGGCTGTCTTTCTGATTCTAAATTTTGGCTTGTTTTCATATCACGTAGTTCATTTTCATTACGGTCCATTCATAGTCATCTCAACTTTTCTGATTCTCTTTTTATATTCTTCTATTACACATTACTAGTGTACACAATTTTTTTGTTCCCTATTCAAATGAATATCATCTACCATCCACTGATCAATGGATTCAATTTTCTTGCTTCGCCTATGCCTGTCCTATTATTTTTTTCCTATTGTCTCTCTTTCTTTCCATGCTTTCTTTTAGTGTCCTTGTTTTGACAATAACTCAATGGAATGCTATGGGCATCGGGAAAAAAAAAGTTTTCTTTCTCTTCCCCCTTTCTTTGAGTCTTCGATTATCTTAATTCAAGAATCGTGGCTTCACGTTAAGGAATATTTTAGATATGACAATTATTCCATACACAGGCTAGAAAGGAATAACAAGCCAGGAGGCGGCTTGCTTACTCTTTGTAAATCGAGCTTAAATGCCCAACTTAACCCTTTGTCTTTTATAAACTCTAAAAGCGAAGTTTTAATTGTCGACATACTCTTATGCAATATCACTAATCGCATCATCAATATATACTTCCCTAAGAAAAAAATTTCTAAAGATTTTTTTAAAATTATAAAGAAGCTTAAAAACAGTCGTTTAATTATAGCTGGAGATGCTAACGCCTATCACCCTCTTTGAGGTAGTAACTCTATCTGCGCTTCAGGTAAAAAACTAGAAAAATTATTCTTCGACTCAGAATTATACATCTTGAACGATGGCCAACCGACCTTTTTTGCTCATCTCAACGGACAATCAAACATCGATTTTACAATCACCTCAAACTTTTACTACTCATACTCATGGAAAGTCTTTGATGATCTCTATAATAGTGATCATTTTCCTATTCATACATCAATATATCTCTCTAACCCTCCAATATATAATCAATCTCGTAATCTCACAAAAGTTTGCAACATCACAAACTACAAGGCCATAGATAAAGAAGTGAAACTATGGATTAATGATGAAGAAAATTTCGACTACACAAACTTTCATTCAAAATATGAAGCTTTGTTTCAGAGACACTCCTGCCGCAGAAAAATTTCTGCTCGTCAAAGTTCCCCTTGGTGGTCTCCATCTTTCAAATTCATTTTAGCAAAAAAGGGAAAATTTTTGAAAAATGAAAGAATATCTCCCTCTAAATCAGACTGATTACATTATAAACTATGGTCTGCAAAACTTTCCAAGCAAATAAAATTAGAAAAAAAAGTTTCTGGGAGCAACTAATTACAAATTCCAGTGACAAGAATATCATGTTCAAAATATTATGCAATTTAAAAAGAAATTGGCAACCAGTTGAACAAAATTCCTTCGATTCAAATTCGATACACAAATTTCGGTTTAAGTTACCTTCGATAATTCAAGAATTACAGACTTAAAAGAGCAAGCAGAAGCCTTTGGAAAAATTTTCTCTCTAAATGAAGATACCAGGCCTACCCCTATTGATCTTTCTAATAATAATTTTCTGGGTTTTGATGAAGAATTCAACATCAAAGAACCAGAGTCTTGCTTGAAAACCTTGAAAAAATCTACACCTGGTGCTGATGCCATCCCAAACTGGATTTTTTCTAATCTCACTTATAATCAACTAAATAAGCTCCTTAACTTCTTCAATAAGATTTGGAATGAGCAGTGCATCCCGTCAAAATGGACGAAGTCTTACATAATTCTTGTTCCTAAACCCAATCGTAACCGCTCTATTATAAAAAAACTATAGACCTATTACTATTACCTTTAACGTAGCAAAAATTTTCAAGAAATTAGTGCTCAATAAGTTAAAACTCTCCATTCACAAATATCATCTGTTAAAAGATCAACATTTTGGTTTCCTAGGAAAACGTAGTTCCATTCACGCTCTTTTATTTTTCAAAAATATTTGTTTGTCTCATATGTCTAAAGATCAACACGTTCTAGTAATGAAAATGGACATCAACAAGGCTTACGATTCAATAAATCACGAATTATTAATTTTCAAATTAGCTTCTCTTGGCTTTGGTGGTAAATTCTACTACATTTAAGAAATTTCGTTCCCAATAGAACTTTTCAAGTAAAATGGAAAGGCACACTATCTGATAACTGTGATTATACCAAAGGTCTACCACAAGGTGCAGTTTTGTCCACAATATTGTTCTTATTGTTCTGTTGCGATATTTTCGACTCCCTTCCTCCTTTCTGTGAAATGTTGGTTTACGCAAACGACATCATTTTAATCAGATCTCACAAATTGTTTGAACAAGCTTTAATTAACTTACAAAAATCTGCTATGAATCTTAATAAAATGGGTTAACTCCTGCCTATTAAACATTGAACTATCCAAATGTGAATGGATGTCCATTTCTAATAGAAAATTACCTTCAAATCCCATAATTCATCTTTATAAACATGAAATTTCCATAACTAACAACATTAAAATTTTGGGTATTTACTTCCAAAAGAACTCATTATGGATTATTATACTTAAAAGCGTTAACTGCCAAAATTACAAATATCTTCAAATTCATTTCATCTCCATTCTGGGGCGGTCCCACTTTTTCTCTTATCAGAATAGTTCTAACTTCACTTAGGAATAAGTTAGAATATGGATCTCAACTATTTGTTGATGTACCTATGTCAACCTTCAAGATCACCGAACCTATTCTAAAGACCAACCTAAAAACAGTCTAGTGTATTCCAAAATCTTCCTCAAATGCCGTAATCCATTTCATTACCAAGTCTTCTTCGCTTAAATTTAGATTTAACTTAAACTTTGAGTCATTTAGAAATCAATCATGTTTTTTTTAATAATACAGTTCCTTTTAATTCCATTTGGAACTTGGGCTTTCATTGTAATTGCCAATTTAAAACATTTAAATCCAACTCACTGTGCTGAATATATCACAAAACTTCGTAAAATAGCACAATGGGCACAGTTTTTGAACTATATGTTTTAATATAGCTTTAAAACGTTCTCTCGAAGGCTTTTAGCCCTCTTCAAAGAAGGTTACATAATACTGGAACTATTAAGACTGAACTAATAATAAACAAAATTTTCACATACTGTCACACTATCTAAAGTCACGTACAATTGACTAAAACCAAATGAGTTTAGTAAAATTATTAAAAATACACTTAAAGAAAAAAGTAAACAACCAAACACAAACAATAATCTAAAATGGAAAAATCTAGTGTAACTTAATGTGTAGGAAATTAGTCCATGCCGGATGTAATTTTGTGGTAATATCCATGTCATTGACCAAATTATTATTGTTTTGGTGAATAATAAAAGTTTTGAAAAAATTTAAATTCCTACTTCGACTGATTTAAAAAAAATAACAAACTTTTTATGATTCGTAGGAGGAAAAGGAGGGTGAAAATCCCCAAAAAACTGTAAACAAGAGTGGCTAGTCACCTTGTGTTGATTGCCAGATTGACAGTTTTTGGAAACACAGACTAGATTTAGGGGGTAAAGGTAATGCCAGCATTCTTGAAGATCGCAAATAGAGAGAGATCGATTTATTTTGAATACTTAAAATTTTCCGAGTCCCATTCCTGTTTGTCTTATTGTAGAACTTTGTTTAGCTTTCATTTTTTATCAAATAATTAATCAATGTCTGTTAAATTATGTGGCTCTAGTGCACAACATCTCCTTAGCAATTTTTAGTTGGAAGTGTTTCCAACATGCATGGCCATTGTGCCAGTGACTTGCTGCCATGTTGTGTACATCATGTTAATAACATGGCCGTCTCGATTCTGCCAAGTTCAAAAAAAAAATACTAACCTTTATTGGTCTTCTTTGTCGGCTGTGTATGGTTTTTGGGACGTTTACAAATGCGGAAAATAAATTTTCTGGCCTATTTGGGGGCCGGCGCCACTGCATTCAACAATTTCTCGTTTGGGACTACTCTTTTCCCTTACTTCCTTCTTTCTCCTGCCTCCGCTTCTTCCCTCCCCTTGTAACCACCTCTCCTTCTCTCCCTCCTCTCTGCCACCTCCTAATTCTTTCTCCCTCTCTGCCACCACCTTTTTTTTCACCCCTTCTGGGCCTCCTCAAACCATCTTTCTCTGCCACTCCATTCCTACCTAACCCCCCTTCTCTTCCTTTTCTTTTCCTTCTCCCAATCAGACTTTCTTAAAACGACAATGAAAAGCGTCATTCAAACGAGGCCTAGCCCACGACTTCATCTCACACTCATATGTGGACGAAAAAAATCCTTCTATTCGAACTTATTCCCTCTCAGCCACAATTTCACAAAAATACAACGTTAGCCTTCCAGAACTAATAAAAATCACTGCAATACAAAACACGGTCAAAAGAATGACAAAACAGGTGCTAATGCCCTTAGATGTCCAAATACACGTGACGTCACAATTCTGTGTACTAAATTTAGTGACATTCCTATTCATTTCAAGAGGAGAGAAATACTAAGGGACATGTTCTGCACTTTTACCAATTATGTTCTGTCATGTTAACAAAATTTCTGGTGAAATAGTTTGTCAAACAGCTTCTTTCTCCTAATTGTTTTACAATGTTGCCAAAACTAATTGGCAACAGGATAAGTCAGCTTCCACCATATTGTAAATGTTGACAGCGTTTTTTGGGTTAATATTTATTTTTTACAAAATTCATATTTGAAAACAAGGCCACTCTTTAGATATGTTCCGGTTGCCAAAAGCGTGCTAACTTCCACGTTAACATTCTTGTCCGGTAATCATTCTCAGATGACATCAACATGGATTGACGTTTTGCGAGTCCCGAATTTTTCTAAATGTTTTGAAAAAAAACTCACCGATGTTGTGGCATGAAGTTTGCTGAAGTCGGAATATGGCTGTTGGGGTTTCGTTTTCTTGCATAAATATGGCCAGCTTTTCTTTTGTCGATGTTAACGATCGCTGCATGTACAGATGTGAGCAATTTTTTTTGGTGATAATACAGATTTCATTACCTAGTTTTGACTCGATCCTCTTAAAATTGCTCGAAAAAGCACCAGATGTGGTTTGTCACGTGACTTCCTTGTTTACGTAGCAGTGAGAAATGGCTTCTGTGTGATACGCCATTATGTTTTAACTTTGTGTTTGTTCACTGCAGATAAAATGTCTGAGCGTCTGAATCTAATTTTTTGTATGGATTACATATGCAAGATAAGAAAAATGTGATTGAGTGGATGCTGAAAGAGAGGGATTACTGGCATCCATACGAAGAGATGAATCCGTGTACGAGATTTTCAGTGGCCTTGTAGGAAACATCCTAGGTTTTTTAGGGTTGGAGGTGGGGGGGGAGGAGGAGAAGAATGAATGAGAATTATGCTGGGAGGAAGGAAGAGGATGCACAAAAATTAGGGGGAGAAAGAAGAAAAGGGGGAGGGGCAGGTAGAAAGAGGAAAAGGGGGAGGGGCAGGTAGAAAAAGGAGGATTCAGGAAAAGTATAAGGGGAGGGGTGGAGGGAGGGAGGAAAATCTGAAAGAATGCTGTAAACAAGTATTGTAGGGTTAAGAGGACAAAAATCCAAGAAAACACGGCCATAAATTAGCAGGAAAATCCCCAAAACTCCGTAAACAACACGACGGAGAGCCACTGTAGGTCAATTGCCAGGTTTGGAGTTCTCGGAAACACTGTGCCACATTCTGCTAAAACTGCGCTAGATTTAGGGGGTTAACAAACTGTGTATTAGCACTTTTTTTTTTACTGTTGCAAGCTTTCACTTTGCTGGAGATTGCGTCTCCGTGCTTTACTGATTTTTTTTTTGTAGGCACCCTCCCCACTAGGCTTTCACTGATTCAGGAAAAATACTGATTTATAAAAATCCCCTTGCGTCCGAAAGAAACATGGCCTTTGCCCAGAGTTTATTTTGGCAATGTTCCAAGATACAAGCCAGGCTTTGCGTATTCTGAGATTCACTCGCAGGCACGCGCAGTGCTTAGAGCTCTCAGATTCAATTTTATGAGTATAGCATGAGTTCGGTGGCTTGGATACATCTGAAGTTTTACAGAAAACAATGAGGGGAAGGGAAGAGGCATCACCAGCACTTGACATCTCTGTGGTTATTGTTTTTAATTAGAAACAATAAAAAAAACCTCATGAATGTCTGAATATTGGTGTCATGTGTAAGTAACTGAAAGGGTACAGGATATTGTTACACGATGCATAAAGGTGGGGAGGAGCCTCGCCACTCGGCCTTTGTAGTTATTGTTTTTAATTAAAAACAATAAAAAAACTCATTAATGTCTCGGTATTATGTCTAATTAAGTAACCGAAAGGTATAATACAAATTTGTATGTTCATTTGTAAACAATCATGGCGGCTGGAAATAAAGCAAACCTGCAAGAAAAGTATTTCTGATATAATGTCACTGCAACAAAAAACAACAACAAAGCTTTAAGGAACATAAAAATGGCGGTAAGAAGTCAAAAGGGACATGCAAGTATAACGTTAGAGAGATAGCATGACGATGACACAGAAGAAACACCTAAGAATGACGTCACAAGCCGATATACTGCAATTTTTGAAAATTTTTAGGAGGATAGGAAGCTGTGTGACGGACCATGCAGTATGGCTAAATTTCCACTCTGTTTTAAATCAGGCCATTTTACAATTTTACACCAGAAGTTAAAAGTATGGAAATAATATTTTCTGCCTGTTCTATAGACTACTCCTCTTCCAGGATTGTAAATAATTTATGCTGACTTCATAAAACTTACTGATCTTCTCAAAGAAATCTTCCTTCTGAATTTCAGCATTGATACTAATCCTTACGTAACTGCTGCTGTTTTAAAAAATAACACCAGAGATGTATTAAAGTGGTGCGACTATGTCACTGGTTGCCAAGCCAAGGAACACCAAACTGACTTAATGACCCTAAGTTCATATACATTTTATAAAAATTTATCAGATAAATTTTAACTTCAATTTTTAAAGAATCTAATATCCTTCCATTATCCTTTAGTCAATCCTTGTATGTTATTCTTTACTATAATACAAGCCTCTATTGCTATGTGTAGAGAGTGAAAAGCTAACAGAGGCATGATATGATACTCCAAGTCAGGAAATTAGGTAAATACACATTTACTCCATTTTAAATGAATGAACTTAATTCAAACCTGCAGCCAAGTTAGCCAGAGTGTGGGGCTCCAGTTGCCCTAGCATCCAACGATTTATCTCTCTATATATATAGAACAATAATAACACAATGTTAAAATATTGAAAATTATTAAAAATTATATACAAATATATATCATCATTTCAGCCGTTGTCAATCCGCTGCAGGATAAAGGCCTCCTCTGCATCTTTCCAACGAAGTCGATCTTGTGCATTTTGCTGCCACTTGTGCCCAATATATTTAATTATTTCATCCACCCATCTCGTCTTTGGCCTTTTCCTTGGGCGTGTGGTGTCCAGTGGGATCCATTCTAGGATGTTTTTGGTCCATCTGTTGTCAGTTCTTCTAGCAATATGGGCTGCCCACTTCCATTTCAAACTTTTTACCTTCGCAATGATATCACAAACTTTTGTTTGATCTCTTATCCAACTGAAGGTCTTTCGATCTCGTCGCGTGATACCAAGCATCTGCCGTTCCATGTTCCTTTGTACCACTCGTAACTTTTGGATACCTTTGGCAGTCAATGTCCATGTCTCACTACCATAAGTCAGAACAGGTAGGATGCATTGATCGAAAACTTTCCTCTGTAAAGAAATAGGGAGCTTTTTTTTAAAAATTATTTGTAGCCGGTAGAATGCTTGCCAGCTAAGCTTGATACGACGTTCGATCTCTTGATTTATGTCGCCTTTCATCGTAATTCGTTGACCAAGGTAAATGTAATTTTCAGCTTGCTCTATTTCTTCTCCCAAAACAAAGATTTTCTTAGTTTGTATAAACTTATTAAACATGATCATGCTTTTCTTCAAGTTGATTTTTAAGCCAGATGTTTCTCCTTTCATTCTGAGATCTTCAATGAGTCTTTGGAGCTCTTCTGGATCTTTTGCGAAAACACGATGTCGTCGGAGAATCTTAGATGGTTTAAATATGCTCCGTTGATTTTTAAGCCCTTTTGATCCCAGTGTAATTTACAAATATATATATATGTATAAACTATTTTTACATAATTTTTCCTCTCCCACCCAATTATCTTTCTATAAAATTTAAAATATGAACTTTGATGTATGCTCGTATTACAGTATTTGTAGCTTCAGTGAAAAGGGAAAAAAAAAGCATTCAGAAGAGGGTTTAATTTATTTGGATTTATAGTGACATGCTGTCTGATTTCTGTACTTTATAATAATTATTACATACTCGTGAGACCCTGGGCACCCTGTGCCTGATATGCCTTAGTTGCCCCTTCATCGTAGTTACAGGTGTAACGTAATTGACTGTACAGCCAGGGGTGATTGTGCTCTGGGATTTCTGGGAATTTCAACTTGTTTCTTCTAGGATTTCTGTTTACAAAGTTACAAAAATTTCTCCCCTATAATTTTTTACATTCCTTTGGAATATTGTGCTTTTCAGGGAATTTTCTGGTATATTCAGGAAATCTGGTTTGGATTTACAATCACTCCTGTGTACAGAAAACATTCCAGATTATTGAAACTCATGTAAGGCTTTAATTTTTATATTAGAACAATTTATTAATTGGCTCATCAGAAAAAGTACTTGTTGTTTAGTTACATGTTATTTGTTGTAAGGAAATTTCAATCGTTAGCCTGGCTTTCCACCTTGTAATATAATAATATTCAGTAACCTATTGAGAAGATCCCTTAAAAAAATGTACCATAAAAAGTATTATTTTGTAAACAATATTAATATTTAGTTGGGTAGGGAGGTGTTAAATTTCGGGTTCACACCGGGCACCATATGAGCGAGATACGTCTGTGAATTGCACAAATTTATTTTTAAAATTTCCTTTATTTTATAATTCAAAATATTTTATTAACACCTCTGTTGGGAGTATGGGCAGTTTCCAATCCTAACAAACATAGCTCTTCTTGTTAGTCAGTAATTTAAAAAGTACATATTAATCTATATTTAATCCTTTCCAAGTTATAACATGTAATGAAAACCTTAAGTGCATAGGTAAAAAATTCAGTAACATATTCTTAAGAATTGAATAGTAATTTTTCAAATGAAGTATTTTTCTTTTTAATTTTGTGACTATTTTATTCACCTCATTTAGGACTATATGGTGGAATTTAGGTACCATCGGAGCACTTTAGAGTTTTGCAGTCTCCATTTTAAACCTGAGGATTATAAAGAGGGAAAAATGAAAAACCTAAAATTAAACACCATACGAAGTGTATTCGATGGCTATCCAAAGTATATGCGGCCTCAAACTAAAGTTCCAAGACAAAAAGTGAAAAGACCTAAAGCAATTTCTAGGAAAGAAAAAATTGTACAAAAAAACGAAGATCCTGTTTTAAATGAGTCGATGGGATTTGAAAACTTTCCTTCTCAGTGTACAAAAGCAGCAGAGTCACACGTTTGTGAACATGATCTATCCATTGCTACTCGTTTCACAAGTTTAGAAGATTATTCATATCAACCAACTAAATGTCTGAAAATTGAATCAGCGCAGGACCCTCCAGTTATTTTTGATTGTCCCCTAAGCATCTTAACAAATGTTGCGTGTTCGAAACAAAAAATAAGGATTAATGATTTGGATGAAACTAATATTAATGAAGACAAATCAAGTGCCTCCTCAAAAACCTAAAAATTCAAAACGTATCTGAATGTAATTTATCCACTGCATCTGTCCAAACAAGGGTAACATTAAAAAAGTTATCTATACAACATAAAAGAATTCCACCTCTGCAAAAATGTAGTTAAAGAATACGAAGGAATGTGAAAGCATTACAGAGTAAAAATAAGGTATTAAAACAAAAATTACTATTTGTTGAACAGAAAATCAATGCAACAAATATCATGGAAGTTGGATCAGGTGCTGCACAAAGTTCATCAAAAGCTATTTTTCTCTTGGAGCAGTTGTTGACCTATGGCAAAAAGTAAAAGAAACAACGGCATGAAATAGTTGTAAAGCATTTTGCCCACTTGCATAGTAGGTTTCCTAGTGGCAAGGGTGGATCCACCGAGGGGCAGATTGCCCTCACTCTCACCAGCGTTAAACAGAGCTGAGCAAAATGCTTAGAAATATGTATTTCCGATACAAAATACTTTAAATTTTTTTTTTATACAAAATACTTAAAATTTTGTATTTTTGATACAAAACATATTTTAAAATACTTCTCGAAAATACAAATTACATTTGCCAAACTTGCTTTTTTTTTTTTTACTTGTCGTTAATGAACTTGGGCAGCCTAAGTTAGGCATAATAATTTCATTATCTTAACTATGTTATCATAATTTTATAGTAATGTGTAATCACATAATTCCACAGTATGTCACCATCATTTCACATTATTTGTGAATTCACACTTAAAATTGTAAAAATAGTTGATAAGAAATGAAATCAATTTTTTTAGTTCTTTTTGCCATAAGACTAACTATATGCGCATATAATTAGCATATAGTTATACAGCATATAATTAGTCTCATGAACAAATATATATCTGGTGGCGAATCAAAGGTTACGAGCACTCTGAGAAAAGAGACACTAACATTAGGACGATTTGTTTTTTAAGGGAGCAGGGAGAGCAAAGGGCCCCTTGATTTAACAAGGATTTAAAAGCAAAAAGTCTTATGTTTTTGTCCCTGATTATAATAGTAAAAAATTAATTATTTAAAAAAAAATCATTTAAAAATAAATTGAAAAAGCATAGCAAAATACTGAATAAAGTACGATATTCGTCAGTGACATTCATGTCAAAGTTAGCGATGTAGTCAGTGCCGTATTTATAAACGGGCAAGTTGCACACTTGCCCAGGGTGCAAACGGTGGCAGATTTTTTTTTAATTGCAATTTACCGTAGAATTCTGCCAATTAGCTCTCCTCGAGAAGGCACCCTCCGCTCTTTTTCCTAATTCTAAAAAATTGCATGAAACAACCCCCACCTCCCAAGGGCAGATCCAGGAAAGGGGCATGCATCCCACTAAGAATAATAAATTTATATTAGAAATGATTATCTTCAAGTAAAACTAAACTGTGTGGTACTTCAGGTTGCAGCCCTTCTACTTCCAACAGGTACAGCTTCTGCAACAAAATCAAGCCTTCCATGGGTTCAAGAAAAATTATAGTTCCCCGTTATAGGTCACCACAAAGCTCTGTTCCTGGTGCACAGTAGACCATCCTTCCTCAACAGAACCTTCCCACGGCATACCTGCTTTCACCCCTATCGTTTGGTTATCTTTTTAACTGTTATTTCACCTTCAGCAGGTGCCGATACCACTCTGCCAGCAGTGTACGAATGGAATTGAAGAAATCATAGAACATGTCCCACTGCACTGCTCAGCATATAGCCTCTTTCACAGGAACCTCTTCTCCACTTGCAGGGAGCTTGGCCTCTAAGTCTCACCTGGCCCAAAGGACCTGCTCACTGCTTACCACTGTCCTCACTGTTTCCAGTGTCTAGCTTTTTCAATGCTCCTCCGCTTCTTCATCAGCATGGGGTGCTTTTTTTGTAGTCCTTGTTGCCTTCTCTTTCCTTTATCTTAATTTGTGTTATCCTGAACTGCTTTTACTCATCAGAATACTTTGGTTTATGGGCAAGCATTGCATGAGCAGCTCCTTTTTTCCCACTGTACGTTTGATGGACCTTGAGAAATGGGCTCGCCACTGTACACTAATGGATTGAACACAACATAAGTCTTCCGACTGCATCTCTAATGATAGCCTCTCCCTCCCCCCACTTGGGAATCTAGTCCCTAATCTATATCTTTTGGACTTTGTCCAATCCTTCCTGGAAATACAGGGCCTCTAGCTAGTTCAGCAAACTTTTTTATATTGTTAGCAATTTTTTTTTAATTGCACAGTTAATGACGACCATGCCGGTCCCTAAAAAAGTAGGTCCTGGACATTTGTCTATGCAATAATCCAACCCTGTATAGGACTATGTGAATTAATAAAAAATTGTGTCCGATAAGTTGGAAATAAACAAGAGCAGTAAGCAATATCTTGTCAAGAACAGATAGATAATCTGTTGCAGACATCAAACTATGATCCAGATCATGTGAAAGTTAGGCGATGGGCAGAACTCTGTATTCCCAGAATGGATGGATCGTCTGTAGGTGGTACGTCAAAAAAAGAATCACTTACTAAATTGTTGAAAAGGAAATGGGAATGTAAATACCTTCTAAATTTAGATGATGTTGTGGTAATCAATGTCACTGGTACATGGAATTATAGGTCCCAAGAAAATAAGCCAAAAAAAAAAAAAAAAAAAATTTTTTTTTTTTGCAATACCATAATAGTTTCATTGGCAGCACATTCCTTTTGGGGCAGGTAGATATATATCCAGACATGATTCAGATTCTTATGTCTTTGAGCATCGGTGTGAGTAGCCTCAAGGTTTAGGGAAGGCAAAGGCACCCACCCCAATGCCTTGCACATAATATTCATTTGTGAATTTCGTTTAAGTAGAGGGAGTTTTTTCGAGAGAGAGCTGAGGCCTCGCTTCTAGTTATGTCAATGATTTTGAGTCACATATGATTCCCCATTCATGTCTTATTAAACGTAATTTCTACATATCGTCGTTGTGTGAAAAGTAAATGGAAAAGGTGGCCATAATCCGCTGAACGGTTCCAGTACCAGGATGCTCTAAATAGGTCAAGTTTAATTATAACCACCCTGTACTTACACTTACTCAGTTAAGATAAGCAGAAATTTCGTCTGTGGTGAGGTTTTCCTAGACTTAATACAGCACCAATGATAGCCGTGGGAAAATTTCAATTTGCGTATGGTTCCCAAAGATTTTTCAGCACTGTTATCCTACCTTCATCAGTGAGGTTAGATTTCTTCACATAAGTAAAAATATCTGCAGTCAGAATTTTCACTTCAACTGTGTTTGATATTAGGTTTTGCTCTACCTTTACCTCTTACAAAGTTGTTTGAAGACTTCTATTGCTTTTCTCAAGAGCAATGTTACAAGAGTTCAGGGAAATGTCGTTGGGATCCTCACTATTTTCAATCTTACTTTAAAAGAAGAAATGACCAGTGTCTATTTGAGTAATAATTTTTCGCTTTGTTAGTCCAAGAGGGGGGCAGGCCCCCTCAGTGGGTGTACCACTGGTGGAGTCAAGCCTCAAAGGACAAGCTGCCTACTCTGAGGAAGTGTAAGAATAAAACAGATCGACCAATTTAGATGTTTCAAAGAAGGGTGGTACAAGCTCAAAATATAAGGTTTGATGGAGAGGGAGTCAATGACGGACACAGACTTTCATTTGGGGGGTCAAGGACAGAATTTGCCATGGTCTTGGAATAACACCCTTCATTTATCATGAAAGTTGGAATTTTTTACAGTGAAAAAATATATTTTGGGGGTCATGACCCCTGTGACCACCCCCTGTGCTTGCCCTTGGAGGAAGTGAAGGATGAGAAAAGGAATTACCAAGTGCGAATGGAGATTTCTGCAGCTGTTAAGAGTCTAACGATTCCTCAAATGCTGAACTCCAGTATCAACAGCATGGATAGGTTACAAGACTAGGTCCTCATAGAGGGCGAACATAAAGTCTAATAGCCTCTAAATGTTGTAGAATTAGAGGCATTGACATGTAAAAGACACCCTTCATTCCTATCAAAAGAAGATACTTTAATAAAGAGAACAGACTCAGATACACAGAAGGAATTCCAGCTCGTTTGTGGTTTTACGGCTCAAGGACTACAGTGGTCATGCTGTGCAGCGACCAACTGTTTTCCGAGGAATCCAAACCTCTGGACCTACAATTTTCCGAGGAATACGAACCTCTTGGACCTACAATTTTCCGAGGAATCTGAACTTCTTGGACCTACAGTTTTCCGAGGAATCTGAACCTCTTAAGGCCTAGGGAACCAAACCCCGGACCAAAGTGAGCAGTGCGATCTTTATGAGATCTTTGAGTAAGCATTTTTTGCACCATTGGGAGTCAAACCTGGGTTAATGGCACACAACATGTTACCACACCATGCCACTGCAGAGCAGGAATTCCAGCCACATGAAGAAAAAGACAGAGATGTTAATGTTCCCAGGTAATATAGTATTCCCCAGTGAGACGACCAAAGTGTAAACTAAATTCTCTGAAAAATCTTTACGTTTAAGGAGAGTAAGCACTCAAAAAGAGTAATAACATCTTCAGTGCATACTAAAAAAAAAAAAGTATTGGAACAGAAATCTTTAAATAGTTTTACATCATATCTGAAATATGTTTAATATATGTGCTTTTTCAATAAATTAAAGATTGCCTTAATATAGTCGAAGTTTTATAAAAACCTGTCCCCTGGGAAAACTTTATCTCAGGTCAACACCAAAAAGCGTAACCTAAAAACAGTTTGAGATCAACACGAAGGGAAAATATTACAAAATCAGTAGGTTCCGAATTTTGCAGTGCAATACTGAAATGCCTTTGACCATTTTATTAGAAGTATTTGATATAAGTTAAATAAAGGTATTTAATTAAGACTGATGTTAATAAATTCTCTTGTATATCATTATTTTAAAAGTCTTTTATATAAGTATATGATGTCACACACACATCAGGTTGTGCAAATAGGCAGTCAATGCCATAAATGTATACTAATAAACATTATGGAGACACCTCGAACAAAGTAGATGAAACGAAATGTTTATTTTTTGCATTTCGCAATTACATAATTTGAATTCTAAAATTTATACGATCTGCACTTCAAGTTTATACAAGTTAGCTAGGATACGACCAATAACAGAATGTTACTTCTGAGTCAAAGTTTCCATTGGCATTGGAGAAAAAAAAAATTCCCTAGCTAATTGCAAACAAAACTTTGAATTGAATTTCAGTTTCGTGAAAAATATCTCCACATTCACGTGAAATTTAGCTTTCAGAAAAGGAATCGGGGAAGGTTTTTCCTGGCTTTACTAAATTATCCCATTTTCCCTGACAATGCCGCGTCTTGTGCAGGAACTCTGCATAAATTTTATGATCTAAATTCACTCAGACAGCAGTTATAACCATTGGGGCTTCGTTGTTTTAAAGGGGCAAGGGCTTGCTGTGGCAGGACCTACAATTTTTCAAGGAATATGAACTTCCACCATATAGAAACTAAACCTCAGTTTACATTCTGCAATGTCATTAAAATCTGATTCTGGTTAATAGTACAAAAGATGAACACGTTTCCTTTATACCATATGGTTCCCATGGTCCTTGAATTTTTTTGCCAAGTCAGGGCCCTTGAAAAGTACTTGAAAACTGCCAAAAATGTGGTTGGTCCTTGAAAAGTTCTTGAATGTTTCCCAAAACCTTTTTTCAAGTTTTGGCAAAAGAAAAAAAAAAAAGGGGGGTATTTCCCAGACTAACAATGTAAGGTCCTTAAAAAAATTATGCAGTCCTTGAATTTCATCAGGACAAAAGAGTGGGAACCACGTACCACCATAGGACTAGAAAATCCTTTGAACAAGGTAGGTGCATAAATTTTTTTCTTACATCCCAGGATTGTACAACGTATCTAGAATGAGATCAATTATTAAATATGACTTCTGAACCAAAACATATTTAAACTCAATTCTGCTTGTGGTGAATCAAATCCAGTGTGCTTGAAACGGGGTCCCCATTAACACTGGAGAAAAAAAATTCCCGGACCTTTTAAGAAATATTTCCTGACCAATCACAAACTTTCAACTACATTTCGGTTGCTGGGAAAATGGCCTCATGTTCACGGAAGATTTAGTTATTCAAAATAGAAGCCAACGTTTTCCCCTTGATCTTTAGGCACAATTTCAAACTCCCTGACGATTCCAGGTTCTGTAGAAATCCTGTTGAAAGCTATGATCATAAGCACAAAAAAAGAGGATAAAAGCAGGTTAATGTTTATTCGTGTTTTGCGGTGAGATAGCTAAATTCATATTGCATCAGCTTCGGACTCGGGAGTCACAGAATACCTAGGCTGTTAACGAAGTTGCCCCCTCCCCCCACTTTGGGAGTATTTGAGTACTATGTAAGCACCTTTGGGGGTTGCTGTTGTGCTTATTTTCCTATGTTAGCCAATGTTAATTTTTGCTTACCAGGAGGGAGGGGGGTATAAAATGGCCAAAATATTGCTTATGTAATACTTGAACTCTCCCTTTTTTGTAATATTAAAAAAAAAATCTTTTACCCTTTGTTTATTTAATATACTTTGTTAAGAAGGTTGATAAAAAAAGTGGGGAGAGCCTTTGGTGCCAAGGCCCACTACGAAGCTGGGATCCTAGGCGTCTGCCTAGGTAGAAGTCTGGTGCTGACCAGAACCTAGTTTTCTGAAGAATTCAAATCTCTTTTGCCTAGGATATCAACCCGGTACCACTGGAATTAAACTTAGGTTAATGGTATGACAGACAAACACTTTGCCCCCGTACTGCTAAACTGGTTAACAAAATCGTTTCTTGCATTGCTGGCTCAACGTATTGACAACACGGCACTATGGCTCTTTCCAGGCAGGTGGGTATATTTTGAATATGGTTCTATTTACTCAGTCTTTGTGATTACACACAGACACAATGTTTCAAATTTTTCATTGCTTGCAACGATTAATACAACTATGCTATATGCCCATTCGTGATTAAGGAAATACCCAATAACTCAACAAAACTGTGTTGGGTGGGTGGGCAAGGAACAACTAGGGGGATATACCTGTTAATAACATGTGGAGAACCTTCACCAATCCATGAATTGTTAAAATGCATAGCATTATATTTAAGCACTATTCGTTTATTGTCGTGGATGAGACCTTTTACCCCACGTTTCTCTCAAACATAGAAGCATCCCCGATGCATTGGTTTTATAC
Source organism: Dysdera silvatica (assembly GCA_006491805.2). NCBI lineage: Eukaryota > Metazoa > Arthropoda > Arachnida > Araneae > Dysderidae > Dysdera > Dysdera silvatica. Next base: position 42,371,883 of record QLNU02015270.1, read on the forward strand.
TCACCATGTTAGGCAGGCAGTTCAGCGAGTTGTTACTCTCTTCTCTTTCATTCTTCTGTGTTCATGAAATTTAAACCTGAAATTAATTTCACAAACAAAATTGTTCACTTACTGCACCTACACCAACGTGGAGACAGGGCAGGTTATTGGCTTGGCCTGTTCCTCACATCTTTATCATCATTTACTGTACGTTCTTCATCTACTGAAGCGTTTCTAAAGATGTCTTGCGTTGCATTCCCAGGCTTTATTCTAGTAGGAACGAATGTCATATGGCGAAAGATTGGCTAAGATCATACTATACAAGAACCAAGCTGCTAGCCGGGATTATCTGAAACTTGTCATCTAAGGAATGACACCCTATGGTTCAGTATGAAATGACAAGCACCGACTGCTATTTGAATTCAAACTCTGATTTTTTGCATAGTAAACAAAGATATTACCCCCCCCCCCCCTCCCCCATAGGATATACAACAGAACTATATTTCGTTTGAAATATATACATGTAAAAAACAGTAACAGCCTTAAGAAAAAAGTATTGTCAATATCAATAACAAAAATTTTAATTTAAAAACAATTTGTTCCTATGCTTACTGAAGTGCATTTCTCATTTGCTTTAAAAACGTTAAAAGTTTTGAGGTCACATGCATGAGTTTAAGGTGAGACTAACGTTCAACACGACCTCAGAAAATGTATGAGAAATAGCCATATCTTACGTAAATTCACGTTCATTTAATGCAAGGTTTGATAATTATTGTAAAAAAGCATCTTTTGCTGGTTTAGTTTCAGGTCTCATGTTAATTACATTATCTTGGGACATGACAATTTAACGAGATCTTCAAATTACAATAATCGCCCATGTCTTATCCAGATTTGACCATGGAATTTAATGGGGTGGCATAGTTTGTTACTATATTACAAGGACAAAATGCAAAACCACACTTGGAGGTTAAAATTGGAAAATATTTCCTCGTGGGAAAATGGAAATCCTGGAATAGTTATTAAATATTCTGAGACAATGGTTCTCAAATGTTTGATCCTATCACATCAGCATAGTTTTCAAAATTATTAGAGTTGGGGTGGGGGCGGGCTTGAGCTCCATGGGTCCATATACTATGGGATCCTTTTTTTATCATGCCCATCCCATAGAACACCCTCTATAAATACTGTTCAAGAAAACCTAAAGGACTGTTAGTTATCATTGTTTGGACATAAAAACAAGCAATAAATCAGCACTAAAAGGTAAATGAAGTTGTAGGATATTGATTATGGGTCGTTAACTCTAAGTTGTTGTCATTTGTGGGGGATTACAGGATTTACACATTTCCTTGGAACTTTCGGCAATGTTTTGCTGAGTGCCTCAAAGGTCATTGTACAGGGTGTCTACTCAAATTCTATTTCAAACTTCCCTGACTTTTCCAGACCAATCGATTTCCAGTCGCTAATTACAGTAAACAACACACAATGCACTAAAATTTGCCCAATCAAAGCAAGTTTCAAGGCCATAAAATCGATTAATGCAAAGCCCAAAGCCATTTATAACTCAATTATAGTGAATTTACAAATTCAAAAACTGCATTAAAAAAAACATTTTTTTTTTTAACACTAAAAACTTGCATTAATTAAATATTTATAACATTTTCATTCGGCCCTTTTTGTATTTATTATAAAAGCATTTAACTATATAATTGCAAAGCTGATGCTTCATCTTCTATTCCATTTAAAGTGTGTATGACTATACAAGGGGCGGTCAATAAGGATCCCCACCTCGACCCACCAGACTTTTGTAGGAGACTGAATGAGCATGCATCATAATATATCTCCATAGGTAATGCAGTAATTTGCAGCTCTGAACTACCAACAGTTTTCCTTTCCCAAGGTCAAGTCATGGCTTCTGACTTCTACAAATGAGGTCGTAACAGCTGCATAAAGCGATAGGAGAAGTGTGTGGTTCTTGGTGATAGCTATATCAAGGACTAATAACTGTGCCAAGTTGAGTTTGTCTTAGTCCACGGGAAGTAGGTCAGGGGAAATCTTTATTGAACGCCCCTTGTATATAAGGGAGAGAAGATTTGTATGATCAAAATCCCTTACAGATTGGATAATTTAGCTAAAAACTTTTTTTTTCCAAGTTTTAGTTACATATTTGGCAAACATTTTCTCCTGAGAAATATATAGGCTTAATAATTTTATATAAATTATATTAGTTTTGGTGCAAAATGGTAACTTTTGGAAGAAGTTTAGTCAAAAGTACAAGTTTTTCAAATTTTTCAGTAGGTAATGTGGTATGAAAAGCACAGTTCAGGAAAATTATTTTAATAAGTTATTTATTATAACAATGAATTTCCAATTTCCCTGACTTGGGCCTTTGTATTTCAAATTTCCCTGACTTTTCCAGTTGAGTAGACACCCTGATTGTAGAAAACATACTGAGAAACACTGTTTAAACACAGGAATTAATTTCTGTCGCATTCACGATTTAGATCAAAACCTATTTCTGACTTATAAGAATCTTTGATAATGTTAAAATTGATGACTATGCTCAGAGTTGGATTTGAACGGGCAACTCTGAGTTCTTGTACCAGACAGAATTCTGTACGTTAGGCTACTGACAACCACCATGCAC
>QLNU02015270.1:42390967-42431994 GCA_006491805.2 Dysdera silvatica
AAGACGCAGCATGAAAGTGGGCTTAACACGCAAACGATTTTTTTTATTCTTCTCGGAGTTAGTTAAGCCTAAAAAATATTTCCTCTTCTTCTCGCATTGCTTACAATTTAATTTTTGGTTCGCTTGTTATTCCTGTGCGAGATTGCGAGGAATTTTTTCAATTCATTCATCCGAGAAACAAATAATGTCTTAAATTTGCATAATCAGAACTTGATTCTATTGTGTGTAGGTTACTAATTTTGGTATTTCCATTGACGGTCATCACGTCATCATCATTCAAATTTAAATTTCAGTTATAGCCGATAGGGGATTCGAAAGAACCTAATTCTAAAACAGCTGAAAATGTCAGGATCCATTCTTCGTGCTATATGGAATGAAATCCCAACGTCCCTCACAATTCCATGTTGGCTTCCTTTTAACATGGTGATCAAAAATGGCCGTCGTGCAGTGAAAGCCGTTTCCGATTTACTCGTGCATCTCGAAAACGAATCACGGTTTCTCAATCGTGAATATCCAGAGTGAATTCCTCAGAACATCTTCTTTAAATGTTGTCTCATTACACTTTTCCATAAAATCGTGTTCATGGTATATTATTTACCTTCAATTTTTGAAACAAAATTCTGTGAAACTGCATTTCTGTGAGTCATGTAACTTTTAAACTTTAAGAAGTATGTAAAAATGCGGCCTTTTATGTACAACCGCACGTTTAGTGATTCGCGTTTAAAAAACTTACCAAAATCGGATGAAAATTTTCTGAGATATTCAACTTTCGTTGATAGGAAGTCATCAAAGTACCATAGGTAGGTTTATCATTTAATTGCTTTCAACAAGAAAGGAGGTACAAATCCAAGGGTGGATCCAGCGAGGGGTGGAGGGGGCGATTGCCCCCCCCTCAGGGTTAAATAGGACAAAAATAAAGACGATGAAGAATATTTTATGTGTTGTTTGTTAAGACTGTAATAACAAAAAGTCTTACACTGGCTTCCAAAGCCTCCAAGTCTTGAAGAAATGCGATTCAGACGTTTCTCCACGAATTTACAAGCTTTTCGCTCTTCAAACTATGTTTTCAGTAAGTCTTGCTTCAGCAGAACGTAGTTTTTTATCCTTGAAGCGCCGTTAAACTTGGCTTCGAACGCGGATGACAGAAGAGACTTTTAATACACACCCATAGAGACATTCATATTGATGTAAATAGTGAGTGACAGATTTTCAAAGAAACCAAGATGGCTTGATTTCGCACTATAAACTTCAAATTTTTTAAAAAGTTGCTTGTTATAAAAAAAGTAAAATAATTACAATGTTTTTATAGTTTAAATTTAAACTTGTTCTATTAATTACATTGTAAATTATCGTTTTGGTTATTGTATATGTCTCCTTTACTAGCTTATCCTTCTGTCATACTTGACTATAATCTACCCTAAACCATATAGTTTAATTAAAGAAAAGCCCATCTTTAATTCATTGTCTTAAATTAAATATTTTGGTGAAGATAAAGGAAGGCTAGTAATATAACAACATTTACCTAAACTATTTAATAGTCCAAAACTAAAACTTTTCCTGGTGAGGGCCCCGAAACGGACTCCCCCTTAATAACATCTTGGATCAGCCCTTGTACAATCAGAAAAGCAACCGATTTAATCCACTAATCTATGAAACGTATGTTCCACATATTAGTATGTTATAGTAGTAATTTCGAGAAAAAATGATTATTAGTTTCTAATATTTCGTGAAGATATTTGGTAAGAATTTTTTTATGATTCGCGTAAGGATATGTAAAAATTTATTGTGTCTCAGAGAGGCAATATTTTACTTTTGAAGTTTTTAGTCATGTCTCCTCCTTAACCAAATATATATGTGACATTAGTGATGGCGATGACATATTATACACCGAAAAAGCTATTAACTGGGTATTAAAACTTTTTAAATGCGATAATTTGTTGTGATTACTCTCTATTTATAAATAGGTACTTAATATCATGGAGAACTTACAAATAAGTGTTCAGTATTACAACAAAAATATAAATAAGTGTTGTAATCACATTTACAACACACAGATTGAATTCTTATTTCGAAAACTTATATGTACTAAAAAATTAGAGAACCGAAAACTTACGTTAGTACGAGGGTTGGGGGAGGAAGAAAGGGCAGGCATTCGCTTATTTTTTCCTTACAAAGGGAGGGGGGGGGGTATGATATGGTCAGAAATGTGCTTACGTAATACTTGAACGGCACCTTATGCGTTGAATCTCCCTAACCCCTCAACCCCTGAAACGCAAGAGAAAAGATGAAAAGGAAAACAGCATTGGTAAGTTGTATTTCTAGGGGCAAAAATGTGTGTGCAATGCCCTATTCCTGGACACACGAGCCTTCACCGTTTCAGTACGTTATAAGAATTATACATAATAAGTCTATGGTATATTAAAGTACTGGTGTAAAAATGATGAATGGATACATTTATACAGAATCTTTCTGAGCATATTCTTTTTTTTTTTTTTTCACAGCATTCTTCTACATTCGGCTGCATAGACATTTCTAAGGCAATTAGGTGAAGTCATAAAATGCAATATCCGTAATTCTGTTCTTCAACGTTTATTATTAATAAGGCCCGGATTTTCATACATGAAATTGAGCCCAAATAATATGCAAATATGTTCAAAATTATTGCAAAATATGCACGAGATTGTGCAGAAATGAGCAAGTGCATAGAAATTTGGACCCTACTCATAAGCGATGTTTCGAAATGTATAAAATGACAATTTATTGAAACAGTGCAAGTGTTCTTGAAATTATTGCATAACATATATACTGAAATGCATAAAAAATATCACCTTGTTATGTCCTTGGATATTATGCACAAAATTAATACAAAATACACACCAAAATGTATGAAATACGTACGGAGACATGATTGAAAATATGGCATCGTAGGCATTGGTTTGGTCCAATGACGCCGACAGGGTTAAATCGGGGGGGGGTCAAAGGTTTTAAAAATTGGAAATTTTCAACATCACCTTCTTAATCTTACTTTTTTTAAAAGAAAATCGCAATATTAGGGGAGGGGAAATGGCCCTCCCTTGCCCATACCTGCCGGCGCCCATGGCTTGGGGTGGAAAATATTACACTTGGTCTTGACTTGGAAAGTATTACGCATATTGAGAAACATCGCCACAGAAATGTGAAGACTCATAAAATTATTTTTTTCTAACTTTAATATTATCTAATTATATCATTTACACTTGAAACATATTCTGTACCATTTTTTTTATTCTTATTTAAAAAAAAGGCCTTTTTTTAAAAAAAAGAAACATCGAATTAATCTAATTGATTGAATTACAAGCGGATTAGAAAAATACACACTTTTTGAAAATTTTGTGAGAAATATGAAGAAATACGCAAAAACATGCAGAAATATGCCAAAATATGAAAAATATGCAAACAAAGGCGAAGCATGCAGAAATATGCAAAATCATGCAAATACATAGAAACCCGGGCCCTAATAATTTGATTCAAGTGTTAATTTTAAACGTTTTCAATCGAACATTGCTCAGCTTTGACAATGTATAGCAATATATATGTTACACAAACCACATAGCAGAATCCTCCAAAGGGTCATTCCACGTCAAACCACCCAAAATTTTGATGATTCACAACCCGACCTCTTTAGATTTCCCTGAAAGTTTGCCGAATTGATGACCCAATGGATGATTGAAATATCCCAAATTTTAACTTTATCCGTCAAATAGATCAAATATGGCCAATGGTCAAAAGTTACTGAAATGGACCTGTTTTGGATTATCATGCTTTACAAAATTGACAATTTTTTTCGTTTTTAATCTACAAAGATAAAGGAGGTCACATTTGAATGAATTTTTAAAGATCTTTCTAATTACGTAATAAAGTAAGCATTATAAGCAGAACTTTTTTAAATAAAATGAAAAAAAAGTTTGATCTTGAATTTTTCAAAATAGGGTCATTTAATTTTTTTCCAAAATTGTGTGTTACGTAGCATAATACTTTACACATTTTTTTCAAAATTCCATGATAGGACCACTATGGATTCAAGAAATATTAAAAATATTCGACGCAAAGGTAAGACTTTATTCTTATGTATTGTGACCACTCATATTCCAGACTTGTCTATCATTATATGTTGCTGCCTGTTTTTTCATTACTATGTCTTTCATTAAATAATATACTAATCCTCGTTCAACTGAAAATTTTCAGAATTGCAATATTTATAATTTTGTAATTACACAAAAATAGGAGAAATTATTACTAGCAATAAAATAATTACATGTATATTTTTTCAACCATAGGGGCGTTAGTAAAGTACTAGTGCTCACTATAAATTCTGAAAAACAGCTGTAGAGCAGCTGTTTTTCAAAATTCATAATGAGCACTAGTACTTTACTAGCGCCCCTGCGCTTGATAAAATACATATGTAGTTATTTTATTCAGTGGCGTAACGGAAAGTCTCGGGGCCCCCGCAATAATTTTTGGCCCCATTTTACGAAAATTAATTTATATATGTAAGCTATATATGAAAAAAAAATGTATATAATTATAATATATATAGTGTTGTGTCTTCTATAAGAAATTAACCGGCGACGCATTCCAATATTTTAAACAGAACACATATCGATTAGTCACCGTTTCACGAAGTAGGGTTCTGATGCAAAGCGTATACTATAGCTTCAAAACTCGTCCAGATTTTATAATTTTCGGATGTTGAGTTCAATTTTAAAGGCAATAAAATCAGCTAAAGTAAATACGCGTAATGAGTTTGCCACAGTTGGAAACCGTTCATTTTATTTTATTTTTTACCTAAAGATTAAAAAAAATCCTTATTGACTGAAGAAATATTTTTTTATTTATAAATTTTATGGAAAATAAATGACAAAAGGGGAACTCCCTCTTTGCAGGGGTTTCGGAGGTTATAAGCAAGCTACTGATTTTATTGCTAGTAATCAGTTTCTCCTATTTTTATATAATTACAAAATTATAAATATTGTAATTCTGAAAATTTTCAGTTGAACAAGGATTAGTGTATATTATAAATATTGTAATTCTGCAAATTTTCAGTTGAACAAGGATTAGTATATATTATTAAATAATATATAAGCATTTTGCTGCTTTTTTCATTATTATGTCTTTCATTAAATTTTAATGAAAGACATAATAATGAAAAAAAAGCAGTAACGTGTAATAAAAGACAAGTCGGGAATATGAGAGGTCACAATGTGTAAGAATAAAGTCTTACTTTTGAGACGGATTTTTTTTAATATCTCTTGAACCCATAGAGATCCCATCACGAAATTTTGAGAAAAGGTGTATAATATCATGCTATATAATATATAATTTTTTGAAAAAAATAAAATGAAAACGTTTTGAAAAATTCAAAGTCAAACTTTTCATTTTATTTAAAACAATTCCGCTTATAATACTTAGTTTTATTATATATTTAGAAAGAACTTTAAAAAATCTTTCAAATGAGATCTCTTTCACTTTTATAGGTTAAAAACGAAAAAAGTTACAGTCAGTTTTGTGAAGCACGATAATCTAAAACAGGTCCATTTCAGTGACTTTTGACCTTTGACCATATGTGATCTATTTGACGGATGAAGTTAAAACTTGGAATATTTTCAAGCATCCACTGGGTCATCAATTCTACAAAATTTCAGGGAAATCTAAAAGAGTCAGTTAAGTAACGTTTAGTTTGACATGGAGACCTTAGAAGCAATGAGTAGACGGTTCTTTTCACAAATTTAGGTTGTGGGGTGTTCACTTTTTAACTCTTGCTCATGAGTTAACAGGCCCTGGTGAGGGCGATCCAATAAGAACATATTGTTACCGTCCGGGCCCTTGATATTTGCCCCCCCCTTCATGGGGGGCCCATATGGGGGCAGTAGGGACTTGATCCCCCCCCTCCCCTTGCCGTTCAGAAATTTGATTTTCCCTATCATTTACTTTCAAAAGTTTTACAGTCACATTTTAAAATAAGATACTTTTTAGCTCATTACTAATTGTCAAGCAGTATCAATTATTTTTGTAGCATTTTGGAATCTTGTACATTCACTAAAATTCTTGACAGCTATGAGAAGGAGGTTATCGATTTAGAAGAGGTAATTGAAGGAGAATTGAAAAGGGGGTAATAATTTTTCTTAGCCCACCCCTAGAAGTACTCATATCCCTCGAGCAAGCGCGCGGATTCGAGAAACGCGAGAATGTTGATTGTTTGGCTTTTTTATGGCGCAAGAGCATCTGGGCTATACTGCGCCAACGCGAGAATGTGCGCGGGGTGCTTTTCCCACCTAATCCTACTTATCCCACCTAATTATATATCACTATTTCATTAAAAACGTCCAATTTTACAGGGAACAATAAGTGGCATTTCCACTTTGTTACCCTACCCCAAAGATTGTGACTTTGAAGGCAACAGGAAAGAGTTTGGCCAGTTTCAGAAGCAAGGGTGGACGGTTCTTTTAACATATTGTAAGTTGTGGGGTGTGAAACATCCCGCGCGCCTGCTCGCGGGATATGGGCGCCCGTGCCTCTGCCCGCGCCATTTGCCAAGTCAATGTATTTTAAATAGTGCTGAAATTACGTTTGCATTCTCGTATTTTGTGGACGGTTCCTCTTTGAGCTTCTCGTCAGGGAATCATAGAAATCAGCTACAAATGCAGCAGCATCTGCGTAGTCGCGAACGCAGTGTAATATTGCGAAATATCCTCTCTCAGCGGAGCATCATTCCGAAACGTCCTGTCATCAATATTTGACCGCTGGTCAAAACGACGGTTTTAGAATAAATTAGGCCGAGCGAGATGACTTAGTCGGCGGTGCAAATGGACGCCATTACAGATACATCCTCATGGCAAACAACGTTTCAATTTGTCAGACTCAACTAATGGCAAAATATGAGAAACGAATGGGGGACGGAGGCCAGTGGCTCCTCTCATCAGATGGTATGGCAACCATGTGTGGATCCCCAGTCGTTGCGAAATCTGATTTCATTAAATTAATATAAATCGTCCGATACCCCTGAAAACATAATGAATCTCTTATTAATGTTTGAATAATCACGCTCTATGGAATCGTCTGGACTTCGCTTCACAAGACGTGAATTATTTCCGTTGCCAATTAGATATTAGCAAATTTTTGACGACATTAAAAATCTTCTAAATTTGTCTCATATCTTTAGCAGACTCTATTCTTTGTATCTTTCTCATATCTTTATTCGAAAACCACCTTCTGTAACCATTACATCGCCAGTGACTTTAAAAACAGAAATTGATTTAATCAATATTATGATTCATAGACAGGTTGGTAAAGAAATATTGCCCCTTCAAATGTACAGACAAAATATTATGAACAGGGCTGTCCTGAAGAAAATTGTTGAGAGTATGCAGTGTTGTCTTAATTAAAGAGTATTGAAATTGCGGGGTAACTCTGGACTTGGTGACCTCACAGCGCCGCGCTGACTGGCATTTGACTGGTCGTCTATCGTCTATCCAAGCCCAAGGTGGCAGTTGCCACTTTCATCAGTTTTTCATTCCTCTCCTGGTCGTACGCAGGATATTATTTTGAGGCTTGGGGGGGGGTTTCCTCATATCCTCCCATTCAAGTTTGTAAATGACTAGAAAAAAAAAAGGCTGAACTTTGTTGAAAGTTGCCCAAAAACCAGCAAATACGAAAACTTTTTTGAGATCTTGAGAGTACGCTGCGCCTACTTTGTGTTTCTTAAAATTTCTGAAGAATACTCGGTGCACACAGCGCGTTCCCCTTGGAAACAGCCCTGATTATAAAGCAAAAGAATTTTTACTAAACCCTAAACATTATACAATAAATTTTCGGAATCAAATGTAAAACTCCCTACTTACCTACTTAACATAGTGTTTCCCAACTTTTGCAGACCGCAGCCTCTTGACTCTCTACGGCCCGCGACAAGCCTCTACCATCGAGGAAAAGACATTTATATAATACGATGCGTTTAAATCAGTAATGTAGTCTCAAAACTATATAAAAAAAAATGCCTATCAAGCGTAAAATTAGATAGTTGACGAAGGTTTAGATAATTGAGATAGTTTTAATTGATAGTTAGGTAGATAGCTGATAGGACCTTTGTGACGTAAGGTCGGCAAAGGACATGTTCCTTCAAGCTATATAACAAGCGAAGAAAATGTAAAGGGCAAAAGCGAAGAGTATCAATAGAAGGTCGAGTCTATTTCGCAAATTTGCCGCCAGCATATCTGAAGCTGATCTTTAATATGTTTGTTTGTTTGGATTTTTTATGGCGCAAGAGCATCTGGGCTATACTGCGCCAGATCTTCAATCAGTAACGATGACCGTAACGATTTTGAAACTGACACGGTTGACATCATTTGAGTTCACTCCTGTCGATTTCTGACGAAGAACGACACGTTCTGCCCAACATCAAAACCCAAACTCCACAACATTATTACTGACATTTCTGTTACATTCATTTTTAGTAAGCATGTAGGCTGTTTTTTGCTTGAGTTTCACGGCGCAAGGACAACGACAGTCTTGCTGCGCTGGAAGCATATAGGAAAACTTTAAAAATAATGAATGAAAACTAAAAAATATGGCGGCGTGTTCAGGAGGGATAATATCACGTATTCTGGTTATGTTATAAAAATGTTGTGTGGCGGCCCCAGTTTTAAAAGGCGGGTGGCCTTACGGTAGCGACACGTCCTAGTGTGTCGTTATGCCCGGTTCGATTCCCAAAAGTGCCTTAAAAAGAACTCTTACCGACTAACTACACACTGTAGTTCGGAGATTGATCTTTAGGCTTTAAGAAATTTGGATGCCTCGGAAAACCGTCGGTCCTTGCTCTGTTCTTGCGCCACAAAGCCTTCCTGTCTTTGGCCTTTACTATCCTTGCACCACAAGCAAACAAATGAAAACTGGGCCCCTTCCCTCTGAAACCATTCCTGATAAAAAGGTAAGTTACTGCTACCCCCTTCTTCTCGGAAATGACGCTTTCGCCGTTCCCCAAAATTTACTCAATTCTTCATAGTAAGATAACTGTCACTTAGATTTTCACCTGAAAGGACCCCTTGATTGCACGACAATCGCGTCCTGGTGGGCGACAGCGATTTTCTCTGTCCCTCCTGCTGCCTTCCAACCGTTTTAAAGCCACATAATCGAAAAGCCACCACTTTTCTTTGGGGAAAGACTTGCTTTTAAACGACATTAAGATAGTCCTCCCGCTGCGAGACAATGACTATCTGGCTTCTGGGATCAGGAAGGCGCGCCAATGCAAGAAGATTGTATCTAGATGAGCTGGGCAGGCGTCAATTAGGATTGGAGAAAGCAAACAATCTTTAGCAGCAGTTTGAAAGATTGCGTTTTTATAGCTTTTATTCTGTTTGACATGGTGCTTGTCACATCGCCAACATGTCGCCAAACAACGCCAGGGTTTAGTGGAAATTATTATGTTTACCTGCGGTCTTCGAAGACCTGAGTGGGGAGGCTTTCACCAAGGGTGGACTGGGCCGTTGACAGCGGCCCGGGCGTTTTTGTATTTCGGCGGCCCAATGCAAGAACAATGATAATTAATTAATTACATTAATTGATTGATTGATTGATTACTTAACGCACCATAATGCTCAACATGAAATCTCAACACTGAATAGTTAAATCAAACAACAATGTCAATCAATCAACGTTTATTGGCGTAGTGATACCAACGCCGATGGTATGGCGTGATTAGATGGTGAAACGTTCGAAAGAAAATAAATATTTCTGCCTTCGGTGGGACCTGAAGTGGAAGGTAGTGGGTTCAGGTCCCACCGAACGCAGAAATATTTATTTTCTTTCGAACGTTTCACCATCTAATCACGCCATAACATCGGCGCTGGTATCACTACGCCAATAAACGTTGATTTATATTGTTGTTTAATTTAATCTGCGTAGTGTTCGATTTATATAAATAAATGGATAGTTATTTGATACTTTTATTCAGAACGAAATATACTTATTTGTAGTATATTCGTGAGAACTCGTTGTCGAATTATGGACTTTTATAACATACTTCAAACTAAAGATATATTATTACGAAATATATATAATGCAATACCTTGACCTTCTAAATTTTTTATGACTTCATATCTTTACTTTGGAAAATTTGAAAACCGCATGTTAGTAATAAAGCTATAAATTTTATCATATATCAAATACATATAAAAAAAAATCTTCAATGTTATTGAATATTAGAACGTTGAAAATGTCTTTTCTTTTCTTTCTTTCTTTCTTTCTTTTTGGTTTTACGGCTCAAAGACTACAGTGGTCATGCTGCGCCGGGACCTACTGTTTTCCGAGGAATCCGAACCTCTTAAGGCCTAGGGAACCAAACCCCGGACTACAGTGAGCAGTGCGATCTTTATGAGATCTCTGAGTAAGCGTTCTTTTTGCACTGCTGGGAGTCGAACCCGGATTAGCCGCGCAATAGGAGAACGCGTTACCACACTGCGCCACCGCAGGGCCGTTGAAAATGTATTCAATGACGAGAATTTTTTCTTTGCAGTTTTTTTATTTTTTTAAAAAGATTTTTTCATTGGTGAATAAAAAATAACATTCGAATTTAAGCGGAATAGTCCTCTCTGGGATAACTGGCCCGGCTCCGGCGGCCACCCTTGCCGATTTCCCCTTGCCCAAGTCAAGTCAAGTAAGCGGAATAGAAAAACTACGTGCGTACCCGTCAAAACTTGAATGAATACTAATAAACAAAAGAAAAAAGCGCCCTCTGGCATTTCGTGCCTTTCGGGTTACCATGACAACTAAAATTGAAAAGTAAAGAATTAATCACAACTAACATTTCTTCATGTAGCTATTATTGATTCCACCAGAATATAGTGGCAACAAACATTTTCCATTAGTTTTAACACAAACAAGCAAGTGAAAGAAAATTGCCTAAGGTCAATATTTAAATTTAGCGGGTTTCAATTAACATTAATTCGCGACCTTCTAATTGGCGGTCCTCCAATTGGCGGCTCTTTATTCCGCGACCGGCGTCTCTCTAATTCGAGGCCCTCTAATTCGCGGTCCTCTAATTCGTGACTCTCTAATTGGCGGCCACCTAATTGGAGACCCTCTAATTGTCGGTCCTCTAATTTGCCACTCTCTAATTGGAAATTCTCTAATTGGCGACTCTCTACTTGGAGACCCTCTAATTCGCGGCCCTCTAATTCGCGACCCTCTAATTCTCAAGTAACTCGGTAGATTTGTAACGTTAACAATAACCATCATTATTGCATTTACGGAAGACCTTTACCTTACCCTTTTTATTGACTATAGACAGGCAGACAGGAAAGCCAAAAGCAATAGCGGGTTCAATATCTATTGAAACCCGCTAATAATTATATTATTGATACAACTACAATAAAGTGGCAATAACAGCCTCCTACCTTTATTCAAAAAAGTAAAAAAAAAAAAAAATCGGCATTCGTTGAAGTTGCCAAAAATTTTTAAGAGGTTTCTTCTACGTAGGCTCTACGGCTTCTTGTTATATGGTGCACATTTTTTAGGTTTTACATAAGGGTGAAAATTATTTTGTATTCTTTATTCCAGTTTATCAGTCAATAAAAAGTTATTACTTTGGACCATAACATTTAATTGATAACTATGCTAAATTGATCTCATAATTGCATATATTTAAATAGACCACCACAATACGACTTTTTTTGAGGAAAAAAAATCTTAAATAAAGAAATTTAACATTTAGTTTAAAAGGCCGAATTCTTTTATAACTTTTAAAAATATTTCGGCCCAATTAATTTTCAGAGAACCGGTCCATTCCAGTCCATATTTGAAATGGAATTTTAGGCCCCATAGTCCAGGGACCGTGTCCCGTGCAGGTTTCTAACTCTATACTGTATGCAATAAAGAATAGTAGTAACAATATAAATAGTATTTCTTACCGTTATGCCGAAAGGTATCAGTAACTTCTTATATTGCATCACCAGCGTAGCATTATATGGGTACGCGGACCCCGGGTCCCTAAATAATTTTCAATTTTATATATATTGTAATGTATAAACACCCATAATATGTGCCTGGCACCACCAGTAATTTTGAAAACTCTAGGCTTATGTCCAGCAGCCCTCCCCCCACCCTCACCGCCATTTTATCCAAACTATACATATGTAAGCCAAACCAAACTGGCGCTTTTTAAACTATATCGGTTCGGCTCTCTTAATGCCAACTTTTACAACTCCTCTATGTTAAACCAGATCGGCCCTCTTTATGTCAAATTTTACAGGCCCTCTATGTTAAACCGGACCGGCTATCTTCATGATAATTTGAGGCGGCTCTTCGGGCGATCGCCCAATCGCCCATATGGCCAGTCCGCCCTTGGTTCTCAGCTTATGGGATCTATGAGGGTTAGTCGAGGGGGTAAACATGAACACAGATAAATATAAAAACATAATATGCATTTTAAAACATATATTTTTTATTTATTGTTATTTATTTTTTTTAAATACTAATAAGTGATCGATTGTACTTGTACGGTGCAAGGACGACAAAGGTTATGTTCTGAGTCAGAACTTATAGTTTTCAGGGAGCCAAACCCCAGTGGTTTCAAACCATGACAGGCAGAAAAACGGCATACATTCCATGATACCACCAAAAGCTGAATTAGAGTAAATGGCATGACAAAAAAATGCGGTACCGCTACATCACCGCAAGCTAGTATCTACACTTTCCTGAAAAATCTTGATCTCTTACGGCAAAGGCAACCAAACCCAAGACTATGGCAGGAAGAAAAACATCACATGCTCCACGATACCATTGAGAGGTATATGTGCAAATTTACATCTACCACATTGTAAATATTCATTTTACAACCCAACCATTAATACAAATTAAGATCTTTTGTCATGTTTTGAAAACAAGTATATAATACATCTTTTAAAATTTAACAGTAATATTCAGAAAACATACTTTTTTTTTTTTAAATCATTCCTTATGCCTTATAAGACATGCATGCACAGATTGCTGACCCCTGCCCCAGGCAATTGTGTAAAATTCACTTGAATTGTCAGTATTCATTGAAGCAATTATATTATGCTGCCTTGGCTAAAATTTAATAATTAGAGTCAGTCCATAAATTATCACTTGAAAGTGGTTTTGATGAGGTTAATGCTATTAGCAGAAAAAAAAAGCTTACAAAAAAAAAAAAAAAAGAGTTGGAAGATAATGAATAAATTAACTATGTTCTTATCACTAATTCTCCATTTTCCTGTTATAATAAACACCATTAAACCTATGTCCATTAGTATTTCCAGTATTGCAAATTTGCGAAAGGTACTTTTTAACAAACATTTTATCAGTACCAATCCTAGGAAGGAGCCTTCCTTGCTTGGTGCAAGCCCTCACCGCAGGCCCACTAGAACCGGAAACGAGTCCACGCAATTCTGCATCAAGTTTTCAAGAAGCATTGCTTACAGCTATGGCCATGCTTCTTATGCTATTCTCCGTCTCAATACCTGCCTTTGTTTGTCATTTATGACTGATGCTAGTGCCATGTTCCCGTGAGAGTTGATGTCTTATAACATAAACTGCTAAATTCCTTGGAATTTCGGCAACTCATGATATTGGAATCTGCATCATATAGCAGATATTTATATTGGGTTCCCCAGACCATCCGGAATTTATCCTTGTACTTGATTGTATTTTTATGGCGCAAGGACAACAAGGGTCATACTGTGCCACACAAAGTCCTTCACATCACTACTTCCATCTTCTGTTCCTTTTCTTTTTAAAACAGTTACGTATTTCAACATCATTAAACAGAAAAATAGGTATTAAAGTGAAAGAAACAACAACTTTGAGGAAAAGATTATACACTACGAGTTGAAACACAATATATTGGAAATGCACAGCTACTTCCAAAAAACTGCCCAACTATTATTAGTTCTTGACATCTGCCGTACTTCTGACTTACCAACGATCCGGCCATGTGTTTGCAAGGCCATCCCTTCCCCAACCCCACCATCTTTCTCCATCACCCCGCCCCTCCCCAGAAAGGAGTTTTGTTTACGCTCAATTGGGAAAACAGGTGTGGGCGGTCACATTAATTAATGGGTGCTTTAACCAGTGCCCCCCCACCCGTTCATCCTAGAGTGCATTAACTGCTGGACCAACGAAGATAGGAACAACACAGTCTGTCTTTCTCCCTATATATATATAAGGATGTAAGGTATTACCTTCTCAAGGATAACACAATTGCCAATATTATGGTCAACACACAAAGCCACCAGGGCGAGGTATTTTTTGCGAGGGATTTTTATTATTCTGCTAAACCTAAAAGCAGTTCTAGTATCTAGCTTTAAAATGTGGATGCCAATTTATTATAATAATAACCCCCGCGGATGCAGAAGGTGCAGTATTCTGGCATTCTGACTGCCAGACAAAATTGGCCACCAGCAGACAATTTCCCAGGCGGGGGGGGAAGGAAAAAAATGTTTTTTTTTCAGATTGACCGCCAACGCAAAAGTTTGGGGGGACATCCGAACCTTAGGGGGAGCTAGAATTAAGAAAAGTTGCCATTTTATTAACATTTTTTGGGGACACAAAATATTTAGGGGGAGGCCAGGCCCCTCCTATGGGTCTTGGATAAAGGGGCCCGCAAAAGTGATTAGGTCCAAGGACTACAAACACGTTAGGACATCGCTGCCTATTATTGTGACATAAAACTCACCAGACAAATTTTGGTACCACTGCCAGACAGTTTGGAACTTTATGCATGTATGATAACCCCCTCCCCCCCAAAAAATCACAAATCTCACCTTGGTGGCTTTGTGTATCGACCACAATATTGACAATTGTGCTTTTCCTGAGAAGGGCAATAATATCCTACATTTTTATGAAGATTAAATAAATGCATTTCTGAAGTCTACATATTAAGTGTTATTCAGTGGTAAAAATATTATTTTTTTCTAAAATATGACCGCAACCACTTTGGGTAACAATTTATGGAATGACCCATTAGGAAATGAAGATACTTACCATGATGGTATTTCATAATGGTTCGCCATATTTTAAAATTTAATCATCGTCAGCCAATCTGAAACTAAAAACAGAAAGAATTATGCCTTTTCTTCGGAAAACAGATTTCTGGAGAACAGTAAAGAAAGCAAACAACATTTATGTGTTTTGTTTCGTTATCAAATTTTGTCACAAAGTACTAGGGACATCATGATACCACATTTGATATGATATCAACGATACCATGAAATATCGATAGATGATTCATTATTCAGAATCTGGATTGTTTGTTGTATTTTTATGATGCAAGGACAGAAAGCAGAGCCTGCCTGACAGTAAATATGACATCGGGCGAAACCATATTTTGGCACTTCCTTCTTAATTTTTTAATAAAATTAAACAATATATATATATATTTTTTTTGAAGAATGTGAAAAAGGATGAAACGTTATTACAGCAATTTACATTACCATTAATAACTAAATTTAAATTGTGACTTGCACAATGCACTTACTCAACATTTGATTGGGTCCTTTTGATGCACAACTATACAACATCGTAAACCCCATTTATAATATTAGCCCCATCATATCCTTAACCATAGCATTTTTCAAGAGGAAATATTTAGTTTTTGCGATACTTTTCATTATATATTCCAACATTACTAATACACTAAAAAATAAGATGAAGTCACGCTAGCTCCAGATAATTCTATAACGCCGTGGTGAACATCAGCACAATGTGCACAAATTATTTATGGTAGAAAATGGCATACTGTTGCTTTTCTCAGGGCCCCAAAACACCAAATGCGAGTCTGACCTTACTATGTTCAAAATCTAAGACCACAGTATCTGTTACATCCAGGGTTAAATTTCTGCCAACAGAAACTGCTTTTTGCCATGCCAGTGGCAGAACTGGTTATAACTGGCGAAAGTGACAGAAACTAATTGTATCATTTAGTAAATGAAAGATTACAAAATATATGTTTATTACAATAATTTAATATATCGTAAAGCTTTATAGTAATTGTTTCAATAATTAAAATGTTTTAAAATTAAAAAATAGAGTAAATCAAAGATTTATTACAAAAACCATCTGTTGAAGCCCATGTTGTTTAACTAGGCCTATATCATCTTATTTATCTTCTCTACCTCATTTAGCTATAAAATAAAAAGCAAAAACACTAACAGACTGGCTGTAAAAAAAAGCCTCAATGGTTTATGACTAATCGAATAAGTTGTATTACAGTGAATGAACCACACTTTTTGTTTTTAAGTCTGTTGTAAAGCATGTGGTATCTGTTCAGAAATATTTGAGAAATCATTACAGACAAGATGCTTGGCTAAAGGAATACATAAACACTGTGAAATAACAAATATCCAGCAATATACAGTGGAGGAATCAGGTAGATTACTTGGAATCATTCCTAAAAAATCATTCATGTTACTTGCAAACCATGAAAACGATATGGACGATATACATATATAAAGGAACTTTTCAAGTCATAAATAATCAGATGATTAATAAAGATGTAAAAAGACTTGTTGCAGCTTTTAAAATCTATTGCTGTTACCCTGTTTGAGATTCGAAAAGATAATTTTTCTATTACAGATGCATGTGAAATTAACCCGAATGGATGATGATGATGATAATCTCATGGCAATGAATAAAAAAAAAGGGAAAAAAGTAAACTCAATCAGGCAATAATTCAACATCATATGCCAGTTTATATGCTTCATCCCGCCCAAAGTACACATGATTTAAATTGTCACAGGAGCAGGAAGAAAACACTATGAAATTCTTTAATGTCACTAACCCAAATTTTGTACTTCACATTAAAGCTTTTCGAGCAAAATGAGCTCCTTTTCCTAAAACATACTATCCAAATAAAATCTTAGAAAATGTCCAGATTTCTATGTGGTGGTATAGTTTAAAGAAAACTATAAATGAAGATGTTGTAACTGTTTGTTTATGCAGTGATATTACCTGCAGTACTGGTGGGCTTGGAAGTATATTTTTCTTATGCTATTCGTCTATTCATAATAAATTAAGAAATTGTTTGAATTAGGAAATAGCAGGAAAACTGATCTTTTGCTATAGACTGCTTTATCGAAAAGATCAGCCTGAACTTAAATGCTAGTGAATTTGCTATGATGTAACCTTTGAATAAATACTAAAAACAAAACACATCCCCTTCTGCCACTTGGTGTATTTTAGTAAATTTTTAACACACAAAACATTTATTTTCTGGGTTTGTACCAGTTATTGCCACTTCTGTGGCAGAACTAGTTTCTGAAAAGCCAGTTTTAACCACCTTGACAAAAACTGGCCAACCCTGGTTACATCTAAGTTTTATATGAAGGGGAAAAGCAATAAAAACAAAATGTCTACAGGAATTTGATGTCAACGACTTTCTTATTTTTCAAGTAAGGTAGAAATTGACCTTTGGCTCTGTGGTGGAAAAGTTTAAATTTTCGATCTCATTTGATAATGCATCCTATATCTTTTTCAGTGGTGAATACGATTGACCGTTGAAAGACTTTTGCCCAAAACTGCACTCCTTTGCAAAAAAAACCCTCCCCAAAAAACAAAGCATTATGAAGAAATGATCTGTTTTATTGAAATTAAATGTACATCCAGCACATACATAGGTAAGGATATGATAAATTCAAGGCCGTAAGACCCATCAATGGCTAGGAATTGCACATTGAATGTTCAAATCAATAGTTGGTGGGGTCTGGGGGGTCTCCCCCTAGTTCGGTCTCTGTGATTCAGGTAAGTACTGATTTATTTACAAAAGTACTAGTTCATAATCAAAATATTATATTAACGGAGATACAAATACGGAGGTGTGCTATTGCCTGATATATAAAAGCTGCGATCTTGGCATGATTTAAAAGTCGCCAAGTAAAATAGAACGTCACTATAACAAGGAAGTACTGAATTTTGAAATGGAATGCGAGTAGCCTAACGTGTATCGCAGCTGACCTATAAAGGCTCAAAAGCTTGCACTGATTCTTTTGAAGTAGAATGCAATGCAATTAACAATTGTTCAGGTGTTATGAATCTCGACTATACTACACGTGTGTCCCCTGTGCGATTTGTCATCAAGGCGAGGCAACCATGCCAAAGCAACCTCCTTCCCGGATTACAGCATCATCATGCGCTCACTTCCCGGACAGCATGTTCTTTTCGGCACTAGTATAGATACCATCCCATTTCGTTTTTAGTGGGAAGTGTTTCCAGCCCGCATGGCAACTTTGTCCTGGCTTGCCGCCATGTTGCTTACGTCACAATACAGGCTCCGCCCCTTTCCCTCCTAATCTTCACCCCTACCCTCTTCCCTTCTAACATCTCTCTCTTCTTCACTCCTACCCCTCTAACCTCTCTCTCCTTCATCCCTATCCTTCTAATCTCTTCCTCCTTCTCCTTCCCCTCTCTACCTCCCAACCCCTGTTTTCTTGGCGGTCTCTTCCTACTCCCCCCTAACCCTCTAATCCCTTTCTACTCCCAGCCTCCACCCCCTTCGCCTCTTAACCTTCCCCCCCCTCATCTTTCCCTCCATCCTTTTCCCCTCCCCCTGCTCCTTTTTCTCGGTGCAGCGAACAAAATAAAAACGGCATACTAACTTTTATTCCTTTTATCCGTCGGATAACTTCACCTCTTTAACTACACAGTCATCCACGTTAGGCCTAGCATACCAGCGCACCTTGCAAACCGGGCCCTTCTACTCCAAACCAAATAAACCTTCTCCCACAAACCAATCCAACAACATTCCTCTTCCCTTTCAACCGCAATTGAACAAAAAAATCCATATTGAAATGTTCCGACATCTTTCCAATCGCTGCAACACTTCCATAAGTCTTACCACCGCCACAGAGAAACACTGTATGATGCTCCACCCTGTGTGACATCATGCATCGAAATCGCTGATGTCAAAACCCCGCTTACAGCGACTTTCCTTCATGTTTCTAGGGGAAAATTGATCTTGTGGGACAGTATCTATATCACCACCATTACCTCTTATACTGAGTTTACTACCTATTATAACCTTTTCAAATTTTTTTACAAAAAAAAAAAACTTCTGTCTTTAAGCTTCTGAGCTTTTATGGCTTTTAGAATCATTTCCTCCACTTCCTCTTTGTGACACCGTCTCCACATATACTCTGCGTAGTATGAGTCAAACAGCTTTTCAGCGCCGACATTCCGATTCTCCATGTTCCGCCTCCCCCATTTTCCCCCATATCTTCTGCAAGGCATGAGTCCAACAGCTAATCAACGTCGATTTGCGAAGTACCAGTCCAACAGCTTTTCATCGCCAACATTACGATACTGTTCATTCCTCTCATCTCCCCCTACCTCTCACCCTTTTTTCCTCTACACCTCTACTCTCCATCCCAAACATACTACCAATTCCAATCTGTTACAAAAATAAAAACATTTAAATGGTCGCTCATCCTATCCCTACAACTCACAAACCACCACCGTCACAAACCGACGATACGACACTATAGCTACCATGCGTACATTTTTAACGCTTCACAAAACTTTCCCTCCCTTTTAAGAGTATAGCATCAGTTTTGGAGACGAGTTGGCGACAAAACAGGGGATTCATCTGTAGTGTCACCTGAATCTCTTAACATACAATTTCCCAGCTTTTTCTGTACTCCACATCCTTAAGAAATGTTTCATTAGCTCTTCCCATCTTCTACGAAAGCAATCTTACCTTTGAAGATGCCTAATTTTTCAGCCATATAGGTCTATAACCTTGCAGGTGAACAAATTGAACTTACAGGCTCTTAACATAGCATATACAATTCAAATATAAATTTAATCAATTGGATTATAATCGTTACCACTTTTTAAGGCACACTGGTTGAGTGATGACTCTATATTCTTAAGGCACTCGATGTCATTACCCTAAGTTGGGATCCCTTGCCTTAAACAATATTTATTATTCTTACATAGGACATTACGTTTAATTTTCACAAGAAGTACAGTGCAACTGGAAATTAACTTAAGTCGGAGTAAAACCCTTACACAAATTTCCATGAAGTGGGGTACAATACAAATTACAATCATTCAGAAGGAGTTAAACGCCTCTAACATACATAATGTAAATAAACAAATCATACAATAAACACTAAATTTTAGGATATATTAATGTAATAAATGATTTTCAAAATAAATAATACCTACGGGACAAGGGGCCTGCTGTCAGCAAATGCAGGATATATTTTTCATATTTTTTTAGGGTTTAGAACTTCGTATTTTTGAAAAATATTGTATTTCAATACTTCTCCATTTAGACTGGGGGCAAATACCGAAAATCTTTTTCCTCTCAGGAGAAGCGGTTTGACAGCATCATCATTGAATATAATGAATCATCGTTTAAGCTTTTGAATCTCATATTTTTGGCTTTTGATTTTTCGTTTAATATCAATTAAACTAAAAATATAAGGAAAAACAGATAATTATTAAACTTCACCTAACACGCTGAAGACCGTTCATTTCATCCGCGAGTCGGAGAGGTGTGAAGTGTGGCATTCATTTTATAAATTACTTATTAATTCACTATTTTTCATATTTTTGGAAAACGATTTTTTTTACAGCTTTCGACTTTATTTTATTTTTTTTTACAATCAATATTATTAGGAATCGAATTTTTTTTTTACTGTCATCCGTTGCATACAAATTTATTCAGATGGGTCCCTATCGTTCTTCCCAAACGGCGTATTTCCCTAAGCTCCCGAGTAGCACGAAAGTTTTTAAATTTTTTTTTCTTTGGCATGTAATTGGTTAAAAATATGGGAGTCTCACACTTTTAACCAATTACATGCCAAAGAAAAGAAATTCAAAAATTCTCGTGCTACTCGGGAGCTTTGGGAAATACGCCGTTTGGGAAGAACGCCAAGGACCCCATACAGACGTGCAAAGCCAAACTTCCAAATTCGGTGATCACGTGGTTGTCACGTTTGTTTACACAGAACAGTTTGGATCTGCATTTTCGTTTTTGCTCCGGTGTTCGCCTTTTCCCTCTGTTTGGTGTAACAAACGGAAGCATTTTTGTTGGTAAAAAATGGCGCTCGATTATCTTTTGGGCCTTTATGCCATTTCTGTTACTGCAGGAGGAGCAATCGGCTATATTAAAGCTGGTACGAAAGCCCAATTTTATATAATAATTTAAATATCACTTAAAATGATGTCAGTTTAATGTATTATTAATTGCAGATCTTGGTGCAGCATGTTCTTAGTTGTCATTGTGCTATAAAGCATAGGCAAATCAATCGGATTTTAAGAAATTCCTATATATGTATATAGCGCTGTTTCCAGGCAATGGTCATCTTTCATAGAATGTTGATTAAAAAAGGCTGCTGTTATGTTTATAAAAAATAAGCTTTTTTTTGTGAAAGGCTATCTTTCTATATTGTAGAGATTTGATCCTTGGCTAAAATGCAGGTGCTATGAATGTTTCTTAGGATAATTTGGAGACGTAAAGTACAATGAAGACATAACTACAAAATGAGTGTAGTAAAGAATGTCATAGAAATAAACCTTGGATGGTGGGGTATGTCTTAGGAAATAAGGTCATCATCTTCAAAAAGTGGGAAGAGAGGAACTAACAGTCATTTGACAGGAAGACAAGGGTTGCCAATGAAATGTCTGGAGGAGGTGGAGTGTACTTATAACCTGGGGGCAGCAATCTAAGTTTAAAACTCATGGGGGAGGGTTCAAGTGGCTTTAAAGAAGATTATGTGATGCAGCCTTAGAGAAAATAATGTGTTTTGATATCCAATGGGGCTGGGTTTGAACCCTTCCCAGCCAAACTACACGTATATCCCCTGTGCGATTTGTCGTCAAGACGTGGCAACCCTGTCGCGGCAACCTCCTTTCCGGATTACGTCATCGTGCGCTCGCTTCCTGGCCGCCATACTTTTTTAAGGAGTAATTACCTTTTATACTGAGTTTACTACCTATTATACTCTTTTTAGATTTTTTTAACAAAACCTTCTGATTTTTTATAGCTTTTGGAATCATTTCTTCCACTTCCTCTTTGTGATGCTGCCTCCACATATAGCCTACTCTGCAGAGTCAAACAGCTTTTCAGCACCGACACTGCGATGCCCATGTTCCCCTCATACCCCCTCCCTCTTCTCTCCCCCCCTCCCCTACCTTCTGCGAAATATGAGTACAACAGCTGATCAATACCAATTTGCGAAGTACGAGTCCAACAACTTTTCATCGCCGACATTGTGATACTCCACATATCCCCCATACCTCCTCTCCCCTTTTTCCCCTCCATACCTCTAACCTTTTTCTCCCCATACCTCTTCTAACCTTCTCCTTCTGTACCTCCTATAACCTCTTCCTCCTATATCCGCTCTCCATCCCAAACATACCATCAATTCCAATCTGTTACAAAAATAAATACATTTAAACATTCGCACATCTTAACTCTACAACTCACAAACCACCACTGGCACAAACGGATACTATGACACTACAACATAACTACTATGCTCATGCATGCATTTTTAACGCTCCACAAAACTTTTCCTCCATTTTAAGAGTATAACATCACTTTTGGAGACGAGTTGGCAACAAAACAGGGGATGTACCTGTGGTTTTGCCCCCTTTTCTTTGCCACTGCCTGGGGTATACATAGGCAGGAACAGGATTGACAGTGTAATATCGTTGATCTTAAATCAAGAAATTAGAAAAGAGGCTAAATAATTATTGTTTTGTTGATCATTATCTTGCGGACACTATATACATGAGCTATTTTATCCCCTATAATGTATGCATGAAGGTCTGTGATGACTCTTTCAAGCCGAAGTCTCAATCTCATATGTGGTTTTGGTAAAAGTGTGTAGTCCATCACCTACTAAAATTTTTTTAAGTGTTTCCAGGACCGGCTGGCAACAGCAACTGACCTGCCGTCATGTTGGATACATGGTTTTGGGGATTTTTTTTTTCTTTTTGGCCCTGTAAACTTTCTGTCAGCAAGCCTTGTGCAAAAGTTGGGGGAAAAAATGGTATTCACCTGTTATTAGTGATGGGTTAGTGAGTAGAGAAACCTCCCACTTTGGGAATCACCCTCGCTTCTCGTTTGGATCATATTTGAGTTGTGCCTGAATTTTAAAAATGTTGAATGCTAGCAAAAAAACGTCAAAACAATTTGATAGTAACTGTTGCATTTCAATGAAGCTAAAAACAGGAAGCACTCACCTCTAATCCGACATAATGAATTTCTCTGCAAAGTACCCAACACAACCTACAGAAACACAAATAGTGTTACAAACGCAAAGGAGATGCCTAAGCATGACGTCACATGCGATTTTCTGAAATTCTTGAGCAATTTCAGGAGGAGAGAAAACTATGTAACGAACTATATACTTGCGCCATGATCCAGGAATGTGCTTTCAGGTTTAGCGGCCCTCAAAAGTGTTTTAACGCAAGACAATGATAAAAAAAAACTCACTGGGATTTAGCATTACAAAATGAAGTTCATCACTAGCATAAATGCCAAAGATAAAGAAAAGATAATGAAGTTAAATAGACATTTCTAAACAAAGTTAGCTAGGGATATATCAATCACTTGGCATCTCTTGCTTAACTTCGATTTTGTAGATAAGTGGAAGGGTTTTATTTACTTCTACTGCAGCATTATAAACACAAAGAAAAACCAGTACAATGTAATTATAAATTTCTGCTTCTCAGAACTTTGCAATAAGTTCTTTTTTGTCGGAAACAGGCGGTCTCTGTAGTGGCTATAAGTCCACCATAGTAAACATGATAATGTGCATAGTCGACTGATGCTAACGCATTTTACTAATTATGTGTATATTTATTTTGACCACCATTAAAAGCTTCGTGAATGTTATGGGAAATATAACGCCATACATGAAAAGTCTATTGACCAAATACTCTTGGAAAGCATATAAGGGGTATATAAAAACTTGAAATAAGTTTTTATTGGCCCTTATATACTCTCCAAGAGTATTTGGTCAATAGACCTTTTATGTATGGCGTTATATTTCCCATACCATTCATGAAACTTTAAATGATGGTCAAAATAATTATTATAAATATTATTTCTTGGTGTTTATACCTCATTTTTTTACCAGCCCTGAGTGGTGTCCAGCATGTCCATGCATGATTTTTAAGTAAGTTAATGATACAATTTGTTCTTAAAGGATTTTCACATTGTATTTCTTATAGGTAGCACTAGTTCGCTAGTAGCAGGATTGGCATTTGGAGGATTATTAGCATTTGGTACCTATCAAATGTACGTCAATCCAGAAAATTACATTTTGCCACTTGGTAAGTGGTTCCATTATTATTATTGTTCGTTTTTCATTAATCTCTAGGACAGCGTTTTTCGAAGTGTGGTATACAGTGGCCTGCAGTGGGTCATCAAGTGATCCCGCAGGATTTCTGAGTATGTTCTTTGTTTTCTCCCGAGACAGGACACCAAATTTTTCTGTCTGTCTGTTCGAAATAAGTAAAAGAATGCTTAAAGTAGTTCATTTATCAACGTAGAATTTTTATAATTATTGCGGTGATGGGGGGGGAGGTGGTATACACATATGACATGCATTTATACATTATGATATGAGTGAACTTGCAACTTATTTTGAATTATTGTGGGATGGGCAGACAAGATCGCTTCACTCTCATGGGAGATAAGACTTGCGCCTCCAAAAATCCAAGGTTTTTGCCCTTTAAGAGGACCCAGTCCATCCCTGCCTGTCGGAAGCCTTCCCTCCATATAACTTTACTCCTATGGGTTTGTTAGTAACCAAAATTTGGGAAACAGTATCGTAGAAGGTCATGGGGTTTCTGGAAATGCTTTACATTTTCCTTGTTTGTTTGTTGTTGTTCTGTGCAAGATTCTTAATTTATTAGCATGTTTGACCTTCCACTTTAAGTATATTTGTCAACATTCTGTACGTATTTCTTAGCTTACTATATCCCATGAACACACGGGCGCTATTAGTCGGGGGTAGGGAGATCTCCAATGTTGGCATTAGGGTTCCACATTCCTCTTCAATTTCAAACAAAATGCCTTTTAAAAGTATATTGTTCCCTTCCCCAATATTCTCATGCTGTCGGTGCCAATGCATGAGCACCCATGAGTACTTCCGAGGGGGGTGCTGAGAAAAATTACCTTCTTCTCAAGGCTGTCAAACATTTTAGTGAATGTACTAAAATGCTACAAAAATAATTGATACTGCTTGATAATTAGTAATAAGCTAAAAAGTACCTTACTTTAAAATGTGCTTGTAAAACTTTGAAAGTAAATGCATTGCAGAATCGGGCATATCAAATTTTTGAATGGTTAGGGGTGAGCCTCTACTCCCCCATATGGGCACCTATGTTATATCCCTTTCCTTAAAGAGTTCCCGTGTAGTACTGCTTCACTTTGTTTTTACTGAAATTTCAATATTAAACTGGAGTAATATACTTCATTTTGTTATTCATTTACTGTTACAGCGACTTCTGTGACATTGGCTGCCGTCATGGGTTATAGGTTTTATAATACTGGCAAAGTGATGCCAGCAGGACTGATAGCATCAATGAGGTAATACAGTACATATTATTATCAGTCATTGTCATATGTAAAGCTTATTGTCATCCATCATTGCATGCAATATATATGTGTATATCATTATTAACCATTAGTTAGATACATATATTGTCCTTAACTATTATCTAATTAATAAAGGATGTAAGTCTGAATGTCTTCCGTACGCATAGTATCAGGGTTTAAGCTGGCTTAAAAAATGCTAAAATGGGAAAAAAAGTTGTAGCAAAATGCTAAAAAATATTAGTTGCTTTCGTTGCTCGAAAAATCGTATCAAAATCTTTTACATCCACAATGCTTTGAAATATAAAGGACTAGTTATTTTAGAAGATATTGCAACGTTATTCCAGTTCAAGTGTGCTGCTACCAGGGTTAGAAATTAGGAACAGAAGGTTAGGCACTTAACGATTTTCTTAGGTTTAATTTCAAAATTATTTATTTTGTTCGCATAGCATTATGCTGTGCCTTCTCATACACATAGCATAATGACTTATAATGATAAGCAAAACAGGCATTTTACATATTATAAGGAAACATTAAAAATTTACTTTTTAAAATCTGGTCTCGCCTGACACATCCACACTATACATCAACCCTCCCCCCCACCATCCAAAAGAGATAAAATTCTCAGAAAATGTGGGGCGTGTTTACAAGGAATTTTATGCTAAAATGAACAAATACAATTTTGTCGATCTGGCTTCTCAAATGTGATGACAAATCGCTGTGGTGGAGGTGAAGGGGTTATTACCTTATGTACATTATGATAAGATAAAATAACGATGTTTTTATGAATTTATTTTATTTGACAGCAGGATTTTTATCCCTAATGTTTATTTGGTGGGTGGGGGGAGGCTGTTTCACGAAATTTTTCAGAGTTTCAAATTAAGACAAAAATGGGAGCTATGCTTTCGACGGAAGGGTAAATTGACAGAATTCCATGGACTAATATTGCAATTAAAAATAAATTTAAAAAAATATCCCGCTTTTTAAAATTGTATGCTCTGGACACTTGCCCATATATAAAATCCAGGATCCCCCCCGAGAAAAAGGTAACAGAAATTGTAGCGGTGGGGGGATACTTATTAAGAATTTTCTGATAGAAACAATGTGAATTTCATGAATGCATCTTCAAATGTGACAGAAAATCGCAGAGTATCTGGGAATTGGGTGTCTGAGATTACCTAACACTGTCATAGACAGGGGGCACGTGCCGCCTCCGAAATCTTTGGATAATTTTTTGGTAAAGGAAAATTTGTGTAATTTTTTTTGTTTTACTTTTTTTTTTAATGTATTTTCTCCATTCCATTTTATTGCATTTCATGAATAATACATTTTTTTTAATAGAATGTTGACTTCTGAAATCGTCGTATGTGCTCCAAAATATTTATATTTTGCAAAACATTTTTGGTGCTTTTTATTGTGTAAAAAATTTGGTACAAAACCGAGGCTTACTAGAGGTATAATTATAATAAGTCTTCTAAGAGGTTTGATCCGACCCATAAAAGAGGCGTTTTTCTTTCGACTGTATCACTGATACGTGCCTGCATCACTTAAACTACAGATGCTTTTCACAAGTACCATTG
Organism: Dysdera silvatica; assembly: GCA_006491805.2. NCBI lineage: Eukaryota > Metazoa > Arthropoda > Arachnida > Araneae > Dysderidae > Dysdera > Dysdera silvatica. Next base: position 42,418,145 of record QLNU02015270.1, read on the forward strand.
AATTGAATGTTTATTTATGCCTAGCTGTACAGTACTGTAGGTGATGCTTTTGTCTATCGTGTCAGTCACATAAAAGTTGATTTTAATGGTGCTGTAATACGCATGCTGTTTTTTCTACGCTTTGTAGTATAAGGTTTGGTCCATTAAACCACAGCAGTTCAGACTCCTCCAGAAACTATATATTCCTAAAGACTGTATATCCTTGCGCAATGTAACCTTAAGTGCCATCTTATGTTGCAAAGAACAAATAAATTACTTGTACTTACAAAAGACTTGTTGGAAAGATTATTGTTAATTTAAATGCACATGTGAGAGTATGCCAGTAATTATTATGCTTTCTTTTCAGCGGATTGATGGTCATGCGATTTGTATACAGGATATACATCTCACCGAAATATACAGGCTGACGAAGAAGCTATATTTTCTTTTTTTTCTAACCACACAGCAATTAATTTTTATGAATATCTGTAGTATTGTATTATAAGTCAAATGGTATTTGAGTCCTTTATTTTTGGTTACCATATAAAACACCGTTTTGCATAATTATTGTATTCTAAAATAATCTTGATAACATTTTTTGAATATGTTAAGAAGATTCAGTATTTGGATTGGATTCAGATTTTGTTACATATTTGATAGAAAGTTATAGCTCTCGTTAATTTTTTGGCCATTATAAATTTATAAGTATGCAAGGACTTAATTGTAGCAAGCTGGTTAGCATGAAACTATTACAGTTACAGAAAACCTTGATTGTATGCTAATGATTGGTAGACTTGTGTGCATTTCTAAAATATTCCATTTTGATAAGTTTTATCTACTGTTGTTGTTTATATAACGTATGTACTATGACATTTTAATAAAATGTATGGTTTATGTACACTCGTGTATAAAATATGATTTATCTACTTGTTTCCCTGAGGTGTGTGTGTATAGATATATATATATATATATATGTATGTATGTGTGTGGCTAACGAAAAGGTCCCCCAGTTTCAAAACACAGGATTTCCACATACTTCGAATTATCAGGGAATTGTAAATCGTTCTTGGAAGTCAGAGAAAATGAGGTTTTTTTATCAAACCTTCATAACTTCTGTTTAATATGTTTTCAATTGTTACTCAGTTAGGCGGAGTAGTCGCTACTTTGCTTAAGTCGTAATTTTTTTATCCCTTGAGTGATGACTTATTGAGGTTTTACTGTATTTGCATTCAAACATGCATTTTCTTCAGCATAGGTAAACACCTTACCACCGCAAGGCTCTGGACATCAAACTCAGATCCAGCAAATCCCAAAATTTAAACGATAGTCACTGGATTTACCGACTTTCGATACTCGAGATGAAACGAGTTTAGACTTGTAATCCTATCTCTATACTCAGTGCTGAATAGGTTTGAACACGTCTAAGAAATAAAAACCTTACATCTCTTTTAAAAGAATATAATTTATTTCTCTATCTATTATACAGGAATGTACTGAGAATGGGCCATCTGCTGCCCATCATGTTTTGCACGAGCAAAGAAATTTATTTTTTCTCTTAAATATGGCAATATGTGACTAGTATCTTTCATCTTATTTTTGCTGTACACACTCACATAAATTCCACATACTACTATCAGTCCTGACCAGACATACCTAAAAGAAATTTTAAAAAAAAGAACATGATTATTTAACATTATCATTATATTCATTGGTCAAATCTGAGTATTCATGGAGCTGAACCCCTCCTCCTCCTATACATGGCTTACACATACATGGTTAACATGGTTTATTATGGTGTTAATATACATGGTTTACATTGAACATGACGATACTGGAACGTTTTATCAAAATTTACCCTCCACCAAAAAATCAAACTTGGATCTACAACTGATTAACTTGTTTGTATTTCATGGCAAATGGACAGATAAGGACATGATGGGCCAGAACTTGTAACTTTCCGAGGAAGTTGACCAACTTTTGTGCAGAGAATTAAATCTGGACCATAGATTAGCAGAAAAAAAAAAGGGCGACAGCCAAGGACTTTATATCTACTGAAATTAAACCAGTATTATTCATACAGTATTTAAATTATTATGTATTTAATTATTACGACAATATCGTCGAAGAGCTTCTGATCATTTGCCCGTTCCTTGTAGTGAGAAAACGTTAAAAAAAAAAAGGAAAAGTCGTGAAATGCATTTAAATGTTCATAAGTAGAACCCTGATTATATGTACTAAAAAATGGCAAAATATGCATCATATGCACTTAAAAATTATTTTTTCACTTCAGGGGGTGACTGTGTCCTGGAATTTCCATAAATTGCGGAAATTTCAATTTGCCTCTTCCGGGATTTCTTAAAAAATTACGAAAATTTCGTTTTGTTTCTTATAATTTTTAATAATCCTTTGGAAATCAGTGTCGTTACCAAAAATATTATGTAACTTTTCAGGGAATTTTTTGGTATGTTCAGAGAATCTGGTTTAGACTTACAATCACCCCTGTTACTTGAACGAATGAGTTATATCTTAAAACAAACAGATTGTTTTGATTACTATCTAGCTGAGCAGAAATATTTGATATACACAAAGATATGCTTTAGTCAACGTAATCTTTATGACAGTGTATCGTAAGGTGTCTCTCGATAATTTTAAACAGTTAAGCTTTGTCTTCTATAAACCTTATGGCTATAAAGATCCTTTCCAGATCAACCAAGGTTATTATGGACAATGGCCCTGCGGTGGCGCAGTGTGGTAACGCGTTCTCCTATTGCGCGGCTAATCCGGGTTCGACTCCCAGCAGTGCAAAAAGAACGCTTACTCAGAGATCTCATAAAGATCGCACTGCTCACTGTAGTCCGGGGTTTGGTTCCCTAGGCCTTAAGAGGTTCGGATTCCTCGGAAAACAGTAGGTCCCGGCGCAGCATGACCACTGTAGTCTTTGAGCCGTAAAACCAAAAAATAAATAATTATTATGGACAATATTCATAAAATTTTGTGGATAGTTTATCACAGGATTTTTACGTCGGAGAAAAAATTCCTTAATTTTTCTAGGTTTGCTCCTGACTTTTTCAGCAAAATTCCCTGACCAATCATAAGCAGAGGTGTAGCCAGGGGGGTTTGTAACCCCCATGGGAATAAAAATCTTGCATATTTAACATAGGAATATATGAGTTGTAGCTCTGTAACCTCACTCATGAACTTTCTGCCTATGCGACTAATCACAAACAACTTTTAACTGAACTTCGGTTGAGAAAATGGCCTCATGTTTGCGGAAGATTTAGCTATTCAAAATATATTAAGACAGTTTTCCCTAACTTTCCAGGCTTGATCAAAAAATCTTGTTTTCCACTGACCTTTAGGGATGATTCAAATTCCCTAACAATTCAAGGTCGTGGGGGAAACCTTGCTATTGCTGACAGATAGGGTTGTGGAATTTTGTCCTATATAAATGTTTCGTTGTACCTAATCTGACCTATTTCAACTGCTAGTCTAACACAATAGGACTCTTATCTCTGATAGGAATAGTGACTAATTCAATTATGAATGCAATCAATTTTTAATGTCTAAAGAAGGAAGGAAATCCTTCAGTCCCTTGCTAATTGCTATAATGGAGTTTGACTGCATCATGATTATTTCTTTTGACTTTCTATGTGACTAGCATTTTTTCTATTTATCTATGTAATAGGGTTGTTAGTCAACGGGAAAGTTACTTAGATTCATACAAAGTACCATCACAATTTTGGAAGAAAAAGGAAATATATATATACTTTTGCGACAAGACTTTTCATTTAGCTTGATGTCCATCCACTGGCAGATCCAGAAGTTTTTCGGGGGGGGTGCAAAACTTGAAAACTAATGTAAAGACCTACAGTAAGCGTAATCGTTATTCTCAGGGGACATGCCCCCTCCGGAATCGTCCTTGCTTCTGTCAGTCCGTTTTGTTTGAATAATTGTAGTTATATCACATTGTAATAATAAACAATGACAGTAATTATCACAATATAAGTTGAACTTACTGTAAACTAAATGGCTTTGAAAAGAGGATGAAAGACAAAACAATCGTTAATGCCTTTCTGCACGTGGTGACAGTGACTGCAGTAAAGGCACCGTAAATCTTGACTAGAGAGAGGACTAGATTCACACCACAGTATCCCGTGAAGGAGAAGAGAAACCCATAACCATAGGTTTTAACAACATGCTTGAAAAAAAATACATTAAGATAAAAAAAAGTTAGAAAAAAATAGAATTTTAAAATAAATACTTGTGGTAAGAATATGGACATAGAACAATTGCATCTTCAGCCATAGATGTAATTTAGCGAGGGCAACTCCACCAGTTTTTTTAGAAAAGAGGCAAAATTGTATTTTTACCCATACAATTTTTTGTTTTTGGCCCCCCCTCCCAGTTTACGTTATATTTAACCCCCAAGTTATGCCTATGTCTTTAGCTGTAGGTAACAACGAAATTTTTTTATAAAAATAGCTAGTCTAAAAACACTTTTTAACTAATGGTTAAAGAATTTGTTTTCATTGATCATTATTCGAAGGTTTTACAATATAATATGATCTTTCAATTATCGGGATTACTTTCCCAGGCGGTGGCAGAGGAAAGGGGGAGTCGAGCCCCCCCATTAAATATCAAGATACGTTATTCCCTTCAACTCCACATCATATGCACCAAAGGGATATATCTTCTTTAGAACTACTTGAACCCTCATATTTTTTTATTTGCTGCGCCATTGTCCAAGGCATATTTTACTGCATTATGATAGCTCTGAAATCTTGGGATTGCACTTTATAGTATTCCAAAAGCTGTAAACAATTGATAATGAAGAATAATGGATAGTGTATTTGAAAGTTTGCGCTTTTAACTATGGGCCAAAAGATTTAAGCTCGTTGTTGAGTACTTATTCAGCTATTTTATCGGATTATGGAACTTTTAAATTTTGGTATTATATGCACCAAGATTATTAAATTACTGAAAATTTCTAATAATTAATAATAAAAAATTTGAAATCTTTGTATTACATCCTTAGAAGCATTTTACTGTGTTGTGAAAGCTCTGAATAAATAATGAAGCGTTTGACATCCTGGAATTACATTTCCATGAATGTTTTGCTGTTTTCTGAACACTCCGAAACCTTGAGGTTACATGCTCGAGAGTCTTTTGTCATTCATTGAAAGTTTGGAATTATACTCACGGAAGTTCTTTATTGTACTATGAAAGCTCATAACAATTATCAATGATCTTGGCATTATACTCTTAGAAGTTCTTCATTGTATTTATGAAAGCTCATAATAATTAATAACGTAAGCTTTAAAAGCTTGGGATGATGTTTACAGGATTAAAAACATCATTGTTTGGTGATGACTATTATTTGGCTAACATATTGTTTTCAAGCGTAGAGTAAGCAAAGGCCATATTATGCAAATGATTATTGTTCAGAGGTATATCATACACAACATAGCTTTTCTAGTAATCAATATTTCACCAAATGAATAAACTAGTCATCTTATAGGTCACTCGTCACATATATATATGTCTGTTAATTCTATACAGCATAATTTGAAACTCTCCGTACAAACTTTAATGAGAGTTTTAACACTAAAACTCTCTTAGTTAATAAATGTATATCCGCAGACGTTAACTTGCATTTGCAGGATGTGCTCCTCACAGATAAACCCTTTTTACATATCAAGAAGTATTTAATGTTAAAAATGTTCAAGTTTGGATATATGACAACCCTGCATGGACACATGTTTATCATGTACTATCCGTGGACATAAACTCATCAACAATAAAAAAAAATTCCTTTAGTGTTCTCCATTAAAGTTTGTGCAGAGGTTTTGAATAACCTCGTATAATATAAAGACCTGTATAAAAGTATAAGGCTAATGCTTTTTATATGTAAGCTAAATATCGTACTAATAAAAATGAGATGAGTTCTATCCATTCTATAATAAGAGTGTTATCATCGAAGTGCCTATCTTTCAAGATCAACTTATCTATATATTCAGAGTTGAGAGAGATCAAGGGTTGTTTGTGGCTATAATGGTTCAATCCTTAAGCGATTAAAGTTTTCTCCACAATTAGTAAGCAAGAACAGTTAATGCGACTTTCTTCTTTGAAAGCCTAGTATATAACCTTCGAAAAGAAGCATGGAGAATTTCCAAATGTTTTTGCAACCAGGTTAATATAAGTTAGTAAGCATTAACAATAGAATAATTTTTTATTCATTTACAAAAAAAAAGAAAAAAAAGAGGGATCAGTTCTACCTGCGAACAGAATTCAAAAGCAGTGTGTAAGTGACCTAAGGCAACTACCAAAATTAATAGGTAGAAGAACCCTATGGTATACGAATAAAACACCTAAAATATAAAGCGAGAGAGTGTTAAAAATACCTGTAAAAGCATTAAAAAATTGCCAAAAATAACAGTTTAGGAGGCGTTAGTATATTAGATGCATCAAACAATTCAGTTATGGCACATACAAAAGCAACTATATTGTAAGCAGAGGCTGATCCACAGAGGGATTTGGGGAGGGGGATGTAAAATACAGTTGAACCCCACTTATAATGAGCCTGTATTTAGCAAGTTTCTGGATATAATGAGGTAAATGTGGATTTTGTTTGGTATATAATGATTAAGCACAATTTAGTTTAACTGCTTTTAGCGAACAAGTCTTTTCTGGACCCTGATTTAATGAATAATTAGAAAAAATAAAATAGGATATAAAACTTTTCGTAAAAATTCTGTTGTTACATGCGGTTAGTCGTTATAATCAGCATTCGTTACAATTGATTTCCACAGCATTTTTGTAGGTTTGGGAGGGGAAATTTCCCTAATCCCCCACTCTGTGGATCTGCCATTGTTATAAGCATATAAATATATATAATGCTATAACAGGCTCGTTATAAGTGGGGTTCAACTGTATTTTACATCTCCCTCCCCAAATCCCTCTGTGGATCAGCCTCTGTTGGCTTAATTGGAAGGCTTTTATAAGATGAAGTTCTGTATATATACAAGGGGTGGCTATTAAATAATGAGACTGATTTTCGTTTTACTTTCCTTTCAACTTATCAAGAGCACATGATATGCTGTATTGTTCATTGTTATCTCCTATGTCACACATAAAAGAGTTTTAAGGTCAGGCAGCCAACAGCATATATAGGAGCATAGGAGGAGCGTATATAGCCATTCCATCGGAATCTGACTGTTTCTAAACATGGAGCAAAGAATCAATTTGAAACTCTGCGTTAAACTTAGTAAAACTTTACAGAAACATGCGAAATGTTACAAAAAGTTCATGGTGATAAGTGTCTATATTGTCCTAGAGTTTCTGAGTGGTTTAAAAGGTTTAAAGAAGGTAGAAAAGAGGTTAAGGATGATCCGCACAACAGTCATCCCATTACATCAAAAACAGGTGACAACATTGAAAAAGTTGGCCAAATCATCCATAAAAATCGGTGCTTGAGTATCTGCACTGTTGTCGAGTTACTCAACATTGACAAAACAGTTGTTGGACTAATTCTTCACGAGAATTTTGATGTGAGAAAAGTGTGTCCGAAAATGGTGCCAAAACTTCTTACCCCTGAACGCCTCATTCCTGAAATTCGAATTACCATTTGTGTTGACATTCTTCAAAGCGTTAAAAATGATCTAAACTTTTTAGAAAATGTAATAACATGTGATGAAGCTTGTTTTTTCATGTACGGTTCAGAAACCAAATGCATATCAATGCATTGGAAGGGTCAGTTCAACCTTCTCAATGTTGTCGTCTGTTTTCGATGCCCTGGAATGACTTGAGCACAGATCGTTCTTGACCTCTTCCATACCTTCTTTAAACCTTTTCAATCACTGAAAAACTCTAGGGCAAAGTAGACACTGATCATCATAAATTTTTTGTAACGTTTTGTTCATTTCCACAGCAGTTTTGCCAAGTTTAACGCAAGACTTCAAATTGATTTGTTGCCCCATGTTTAGAAACGAGAGAAATTCCAACAGAGTGACTATATACGCTCCTCTTCTAGCAAATGCTGGGGCCAGACTGTTGGCCGCCCCTGACCTTAAAAACTTTTATATGTAACGTAGGAGCAGGGCTTAAATTGGGCGGGAGCCCGGCTCCGGTACTTCTTCATTTTTGGCGATTATTTAAATATTAGCCAGAACCCCTAAATAGACACTTTCATGAAAAAAGAATGAATTTTTGATTAAAGTCATAAACTTTGTTGTCCAGAAAAATGGATATAAACAATTAATATGATTTATGGATTCTTTTGTAGCCATTCAATTTTTTAATCGATTTTTCATAATATTAGGGCTCCTGCATTTTTCTGTTTTTGGAAATTAAGCCTTGCATAGGAAATAACAACAGCACATCATTTGCTCTTGAAAAGCTAAAAGTAAAATAAAACAAAAATCTGTTTTGTTATTTAACAGCCACGCCTCATATGTACAAAAGTTTGAGAAAATAAATAATTAAAAGCCCTTTTCAACTCACTGAAACACAAAACTTATATTAAACAGAAAAAAAAAAAAAAAAAAAATTTAAATAATTTATAAAAACATTCCAGATGTTGTTTGTTAAATTTCTGCATACAAGGAAAGATATTTGCATATATTCCTATGGGATGCGAAATTACAAACTAAATAGTGCCGAGATAACAAAATAAAGAATAGGAATGAACTCGCCATTTCACAATTAGAGGCAGAGTACAATTTCAGTGTTTTTTCCTGCAAGTTCCCAATAGCAGCATCGGCTACAAGTGCAGAAGATATTAAAGCAACACCTGCAGAAGTAAAAGGAATGTAAATAGATATGACAATATGGTGATACTGCACAATCCATCCCCTGGTGTTCCTCTCCTCTTCAAATGAGTCGGAAAGTTACTAGATTTAGTACATGGGCTTGTGACGTCACACGTACGGACATTTGGATGTGTAAGGGCATTTTCAGATGTTTCATCATTCTTTTGGCTGTGTTTTGTTCGTTGCAGTGAATTGTATCATGCCTGAGCGTTTGGCGCTGTCTGCTTTTATGGAATTGCGGTTGAAACGTAAAAAAAGTGTACTGGAGTGGGCTATGAAAGAGGGTTTAATTTCATCCGGGTATGAAATTATGGGCAAGGCTTCGTTTGGATGACGCTTTCTAGTGGTGGAAGAAAGGAGGTGAGAATGCCAAGGTTATTAGATTTACCAGTGAGAATGTGTATGATGGGGAGGGGAGATAGGAAGGAAGTAAGGAAAAACCATAGTCTACACTTTAAAGACTCCGAGACAGGGCAACATAAAAATACGGTTGAGGGAACGTGGAGTAACATGAAACAAGAAGGGCAATACAGGTTAATACCTCCTTTTTTTTTTTAATTTTGCTGGATCGAGACATCCATGTTGTTAACATGACGTAAACAACATGGTGGCAAGTCAGTGTCACTGTTGCCATGCATTTTGGAAGCACCTCCCACTAAAAAGCATTAGGGGACGGATTGTGCACTAGCGCCGACAATACAAACACAATGAATTGTTATAATTAACATTTAATGTACAAATAGAAACCTTTTAATCAAAGATAGAAATTCTATAAGGGTGATTCAAGTCACTGCACTGTTTTTCCTTCTGTGTAGCTCTACACAATAACTGGTATTTTTCATATCTTGTAGCTCTACACAATAACTGATATTTTTCATCCTCTGTAGCTCTACACAATAACTAATATTTTTCATCCTGTGTAGCTTTACACAATAACTGATATTTTGCATCTTGTGTAACTCTATATAATAACTCAGTAAGTGCTCTGCAATTACTCAGTTATTTTGAAGAGCCATCCCACATAGAGAAATTATTCGGTTATTTTGAAAGGTCATCCTGTGTAGAGCAATCACTTGATGCTTTATGCAGAAAAGAACGATGTGTGTTGGTTTTACTACAGAATGCTTAACTTTTGAAAGGTATATATGTCATTTAAATTATGCACGTATCAACAAGTATTTTAAACTTCATGTTAAGTTGTTACGTGTGGACTTACCAACAAAATTAAAATTTGGAGATATTTTACTATCAGCTAAAGTGAAAAGCGTTAGACCAACGCTCATGAGGATGGCAGCCAAGAAATCTCCGAAGCCATATACTTTACCTGTAATAAAAGATGCACGCAATCATTAGCATCAGCAGAAAGCTCATACGAAGCGGGGGGGGGGGTTATAGTAGTAGTGGTAGGGGTGTACATATACAAAATATATCGCATCATAATAGGGAGGGCACTGTGATTCCCCTCCCCCTCCCCACCGAGTACGCCAGTGCATGCAATGGAACCATTACCATAGATATGAAGAGAACATTAAAAATACGTTCACATCAATAAATACAACACATTGTTGTTACATTAGTATTATTCATTATCAGACAAGGAAAAAACATTCTGCAAATGTTTTATTGTTTTTAATGAGCATAGGAATGTTTTAAAAGCTTCGTTATTCAAAAGTACTTGGTAATTTCCCAAAGGCTTTATATTGTTAAAGATCACCAAATAATGTTTCTGGAAACTTCAAACTGTTAGGTGAAAATGTTGATGATCGGTTATCAGAACTGAGGAATTTGATGAATTTAGGGTAACGATTCTCCCAAGCTTTTGAATCCGCATCAGAATGTCAATCTTTCTCGTTCCACCTAGCTCTAACTGGGGATGGGTCGGGGCCTCCCACCAAAATGAACTACGGTTTCTCATCATGTTAAATAAATGTGTAAATACAACCATATCAATGAAGGGTAGAAGAAAGGAGGCGGGAAGTGGTCTATTTTTCCTTTCAACGTGAGGAAAGCTATCGGGCAATAAATGAACAAGGGTCCCCTTGCTCTTGTCTGCTTTAAAGAATATCCTTTCAATCAATTTTAGTAACGAATTTCAGGACACCCCTTTCGCAAGGAAAAGCTTGTTTGTTATTTTTGTTCTTTGTCAGGGCTTCCACCAAAAACGTATTTAGAGGGGGGGTCCGCGGTGACACTGGACCCCCCCCAAAAAAAAATCCTGGATACATGCTTGGCTTCCACAGAAACCATAATTTATTTATTTTTAAGGACCCTTTTCAATTTTTCAAAAATATTTCTTAAAACATGAATACTCCAAAAAGTTTCAGCCTCACCAAAAATCGGCCCACACCCCACTGGTGGGCATGTCCCATAGCTTGGGACATAAGGACAGGTTAAGGACATAAAGACAGATTTAAGGTATTATATTTATAAGATAGTATAGATAGATTATCATTATAGAAACACAATGATTATATCATAACTAGAGATGCAGAACAGTAAAGTGTGAATGATGAAATCAAAATTAAAATAACTATTGATTAATAAATTCATTACATAGGCATTATGACTTACCCTAAACTTATCATAACTTTAAGAAACATTCACCCTAGTCTATTATTTAATCAAAATTATTTGAATAAAATAAATTAGTTTTCAACAATATATTTTAATAATTCATGCAGTAAAAGTGTTGAAAATTTGCTTTAAGTATTTTGACTCGTCTCATCGAATTTATTTACAATGCTGTGGCAACCTACCTTGAATGAATATCCCACCAATCAGAACAGGCACAAGCTTACAGCACTTAAACACTACCTGTGTAGGATAGTTCAAATACCCCACAGAAGCGTTTGAGAATCCCATTGTAGCGACTGTTAAAGCTGCGAGAACTGCATATATTTTTATAGGAATCCTAAAAACATAAAGAATGAGAGACAGAGCTTATACTCTAAAAATATATATTATTTGAAAGTTTACTTTTCTGGAATGGCAACACAACACTTTTATATATTGCTAATATGGACAGACAGACAGAGGCAGGCAGGAAGCCAGCCAGACAGATAGATAAATAACATAGATGCTGAAATAACAGCACTCAAATTTAGAACACACCAAAAACTTTTAAACCTTGAAAACTTATTTTGAATTGTGACTTCTCACAAAATTATTTTGATATGTGACTTCTTCACACCCATGCTCTGTCAAGCATATACTGTCAGAATATGTGAGGTTTTTTAAATAATTTAGCTGGTATTAGTCTGCGCCTATAAAAAGTTTTAGTTTTGCCATTCCTGTTGCATGACATATAGACATGAAATCTATTCGGGTCTAAAGTAAAGAACAGACTGCTTTGATTGCCATGTTTTAAAGACAACGGGATGTATCATCTGAGCTGCGATAGATAGTTTAACATAACCTACAAAACCAAGACACACAACCAGACATATCTGAAAATAAACTATGTCCAGTGGACTAAAAGAAAAATTGTAATATGATTAAGATCAGCCAGTGGAAGGGTTACCACCTGTTACCATAAAAAATTGTGACTTGGAAAGTCACAATTTTTTATGATAGTGGCAATAATACTGACTCGAGTGGCAATAATACTGACTCCAGTGGCAATAATACTGACTCCAAGTCAGTATTATTGCCACTGGGGTGTGAAACATACATTCATTGCATATGCTTACATCAAAATAATACCAATTGTTTTAGGGGCTTATTGATCTAAATTAAAAAAAAAAAATTGTCTTTTTTTCTTTTGCAAGAATTTTGGAAACTGAAATTTTAATCAAGGAAATAATATTGTAATATAAAAATATTATACCTTTGAATACCAATAAAAATTTATAATTTTTAACACATATTTCTTATCTTTCTCAAATTACTTCTTCGATTCTTTAATAAGTTAATTATGGAATAAAAAGCAAAATAATATAGAACATACAAATCGGGAACTTCTACTTTCAATTTCAGATACACAAAGTTTTACTATCAAGTTTATTTAAGTTTGAATGAATGTTTGTTATTGCTGGGAGCAACATGTAAATTTCCTTGTCAGCTACAAAACAAACTGCAAACTTAGTACAAGAAATATCCATATTTTTTGTAATTGTTCTGTTTTGCTTAAAAAAAAATTAAAAGTAGCCTTTATAATAAATCCAACGGAATCAAGCGAAACTTGCTTTAATGCCATCGGGACACGGGCACCCAGTGGCATATGGGGGTAGAGGGGACTCCATTCTCCTAGCCGTTTAAAAATTTGATTTGCCCGAACCTGCTATGCATTTACTTTCAAAAGTTTTACAGTCACATTTTAAAATAAGGTACTTTTTAGCTCATTACTAATTGTCAAGCAGTATCAATTATTTTTGTAGCGTTTTGGTATCTTGTACATTCACTAAAATTCTCGACAGCTTTGAGAAGGAGGTAATAATTTTTCTCAGTCTCCCACTAGAAGTACTTCTATGGGTGCCCATGCATCGAGAACATTGTAGGACTTGCTCGCTTGAGCAAAGTGTACCAAAACTACTTTTATACATAGGGTACTCTCAGTCTTGCTTATTCCCACCCCTCTCTTCAATGTTTTCTACATTTCCTCTACTGTTTCTACCTGCTTAGTAATATACGAAAAAAACTACAGTAAGACAAATTAAAGGTGGTTTAAATAAATTATATATCAAATATATAATAAAACACACTTACTTCCGACAAGTTTCTTTTTTCAGATGTCTTTCTATGAAAGAGAAGACTATGTACAGAAGGAATTGATAAAGCGTTAAGTAAAATCCATACGGTCTGAACCCTTCAAGCTGAAAAATCAATTCCTAAAAAACAAATTACACATCGTAATTAAATTTGGAATTAATTAACCATTTCTGCCTACAAATATGTATTTTTAAGCTTTACAAATGTATTATGAGCTATTACAAAAGTGACCCAGCCCCAAGTATGACCCAGTCCCGTTTTTCGAGAACTTGATGACATTTCTAGAACGAACAGTAAAATTGAGAATTTGGCAACCTTGCTATTTCCATATACAAGCTGTTATACATAGGCAATCAC
>QLNU02015270.1:42435047-42451124 GCA_006491805.2 Dysdera silvatica
TATAGCGAATATAGTTGAAAAATTCAGCAGAGATTTGATAATGTCGACAAGAAGACAATGTGCTGCTGCTGAAACTTTGTCGCCAAACCAAGTTAAAATGGCCGTAGATGCTAATATGGGTCCTGTAATGGCGAAACACGGAAATTCGCAAGGCTTAGCAACCATTTTTAAGTACGAAAAAGGAATTGTGGGTTTTAAACTGAGTGACAGCTCTAAACCATCTAGAAAAGGTAAATAAAAACTTTGCAACTCATTATAGAAAGTAAGATTTGAAAATTGTTCACCGAGTTTTTCTTTTCTTTATAGTGTCTCAGTAGGTATAATCATTTAGTGGGTTTGAATTCGATTCCCAGATAAACTTGTTGTATGAATGAGTACTGTCTAGTACTGATGAGTTGATCCCCAGAAATTGTTCCACGAAGTTGACTTGAACAACAGTGGTCAAATTAGATTTTTAGTACCAGGACACTGTTAACAGTACCAGGGTTACAAAGCATCTAGGGGGTAAGGGTATACCTAGACGAACAATATTTTTCATAGAACCTAGGGTCGCAAACCACTCACAGCGTTAGTTCTAAAACCGTCCAGCATGCACAAATAGTGACAACCAGTGCATGAGAAGCGCAAAATGCGATGTCCTAATCATCTATGCACTTGAGCAGCTGACCTGAGTTTTATCTGGCGCTTTTCACGCACTGGTTGTAAATATTTGTGCATGCTGGACGGTTTTAGAACTAGCGCTGTGAGTGGTTTGCGACCCTAGGTTCTATGACAAATATTGTTCGTCTAAGTGTACCCTACCCCTCCTAGATGTTTATAACCCTGGTGCTGAGACACCCAATATATATAGCAAAATTGTAGTATGATTGTGACATGTAGTACTTTCTAATGTAATATACATGAATACACTACACTTAAGCATATATTAATTTAGACAAAGTTAAAGTTGTAAAGTAATATCACACAAGGTAGTCAAACCAAGTAAATTTAAGTAGTAGAAACATCTCAGAATAAAAATTGACATGTAGTAGTAAAAGGTGAAGAGGAGTAAAAGATTAAACAATACCAAGAATTTTGTTCTTCATCAGGGACCGCACAAAATCCCTGTTATTGGTTTGCTTTTTCTGACTACAATAATTGAGATTTATGATTAATACTGAATAAACCAGCATTGACCAAAACTTAGCTAAAAACAGTATAAACCCAGAATATAATTAGTTTAACAATATTTTAGTAATTTAGAAGGGTCTCTTTATTAATACTGAGAAAAATCTCAATTGTTGTAAGTGGCCCAAAAGCAAACTTACAACAAGTAGATAGAGGTATTGAAAGTGATTAAAGTGTAAAGGTTCAATTAACATGAATAGAGAAGATGATGGGGTGAGAAAATTCATTAATTATACCAAAAATTGTAAAAAGTTTTACATGAATATGTCACACTCAAGATAAACACTTAATTATTAACTAGTAAAAATATCGCCCCCACTTTCCTTGAATGAAAATTTAATATTGAAAAGATATAGTTCGTTCACGAAAAGTAGTCCGACGGTACCGTTAGAATTAGAGCTCCTGTATAGTCTTTTATAGGGGTATTAGTTAGAATTAATGGGAGCTGACGTAACAAAACGGCCTATCCGATTCCAGCAGAGGGAAGGGTGTCATTTCAGAACTGTTTTTTAGCGAACGTTTGTCTGCGCCAAAAACCAGTTCTGAAATGACGTCCTCCCCTCTGCTGTAATCGGCTAGGCCGTTTGTGACGTCAGCTCCCGTTATTTCTAACGGTACCATCGGACTACTTTTCGTGAACGAACCATACAAGGTAAAAATCCAATGAGTTACCATTTCTAAAAATCGAGTCATTAATCATTTCTTCCCGCTCTTGAAGGAGCTCCAAATCCGTCATTGATCCATGAACGCCCATAGATAGATAACTACGGGGGCTCCTACTCCGTCATTGACCCATGGACGCCCATAGATAGATAACTACAGGGGCTCCTACCCCCCCTCCCCACCCGTTATCGTGTTATAAGATTTGCATTTTATGTTCATTTCTATGAAAAAATAATATAAGATTTTGAAGAAAACCACCCCCTTTGGAAATTCATTAAGCGCCCATGTATAGTGCGTTCGCGCTCAGTTGTCGCCCGATACCGTTAGCAGACGGGTTGTTCCATTGCAGTTTCGGGAAGGGCGTCTTGCCGAAACTGGTTTTTCGCGCGGGAAAAACCAGTTCCTCCAAGACGGCCTTCCCTAAACTGCAATGGAACAACCCGTCTGGTAACGGTATTAGGCGTCAGGTCTGTGCGGACGGACTGTATGTACACTAAGTAGGCTAATAATATTTAATTATATAATTAGCCGTAAAATATTTATTAATAAATTTTATTGAAAATGAAACGTGATAAATTTTATGAAAAATAACTGTTAAGTCTTATAAAACAGTTCTACCATTCTCATGCTTTGTACTGCCACCATGCGGAAAATTGTTGTATAAACCAGTTGTAATTCAGGCGCCGACTGCGTCGACCGCATTGCAATTCTTTAAAGCGCTAATTCCATCAGCCAACACCATTCTCCCAGTAAAGCGGAGAAAATTAGAAATAAACATATATAATTTTATTATATTCTGGTCCGTCGTCGTTAATATTTTAATTAGCGCCACCAATAACTTTTAAAAGCCATTTAATACATGAAAGTTCAAAAGCATTGACGATATCTTCAAGTACTTAAAATAAGGCCCGTAAAGCGTGGCCTCCGTGGCGCAATCGGCTAGCGCGTTCGGCTGTTAACCGAAAGGTTGGTGGTTCGAGCCCACCCGGGGGCGAAATTTTTTTTTTTCCCTCTCCTTTAACTCACTTATACGACGCATAAGTACGTTCGCGTTTTTAAATCCATAAGTTAGGTAGTACTCGCTTTTACGGCGACAAATTTTTAATGAGGATTTTGAAAAGGTCGCGCTGACCTTTTTGGTGGCCAACTGAATTAATTATTTGATTTTGATTAATTAATTTATTTTTAATTTTGATTTGTTATGTTCAGAGGTATAACTAGGAATATTGGTAAAGGGAGAGCTGTTATGGGTAGCGCCTTGAGAGAGGTTTTAAAGGCGCCAAATTCGGAAAAGCTTCCTAAAAGTCAAATTTGAAATAACGGCCAGAGGCGTCAAAATCTTCGTTCTGCCTTTAGTTATGTTTGGAGGGCGCCAGTACACCCTGCGGGTCTGAACTCCTTCGACCAAGCCGTATCACCCCTTCAACCGGGCCGCCCCTAGAATAAGAGTCCGCGCAACGCGGGCACCTTGACTATCTGGGCCCCGGACGAACCCCTTGCTGCCACTCCGCCACTCTCGTCAGCTCTGACGTTTGGTCAGGGTCGGCGGAAAAGTATGTCAGCCTAGAAAGCGGCAAAATCGTAAAATCCACACCCGCATTGCCCCTGTCTTTAGTTTTTGTTCTCTTTTTCATTCATCGTCATCTAGTGGCAATTGGTGGTTCTAACATACCGAATATCTTTAAACCTGCCTTGATCCCCCACCCCCACCCCCACTCATATACGGTACGTAAAGGCAAAGCGAACAATTCGTTGTTAAATTTAAGATTCATTTTTTATCATTTTACCTTTTTTTTAGTTGTGTAATTTTTTCAGCAAAGTTTTACTTCACGAATTGTATGCAAATGTACCATCATTTATAATCTTGATGGATTTAATTGAAGTGAGGGGGGGGTTGGTTATTTTGGGAATCGCGAAATTCATATGTGCATACCATGGGCTGATCTCAGTACATTTGGGGTCGATGACGCTATTTAATAGGCTGCTTACGCGGCTATAGACTTGGGCAGCAAAATTTTCTGTATAGAGTCTAACAAAATCAATATCATACGATGATATAATCAGGTGTTTTGCCAAGAAAAATAAACGTCATGCCCACTGGGATGCAAAGAACAACTCATAATTGACTCTGTGATCCTAGAACAAGACAAGAAACAAAAGTGAAACCTTAATACTGCCTACACTGACTACAAGAAAGCCTTCGACTCGGTGCCCTACTCATGGTTAATCGAGATCCTGAAAATATATAAAATACACTTCACCATAGTAAGATTTCTGGAGCATAGCATTAAGAGATGGAGAACTACAATACATCTCAGAGAGCAAAAGAAAATGCTATGCACCAACGAAATACCTATTAGAAGAGGCATATTCCAAGGGGATACCCTTAGCCCCCAATTGTTCTGCCTATCACTAAACCCTCTATCAAGAATGCTAAGTAAGAGCAACTATGGCCACATGATCAAAAAAGCCAAGAAAAACCTCCAGAAGGTATCACACCTCATGTACACGGACGATATAAAGTTATATGCACCGTCTATCCCTCGACTCTGCCACATGATCCAAATTACGGAGGCATTTTCAAACAACATAAAGATGGGGTTTGGTCTGGATAAATGTAAAATACCTGGAGGCGCCAAACAAATGAAACTAGATGAGATTATACTGGATAACAGAGGAATAATAGAAACCATGCAAGAACATGAAACATATAAATATCTAGGAATAATGCAGGCCCAAAGACAAGAACATAAACTAGTCAGGACAAAGCTCACACAAATGTACAAGGACAGGCTAAAAACAATATTGAAGATCAAGCTGAATAGCAAGAACATCACACAAGCAATTAACTCCTTTGCAGTCCCAGTGCTAACATACACGTAAGTGTCGTTGAAAACGTTTTTACGGAGGTCAATTAGAAAAAAAATAGAATTTACATTTTCTTTTCTTTTTCTTTTTTTGCGGGACGTTTAATAAGGTGGAGGTATTTGCCACTTCATTATATGATAATGTAATATAATCATTTATTGTTAAAACCAATGAAAAATGGTTGTTGCCAATTTCCTGAATTGGAGATCAATAATGACTTCATGAAGAAATGTCAATTGTGTTTAATTCTTTCACTTTTCAATTTTGGTTGTCATGGTAACCCGAAAGGCACGAAATGCCAGAGGGCGCTTTTTCTCTTTTCGTTTATTAGTATTCATTCACGTTTCGGGGGGCATACACGTCGCTTTTCTATTCCGCTTAAATTCGAATGTTATTCTTTATTCACCACACCAATGACAAAACTGCAAACAAAAAATCTTCAATGTTATTGAATACATTTTCAACGTTCTAATATTCAATAACATTGAAGATTTTTTTCACCAGAGTTCGTAAAAAATTACCAAAGCACGATCTTAATTTAATCTTTTTTAAATTCCAATTTCTTACTATTTCGAAAAAATCGAAACGGGAACAAAGTTTACAAGGAGTCTGTTTTTTTCTTTTATGAATGTGAGGAGAGAGTTGTTTTTTAATTTCTCGTAAAAATGTAATTGTTAGTCAAAGTTTTCTAAAACTTTTGTTTAAACTCATTGTTTTATTAAAGCACATCCCTGGTATAAGAAATAAAGATTAAAGTAGAAAGGGCTATGCGTTCTTTTTTATTTTTTTCCTCCGTAGTACATGGAGTTGGAAATCATGAAAACCATTTCTATAAGAAATTATTTTAAAAAAGCATGTAAGTTAAATTCATTATATAACTGAAATGAAATAACTTTGATTGCGTTAAATTATGGAGAGAAAATATTAGAAATACAGCTTTCTTTGTTAGTAGTACATGATAATTTTAATAGGGCATTTAAAATATGTATTGATAAATTTTATTAGAAATGAAACATATTATAATAAATCATTTTTAAAAATCGTTAATGCATTAAAGCTTAAAAGTATTATTCTTTAAGGTTTCAAATTTTGACTCACACAGCAAGATCTCCGTGGCGCAATCGGTTATCGCGTTCGGCTGTTAACCGAAAGGTTCGACCCCACCCGGCGGCGATCTCTATTTTTTTTTTTTCCATTCCTGCTCGAATATTCGGTATTTTTTTACTCCAAATTTCAAAACCTCAATTTAAGACACTCCTTTTTTTACGAACAGTTGATCTCGGAAAGTATCCAATAAAAAAAATATTTGCTCCTCATTTATGAATTTTTTTCTTTGCTAAGGATGGGGGGAGGTTTCCCTTCCTATTTGTCCCGTTTTTCTTGGAACAGTTCCG
This sequence comes from Dysdera silvatica, assembly GCA_006491805.2. NCBI lineage: Eukaryota > Metazoa > Arthropoda > Arachnida > Araneae > Dysderidae > Dysdera > Dysdera silvatica. Next base: position 42,441,140 of record QLNU02015270.1, read on the forward strand.
TTCTTTGGTAAAATGCTAGTCGCGGAGCCCCGCGCCGGCCCTTTTATTATCGACGCGCTCGTGATTTAAAATGGTTGTCATTAAATTGTAGATCCCTATTCATTATAAAACGTAAACGTAATTTATTCGAATTTTAATAACGCTAAAATGATATTTATTGTTCTTACAATTCATTTGTTATACTTTTATCAAATTAAGATTATTGTTATTAACAACGGATCAGAAGAAGACAAAACTATTCTTTATTTATAATGGCTTAAAAACATCGTTTTAAAGAGTTCATTTTTTAAATTTTTTGGATGGAGGGGCCCTCAAACACCCTTTTCTCTGAGATCGATTCCATACCCCAAGGCTCCCCGATAAAGCCCCTTACCGAAATTTTAGGGCCCCGCAAAGTCTGGGCCCGCTACTGAGTATTATTGTTAAATCAAAAGTTGCGACAGCATGTCGATGGGGGGAAGCTAAACTACCAGGAAGTGTGTTCTGTCAATTGTTTGTTTGTTTGGATTTTTTATGGCGCAAGAGCATCTGGGCTATACTGCGCCAAATTGTTCTGCCAATTATTTTCACCATTTTCTTGTACCTGTTTGGTTTAGTAGAATTTGTCTAGAGTTTCTTTAGCAGTACGAATGATAGCATTACAAGCAAGGGCGGACGCAGGGGTCATGACCCCCAAATATATTTTTTCACTGTAAAAAATTCCAACTTTCATGATAAATGAAGGGTGTTATTCCAAGACCATGGCAAATTCTGTCCTTGACCCCCACCAAATGAAAGTCTGTGCCCGCTACCGATTACAAGAGAATTTCCTCCTCAATGAAGATGTAGGTGAAAATGTAAAAATGTGGAAGATTCATTACATTTTCACATTCATTCTGAGCGAGTTGAGGAACTCAAAACATTTTGCGAATTCACCAATACAGAATATAAAACTGTTTTGGGTGACAGTAAAGCAAGTTTTCACTCTTTTTCTCTTTCTCGCCTATAGTCCAGAGAGTTATTGACATTTTCCCTGAATTGAAATCATATTTCCTTTCCACAAACTAATGTCCTATCAGTCTCAAAAACATTTCTGAAAGTCCACTTTCGACTACACTCTTACATTTCCATGCCATCCAGTAAAAAGCATTTTCCGCTATCAGAAAATGCGTTAGAAGGCAAGAGATAACAATAACTGCAGTGGAGGATGAAGTGAACAATCTGGTGGAAAAGTTAAAATGCAGGAAGGTAGAAAAGTGACTTGCCACTACTATGAGAAATCAGTTGCAAGAAGTAGAAAAAGGAAGACACACGACTGTTGAAAAGTTTTAAAGCTTTGCGATAGATTTATATAATAACTGAATTGAATATATTCAGGAATGGTGCACATCTTTTCTCACGTCTCTTCAGTCTATATATAAAATAATTTGAAGGGAGAGGAGTCTGCGACTTGAAAACAAAACAAAAAGTTACAGGTTCACGAAGACATCGCCATCAAATTCTACTGTGAATAACGAGGTCTTGATTGCTGAGTGTTTGTATGTGTGAAAAATATTGTGAAAGTAAATTTCTAGCGTGGAGGGAATTGAAGGATCAAAGTGGTGTGAAAGGTTCGATTATTTTTTTACTAAGCAGGATATGAAGAGTGAGAACCCGGAATGTTCCCAGCTAGAGTTTTTGTTTGGTATTACCAGATTCCAACACAGTTTTTGAATGTGTTCTTCTTTTCATTAATAAATGTGCTCTGAAGAAAAAAGCAGTGAAAGCGTTAAACATTGTAATGGCCTGTTTGAAAGATTTCTGTTGTGCTGAGGTCAGAGCCGTTTCTAGATGTTTTTCCGCCCTAGACAGGAATTGAAAAATGTCGTCCACCCATCATTTTATTACCAACGCTCTTTCCCCTATATTCTCCCTCTCTACCACCATCAACATCCAGCGGTTCAACAACGTAAATGTTCTATTATACTTTTAATCATTAAACCCGTTAATTATATTTATATTTTAAACTTATATTAGTTATTTTGTAATATTAGAATATTGTGAATAGTAAAACAATTGCTACATGTTATAATTGTTTAATTTCAACATTTTATATTTTTGAAAACTGAAATATTAAAGGAGTAATATTTCAAAACACAACGTTGTATTATCAGAGCTAGAAGGCTTAAATGTATTAGATATAAAAGAACTTGTGTGTACAAACGAACAAACAAGCACATCAAATATTTTTATATTCGTCAAAGTAAAGACTTATTAAGTAATCGTTCCGTATACTTTTGAAAACAATTCGATGTTTTAATTTTTCCCCTTTTCATTTTTTTCTCTTCATTTCCTCAATTCTTTCTTTATTTGATTCAAAATTATTATTATTAAATTATTATTAAATAATAATTATTAAATTTTCTATGCCATTTTGCCGTCCCAGGCGGTTGCCTACGTTGGCCTAATGATAGAAATAGCCCAGGCCAAGGTCCATGCCCATATACCCGATGGAAAAATGAAAAATGGGCCAGGCCCTCAACACTGTGTATATTTTTAAAAATACAATTTTTCTGATTAAGATATTAAAATATAATATATCGTAGATTTATATTCGGTTTTTTATATTTTTAACAAGTCCATTTTTTAACAAAATGTTTCAGGTTTTTTAAGTAAAAATTGGAAAGTGTTTTGGTTTAAAAAAAATACATTATGGGAATCCTATAGAATAGGGGAGGCTTAGCCCATGGCCGTATGCGGGGAGAGAATGGTTGGCGTAATTTCTGTCAAGAAATATACTGTTAGCACAGGCCCGTAGCTAAAAGTTTGTTACGGGGGGCTTTAAAAGTTACAGCGGGGCTCAGGAAACTAAAGAGGGAGCTTAAAATTCGTAAATATTTTAATGTATTTTATTAATATATTTAATAATACCAAATATATAAGGAGAGTAATATATTTAACGTTAATAAATAAATTTCTTAAAATAAATTTTGCATTAAAAACTTATAAATTTTAGTATACCTCTCTATAATTTCTCTTATCCTTATTATAAAGTATATGAAGACTCAAACCTATGTAAAAAAAATTACATACACAAGATCTACGGTAGAAAGCTATTTTGAATACATTTTTAACGTCAAAGAACAATTTCCATTGTCATGTACAATTTCGTACAAAACAAAAAATTTAAAATAAAATTCTACAATATTTGATTTTGAGAAAAAAATATTTTTCAGGGGGGCTGACTACATTTCCAGTGAGACTCAGCTCTATGTTAGCAGTTGTTTCTATTATCTTTAGTTTTGGGGACAAGTTCTTCATAATCTTTTGATATTTCTCTGCATTATGTTTATATGAATGGTTTTCGTTTAATTTTAAACGTTGTATGCAATAAATTCCAAAATTCCATAACTACTTTTTAATGTTATTATATGCTACAATTGTGTGTACGGAAATTTTGTTTTTATTTATGAATATTTCCAATTTTAGTTTTCATAACGTTAGAAAAAGAGGGAAAGGCCAAAACGATAAAGAAGCCAATAAAAAGACTTTTGAAGGCGAGGAAGCAGAAAACTGCACCAAAGAAAAAGGTTGCAGTCCGTCAAAGAAGAGGATTCGATAAAATTTTCAAATCAGAAGATACTGCCTCATTGCAGCTTGAAGACGATAAAAAACAGAAATTTGTCGTCAAAACAAAATCACCAAAACGTATGCCTAAAAGAAAACCTTCACTGTCCATTCCTGAAGCTAAATCACCAAAACTTACACTTAAAAGGAAGCCTTCAGTCACCATCCCCAAAGCAAAAATACCAAAACTTATGCCTAGGAGAAAACCTTCAGTCACTACTTCCAAAGCAAAATCACCAAAACGTATGCCTAGGAAAAAACCTTCAGTCACCATCCACAAAGCAAAATCACCAAAATGTATGCCTAGGAAAAAACCTTCAGTCACCACTTCCAAAGCAAAATCACCAAAACTTATGCCTAGAAAAAAACCTTCAGTCACCACCCCCAAAGCAAAATCACCAAAACTCACGACTGGGAGAAAACCGTCAGTCGCCATCCCCAAAGCAAAAGCACCAAAACTTAAGCCTAAGAGAAAGCTTTCAGTTACCACACCAAAAGTAAAATCCCCAAAAGTTATGCCCAGAAGAAAGCCTTCAGTCACCATCTCCAAAGAAAAATCACCAAAACTCGTGCCTAGAAGAAAGCCATCAGCAGCCATCCCCAAAGCAACATCACCGAAACTTGCGGCTAAAAGAAAATTACCAAAATCAACTCGAGAAATACAACTAAAACGTGTCCGAAAAACGCGATTACAATACCCCAATGTCCAACCAGTATCACCAAAGTCCGCACTCAAAATCAGCGCAGTTAAGTCTGCTAGCAAGAAAGTACAAAATCTTGCCGAAGCAAAATCATCTAAACTTTTAAAATCGAAAGTTAAATGTAAGTTTACTTTTTTTCCAACTGTTTATTTTATTTTTTATTTTTGCTTTGTAATAGATTCGTCATGTTTTTGATAGCCATGAAGCCAGATTTTTAGTTCTTCAGTTTCCATTTTCAGCTGTGCCAAACGGACTTAGAACTCTCTGTTTGATGGGGGTTCCTTCGGTGTTTCCATCACTTCTGCTAGGTCAAGGGTTTCGTCAAAAATCATGACCAAAGAATAAATTAACATTCAAAACCCATCTCTAAATTATGCGTTAATAATTATTTGTATTATTAATGTGTGTATTAATGTATTTTCATTGATACATCATAGGTCAAAACAATTACAATACTAAATAGTTCCAAGTAATATTGTTGATAAATGCACTGCTCAAAACAATTGGGGGATATTGCGAGTTCGGTATGAAACAATCATATAATCGACTAGTTTTTTTAATAAAAATGAAAGAAAATCGATTAAGAAGAAAAATACTGATATTTACAAACTTTGGAATATGCAACTTTTTCTCTGACGTCGAAAATTACTCGTTTCTGATAAGAAGTGAAAAGCGACCTGCAGCATATTTGTTATGTAAGAAGAGATTAGAAACAATTGACGTGAACCGAATGCTCCGTATTTGTGAATGCGATATCTCAACAATATGACTTAACGAAATCGGTAGCCTGGAGGGCCATCGGTCGTTTACAGGTGGACTAAATGCAAGCCGTTGTAGCGGAAGCCTTTGGAGTGTCCCAAAGTGAGACATTTCTAGACTATGGAATCGGTTTTTGGAAACTGGAAATGTTAGCCGAAGACCAGGACACGGTCGCAGACTTGCAACAACACAAAATGAGGACCGGTATTTAAAATTAACGGCCAGAAGAAACCGCGGTATGAACCCCACTCTTTTGCAACAGCACATTCTGAGGGCTACTGGAACCAGAGTTTCAACTCAAACTGTTTGAAACCGACTCCATCGTGTTGGTTTATACGCTCGCAGACCTATAGTTTGTGTTTCTTTAACAGTGGGCCATCGTGCTGCCCGCTGAAGATGGGCACAAGAGCATCTCAGAGGGAGACGACACGAATGGGGCAATGTTCGCTCCTCAGACGAGTGCTGCTTTAGTGTACAGCCTGACAATAGGCAGCTTATCATTTGGAGAGAACGTAGCGCTCAGAACAATCCCACATTTTTGTGCGAAAGTGTTCGATTTGGAGGAGGTCTGGGCCGGAATCTTTATAAATGGACGTACTTGCATATCATCAGAAATGGAACTCTGACATCTCGACGATATAGGGATGAGATCCACAGACGTTTTGTGGTCCTTTACGCTGCAGCAGTCGGAAATGAATTCATTCTCATGGATGATAACGCCACTTCACATCGAGCTCGGCTAGTGAACGACCTCCTTTCCGACGAAGGAATCCTTCGAATGTATTGGCAAGCATGTTGGGGACGTTCTGGGAAGAAGGATTGCTGGTCGCTTATCGCCCCAAGAAACAGTTCAGGAGTTGGAAACCGCTCTTCTATAGGAGTGGGAGAGGATACCCTAGCCCCCCCTTGATATCATTGACTCCATGCTTCACAGATATGTAATATTGCTTTTCCGTCAGGGAAAACATACCCTTTATAACAATTCATTTTTATCCTAAAAATGACAATTTTTATTTGTTTTTATTACATGTACAAATTGGGCATTTTTTTTTTCCGACAAAAAACGGGAACAAAATCCAGTTATTCCTTGTTCAGTGAGTAATTTTCTATCCTCATAGCTTACGATACCTATGGATCAAACATCAGCCAACAAAGCATTTCTTTATCCGCAGTTCACATTCAAACTATTGTGAGTTTGGATGTAAACTGCGGATAAAGAAATGCTTTGTTGGCTGATGTTTGATCCATAGATATTGTAAGCTATGAGGATTGAAAATTTCTCATTGAACAAGGAATAATTGAATTTTGTTCACAATATCCCTAATTGTCTTGAGCAGTGTAGCTTAAAGTACTTAAATGACAATTATTTCCAAATAATTTTAATAACAGTCATTTCCAAAACAATTTTAATGATAATCATTTCCAAAATAATTTTAATGATAATCACTTCCAAAATGATTTTAATGACAAACATTTTAAAGTAATTTTAATGATAAATATTTTAACCCAAGTTTATTTTTTAAAAATGATAAAGATCCGGAAAGAAAGTGAATGCTATATTTCACTTTTTGCTAGAAAACAATAATACTATTATTGTGGTTATTGTTATCAACGCTTGACAAATCAGGTCAGCCAGCCAGCCACCATTGGAGGCTCGATTTTTTCGAGTAGAAAATATTTTCCTAGTAGGTACGTAGAATTGATTTTTGAAGTAGGCGAGTACCATTCTTGTCTGTCAAGTAGGTTTACTGCGATTTGTGGAGCTTTGACATTATCATACCTTACATTCTTTGCATTCTTTGCATTCTTACATTCTTACTTACATTCTTTACAGTCTTACATACTTACGCCCAGGTGAATCATTGAATATCATAGTGTTTACTGTATCTGTTGGATGATTGTAATGTGATTCTGCCTGAACAAAGTTTTTTGTATTATTATTACTATTATTAAGTAAAACCTCTCATTAGCGGACACTCGTGGGAAATAAAAATTATCCGTAAAAGAGGGTGACTGTAAATGAAGAGGTTCTTGTCGGGGAATTTTTATCTGACCATAAAAACAGGGTGACCATATCTGAGAGTTGTCCGTTAATAGGACTTTTACTATAACACACAGTTATTTCGACACTGGCGTAAGGTTTAAAAACACGACGTTTCGGGAGCCAACTGCTCCCTTTGTCAAGTGAAGGCAGAACTTTTCTTTTTGCCTTCACTCGACAAAGGAAATAGTTGGCTCCTGAAACGTCGTGTTTTTAAATCTTGCGCCTCTTGGCGATTAAAAAATTAGCACAGATCCCATGCCTATGTGCATGGGCGCCGCAGCGGCACTCGTGCACATAGGCAGGATAATAAATCTGGTTACATTTGGGGGGCCACGGCCCCCCGGCCCTAGCCTAGAACCGCCACTGCTTATGCCAGTGTCGAAATAACTCTTGTTTTGGAATCTCCTGATGAAACTTCATACTGTTGGGCTTTTACTGTATTTCATCTTTTGGAACTTTGGAATTATTGTTTTTGTGCAAATTATTTAAATGGAAACTTTTCTTGAATATGTTTTTTTTCATTCGTTTCAATAGTTCGGGGAACGGAAGCTCTTTTCGAAAACCAGTTAGTGCTTATGTCCCGTGCTATAAGTGTGGGCCTTTCAAACGAAGCGATTAAGGAACTGTGCCAGATTTTGAACGTATACTCGCAAAAGATTGCCAACGCTGTGGGAAAACTTGCTGCCAAGGGGAAGGTGATGAATCTGGTGAACATGGAGGCCGCCTTGCGGAACTTGTTACCAGAGTCAGTGTTGCGGCACGCACTAAGCGAGGGGACGAGAACCATCGCTTTGCACGCCAATTTCAACTCCTAATCCTTGCCGGGAATAACGTCGCACAAGAATTTTGGACTGATCCCGATTTTATGTATGAAATAGAAAAGAATATCCGCTAAGCAAAAGAGAACTTGTATTCACGTTACAAAGTTATTTTTTATCAATAATAATTATTATTGTTTTTTAAATTTCTTTTTGGAATTTTTTTATTTGTTGATATCTGTCTTGTTTAATTATTTTCGAAGTGACATTTGACTCTTAGGTTTGTTGTAGCAATTATAGTCGATTCGGCTTAATTGGGTGGCCCAAATAAGCAGTTGCCCAAAATAGGCAAATTTCACATAAAATTAAACAATCAATATTTTTTCAATGCTACATGCATAATATACAATACATATAAGAAAATAATCCTGATTGTATAAACTCTGAAAAAAATAAATAAATAACAAATTCAGTTCAAAAACAAAACTCCAGTTTTACCCCGCTGCCAAGTCGTGACCTATGACGCCGATGTATGTCATTTGCGTACCAGGGTTGCGTCACCAGACCGACGGTAGTAAACATTAAGATATGTATCTGAAGTCCTGTTATACTGTATATAAAATCACATAATATTAAATTATTTGTATTTTTTTTTTTGACTACGCGCATCATAATGTGTATGTACAAATTAATTGCAATTTTAAATTTTTGTCACAATTAAGTGGAATGTTGTCCCAGTTAAGCGATGTAAATTACTATTAGTTTCTTGATTTGGGTTCAGTTCCTTGAGATTTGGCCCAATTAAGCTGAATCGACTGTATATCGATACTGAACTTCAACGTATTGCCACGCAAAAATCCCTTTCTATATAAATAAGGTGTATTGATTACACGTCTATCTGCCATGGAGACAGACGTCTTAACGTATTCGGGTCCCCCTTTTTACACTAACTTTTGAATTTCAAAATTTTCGCAATAAGAAAAATTAATTTTGTCGAGATAGGGCCCCTGGTTGTATCGGGGTTCTGCGCCCGGTTGATCTACCCGTTAAGGTCTCACTGAATGTAGAAAATTCGGATTTAAAAATGTTAGCGAACGGTTATCAATTTTTCCCACTAATCTGTAGCCAGGGTTCGATTCCCTGGGCCCTAGGCGTAACTTGGTGGGGGTTAAGTATAGCGTAAACTGAGGGGGTAAAAAATTGTATGGGGGAAAAAGTACAGTTTTTCCTTTTTCTTCTAAAAAAACTGGGGGGTTAGGCAAGTGTCCTCTTTGCCCTCGCCAGACTACGCCTGTACCTTGGGCCTAATAGACAGACAGACAGATAGATAGATAGATAGATAGATAGATAGATAGATAGATAGATAGATCGATCGGGGAGTAAGTTCTCTATAGTGGTCCTTACTGTACATTAGCTTGTATTTGCAAACGTTAAAGATGTATTTCAAGCAGAAATATGAAATATGTAAAACGAAGGCTCTTCATATTTCTGCTTTAAACGCACCTTTAACGTTTGACAGATACACGCTGACGTGCAGTAAATATAGAGGCCCTCGGGTTTTGGGGCCGTATACTGTACTTGTCGCCCTTGCACCCCTCTACCGACTTAAACTCTACGGCTTCGCGGAGAAGATCAAACGGCGCTGATATTTTTTAATAAAATATTCTCAGTGCAAAGAATTTGTAAAATTCCATTCTTCGACGGTTTTCGTTGAAGGCCACAAGACGGAGACGTGTCGCTTGAGCTAGAGCGATTTGCTGTTGGGGAAGTTTTTCCCCGAACACACCTGTTCCCTGTTAGGGATTTCTTCTGTTGTTCTGGCAACACTGCTGACAGTGTTACAGGCCTCCTTCTTCTCCCTCCCCCTGCTTTCGCTACTTTTTATAACAATCTGTTGCTATTTTGTTATAAATTTTCAAAATACCTTCTTTTTCTCATTATTTTTCACACGTTGAGAAATTCGCTCAGAATTCATGATTTTTATAACATCGCGTTCAATAAAAAATCAGTGTTCACGTTGCGAACTATTTTTAAACAGAACTTGCCTAACATTTATTATGCGTGGGCCAAATTTCATCAATTGTTCCCAAGTTGTGCGAACATTTTAAGTGGGATACGTGGCCATAAAGTTATATGCA
>QLNU02015270.1:42451224-42465931 GCA_006491805.2 Dysdera silvatica
TATTTTCAGTGTTACGAGGCGTAAAAAGCTATTTACTATTTTTTTTTGTCTGTCAAAATTAAGCTGTTTAGCTATACTAGCCTATGCGGAGCAGCATAGCCCAGATGCTCTTGCGCCATAAAAATCCAAACAAACAAACAATATACTAGCCTGTGTACAAAAAAAGACGCTTTGCTTAATATTAGCCATAAGGGAATAATTAATAAGTCTGCCGAAAAAAGAGAAAGAGAAGGGGATTTTTGATATAAATTTTATAATTTGTTATAAATGAAGGGTCAATATTACATTTACATTCATTCATTTTTGGAAGTACACATGTGTATTTTGTTTTGAGTCAATACTAATTCAATAAAGGTTTGATACAATAAAATACTCTCATCTTTTCCTTATATCCTTAAAAAAAATAAATAGTACATAAAAAATAATATATATAATTATATAATAATAATAATATTTAATATAATTAAAAAAAATAAATAGCACATGGACTTAATTTATGCCATAAGGGTGTGAAAAAAATATTTCAAAGGCCCTACAAAGCCTTAATCCGGTCCTGATTGTAACCGAATTTTATTTAGTGGGTAACAGGTCTAATCTTTATTGCAGCAATAGAGGCCTGCAGCAGTGGTGTAGGAATAGGGTCAGAGGGCTAAGGCCCCCCCCCCTCATTGTGTATCAAAACAGATTATTTTCTGTAAGGATGCATCATATAATCTTATTTAAAGACACTTGAGCCCCAACAGCCACTTGAACCCTCCTAAGTTTTGAATTGCTGCTCGACTGGCCTGAAGTGTTGTAATAATTATCAAGCAATTGCAACAAATAGATTTTAATAAAATTATAGGGACGAGGGAAAAGACACCCCCCCCTTGAGACTGAAAACTAAGCATAAGAGAAAATGGATGACTGGGGTATAGTTGCCCCACCCCACAATATTACCTTCAAGTTGTTGTGGTTTTGTTATTCATTTAAACCTATCTAAAGTAAAATTCCTTATTAGCCGACACTCTCACTGAACAAAAAAAATCTATCCGCAAAAGAAAGGCGTATTTTTGTGAAGTAGTTTTTGTTGAGAAATTTTTTATGATCTTAAAAGCGGGTTGATCATAATCGAGGAATGTCCGTTTCGAGGAATTTAGCTGAAGAACTACAATTTGGTACTAAAGTCGCCGAATTGGCATCGCTGTAGCGCTACATGACTCAGTATGCAGCTATTTTCGGTATAACTGTCTTCATACCTAACAAAGTACCTGTTTCTACTGTTGTGTTCGTTTGTTGTGTTTTTCATTTCAACCATGCTTCGATCCCTGCTTTCTATTTTCCTAAGACAAATTTCGAAAACGAGTGATACTTTGGTGCATCGCATGTACAATTTAGCAGATTAATTCTCCCTAAAAAGGCTTTATTTATGTTAATAAGAATTTTCATCCCCCCAAGCGGATCTATACATCTGATGAATTTCCAGGTATGTACTCTTGAATTTTCAAGTCGATCTCATACAGCCAATAATGATGCCGTGGACTGTAACGTTATTGTCTTCAGAATTTTGCTTCATTGCTCCTCCATTATTTTTCAACCGTACAGATAATTTCAAATGATCAGTAGTAAATGTAATTCATTGCCACCTTACCTGTAATGTATTACCTCCGAAGATCTTGCTTCAATACTCTCTCAATGCTTTTGCAGGTAAGAAAACTTACGAATCGTGTGAGGTCCAATTTAAAATGTTTTTGCTATTTTGAAAAAATAATATAAACTGAATTAGAGCCCCTGTCTCACTTAGCCAGCATTTAATTTCGAGGGGGGGTTAAAATTTTTGCAGCATGTATCGATGCAATTACAGTATGCAAATCTGTAGCCAAGTCCCATTGAAAATTTAGTTTCAGGAGGCGGGACGTCTCTAGGATCCACCCTCTGGATACGGACATGCCATGTCTAATTTTTATGAAATTTATGAGGATCACAAAAATATTTTGACATCGCAAAAAAAAAGTAGTGTAATAATAAAATGTGACCAATTTTTACGACCTTTTCCCCCAACACTGTGTTAATTTAATTATATAGTTATTATAATTTTGCTTGTTTTTTAAGGCCAAAGTTGAACTTGAAATTTTTTGTTATCTATATACTATTACGTTTGTGTTATCTATACAGTAAAATTTTGTAGGCTGATAAAAAAATAAAATAAAAAAATGACGATAAAACGGGCACATATATTTGGTAATCTGCTCAAATTGCTAATATCCTTGACATCTTATCAAATGCTCTTTACTTTGGTATACACTGGGAGGGGGTGATTGGGTAATACCTCCATTGCAATGCATTTATATATATATATACACACACACACACACACACACACACACACATATATATATATTAGAAACATTCTAGCAATAATAATAATATATTAGTGTGTTGATGTGTATAATCCAGTATATGCCAATTATAGACGGGGCATACTCAAATTGGGAATTGGTGTGTATGACATTTAAGCAACCAATATAAATGTATATAGATATTAAAAAAATAACTTTGCTTATTGAAAAGTATTGATAGTGGTCTAATAAAAATATTTAACAATTCTATAAATATATACAATCGGTATTGGGTGAGAGGGGGATAGATATGTGCATATATATATATATATATATAAGAGAAAAAATGGGATGCAGTTCAACCAAGAGAACAACGTGGATTTCGAAGCATGGTATTACATTAGATATCCTAAAAGAAGCTGGAGAATATGTAGAAGACATACTTGCAAAATTCTTTACCAAATGTCTTAACAGCGGTAACATACCAAACCAATGGGATTCTGCAACAGTAATTCTTTTGCATAAAAAAGGTGATAAAGAGGATTTGAAAAATTACCGACCAATTAGCTTGTTACCTGCTATTTATAAAATCTTCACAAAAGTGCTAACACATCGCCTGCAGAAAAAATTAGATGCAGCTCAACCAAGAGAACAAGCTGGATTTCGAAGTGGATTCAGTACAGTGGACCATATTCAAGTATTAAGAGAATTAATTGAAAGAACACATGAATATGAACTTCTATTGTGTGGCATTTATTGACTATGAGAAGACTTTTGAAGCTGTTAAAGCATCAGCAGTCATCACCTCTTTAAGATCAACAGATGTCGAGAATATGTACATTGACATGGTGAAATGTGTGTATAAAAATGCAAGTGCGAAATTTCGTTTACATAAAGATACAAAAACTATCAAAATTGGTAAAGGTGTGATGCAGGGAGATATCATTTCGCCAAAACTTTTCAGCTGCAGATGATTTTTTACCAGATAAATTGGAATAACAAGGGAATAAAAATAAATGGTGAATGTTAAATTCATCTGCGGTTTGCTGATGACACTATTATTTTTTCAACAAACTCATCAGAACTCCAATACATGATACAGGAAGCTCTGAACTAGAAGTGGAGAAGTTGGACTCAAAGATGAACCCACAAAAAACTAAGATCGTGTTCAACGATTTCGTAGAGAAAACAAAAATACAAGTTGACAACATGGAGCTAGAAATTGCTGATTCATATATTTACCATGGCGAGCTGATTTCAATGGATGGCATTGTACCGTTAAAGAGAATTTACTTATATAGCTATTAACACTTGAAAATAGCTACTGATTTATATATAATCACTGTCTCGGCATCCATTTTTGAATTTACAGAGGGTATCTGTAAAATCGTAAAATAATACATATTTAAACAATATAGTTTATTATTTTTCGTTATTTATTGATAGTTAATTGTCATGGAATCTTGGTAGTATGTACAAACATGCAACAAAATTATTTACACTAATCGGTTGAGCTGGAAATACCAAATTGCCAACCTCCCAAAAAAGTAATGTATTTTGTGTAACATATGTTACATCATATTTTTAAGCTATTGTATAAAGATAAAATCTCATAATAACTCATTTTTCTTACACTGCATAGCTATAGTCTGTTCGTGGAAAATTGGCCAGTCCCTTGAATTCTAACGGTACTATTGGTCATTTTTCCGCGAACAGACTATACATTTCTGATGTTTCTCAAGTCCAAATTAGAATTTAATCATGAGCGGTTGCAGCTTAAGATTCCCCCACTTCTGAATACGGGCATGCACTTAAACTAGATATTTAGTGCTTGAAAATTTTCCTCAAAACACGCATCAGTAGCCGTGACCGATCCACCTACCGAAAAAGAAAAGATATTTATTTTGAATTAGAAGTCGGACCAATCCAAAATATCAAACAACCGTTTGAAGTAAATTTTTATTTTGCAATCCTTGACACTGCGATTAATTTTATTCATGCGACGTTTAGCCAGACAGAGCAGATCACTACGGTATTTGTATTTTTCTACAACGTTCACGAGTTAGAGAATTAATCTGCCAAACGTATTTTGGAATGCTGTTTAAAGTTAGAAAAATCTTTAAATCATGAGGAACCTGAGGACATTGACATTACTGAGTTGTGCAGTAAATTTCAAGTCACTGCAAGAAGACTGTCTAAAAATGTAACACCACAGGACGTTTTAAATTACATTTGTCGATATAACTTACTACACAGCGTGTCAAATTTTTTCATTGTCATGTGACTTTCGTTAACACTTCCTGTAGCGGTGGTCATTAGTTGGGCTGTCCCCAAAGGACTCGCATTGTGTGTGCCGCATTCTCTGAAGAAATTTTGAAAAATACAGGGTACGCACCGCATACTCTCAAGGTCTCAAGAACGTTTTCGTATTTGCTGGTTTTTGGGCCATTTTCAACCAAGTTCAGCCTTTTTTTTCCTAGTCATTTGCAAACTTCAATGGAAACAAATGAGGAAAAACCATGACCCCCCCGCGCCCACAGGCCTCAAAATAATATCCTGCGCATGACCAGCAGAGAAATGAAAAAAACTGATGAAAGTGGTGACTGCTAACTTGGACTTGGATTAACGACAGACAAGCAGTCAAATGCCAGTCAGGGTGACACTGTGACATCACCAAGTCCAGTATAACCCCATAATTACAATATTCTTTAATTAAGATAGCACTGCATACTCTCAATAATTTTCTTTAGGACAGCCCTTCATATAAGCGCCTATGAACTCTGCCCCTTTCAAATAAAAATTCTGTTAGTATGATGGAGGCTTTCATTACGTTGTAAACTGTGTGTCGCCTTGTGATGCAAGAGGCAGATTCTGGTGCTTCACTAGAAAATGTGAGCAAACTTGATGATTTTCAGTGACATTGTGTTGACAGAAAGCGAAAACAATCTGCAATTACTGAATTTCTGAAGCTAACTACTACCATTTAAAAATTTTCTTGGCACAGTATGTAATCCGGAACAAATAAATATTTACTAAACCATAGTATATATATATAGTAAAACAAGGATTTTTCGAATCTATCAACTACACATAATATCCACATTAAAGGCAGGGCTTTCTCTAAAGGGTATATGCTGTGTGCGCCGCATACACTCAAGAAATTTTGAAAAATACCGAATATGTGCCCCATATTCTCAAGGTCTCAAGAAACTTTTTGTATTTTATGGTTTTCGGGCAACTTTTAACAAAGTTCAGCCTTCTTTTTCTTTTCTAGTCATTTACAAACTTGAATGTAAACAAATGAGGAAAAACATCCTGAACTCCCCCAAGCCTCAAAATAATATCCTGCGTATGACCAGAAGAGGAATGAAAAACTGATGAAAGTGGCAAGTGACACCTTGGGCTTGGATAGACGACCAGTCAAATGACAGTCAGCTCGGCGCTGTGAGGTCACCAAGTCCAGAGTAACCCCGCAATTTCAATACTCTTTAATTAAGACAGCACTGCATACTCTCAATAATTTTCTTCAGGACAGCCCTGGTCATTAGTGAGTGTAGTTTTCCAAATTGAAGTTAATAACACACACACACACACATATATATATATATAATGTACATTGACATGGTGAAACGTGTGTATAAAAATGCAAGTGCAAAATTTCGGTTACATAAAGATACCAAAACTATCAAACTTGGCAAAGGGGTGAGGCAGGGAGATACCATTTCTCCAAAACTTTTTACTTCTGCTTTACAGATGATTTTTCAGCTGATAAATGAGAATAGGGAATAAAATATTGGTCACCAAATTATCCTGCGGTTTGCTGATGACATGAATTATTTTCAATGGACCCATTAGAACTCCAAGACATGGTACCAGGGCTCTCTAGCTTCTGAAAATTGAAGAAGTTGGACTCAAGATGAACCTACAAAAAACTAAGATCATGTTCAATAATTTTGTAGAGGAAACAAAAATACAAGTTGACAACATTGAGCTAGAAATTGCTGATTCATATATTTACCTTGGCCAGCTGATTTCAATGGATGGCAACATTATGAAAGAACTCAACAGACGTATTAAACTTGGCTGGAGTGCATTTGGAAGAAACAGTTTTATCCTGAAGGGGAAATTGCCTTTGTGTCTAAAAAGAAAGGTCTTCAACCAGTGTGTATTGCCAGTCCTCTCTTATGGATCAGAGACATGGAGTCTAACAGTTGGAGCAATACGAAAGTTACAGACAACGCAAAGGAGCATGGAGAGGTGCATGCTTGGAATAACTAGGAGAGATCGAAAAAGAAACACTTGGGTGAGAGAGCAAACTAGAGTAGAGGACATCATTGTTAAAGTAAAAGGGCTGAAATGGCGATGGGCTGGGCATATTGCAAGAAGAACTGATCAACGATGGACAACAGAAATTCTGAACTGGATTCCAAGAGACCACCGAAGACCTAGAAAACGTCCTCAAACTAGATGGGTGGATGAAATAAGAAAACAGGTTGGGGTGACGTGGAAGCGAATTGCTCAGGATAGACTTGTGTGGAAAGCATTTGGAGAGACCTTCATCCAGCAGTGGATAGATAATGGTTGAATATGATGATGATATATATATATATATATATACAGTGTGTTGGTATTTTTAGTGGACACCCTGATATTTTTCGTAAATGCTAAAAAAATGCAAAACTGGAAATAAGATTTTGAAGAATGCTGGCTTAAGTAATGTATTGCAGAAAAATAATTTTATATAAATATATCATCCACATAAATGGGAAAATGCAAATCATGCTTACTTATCAAGAACTTTTGAATGAATATGCCCTCCCATATGCCTCATAAATATGTGGGGAAAACTGGATTTTGCAACAGGACAACGCACCGTGCCATGCATCTATCTCCACCAAAAGATGGATAAATTCAAAAAAGTTTAAAAGTATGATTTGGTCGACACGTAGTCCTGATTTAAATCCTATCGAAAACGTATGGGATTATATTGTTCGTCAAATATATGCAAATGGGAAGCAATTCACGTCGGTTAATGCCTTAAAGGACGCTATTGTGGAAACTTGGTATCAAATCGATCCTAAGTATTTACAAACATTGATAGAATCAATGGATTCACGTGTCTTTAAAGTTATACGCAAAAACGGAGGATATCTCGCGTATTAATCTACATAAAACACTCCAATTTCAGTAAGTGTTGTTCTTTGATGGTGCACTGTTATCAGGAGTGTCCACTCACGTGCAGCGTGCTGGCATATATATACACACATACACATATATATATACACACACATATATATATACACACACACACACACACACATATATATATATGCGTTCTACAATCAAACAAGATAAACTTGTAGGATTGTGAACTCTATCAATAGATCAAGACGTAGCAAAAACCATTGAGTAAAATGAACTTGTTCCTATGTTCTCTAAGCTGAGGGCTACAAAAAAGAAAACATAGACATGGTACTTATACAGCTCACTTTATAAAATGTTTTGTATCATATATATATTGATAATGTAATATTATTTATTTTCAACATATATGCAATAGTTAATAATGTGATTGAACGTTTTTTACATATGGGCTTACATCAATATGTTCATTTAAAATGTGTTGATGGGTCAATTTTCTGGAAGGAGACGGAGCACTGGTCATTCACCTAGGGCAGCAAGTTTATCTGCACCGGCCCTGATTGGGTGGGGCTATGGCCCCACCTGTGCGACTTCCTATGACTTAATGTGAGCATAATTTCAAGAGAAAGATGATAAAAACATAGCCAAAATGCTTTCCTTTGTAATGTAAGCCACGGTGAAATTTCCCTGTAGCATTATAATTGCTTTAGCTTGAAATGTTATAGCATTAAAGTTGCTTCGTTTGAAATGCTGCAGCATTAAAATCATTTTAATTTGAAATGTTGTAGCATTAAAATCATTTTAATTTGGAATGTTGTAACGTTGAAATTGCTTTAACTACAAACATTGTAGCATTACAGTTGCTTTAGCTCGAAACGTTGTAGCATCAAAGCATACATGCATCAGCTTAAAATTCTATAGCATTAAAAAATTTTCAGCTTAAATTGCTGTAGTATTAAAGTACCATAAATATTTTTTTAACTTTTTCCAATACAGTGAAATCTATAACAATACTCAAGGGGTGAGGAAACGATATCGTTAAAAACAGTTTATCGTTACAGCACTGGCATATGCAGGGTATGTGAATGGGGTTTATAACTCCACATTGCAGTGAACTTTTGTATATATACATATGAATATATGGAATTGTAGCTCTGTAACCTTCCTTTAGAAGCCTGTAACTGTCCTTTTTATGAATTTCCTGCATACGCCAGTGCAGTAGAAGCAAGGTTGTTCTTGATACACTCAATAACTGTTTGGACTGGGATAAAATATCATTATAGCATTGGCATATGCAGGGGGTGTTGATGGGGGTTGTAACCCCCGATTGTAATGAAATTTTGTATATTTAACATAGGAATATATGAGTTGTAGCTCTGTAACCCTCCCGTTAAGCCTATAACCCCACCATCCCATATGAGCTTCCTATGTGTTATAGCCAGATTATTATTATTATCGTTATAAGCAGATTTCATTGCGTTCACTCTGTTTTGGACAGAATTCTAGTTCAGTTTAAATCAGTGATGTGTTCAGGGAGGGGTTTTTATGACTAACCTTCTCCCATTCAGTCAATGTTATTATTGGCTGTGAAATAGAATTTCTTATGGGAGATTTTTTTTCAAAATTGTTTCTATTTTTATTACCCCTCTTTTAGTTCAGGGTTCGAAATTAGTGGGTGCACTGTGCACATGAAATTTTACATATGCATGTAAATTTTTAATTTGGGTGCATGCAGTGCACCTAACTATTCAAAACTATGGCTACTTATGCTTATTTTTCAAGAACAGTGACCTATGGACTAATTTTATATAATTTTCTCAATGTATCTGCATTTGCTTTGAATTTTTTTTTATTACAAATGAATGTTCAATTATTTTGAAAAGTGGTATTTTTTCAGCTTATATGTTTAATAATAATTTCTATACTTACATTTTTCCCATTTTTAATGTTGAGGTTTAATTTTTATTCTGCTAGTTACTTGTGCACCTACGTTACAAAAGTTGGGTGCACTTTGCACCTGATTTAAAAAGTTAATTTCGACCCCTGCTTTTAGTTTTGAAATCCTGTGATGGACCTGGTGTAAATGTATCGTGATTTGGTGATCAACTTTATGTTGGCCACACATTGAAGACACATAAGACAGTAGTATGACATTGGCAAGGCATAGTTAAAAATAACTAATTTGGTCAATTTCAGGGAAAGTGAATACTAGACTTAAAAAGTTGGCGGTTTTACGATTTTTCTATTTACACTTAATGAGAATTGTAAATCGATCACCCTTTTAATTCACTTTCTCTACTGCTCTATAATTCTGGATTTGATTTCAAGGGTGGTATAGGTTTGAATTCCTTGGAAAAGTGTGGGACTTTGTCATCAGTAGTACTGCATGCGTTGTCTGTCTGACACGAGGTTGACATTGACAGAAACGATCCTAGACACCTTGCCAACTCAGTATACAGTCATTTCATTAAATTCACTCGGTTTTTGTACATTGTCTTGTGAAATGCTAATGTCACTTGCTCATTCAGTGTGTGGCTTATTTAAGATATCAGTCATCCCTGATCATGGATGGCGGTTATAATACATTAAGTGTATCAATTTTTTCTTATACGTGTAATTTTTCGTTTTAGTGATCCATTTTCTTCTAAGGTGTCATCATGCATACATCATGCAGTTCATTGGATCTTACATTAAAAGCACTATCATCAAGCCAAAATCTCATTCCATTAAAATCTACATCATGTTTTTCGTTGAACCAAATTGAATCTGTTAAAAGGTATATTGTCATATCCTTTAATCACATGTTACTGAACCACAAACCGTAATTTATATTTTTAACCTTTTCACTTCTATCGATATATTGGGAACAGTTGTTCTTACTACGTTATCAACGTTTCTTCATGTCAGATAGGAGTCGCCTTTTCTGCAGCATTAAAAATAAGTAGTTCATTTTAAAGAGCAGTATTGCTCCTCAAATTCTGAAATTGAGGGGCAGTTTTATGATATTTTCAAGATTACATTTTCTGCAAGAAAACCAACAAGTTTAAAGAGAAAATGTGTAATGTGTGTGTTCAAAAAGTGCTGAATGATAACTTCAGTTACAAACTCTTATAACTTAATTTTCACAAAGTAATTTACAAAACAGAAGGACTTGCACAAATTACAAATGCAATTGTAATCACAACTACTCATTGTCCTCCATAACACCTCCATAACATTGGTTCTAATTCAACGAGTTTTGAAAATTTTGCAAACGAGATTTCTTCTTAACCATCACATATATCAACCAATTTCTGCACACAATTATTCGTGGCTATACAGCTACCAGCCATCGACTGTCCAATAGGATTGTTTTTATAGAAGTCATTCAATGACAGCGCAGCATTTGCATGCTCTGAAGCACTTGATTGGTGGACCTTGGATTTCAGACGTTTTTGAACCCTGTCCTTTTTTAGTTCAGTTCCAGGTCAACCCCTGTCGAAGTTTCTCATTGTCTTCAAACATTTAACATTTTCACGACACAGTTCGCAGAACACAGTTGTTACGGATATTATATCATCGTTTTTATTGTATCTTAACTATTTGTTTTTTGGATCAAGTGCACTAATCCATTTTTTACCATTAACACCTTGATATATATGTACTAGCAGACATGATTAATTTTTAATAGCATGTGTTTTAGTAGTGTAGAAAGAGCAAGGCGAATGAGTCAGAATGATTAAAGAAGGGAAAATATGACTCAGGATGCACGACTTCAGAAATGTGGGGATTCCGCTCCTCTTGAATGGAGGTGTCGAGAAAGGCTACATGGTATGAAAGCAGAAGGGGAGGGGGAGAGCAGAATGAATGGAAGCTCGGAAGGCAGACAAAAAAGCAAATGCCACAGTACAGAATCACAATCAGCGGGAAGGAATTTAATACCGAAATTTCAATGTTTGCGTTATAAAATAATGTTATTTTTTGTCATTTTAAAAAACGTTTCGAGTTATTTTTTTTTGCATTGCAAAATTTTCGACATAATCTGCGAAAATGTATCGTCTCGCATATGCTTTGAACCGTAAACCGTGATGCAATACTGCTTATCTCCAGTGCCGTTTTTCAGTGTAATTTATACCACAACATGTAGTGTCGTCGACAAAGTTTGCACTCCACTAGTCGCTTGGCCCATATGTTCCCCATAATTAAAGGGTTAAACTGATGTTACATTCAGGGCCAAGGTTTCTGGGCTGTTTAACAGATCGGGCCCCTGAACCAATTAATGTTTAATGACAAATTATGTTTGTTATATTATTAAAGATTCAGGCTGAGCCTCTTAGGACTTCAGGCCCCTGAGCATTTCCTCCCCGGTCTTAGTGACATCAATGATCCAATGGATTTATATTTTACGTACTGTGAAGTTAGAGGTGAAAAATATACAAACTACAGCGGACTCTTAATTTATGTAATGGAACATGGAATGGATTCTTTAATACATTTAACATGGAACCGCTTCATGCATGAATCGCCTCCTGGTTTCATGTGGATCCGTGTGCCAGGTGGGGTCAGCTATAAGAAATGAGTGTAATGTGGGTTCCGGTTTTAGGAGCTCGGGTCGAATGTGTTAATATTAAAAAATATAAAATTATCAAGAGGAATTACAAAGTTTTATTTGTATGTCCAAACACAAGTTTTTGAGTTTCCTTTTATTTTTTTAGAACTCATGGTGCTTTTACTCATGAGATGAAGAAATTATCTAAGAGTTTAGAACTAATCAATGCCAGTCGGCTTTCATTGTCTAACGGCAACGCTAAAACCAAAGCCTCCACTCTGCCTCAGAAAAAGTTGGTGTTTTCGAAAGGCTCTGACTCTGAACGTCCCGGACGATGGTTTGATGGCTTTGTGCAGTGTCTAAAACCCGTTTTTACAATTTTTGGGAAGGCAAATGCTAAAGAGTTAAAAGGTAGTATATAGTTTTTTATTTCAAATTTGGCAACAGTTGTAGCTTTGTTCTAAAATGCATTTCAGGAAAGGTTTCAATGCCACCATGGAGAGAGACATGGGCACTGTAGTGACATAGTGATAACATATTACTTTGCTGTCTGGAAATCCTATGCGTGGCTCATGGTTCACACATGGTGCACGCTGATTTGTTTGCTATGTACTCCCTAGTTTAATTCTATAGGTGTCAAAGACACGTATTTGTCTTATGATTACGTATAATTATGCATTTGCTTTATGATTATGTAATTTAAAGTATTGTGTGGTTAGAGTCGTAGTCTTGAGCTTACTGGTCCAGTTTCCATTTCTAGTATACATGGTATGTCAACATGTTTTGACATACATGGTATGTCAAAACATGTTGCAGCTTGGGAGTCACATTATGTTGTTGATCCTATCCCAGATGACATGCAGTGTACTCTTTCAGTGTATTTGTATAATTGTGGATGCAAAATTTTTGCATCATGAAAGATATTTTGTGGAAGCTCTCATTTTGTATTCATTTGTTCATTGTGGCATCTACAGTTGCAGATAAGTGGGAAATTCCATTCGAAGACATCAAAGGACTGCAGTGGATTGGCAGTGGTGCACAGGGGGCAGTTTTTCGTGGACTACTTGTTAACGAAGTAGTGGCTGTGAAGAAGGTGCGAGATAAAAAAGAAACCGATATAAGGTCTCTGAAAAAATTATCACATACCAATATAGTGTCATTCAAGTAAGTAATGTAAACTATTGTACATAGGTAATTACTGTCATAAAAATTGCCATAAGCAGCTATTTTTGGAGTGTGTAATGTCATGTCATTTTCTGGCTATTCAACTGAAATGATTTTAATCTCTGTGACATTTTATGCAATTTTTTTCATCGTGAAATCATTTTTAAATTCTGTCTTCTATGGATTTGTACACACTCATCTTGTTCTATTGCACCTTTCATTTCTAGTGTATTTAACCCTCTGACTGCTTATTTTTTCTTTCTTTTTATCAAAATTGCTTTAAAAACTGCATATTTTTTTTTATTACATATTTCAAATCTACATGCGAGTTAAAATATGTAGCACATTTTTGTAACCAAAGATGATGAGAGATGAAACATGGAAAAATTTCATACCCAGGAAAATCGCTTGAAAAGAAAATTTTGTTACTTTCATGTTGCCCGTGGAAATCGCGGGATATGCAGTCAGAGGGTTAATACACTTTGGAATGGATATGAGGTCTTTGGATCATATTTTGAAATGAGCATGAGATCTAATTATCTTTTGTAATAACTGTAGTCATAACCTCACACTTTGTTTGCTACAGAATGATCTTCGTGCCTTAAAAACTCAACCATCCATCCATCCAACCAACCAACCATTTTCTGACAAATATATATTGTTGTTTGTAGGGGAGGTTCGAAGCGTAACTCGTATTCTTTCTCCAAGAAATGAAATTTCAAATAGTCTGCAATAATGCCTTTTTGGTTTCTGCAATTTAACGCTCAAACGTTTGGTTCCATTTTTTTTTTAATTGAATATTGTGATTTTAAATGTAAATTCTAGGACAACAAAAAAAAGTTCACATTGTGGAATTATTTAAAGAATTTTGAGTTATATTTCAAACCACTTTATTCAGTTTTTTCTGTGCCAGCTGCAGTTATAATATAGATTGGGGGGGTGGTAGCATCAGGCTACACAAGGTGAATCAGAAAGTCTTTGCTCCTATTTTTTATTAGCCAAAATAAGGTACATACAGGTAATTACAAATATACGTACTATTCTACGTACCTTACACTATTTTTCCACATAGTCCCCACACCGGTTCAGACATTTGTCCCATCGCAGCACTAAATTTGAGATGCCCCTGTGGTAGAATTCGTCCGGCTGACTGTGGAACCACCGTCGGACTGCTGTCTTGGCTTCATCGTTGCACGTGAATCGCTGTCCTGCCAGGAACTTCTTCAGCGGACCGAAAACGTGGAAATCACTAGGGGCGAGGTCCGGACTGTATGCAATCAGAACCGCCGACAAGCTCCGGTCATTTCACTGGGAGAGTCTGGACCACCCACCATACAGTTCGAATAGTACGTATATTTGTAATTACCTGTATGTACCTTATTTTGGCTAATAAAAAATAGGGGCAAAGACTTTTTGATTCGCCCTCGTACTTCTACTTAATCATGTATTGACTTGTCAGTCATTGCTTTCATTGTCATCATGGACATGCATATAGCATGGTTGTATTAATTGTCATTATGGCAACCCAAGCAAAGTTACGTGAAAATAAATGTTG
>QLNU02015270.1:42466031-42481590 GCA_006491805.2 Dysdera silvatica
TATGACGTTCTTTGCAAAAATTTCGTAATACTTTCAGTAATGTCTTTAGCAGAAGAGGTTATTGGTGACATGTGCCCTACATAATTGCCGCCAGGTTCTTCTATTAGTGTGATGCATTCTTAAAGCACTCTTTGCTGATGCAGCGTTCCCTTAATGTTCTTCTGAGTTAAAATTTTTGATCTTTTCAACCGTCAAAATATAGTCTTTTTAAGTTATTGGAAGCGATGAAATTGAAATGGACTTGCCGTTCCATGTGATATTTCTTTCTTTCTCTTTTTATCTTATGCATGTCTATAACATTGGACATGTCATACTACACTTTTGCCTAATTTCACATATTTAGACCTTAAACTGGAACCTTTCACATGTTTCTTATACGTTTTTCCAACTTTTTTTGCTCTACGGGAAGAAAAAAAAACAGAAAATATAAAAATCACTGAAATGTGAAAATTTACAACATTTTCGGCCATTTTGGCATATTTAGACCCCAAAGTGGAACCGGAAGATACTTATATTATTACTATACATAATCAGACTTATGTTTCTTATACGTACTTCCAACTTTTTCACACTAGCAGGAAGAGAAAATCGGAAAATTAAAAAATCACTTTCTAGTTTCTATTTTCAATTTCTAGCTCAATGTTGTCAACTTGTATTTTTGTTTCCTCTACGAAATTATTGAACATGATCTTAGTTTTTTGTAGGTTCATCTTGAGTCCAACTTCTTTACTTCTAGTTGAGAGCTCCTGTACCATGTCTTGGAGTTCTGATGGGTTCGTTGAAAAAATAACAATGTCATCAGCAAACCGCAAATGATTTAAATATTCACCATTTATTTTTATTCCCTTGTTATTCCAATTTATCAGCTGAAAAATCATCTGTAAAGCTGAAGTAAAAAGTTTTGGAGAAATGGTATCTCCCTGCCTCACACCTTTACCAAGTTTGATAGTTTTGGTATCTTTATGTAACCGAAATTTTGCACTTGCATTTTTATACACACGTTTCACCATGTCAATGTACACATCCTCAATGTCTGTTGATCTTAAAGAGTTGATGACTGCTGATGTTTTAATAGAGTCAAAGGCCTTCTCATAGTCAATAAATGCAACACACAATGGAAGTTCATATTCATGTGTTCTTTCAATTAATTCTCTTAATACTTGAATATGGTCCACTGTACTGAATCCACTTCGAAATCCAGCTTGTTCTCTTGGTTGAGCTGCATCTAATTTTTTCTGCAGGCGATGTGTTAGCACTTTTGTGAAGATTTTATAAATAGCAGGTAACAAGCTAATTGGTCGGTAATTTTTCAAATCCTCTTTATCACCTTTTTTATGCAAAAGAATTACTGTTGCAGAATCCCATTGGTTTGGTATGTTACCGCTGTTAAGACATTTGGTAAAGAATTTTGCAAGTATGTCTTCTACATATTCTCCAGCTTCTTTTAGGATATCTAATGTAATACCATCATCACCAGGGGCTCTTCCTTTCTTCATACTTTTTATTGCAAATGAAACTTCTTCTTTTAAGATTTTAGGAGCTGTTCCTTCGACTATTTCAGTGTCTTCGTTTAATCCACTGTTACTTTCATATAGTTTTTTGTAGAATTCTTCAACTCTTCTAAGTATTTCTTCCCTATTTCTTGTTACGGTGCCATCCTCTCCTTTTAATGCAATGATGTGTTTCTTCCCAACAGATAAACTTCCTTTAACAACCCTAAGGCTCTTGTTATTTTCAATGGCCTTCCTTACTAACTCACAATTGAATTTTCTTATGTCTTCTTTCATGCTTTTGCGCAGAGTTTTACAAAGTTCTATGTACTCAATCCTGGAACTGGTATTTCGATTGTCCACCTTCATATCTCTTCGCCTTTTCATGAGCTGTTTCGTCTTCTCAGATAATTTGCTATTGTGCTTTTTACAGGTTACACCACCAATTTCCCCAGCAGTTTCAACTATTGTCTTAACAATGTTTTCATTTGCTTCTGAGATATCACTTTCATCAATAAGTCCTTCCAGTGCAGAAAAGCGATTTTTTAATTCCAACTTGAATGCCTCGGTATTTTCTTTTAATTTCTTTAAATCCACCCTCTTACTTACTTGTTTCCTAATGAGCTTCTGCCTTTCTAGTTTAGTATTTAAGTGCACTTTACATCTCACCATTCGATGATCACTTCCAGTATTAAATCTGTTCAGTACACTGCAATCTTCAATAATTGATTTCTTGTTTGCCAGGATATAGTCAATTTCACTAGTTCCCCCATTTGGGTGTTTCCATGTCCATTTTCTTTGCGGTTTCTTCTTAAAAAATGAATTCATGATGCTAAGGTTTTCAGCTTCTGCAAATTCGATGAGTTGATCGCCACGTTCATTCCTTTCCCCATATCCGTATTTACCAACCGATGTCTCTCCTTGTTCCTGTTGTCCAATTCTTGCATTGAAATCCCCCATGATGAGCTTGATATGTTGTTTCCCTTTGGTGTGTAACTCTTTGATTTCTTCATAAAATTCTTCAACCTCTTCGTCGGTATGGCTTGATGTTGGTGCATATACCTGTACTATTTGAAGTTGGTATCGCTGGGTTAGTTGAACAACGAGCCTCGCTGCTCGATCTGATGTACTTTCAACTTCCAGAAGACAGTCTTTAATTCTTTTGTTGATTAAGAAGCCAACACCACTTGTTCTTCCAGTTTCCGTTCCTCTATAATAAAACAAATGTCCACTTTTAAGTTCCACCAACTCTTCACCTTTTCTTCTAACTTCACTGAGTCCTACAATGTCCCATTTGATCTTGTCAAGTTCTTCTTCCAATTCCTGAAGTTTTGCTTCAGAAGCAAGGGATCGTCCATTAAACGTAGCCAAGGTCAATAACAAACGGCAGCCTGGGCCATTCCAGTGATTCTTAGCACCCCCTGCTTTCATGCCACACTGACCGCTGCCTTGATCAGGAGCACTCCAGCACCTGGAGACTAGGGGCCATGGTTTCTGGTGTGTCAACATAATGGAGGAATTAGCCATAATTTCACCACGCTGGCTAGACGGGTTGGTGAATTAGCCCTCCCCTTCCGCCTTTCTATCCGTGCAGCAAATATTAATTTGCCACATAAATAGAAAGCTCAGCCTGCACCACTTGAAGGCGGGGTAGGACACTAGGTTACTGGCCTGGCCGGTTCCACACATCGTCACATACGTTCAGCGTGTGGGTCTCCTTCCAGTTAGATACCAGCAA
The DNA here is from genome assembly GCA_006491805.2 of Dysdera silvatica. Lineage (NCBI taxonomy): Eukaryota > Metazoa > Arthropoda > Arachnida > Araneae > Dysderidae > Dysdera > Dysdera silvatica. The sequence goes on from QLNU02015270.1 coordinate 42,469,260, forward strand.
CCCTTTTGCAGGCCATATATATATATATATAATTGACACAACAATCTAGATAAGGACTATGTACCATAAGTTTAAATCTGCAGCAAATATATGCATTTTTTCCCATATTTCCATTACAGCATTCTAATTGGCCACAATGAAGTCATGAAGATTTCAGATTTTGGAACCTGTCGACAGTGGAACAACATCAGTGTGAAAATGTCGTTTGCTGGAACGGTTGCATGGATGGCCCCTGAAATAATGCGGAACGAATCTTGTTCCGAGAAAGTGGATGTGTGGTATGCATGTGGTTAATTGTTATATCGCTACTTAATTTAGTGACTCTGTTTAATACATCAAATCACCATCAAATTGGAAATAAAATAGATAGCAGTCAAGGGAGAAACATAGAATTGCGACAAGATAGCAGTTTTGGAAAGTGTAAAATTGAACATGGGTACATAAACCAGTCTACCCATTTATAATGGCATGATAAAAAATGTGCAAAGGCTAGTTGTTTTATGGCACTAGGGCAGCTATAGTCATGCTGTGCATAAGTGCCACTTACAGACAGTGACTCGTGTGGCAATCTAGAATGGCCGTCTTCAAGGTTTTTTTATCGCATACCCCTAAGATAGAAAAAAAGTAATAGTGCAGACTCCTGGTACTTATATAAACATAAAAGTATTGTGGGTCAGCAACTTTGAACAAAACGTACATTTTCACTAGTTTTGAGCTGGTAAATACTAGTATTTATTCCATCATAATATTTTTACTTCCATTTGAAGAGTCTTCACGAAAGAATGCAACGATTTGAATTGTCAGTTTTTTTAATCATGCCACTAAAAATGAATAATTCTGCCGTTATACACTACAGCACACTCAGGATAAGACTACACAATTCTGTGTTGTATTTACTAAGCTTTGATTAATTTTTTCTGCAACTTGGTTTATCTCTTTGTTTACCCTCTTTGGAGAGCCCACTGGCTTAGAACCTGACAAAATCTGCATATTACCATCTGTAACTGAAGTCACTAAAGAAATCATGAATATATAAATATATAAATCATGAATGAATCAAATATATAAATCATGAATATGATGATATACATACGAAATGTGACTTTTTCTGGAGGTGGGAGGGGCATGATGAATGATTCGAGATGACCCATTTTTGAAGTTATTTCACACCACTGGGGAATACTACATGTGATTCAAGAACAAATATCTGTCTTAATATTGAAAAAAAAAAAAAAAAGGAACTGAATGGAATAAAGTTAAGAAAACTAATATTCAATAAGCATAAATTGAGGTATTACAATTGGTTTACTAAATTGTCGGCCAAATGATGTGTCAACGAAATGTTATGTCGGCCAAAACAACCCAGTCGGCAAAACAACTCAGTCAGCAAAATGAACCTGACCCAGTGGTAAAATTTTTGCATGGCATGCAGTTAGTTATCTCTAGTTTGATTCCTTAGTTAGTTATCTCTAGTTTGATCTTGTCGGTTAACTGCTAACCTAGTGCAGGGGGTTAGTTTCCTAGGCTGTAGGTTCTTGCTCACCATGACCCTTGCACTGTAAACCCCCCCTTTCAAATACAAATTTTTTTTAGAGAAAAAAAAATTCTATTAAAACCCTTCCCTTTTTGAAATCTTGTGGCGAGTTTGGTGATTTAATACCCTTAAATACACATAAATTTAAAAAACAAAACGTCTTCAAAACAGTGTAATTAGAAAAGCCAAACACAGAATGTGTCTTTGAGAAAATATGCACTACAAGAGCTTCGGTGTAGAATATTGACAGAAAATTGGATAGGCGGTTAACTGGACCTGTAATTAAAGATTAACCGTAATTTTTTTTTATGAGTATGTATTAAATTCATTACTACTAATGATGTACTTTATTTATTTATTTATTTATTTATTTTTTTCATGAAGGGCATTTGGTGTTGTGCTGTGGGAATTGTTGACGTGTGAGATCCCATACAAGGACTACAATGCATCGACCATAATTGTGGGTGTCGGAAATGGTAGCCTTAATTTGCATATTGTTTCCACATGTCCTGATGGATTTAAGCTTCTTTTAACACGGTGCTGGTAAGTTTAACCTTTTTTTTAACATGGTGCTGGTAAGTTTAACTGCTCTGACTGCAATAAAGATTGACCAGTATCACAACTCAAGTAATTTGTTACACAATTATTCCATTAAAACTCATCTGAATTTTTTAATTCACATGCCTTGTAGGGTATGCTGGTCTGAGCCTATTTGATGACTAAAAGGGTTAGAATTCAATGGCAATTTTATTTATTTTTTTGGGGAGGGGGGATACTCCTGAATCGTGTTCTTACTCTGCTAACAAAGGTATTGACATGATTAGAAATTTGTACCAGCTTCGGCAGTACAAACACTAAAATTGAAATGGTGGCATAGGAAAGGTGGGGAGGGTTCCTGCCACAGTATTAAATATCAAAACGCATTATTTTCTCTAAGGCTACATCACATAATATTTTTTAAAGCCATTTGAGCCTCCTCCTCTCCTAACCACTTTATGCTTGTTTCTACCTATATTATATTTTTATACTTTTCATAATTAAATTTTTTTTTTTTAAATTATGTAGTCAAATATTCAGCTAGATTCAAGGCCGAATATTCAGCCTTGAAGCTAGCAAAATAGTTAGCTGTATAATTTAAAAAAAGAATAACTGGGTCCTAATTAAAAGTAAAATCTAGTTAAGATAGTCTAAATGAGATGGTTATAACCATTATACCAGGCATGCAACCGAATATTCGGCTAGTGAGGCCTAATACTAAATATTAGGCAACCGAATATCAGTTTTCTTTAAACTTCACTACGAGTATAAACGAAATGTATTTGTCATGTTTAAATTGAGAATAAAATTAAATCAATTTTTTTTTAAAATTATGTAGCCAAATATTTAGCTAGCTTCAAGGCCGAATATTCAGGAAATTGATATTTGGTTGCCGAATATTTGGTATTAACCTTACTAACCGAATATTCGGTCTCACTCCTAGTTTAATGGTTATAACCATCTCAACTGGATTTTCCCCTCTGATTAGGACCCTGCGGTGGGTGGGTGGTGTAGTTGCAACATTTTTACCTTATATACTGTTAGTTTAGGTTTGACCCCCGATGGTCAAAAAAAAAAAAAAGCCTGCCAACTAACTGTTCACTGTGGTCCGACTGGTTGGTGTAATGGACCTTAAGAGATTTGGACATGATGTGGTGGTAATGGATTCACTTATTGTGCTATTATCTTAGGTTCAACTTGCACTGGCATCACGGAATGAATGCCATTTTTTGCTCGCCATTGGCTAGGATGTGGCGCTCCCTGGGCAGCAGAGGTGGATTTCTCCAAACTGTAGGTCCCACTGCAGCCTGACATTCTCTGTCCTTGCATTGTAAAAATACAAAACTTCCAGCAGGCTAGGTTGTGTGTAAATCATTGTACTGTGGTTGCGTTCAATCGTGTCCCAAGTGACCGGTAATGGTCTTAAGATATAACGTACACAAGAATGATCTTTTGGCACCAATGCAATATTTCATACAGTTGTAGCAGGATTATAAATCGGGTGGGAATAATTAATTAGCAGTCTGCGAATAGTTGATTGACCAAATCGGTGAATGAGTTTTCCCCATCTGCAGTTGATGAGCAGAATCGCTCTTTGATTCGACCAGTAAAAAATTTAGAATATGTGTATGACAAAATTCAAAAATGAAACAGTAAATGCTGTTTTCCAATTGTCAGTTTATTTGTGTTCTTGCACTCAGTTTGAAATTATCATTTTTTGTTTTCGTATAAGCTTGCGAAGAGGTTTTGATAATTGGTTTATGTGTAGGAATGTCACTCCTAAAAATCGACCAACCTTTTGTAATATATTGATGCATCTGAGCAAAGCTGCCGATGCTATCTTGAGCATCCCGGAGGACCAGTATTTTAAGACTCAGGTAATTTTTCTTGTGTGTAATGCAAAAACAAATGGGATATATCCATACAAAATAATTAGAATTGTAGATTGCTGTGCGATATGTTTCGCAAATTTAAACTTAACTTCGCTGTCGTTCAGGCCATTTGGAAAAGTGAAATTGACGGCTGCATGAAAGGGATCAGAAGTCATAAGAATCACAACTTAACTGTCGAGGAAGACCTCATCTGGAAACGGAGGGAGGAACTTAATCATGCTGAGCAGAGTTTCGAAAAGAAATTGGAGCGTGTCAACAATCTGTTTATTGAACTAAAGACCTGTGTTTTCCAAATGGAGGAACGTGAAAAGGAACTCGTGAAGTACGTCACAAGTTTATTTTTGAAAATATGTATAATTTAAATTCAACGAGACAGATGTGCTTTAACTTTTTTTTTTTCCATGTGTAGAAGAACGTACTATATTTGATTAAGCGTTGTTGAAGTTTTGAATAATGATTAACATGTGTTGTAATGCCTATGTATTGAATTGCAGTCTCTTTAGATGGTTACAGAATTTACGATCTTTGCGATCTCATGATGTGTTTCATTACAGGTTAGAAGAAAACTTTGCGAACGGGCACAACTGTTGCAGACGTTCAAGTCGTCGATTCCCGAGGTCGTTCTTGAAAAATCAACAGCTTCACAAAAGACATAGCCAAAAAACCAACTCTGACCATGCCAGGTTAGTTCTTGGAAAGTTTGAGATGTTCTTAAAGTAGTGCTCAGCCAGGCTTGTTCTGGCAGGTGTATGCATGCGTACAAGCAGCTATAGTTGTCCTGTGACCGTAATAGCAGTTACAGGGCTAACAATAACTGTAAAGTGCATGTGGCTAGCTACCCAGATGTAGTCCTGGTATCTAGTCTATCAAAGCAGTATGCACATACATGTTGCTTGGGATGTAAAATGCATTTTATATTCAACCTTATTATTGCCTTTTATTAACTCACATGTGCATGATCACACATCTCATGATCATTATGGTGACGAGTACTGTTTTCCACGAGCACTAATTTTTTTTTTGTTTTTGTTTATCGTTGCTATTTCCCGATTGCCCATGAGCCTTGTGGTCTCTGTTGTTCTCACAAATTAGTGGGTTGTTACTAGTGGCCCATGAACTTGCTGTGCATCTTTAGTGAGGTAACAAAAGTTTCTGCAAAAAAATGGTAATCATTGTTCGTGTTCAGTCAGATATCAGTTAATGCCACTTGCGTGCACAGTGGGTGTTGATGAAGGGTTACAGACCCCCATTGCAATGAAATTTTGTATATTTAACATAGGAATATGTGAGTTGTAGCTCTGTAATCCCCCCCCCTTCCCCCTTATGAACTTTGCATATGCATATGGTTGATGCTATTCCAGTTCACTGATCGGGTAATCGGAATTTAAAATAGAGAAGTACGAATGCAATTACTATTACCTTATGTGAATAATATTGAATTTTATGTTCTATGGATTCTGTTTTTATGAAAGTTCTCCGCAATTCTGAAAGGGTTAAAATTCACTACTGTATCATAGTTTGGAGGGCACATTAAATTATCTGTCTCATCCCGGGTTGCCTACCATGAAATGCCTAGGGCATAAAATTTGCAAATGTTCGCATCATACAATAATAGATTTATTTTTTTTTTAAAATGCTGTGACCTGCAAAATGTTATTTTATGACCACAAAGTTTGAAATATGGATGTCGTTGAAAATGTAACCTTTTATTTATTTTATTATTTTTTTTTTTTGAATTAGCCCCCAGCTCTCCAATGCTGTAGATGTGAATTTGCCTGGCAACACATTTTGTCATGGGTCGGCCAAAGCTAAGATCAGACGAGCGAGAAACCGTGGCCGGGAGCATTATTGCGAGAAATATGATCATGTTCCTCTAAACGCATTATATGCCAACAACAATGCAGTTTCTAAACTGCATTTAGTGGACTGTGAAACTCAAACAGAAAGCATAGCGTTCCATGATGCGGATGACACTTCACCTCAGACAGTAATCTCCATCGAAGCCAAAAGCAATCGTGTTCCATCACGGGAGCAAAGTGATGACGACGACGACGAAGATAATAAAGAAAACACTGTAGTGGATAATTTCAGTTCTCACAAAGTGGACTTCTTACCACATCATCCGTCCAACAAACACTCAGTTTCAAATTTAAACGATCATACCACCAAATTGCCTCCAACGACAAACGAAGAAAATGCAAAGAACCACATACCAAATGACGACCAAGAAATGCTTAATGTTAGAGAACTTCAATCGTCCACGGTAAGTCAGATCTCACTGAGTTTGCAAGGCTGTTTTTCTCTCCTAAAATTGTAGACTATCGGAGAAGTGGATGTAGGGTGTCTTTCTTATATACAGTCAGACTTCGTTGTAACAACCTCGGCAGTGGCGACAAATCAACCAATCGACTATCAGAATTTTGACATCCCTTTATTTTATTTTTTTATTGTTCATACAGTAAAATCTCCCTAATGGATAATCCTGAATAACGGATACCTCTATTTGGTGAATACTTTTCCAATTTACAGTCCCAATGCTTGCTACACCCTAATGCTCTTGAATAACGGACACCTCCGAATGGCAGACAGATTCTCCCTAAAGTCCCGAAATGTCCTCTATTCAGAGGTTTCATTGTGCATAGTAACTTGTCAGTTATAGCATTGGAATTTCAATGATCCCTTGAACGTCATAAAGAGTTTAACTGTATATAATAAGGATGATGAGGGAGAAATATTTAAAAAAAAAAAGAATTATGGGTAATAAATTTTTAATCCTGTTGTTTTTTTCTTCGTTCTTCATATGTAAGGTGACCAGAAGTACCATTTCAGACAGGATTGGCTCCTCGTCTGTAGTTTTTATATCACATTCACCTAACATGCCTTTAGCCTGGGTTCAGCTCCTAACGGTGCCAAAAAGAAACTTTTCCTGGCTAATTGCTGGTCCAGAGGTTGGTTCCCTAGGCCTTATGAGATTCGGATTCCTCAGAAAACTGTCGGTCCCGGTCCAGCATGACCTTTGCTGTCAGCCCTCATGCCATAAAGCAGATTGGACAAACATCAGGCAGGACGGGCATGTGCCATTCTAATGTGCCCAAGAGTTATCGCAGGATGCGTAATTATCACATTTTGGAATTTGTCTGGCTAATTAAGCAGCTAACAAAAAAAAAAAAGTAAACATATTTCAGAGTTCCCACATACATAGAGAACTTGGAATTGTAAGGGAATTTGAAATATCTCTGAACAGTCAGGGGGCAAAACGAGATTTTTTGATTAAACTTGGGGAAAGTCGGGAGAAAACCTTCTTAACCTGTGTTTGGAATAGCTTAATCTCCTACAACGTGAAGCCATTCTCCCCCCACAACTGAAGTTCAGGTGACAGTTGCTTGTGATTGGTTAGCGAATTTTGCCAAAGAAGTCAGGATTTTTTTCCAGTGCGGGCGGGAACCCCAATGCTGGGTCCAATGTTTTAAACATTTTTGCGAAAATTCCACAAACCATCAGCACGTTAGCAAGATCATGGAATATGTATTGTCACTGCAGCAAGTAATGCCACAGTTGTATAGATTTTTTCATGATGGGCAAAGTATACGTCGGAAAAGACCGAAGTTTGTATCATTTTTTCTATCTAATATCAATCCACATTCTTGTATTTGTTTTCCCTAGACAGAGGTTTAAATTCCTGAGAAAACTGTAGTTTCTGGCAACGTCATAGCGTGAGTTGCCAGCGCACGGGACTAGTTAAGTAGTGCACCCGCTAAAACCCGTTAGCACTCCCACCAGTTCAATATTGGAATTTTGCACCCCTAAGGAATTCATTCCATCCACAAGGTGCTCTCCACACTACAGCTCTGTTTCCTGGGGGGACGTGATGGGATCTGACCTTGCATTTTAAAATGTGAGAAACCAAACAATGAAGGTTCTTACATATGTAACATCTATAACGATTATCTGTTATCAAGTTAGTGATAGAGAGATTGCCCCAAATCGGGAAACCGTAATATATATGAGAAGTGATGAGAGCATTGTAGAGTACTTAAAACAACCCAACAAGCAAGGAGTAGGAAAGTCTAAAAATCAGAACCAGATTTCTATTTATTTTCCCACAAATGCCATTGCAACTAGAGTTTATCTTCTCATATTTTCAAAACTAATGATAAACATGCTGTAATATTGAAATCACAGAAATGTTTATCTCTGTTTTTTTTTTGTTTTTTTTAAAGGAATGCAGTAGTTCTGATTTCGCCTATGATTGTGAGGTTCCGCAAAAATTATGGTATGTACAACTTTTGAATTTACTAATACAGTTTCTGCAAATTCTTAGTAGAAGTTTCTCATTTTATCAGATCTACCCTATTATTTATGTGTTGTTTCTTTTTGACCCTGGGTCATTCCATGTCAAATCAACCAATTAAAAAAAAAAAAAAATGATTGTGAACCTTCACAATTCTGTTTTTGTACTTTTTTGTTTACTTATTGTACCTCTTAAATTTCCAGTTACTACCGTTCCAAAAAGCCAAATCTGCCGTATTTGGCGAAATTTTAAAATCTTTAAACAGCTGTCTATCAAGATTTATTTAACTTAGAGAAATGAAATTGGTGTCATTTTCTTTTGCTTTTCTTGAGCTTTAACTTGATATATAATACAACTACGTTATTCTAAACTTTTTTGGAAAACTTCAGAATTTTTTTTAATTATCAAAAACATCTTTGAAAACACCCCTTCGATTTTTAAAAAAAAAAAATGTTTTAGAGGTGTTAATGGACTACTGGTGTGCCAAGTTTCATAATGGGATACCACTGGGTTCCTATGAAAATTTTTTTTTTTTATACTAAACTGTACGTGTTCAATTCTCAATAAGCGTGACTGTATGTGAGTTTTGTGGTTGCAATTGCATAAAGCCACTGGTCCCGTCCAATATAATTCAGCATATAATTTCGGGATACAGACTCGCAAGCAGGTGAGCAAAAAATGTAGAAAATGTTCGACATTGCAATTTACGATGTTGGACGATCACACTGTGCAATAAATAAAATCTGTACAATAAAATAATGTGGTTTGTTTTTGTTGAAGAAGGTGGTAATCTAAGCCATCGAAAAACGTTCACAAATTTATTGACTTTTACCTGTGCCATTCGTTGTCTCAATTTGATTTGATTTTATTGCAAATGACGTTTGCAGGTGTCAGATTGAGTTAATTATTTTCACTTCACAAAACTGTCTTCTGCAAGTTGTTTCTTTTTTTTATTAATAAAAATCCCTTTTTCGAAGAAGATTTATGTTCCTGTTTTTCACTTAGGCCTGGCCGAATGCGCCGTAAATTTTGCAGCCAAATTTCCATTCTAACCAGCTCTGAAGAATTTCTGTCTGAGGAAGAGAATACGAGCGAGCATTCCAGTGGACAGTACACAGCAGGTGAACTCTTCTCCAGTCTGTCCAATCCCGACATAACCCAAAATTTGGAGCATCCTATACCCAAAGTCGTCATTTCTACTGATGTCGACCATGCTTCTGTGACAGATAAAAGCCACCAGAAATCGGTAAAGCTCTTTTAAATATATGTTAGTATATAAACTCGTATTATTGTTCAGTTGTGGTAGTAATAATTTACTATGCAGGGTAATTCGAAACGCCCTGTATGAAGTCTAACTGGAGATAGGGAAGACTGAAACATTTTTTTAATGAATGTACGTTTTAGATTTTAGATATAACTTGTACTTGTAATGATAATTGTGTGTCTGTGTAGTAGATGGATTGTCAAGCACCGAATTGCGAGTGTTGTCTGCAAACTTTCACCCATAGGCATAGCGTTATATGTGGTCCAAGCCCCCAAATAATTTAAAATGAATTGCAGTTTTATACATAATGTATAAATATATATATAATATGTGCTTCCTCCCCAACGATCTTGGAAACTCCATGTTGCTTCCCTAGCCATTGAAAAGAGTATATGTGAAGAGCACCATGAAATTGCATACTTATTGTATAACTGGAAATTATGTCTTTCATGAACATACATTAACGAAGATGATTTGATTTCATGTTTCGTTTCTCTTGTTAAAGTTTGTGCAGAAAGTTCCAAATTACTTTCTGTTGCTCAAGTTTAAAAAGGCTTACGTTTGAAATAATTAGGTTATAACCATGTGCACATTTTCACCTTGTTTGGTGCAGGATGACCCTTGCTATCCTTGCATCATAAAAATACAACCAACTAACCAGATAATTAGACGAGATTGAAAAATGAACATTCAATGTCGATCACAGTGCTATATGAAGCGAAAACCGTCACAGCCTCTAAATTTACAGGGAAGATAGACCCAGGCCGTGTACAAGTTGGTGTTTTCGAGGGTTAACCCCTCCCACTTTCCATTTGAATAATTTCATTGACCGTAAAATAAAATTTCTTATGAGAGAAAATTTTTGATCACCCCTCCCATTTTCACCCAAAGCCCCTCCCCTTTTTGAAATACTGTACATGAGCTCTTAGATAGACTTGGTAAATATCAGTCGTGTATTAACACATGATGGTTTGGATGTTATTCTAAGTAGCTGGTTCATCCCGGGTAATCTATTAAGCAGTTTCGGGGTACAAAAGTGCACCCAGACAAGTTAAAGTAAAACGAAAACCTTAACACCAAGGAAATTTGTTGACCACATTATGACCAATGACAGAGAACTGTAACTAGATACTATCTAGTTTAAAATTACAGTATCTAGTAGATACCGTTGTAGATTTTTCTACTATGCAAAAAACCTAAGTTTGAGTCTTTCTGATACAGAAGGCTCTTCATTTTTCCTAAACCGACCCATATTTGGAGTTTGTTTTCGTAGGTCACGTAGGTTCTGGTGTCTTAGAAAACTGTAAGCCCTGGTTGTAAGATATTATTATCCTTCTCAGGGATAACATAACTGTCAAATTGTGGCCAATGCAGAAAGCTTCCGGGGCGTTTTTTTTTATTTTTTTTGTTGGGAATTTATTATATGAAATAATTTTGATGCCCACGTTTTTTAGCTCAAACTAGAGCTTTTTTTGTTATAGGAGAAAAAGAGTCGTTGTCCCATATCTAGAGTCAAACTAGGGCCTTTTCGTTGAGCCTGGAGTGCTTTAACCCCTAGATCCTGGTTCGATTCTAGGTCGGGGATGATGCCTTCTTTTCTCCTATAACAAAAGGCTCTAGTTTGAGTTAAAAAACGTTGATGTCGGAATTATTATTTATGTAAGCCCTGGCATAACATGAGCTTAGCTGGCTTTATGTTACAAAACATGAATGAAATAATGTGTCTGCCAGGTCAGGGAAGTCAAGGAAATGTCACTAAATCGACGTTGTAGGTTACAGATACATTTTTTTTTAAAATTTGGCTTGTGTTGAATTGTAATTTTTGTACGATATGTTAACTTTTTTTTACTAGTTAAGTGATTTTCAGCTATTTTGTGTCATGGCAATTTTTAGTGATGTTTAGCTATTTTCCGTGATATTTCGGCAATGTTTATGGATTTTTAGCTATTTTTAGTAGACACCCTGTTAAAGCAAATTGTATACCAAGGGACCCCATGATTTGTATGCTCCTATACAACTAGGGTTCAAGATGTAATTTAAAAAAATTTTGAATGTATGTTTTTTTTTTTGTATTTGTGTTGTTATATATATAGTCGGCCCCTCTTAAACAGGTCATGCATAACCAAATATCCCGCTTATATGAATAAATTCTATTGGAACCAAAATTACTTCCCTAGGATAAATTTCTCTGCTTTAATGAATACACTGCATGGGTTGTTCCCACATAATCGAATAAAGACTGCATAATTGTAGTATGAAAAATGAAAATCAGTATTCAAACAAGAAAAATAAAAGTGTCCAGACGAAAATTTATCTTTACAAATGTTTTCCCTGTGACTATAATTTGTTTTAAGGAGTGGAAAAAGAATTAGAGGAATGAACAGCGAGATATCTGTGATGAGACAATCAACTTTACGACCATGGGTGCCATTCTTCCGTCCTGAGAATGGAAATCCGTCTTTTGAAGCTTTGAAAAATCTGTCCAGATAGTTGGATTTTTTATTTTACTGGTCCCCTCCCCTTTTTTGTATCTTTAGTATACCTCAAATTTCAGTCAGCGTGAGCACCATAGTGGCATCCATGTTTGAGACAGATTTCTTTTGGTAAACATAATGAACTCGTCCTCATTCGTCTAGCGGTCCAAGACACTCCGGGCTAAACGGAGGGACCCTGGTTCGAATCCAGGATGGGGAAAGCGTCTCTTTTTCTCCAAAATTACACAAGCTCTAGTTTGAGCTGTAATTAAAACGTGGGTGGCAAAAATTATAGTATAATAAATTCCCCCACGAAAACTCACAAAATTCTCGCCCCGG
>QLNU02015270.1:42482590-42495365 GCA_006491805.2 Dysdera silvatica
TGTTTCGTTTCTCTTGTTAAAGTTTGTGCAGAAAGTTCCAAATTACTTTCTGTTGCTCAAGTTTAAAAAGGCTTACGTTTGAAATAATTAGGTTATAACCATGTGCACATTTTCGCCTTGCTTGGTGCAGAATGACCCTTGCTGTCCATGCGTCATAAAAATACAACCAACTAACCAGATAATTAGACGAGATTGAAAAATGAACATTCAATGTCGATCACAGTGCTATATGAAGCGAAAACCGTCACAGCCTCTAAATTTACAGGGAAGATAGACCCAGGCCGTGTACAAGTTGGTGTTTTCGAGGGTTAACCCCTCCCACTTTCCATTTGAATAATTTCATTGACCGTAAAATAAAATTTCTTATGAGAGAAAATTTTTGATCACCCCTCCCATTTTCACCCAAAGCCCCTCCCCTTTTTGAAATACTGTACATGAGCTCTTAGATAGACTTGGTAAATATCAGTCGTGTATTAACACATGATGGTTTGGATGTTATTCTAAGTAGCTGGTTCATCCCGGGTAATCTATTAAGCAGTTTCGGGGTACAAAAGTGCACCCAGACAAGTTAAAGTAAAACGAAAACCTTAACACCAAGGAAATTTGTTGACCACATTATGACCAATGACAGAGAACTGTAACTAGATACTATCTAGTTTAAAATTACAGTATCTAGTAGATACCGTTGTAGATTTTTCTACTATGCAAAAAACCTAAGTTTGAGTCTTTCTGATACAGAAGGCTCTTCATTTTTCCTAAACCGACCCATATTTGGAGTTTGTTTTCGTAGGTCACGTAGGTTCTGGTGTCTTAGAAAACTGTAAGCCCTGGTTGTAAGATATTATTACCCTTCTTAGGGATAACATAACTGTCAAATTGTGGCCAATGCAGAAAGCTTCCGGGGCGTTTTTTTTTATTTTTTTTGTTGGGAATTTATTATATGAAATAATTTTGATGCCCACGTTTTTTAGCTCAAACTAGAGCTGTTTTTTGTTTAGGAGAAAAAGAGTCGTTGTCCCATATCTAGAGTCAAACTAGGGCCTTTTCGTTGAGCCTGGAGTGCTTTAACCCCTAGATCCTGGTTCGATTCTAGGTCGGGGATGATGCCTTCTTTTCTCCTATAACAAAAGGCTCTAGTTTGAGTTAAAAAACGTTGATGTCGGAATTATTATTTATGTAAGCCCTGGCATAACATGAGCTTAGCTGGCTTTATGTTACAAAACATGAATGAAATAATGTGTCTGCCAGGTCAGGGAAGTCAAGGAAATGTCACTAAATCGACGTTGTAGGTTACAGATACATTTTTTTTTAAAATTTGGCTTGTGTTGAATTGTAATTTTTGTACGATATGTTAACTTTTTTTTACTAGTTAAGTGATTTTCAGCTATTTTGTGTCATGGCAATTTTTAGTGATGTTTAGCTATTTTCCATCATATTTTGGCAACATTTAGGGATTTTTAGCTATTTTTAGTAGACACCCTGTTAAAGCAAATTGTATACCAAGGGACCCCATGATTTGTATGCTCCTATACAACTAGGGTTCAAGATGTAATTTAAAAAAATTTTGAATGTATGTTTTTTTTTTTGTATTTGTGTTGTTATATATATAGTCGGCCCCTCTTAAACAGGTCATGCATAACCAAATATCCCGCTTATATGAATAAATTCTATTGGAACCAAAATTACTTCCCTAGGATAAATTTCTCTGCTTTAATGAATACACTGCATGGGTTGTTCCCACATAATCGAATAAAGACTGCATAATTGTAGTATGAAAAATGAAAATCAGTATTCAAACAAGAAAAATAAAAGTGTCCAGACGAAAATTTATCTTTACAAATGTTTTCCCTGTGACTATAATTTGTTTTAAGGAGTGGAAAAAGAATTAGAGGAATGAACAGCGAGATATCTGTGATGAGACAATCAACTTTACGACCATGGGTGCCATTCTTCCGTCCTGAGAATGGAAATCCGTCTTTTGAAGCTTTGAAAAATCTGTCCAGATAGTTGGATTTTTTATTTTACTGGTCCCCTCCCCTTTTTTGTATCTTTAGTATACCTCAAATTTCAGTCAGCGTGACAGACATCTCAGCAACAGTTCTTTGCTAGGAGTAAATACTTTTGAGCCCTGCAGTGGCGCAGTGTTATAACACGTTCGTCTAGTACACCGTTAATTGGCAACCCCTAACTGTACAAAGAACACTTACTTAGAGATCTCAAAGATTTCACTGTCGTATGGGGTTTGGTCCCCTGGTCCTTAAGTAGTTAGAATTCCTCAGAAAATTATTGGTCTAGAGAAATTCAAATTCCTTGGAAAACAGTAGGTCCCGGTGCAGCATGACTTGTAGCAGTAGACCTTAAGCTGTAAAACCCAAACGAACATAAATATTTGTGCACATAAAAAATATGATTGTTGACATATGCAAAGTCGAAATTAAAAGACACTTTACAACACATTTCTTGCGTATAACACTAATAAAAACTTTAATAATTTATTAGCTTTATATGCAAGAAATATGTTGTGAAGTGTATTTTAATTTTGTGTCCATTGCTTTTATTTTTCATGTTCGTTTACCTGGGAGCCAAACTTCTTCTAGGAGGTGATGGGGGCCAAGACCCTCTTACTCTCTCAGTCATTCCAATGATACGAGTATAAATATAGTTGTATATGTGTATTCGTTTCTCCTGGACAACTGAAAATAACCCGCTTAATCAAATGAGCTTTGCTGGAAACATCAACATTCGTTTAAGCGGGGCTGACTGTGATTATATATTTTCTGTACTTCATGATATGTTTTGTATCTAGGGTCGAATGTTCGCATACTTCAAAAATCATTTGTAAGGGTGATAACGAATCCGTCCAGGGTGATGCACCACTCAAAGTAAGTTATGTTGAATAATTGAAAAGTTGCGATCGATTTTCACAAATGGTGATGGTGGCGGAAGACACATTTTCCGAAGCAAAATTTTCCCTTGTTACTGCCACTACTGTCGTTGCTTAGTCAGAGCTTCATTGTGGCATAGAGGTAACAGGTTCGTCCTTTGTGCCGTTAACCTGGGTTTGATTCCAGGGGTACAGTAGAACATGTGCCACTTTTTTTTTCTGCTCGCCATAATCTGTGGTTTGATTTCCTAGGTAATAGGTTTGGAATCCTTGGGGAAAATGTAAGTGGCACTGTATGTCTCCTCAGCTGTCTTGGTGCCGTAATATAATCGTGGATCGCCAGTCTTTTTGTTTAAATATAAGGAATTGTACATGAATTACTGGCACAGCATGACCCTTGCTATCCTTTCACAGTAAAACTCAAATGAGCAAGCAAGCATTGTGTGCGAGTGAGGGATGTTTTGAATTGTGTTCAATACGTTTTGCTGGATATGATAATAAATTGCTGTGGTTCTGTTTGTTTTTTAGCCACACTGTCACTGTGTGAAAATCGATATCGACATTTCATTGCAATAGTTTTTGTATACTATTATGAATTTTTAGTGTACGTTGTGGTTATCTTACTGGTTATAGAAGATAGTGTGGCATATTGAGTGATGTGCCACATACTACATCAGGACAAAAGAGTGAGAATCGTGATATTGAACGCATGGTACTGAACCAAAGTATTGAACGCTTGTGTGTATGTGCTGATTTGATTCATAGCCTGGGTTTAATTCCCTCGGTGATGAAGGTTTGGATTCGTCGGAAAACCGTAGGTCTTGGCACGGTGACCTTTGCTATCCTTGTGCCATGCAATATGAAACCCTGCTCACTTACAACCGCCAGCGCTGGTAATTCTATTAAAACCAGTAGAATAACTGGAAAAAAGGGCACCAATGCAAAGCTTAATGTAGACCTGCTTAACGAAGTAAACTGTATGTGTGACTGTGCCATGCATGTTGCTGTGTGGGACTTCAAATGCCAGAATTCGTTTGTCATTGCCCTGAAAGTAGCAATTATGGTGATATCATCTCTGTTCACTGTAATTTTTGAGTTGTTTGACGTAGTGTGAGCTTAGTTGTCCTTGCATAATGAAACTCAATTCCTGGTTGCTGTGTCTGAAGATTAATATTGTAAATTGGAACATACGTAAGCACCCAACTAAAAAGCTAACTTGTTTACTCAATTTGTTGTTGACATTAGGAAAGGGACTCCCCTGTTTGGATGTGGAGGGGCATTTCATAGTTATGCCACTGATTGTGAACATACTTATATACAGGTGGCTTTCCATATGTAAATTAATTACAGGTTAAATATTCCAATTGTTTATGAACAGGATAATTTATTGAGCTATATACATGGGTGTTTGAGCAACTTTCTAAATTTACTTTTTTACATTATGAATTCATAAAAAAATAAACTTTTTTTTTTGGTATGCAATATTGTATACTAATAAGTAACTGATAAACACTTTTTTCCTTAAATTCAGCATGGGGAGGGGTGAACTATTAGAGATTGTAGTTTATTTAAAGTTATGCTATGTTACTGATGCAAGGTGTACAGTGCATACATAAGCAAGGTATACAGTGCATACATAAGCAAGGTATACAGTGCGTACATAAGCAAGGTATACAGTGCATACAAAAGGGAAGTTGGCGCAGTGTAGCCCAGATGCTCTTGCGCCATAAAAAAGCCAAACAAGCAAGAAAAGGGAAGTACATAAATTTTGAGGTAGGCAGGTCCTACTGTAGTTCATAAATTGGAGGCTCGTAAAAATGCAAGTCCACCATATTTTTGATTTGGTATATGGAATGTTAATTTTCATGTAAGGTGTTTGTGAATTCTGTTCTGCAGTTTACAGAATGCACTAAGGTCCGTCAATTGATGTACTCCATATTGCTTAGTCAGTGTTCATCATTGAGTAAAAACATGAACAGGTCATAATTTTTTAATAATCTTACATTCACTTCAAAGAATAGGTTTAACCTCCTCACCCTCCAAGGAAACAATAAAATTTCTTCAAATTATATTCAGAATGGCTTTTTGGAATCAACGTTTCGTTATTTGATGAATTAAATGTATTTGTTTGTTTGTTTGTTTGGCTTTTTTATGGCGCAAGAGCATCTGGGCTATACTGCGCCAAATGTATAATTTAATGATCATGACTTTTTAATTATTATTATTATTAATGTTTTTGCTAATTTCTTTATGGATTTTTTTTTCAGGCTGTCGTGATCTGCACATCAATTATAGAAAAGCAAGTGATAAGATGAATTGATATATCTTCAACATTCCATTTACCTTATTATCAGCAGTTACTTCAAGGCAGGGTTTCTCGATCAGGATTCCGAGAGTTGCTAGGGTTTCCGTAAGAATGTGATTAAAAATAAACACATAGATCTGGCTAATGTACCTTGAGTCGTAGATATAGTAGTTTTTATGTGGGGAGAATTGTTAAACAGGGATATTTAACAGGGATATTTAAAAACTATTGTAGAAGTTCCTTCAGGGCACACAAAAGGCTGCGAAAGAATTTCTGAACCGTGATACCGCAAATGGTTAAGAAAAATAAATTGGAAATATAGTAGAGTCTCGATACTTCAAGTTGGAGGGGCCAAAGACCGCATTGCATTGGATTACTGAAAACTCGGATTTTCCGAAAAACAAAAGTGCATAAGAAGTTATTTCATTCGAACTAAGGACATTCTTGGGTTGTTGGCCACCCTAGTTCACAAGCAATATCTTGCCACCCTTATTAATTTAATATTATTTCATTTAGAATTTGATATGTGAAGTGCTTACTTTTATATCTATATATAAATAGTCTGAAACAGCTTTCATATGCAATAGAGATATATTTTTTAATTTTTATTTTTATAATATGAAACAAAAATCTCTGATATTGCTTTTTTTTTGGTTAAACGATCAAAAGTAATGTAATAAATGGTCTGCAGCTGACTAGGTATGGGGCACCTTTTGCATTCCTGCCAGAAACAGCTCTGCACTTGAAAATTTCTCAAAAAATATGTACGTACCTTTATTTCTTTAACCTTTAGCAGTTACTTCCATCCTGATCCCATGCAGCCAGGCTTTCAGGTGTCACTTAGGTGATTTGTATGGGGGTAAGAGAGAAGAGGTGGTATTTCCCCCATAGGTAACAATAAATTTTTGTTTTCCAGCCCAGTAAGCTAAAGGTTAATAAAGGTAGATAGAAGATTTTATAACTTATGAGAAATTGTAAATCCTCTTCCAAACTGTGACTCCTCGGATTTTCCTCTTAAAATAAAATTAAAAAAAAAAAAAAAATGCCGAGCAAGGGTTTTGATAATTAGATTTCAAAAATTTCATCTCCTCGAATTAACGAACCGAAAATTTCATCGCCTCGAATTTAGCGGAAGCTTGGATTTTCGTGACTCTACTGTACATAAAAAAAGTATAATCTTTTGGTAAGGGTTCCTTGAGAATTAAAAATTATTTTAAGAGTTCCTTTAGGGTTAAAGATATATATAGGTTTCCTCAACCGGGGTTCTGCAAGGGAGTTAGGAAATAAATTAAAAATGCCCAAAAATAAGCTTTTAGACAGGGTTCCTTAAGCTCTGAAATTTATTTTGAGGGGTTCTTTCGTGTTAAAAAAAGTTTCTGAACCAGGGTTTGCTAATCAATTGAGAAAAATAAATTGAAAATGCCTGAAAATAATATTTTTTGTTATCGATGATTCCACGAGGCCTGAAAATTACTTTAAGGTTCCCCTTAAGGTGAAAAGGTTGATGAACTCTAGCCCCTAAAGCAACTGCTCATGATGTTAATCATCGCGTTGAAATCACTCTATTTACTATTTTAATGTTACGATTTCCAGGGCAGAATCTGCCCATCATCTGTTTTTTAAATGTTATTGATGAATTCGAAATGTTTTGTTCGAAGGATTCATGTTTACCGTTGCCATTTACTTTTATTGTATTTTTTCATGAATAAACTTCATTATTTTACAATTGGAATTATATTTGGATTTCTATAAAATACATTATATGACGATCACAGTCTTTGTAGAGGCAAGTACAAACTTGCCTATGTACACGGCTTGCCATTAAAATTGCTACATCATGAAGGTGGCACACAGCAAACGTGGAATTTCCATGGAAGATACAGCATGCTGGGATATGCAAATGGGTAGCATTTCAATGCATGCTCGCAAAGCAGGTAAGAGAAAGTCTACCAACAGTCTATATAAAAGGGAAAATCGTGAAGTGGGTTTTTCATACGGAAATCGCATTCGCACATTAGTTGCTTATATAAAGGTCTTGTTATGCCTTGTGCAAGGAGGAGGAGGAATGCGTACCAGCATGTGTTAGATCGAAAAATCATAGCTTACTGGGACTTCGGTTTATCATTTTGCGATATTGCTGCCCACATTGGTCAAGAGCCTATGACTGTTTTGAGAACATGAAATTAATGGGTCCAAAAAGGCCATACAGAATGCTGTTCAGGATCTCAGCAACCATCAGTTACTAACACTCACGAGGACAGACATGTTATTTGCATGGAATCATACAGCCATGTCATGTACCCTGAGTCAAGAATTTGGGTCATTTTCAGAACAACAAGTCAGTGGCGGCTCGTCGGGTGATGCAAGTGAAGTGCCACTTCACCTAAAGAAATTGGGCGGTTGAACAGTTTTTTTAATTTAAATTCCAAATTATTTTTATTTTTTTGTCAAATTTAAAATTTGATTAGAAAAATAAAATTTAGAATTTTATTTTGAGCCCACTATTTTTTTTTTTTTTTTAATTTAATTCCTTTAATATAATTGGAATTACATTCAGGAACAGAAGGCTACGTTTTTAAGTCAGCGCTTTAAACGCGTTAAACGCACCAACGAAATGTTGCCCGCTGAGAAAAAGGGCCGAATGAAGCGACGATAGAAATTCAGAGCTTCGCTTCAAAACGGAAATGTTTTGCGAACATGGTTACCATGGCGATGGAATATTTACGGCGAAAGCAAGTACTGTCAGAGAAGAGAAATTTTTATCGCATCATCATGTCAGCTAGTATTGCCAGATCAGAGGTTTTACCTCTGAATCTAGAGGTTTTGCATGGGGAAAAAGGTAAAAATTACCAAAACAGAGGTATGGCTTGATCAGAAATAAAAATTGAGATTTTTGATTGCCACAGAGGTTTCTAAAGGTAAAAAATTTTCTGGGAGGTGTGTGTGTGCGGGAGTGTGGGGGTGTTGCTTGTCAGAGGAAAAAAAAAATTTAAATCAAAGAATTGAGTCAAACTTTGATTCAAACTATAAACAGTTTAGTGTTATATCTGTTAAAATTATTTAATTACCCTGAAGTATTTCGAGGCACGTTGAGTGGTAACAGTAGAAGCGTGTAATTTCGTTGTGTTTTTGTTTCTTAAGGGGACACAGGACCTTTAAATCTTTAAAAAATCGATTTTTTATTTATTAGTTTAAAAAATAATATAGATTTTTGGCAGTGTTTTAAAACAAACCGCATCAAAATTCTTCAATTACTTCTTGCACTATTGTATAAAATAACTATTACATGTTACCAAGTTCCAACTTGAAAATTCTTTTTCTCATAGAATAGACAATTACAAATTTGTATACATACAAAGAATTGGAACAGACAAGTATGAACTTGTCTACGTGCAAAGGTTTGAAATAGACAAGTACGAAGTGGTGACACAAAACAGTCAAGAACTCACAAATGTGTCGCCGATAAGTAGTATCCAAAGGGTTTTTTGTGTAGAACACTGTTAAGCTGTATCCTGAAGTAGCGAAGGCCACTCTGCCTGTCACAGAAGTTAACTATTGTAGCTCTGTACACATAGCCCAGCGATTTTCAATCTTTTTCGTCTTGCGATATACCAAAACTAGTTACTAAAATTCTGTGATACAACAAAAAAATATATTTTTTATCGATCTTATAAAAAAAAAATAAAAAAAGGTATGATTTTAATTGAAACGAGGTTCGTGCCTGTGACTAAATAGTCGGGTATTGCATATTTTGAAAATCTTGAGACATACCTGTGGACTTTTTGCGACACACCAGTTGAAAATGGCGAATGTAACCCCATTTGTTTTTATGTAGGAAATATCCTCGTAAATTAACTTTGATATAAGAGATGTCTGCGAAATGCCTGTCTGCGCCATCCCCAAAGTTCTTTGGACAAAGAGTTTGATTCTTATCATGCTTAGTTGTGGGTAAACATACCTTGGTTTTGCATGTGGCTACATGGTCATATGTATTCAAATATAATGTGTAAGATATTATTACCCTTCACAGGGATAACACAATTGCCAAATAATGGTCAACACACAAAGCCACCGGGGCGAGTTTTTTGTGGGGGATTTTTTATTATTAATAAATTTGACACCCACGTTTAAGCTCATACTGGACCTTTTTTTGGTATAGGAGAAACAGAGACATTGTTCCTGTCATAGAGTGGAACTAGGGTCCCTCCGTTGAGCCCAGAATGCTTATAAATGTTCAAGTGTATCAAAGTAGTGCCTTTTTGTCCAAGAGCAACACATTTAGGAATTACATTTCCAATACCTATATTCCGCGGCTTTACTTGGACCTCATTGGCTCATGTGTTGCAAATTAAGAGATTATCATTCTCAAGGACAACATACTTCTATGAACGTTGTAGACACACAGAGCTTGAATGTGCAGTTTAGAATGAGGGTTAGAAAGAAGAAAAAGATTATGTCTGAGACTGGACTCGGATCAGTGGCCTCTTGGTTAGACCCCAAGTGTCTTAACAACTGGACCACAGCGATCCGGTTGATGACGCCTGATCTCCATACTTATATTTCATAAATTTCATTTGTTTTAGATAAGAGGTTCCTGGGTGGAGAGCATAATGAAACTAGATTTAGAACACCTGCATTCTATGATTTGAATCAGAGTTCTGACATATAAATTTATATTATAATATGATTGCCCTTCTCAAGGACATCATAATTACCATGGAAGCGATTGATACATGAGACCTTAGTGGGCAATTTTAGAACATGAAAAAGTTGCCCCATTTGAGGCTCTGTATGTCAACCACTTCCATTGTAATTGTGCTATTCCTAGAAGGCCAATAACATTATGATTTCCAATATGTGGTCAAAGAGTCACAGAACACGGGTGGTTAAAATCTATTTTCCTCTGTGAACCTCTGAAGTTTGCGATGTATATTGGATTAGTAAGGATTTACAAAAAAAAAAAAAAAAAAAAAAAAAAAGGTGGAATGTTGGACTTCCAGAGTCAAACCAAAAGCGATAGAATACGAGATGGAGATTCATTCCGCGAACGGCTATAGTGGTATTGTTTTATTAAGCGGAACAGTACTCTATCGTTCAATGCCAGTACAAGGTACTTACCATATTACTACTACTCATGGACCCGCAGTGCCGGACCAAACAATGATACCCACGCCTAAAGGTTATTTTGATAACCTTTGCCAGTTTGTGGATTGGTTCCTCAGACCAAAGAGGTTCGGATTCCTCAGAAAAGGGTAGATTCTAGAGCAACAAGACCTCTTGCTGTCTTGCGCTAGAAAACTCAGAAGATAACTTTTGCCTATCGTAGACTTCAGTTTTGTGAAAAATTTCTTCGCTTTTTTAGCTTCTGGCACCCACTTGCGTCCGACACACTGTTCCATAACCTTCTAACTGCTACAAATGTCGGGAAGAGTTGCTCCTCTAGTGATATTAACGTGTCCACGTTATGTCGAAGACGCCTTCTGTGCATTACTAACGTCTCCGCATGCAGTGGTATTTTAGAATTTGAAAGGATTAATCCGTTGCTGAACGTACACGCATGAAAAAAAGCACATGTCTCATCATAGAGCTCTATACCATTTATATCTTTGTTGTCATCACATGTTAAAAGGATTTCTAAATCATAGAAATTGTAGAATTTAATTATTAATATTTGATAAATTATTAAAAAAACTGAAATAATTTCTACGGGTTCAATCATTTGTTCAAAACGTTCATCTAAAGATGATTGGGCTGTATCCAAGATCGTGCAAAAAAAGTTGGTTTTAAACTTACCTTCTGGCGTTTGTGGTAATTTGTCAGGATGCTTACATTGAAATTGGCACGTCTTTTTTCTACAAACTTCAACTGACGATTTAAATTGTGTTTCATCAGCAACACCTTCACTTAGTATCTTTGCTGTTTCAAGAACATTCTTAAAATTTGATTCTGTTCAATATTCTGACATGAAGGTTTTTAAATTAATAAAATGGACTCTGTAAGTCAAGTTCAATATGCATGATTTTCTCTTTAAGTCGTGTGTGCTGACAAGATTTATTTTATTAAATATATCATGTCAAATGACCAAGGTATAAACAGAAGTGTAATCTCTTATTTTAGTACATACATTTTTTGTTTCCTGTTTGGCTTCTTTACTAAATTGACAGTATCCATATTTTTATAGAGCGCATCATAAATCTATCCCAACTGACGCCGTGGAGGCCGGATGGCTTCGATTTTACTTTAACATCGGGTGTCAGAAGGTTGTTTTAATGTTAAATTTGAAATGTTTTTAAAAAAAAATGTCTACCATTTTGGGGAAGATGAAAAGAGAGAATATAATTCCTGCATAGTAACAAAAAAACTTATAGTGTCTCCATTGACTTTGATTGCGTCATTCATCATCAAATTTAAAGTTTGAACTGCATATGAGACGTAAAAAACATGAGGATTTTTGCTTAAGCGCAAACTTCGAGGCCTATTCTTTTTATCTTTCTTATTCACTCCATTGTCGTACCCGTGGCATCTCATATCCTTAACGAAAATGTTCTATTTTTATAAGAGTTTAATTATTGTTTCATATAAACCATGTCCTATTGAATTATCTATTTCCACAAAACCTAAGACGTGTTCCCTGATTTCTGGGATTTCATTGTCGAAGCAACCATTGTTGATACCCATCTGTTTTGTTTTACTTGCATCAGGTGTGCAGTCCAAAATTATTGACTAGCATTTTATCTTTCGAATTGATGGTAAAATTTTATCTCTTGTTGCATTAACTAATATCCGAAGAATTTCATTTTGACTAATTTTGCTTAAATAGCGAATTCAATCTCTTTGCGCCAGAGCTTCGTGAATTTACATGATAGGGATAAACTTAGCAAAAAGTTTCACTAGCTTTAGAAAGCTTCCGTTTTCTTTTTGATACAATGTGTATGATGATCATGGAAATGCCATATTTTGTTTTTCAAGGAATTTGACCATTTCATCTAATGTTTCTGAAACATTTGACCACTGTTTCTTTTCCATTTGGTATATGTTCTGAGTTTGAAGGTCAATAGTTGATCTGTTTTTCAGATCCTTATGAAATTTTTTCTATTTTAAAACTGGTTTCGTGCTTATGCAAATAAAGTTTTGTCTGTGTTTCCCCAATTATCATATCCTTAACGAAGCTAATGCTATTAGCAGAAGTGAAAAACTTACAATAAACACAGAAGACGGAGTTGGAAGATAACGGATAAATTAACCATGTTCTTAACACCAATTCTACATTTTCCAGTTACAATAAACATTACTAAACTTTGTCTATTAGAGTCTTCAAATTTGCAATTCGTGAGGGATACTTGTTACCAAACATTTTATCAGCATCAGCACTACAGAGGCGCCTTCCTTATTTGGCGCCCCCCCCTCTCTTAGTCTGGTGCCTGCCCATGCCGCAGACCTCGAAGGCCCGCTAAAATAGGTCCTGATCATCCCTTAAAAAAATTTCCCCCACTCAAGGGGGTTGGGCCAGCGCCCCCTATATTGAAGGCCTACACACTGAAAACCGGAAGTTCCAACATGGCCGATTCTGTAGTCCATGTTCCGCG
>QLNU02015270.1:42495465-42508592 GCA_006491805.2 Dysdera silvatica
CCTAATTTTATAAAAAAATAAATAATAATGAATTGTACATAAAAAGGAGGAAGATGAAGGCAAATATAGTTGAATGTACAATTGTTAAAAATTCAAATTTATTCTGTTTTGGAAAAAAAAAATATCTGACCTGAAAAAACTTGGCCAAATAAGGTTCGAATTGTCTTCACAGCAGCGCACCTTTATGTTTACTGTGTCTAGGGGTAGTGTTACGTTGTAATATATATATTATTTGATTATGGAAATTATATATGTTTGACTTTTTTTTTTCAAAACGGGGCAAATTTGATTTCGACTCCTGTTTATAATTACCCATTCATGCAAAATAAATTGACTTTACACTACACAGATAAAATTTATAATATGACACTACCTTACAAGCGTAGGTAAATTTATCTATTATAATTATTATAATTGTCTTATTGTAATGATTATAATTGTCTTGTTGTAATCATTATAATTTGTCTTATTGTAATGATTATAATTGTCTTACTGTAATGATTATAATTGTCTTATTGTAATGACTGTAATTGCCTTATTGTAATGATTGTAATTGCCTTATTGTCATGATTGTAATTGCCTTATTGTAATGATTGTAATTGCCTTATTGTCATGATTGTAATTGCCTTATTGTAATGATTGTAATTGTCTTATTGTAATGGTTGTAATTGTCTTATTGTAATGATTGTAATTGTCTTATTGTAATGGTTGTAATTGTCTTATTGTAATGATTATAATTGTCTTATTTTAATTATTGTAATTTTCTTATTGTAAGTGTCTTACTATAAATGACCTATTCCTTTATGAATTTCTGAGCTATTCTTGCAGCTACAAAAGGGAAAATAAAGATGTCTTCAAAAGTAATTTAAGGAATCTGTGGTATATCATAGCCTAGTTAGGGCCGGCGCTATCGTCAGGAGAACTAGGTAGCCGCCTAGGGAGGAAATATTTATGTGGCGGCATCACCAGAGATTTCTAAGGTGGTTAATACTATACGATAATGGAGATAAACATAGCAACAAATAAATAAAACTAAATGAACTATCGTTCTCCCTGGTACCACCGATAGTTATTTGGGATACTATAAATGAGAACAGAAAAGAAAAAAAAAAAAGCTTCAACGAAGAGAAAGTTTGTGGGGGGGAGGGGGGGGCCTTGCTCCTATTTTGTATACTAACGCCAGCGTTAACGTTATTTTTGCATACTAACGTTATGGTTATCAATATTTTTGCATACTAACGTTATGATTAACGTTATTTCTTTTGCATACCAACGTTAAGTGGTTGGTTATTTCGGCATTACCAACGCTGCATGGTTAATCGTTGATTTTTGTATACCAACGTTATGGTTAACGTTATTTCAGTACCAATGTTATGGTTAATATTGAATAACGTTATGGTTAACGTTATTTTGTATACTAACGTTATGGTTAACGTTATTTTTGTATACTAACGTTATGGTACGCCACAACCCCGAGGGAGGTTTACACAAGAAAACCGGCGATATCACAGTCGCACCTTTTTTGTCACATTTAGCCTTTATTGCAAAGAAAAAGACGTAATGACATCCCAGTTATATTTATGTTTCATGTAAATAATATTTATTTGAACGCTTAAGATTACATAATATTTAAAATGCATATATAAATATATACTCTTAAATTTAAATAAAACTAATTAATAAAATTAATCAACGCGTTTTCGCTTCTCTGAAAAAAATTCTAAGAAGTTTTGCTCCACTTTTATGACTTAAGACACGCTTATTTTAGTGTAAATAAATAAACATCATTACTTAATTTGCATTAGCGATCGACTAGAAACCAGAATATGTTGATCTTTGATTAGAGCAAGTTGCTTCTTCTTTCCGGCTATTTTCCTATTTTTTGTTAGAGGTATGATAGCGGCGTTTCCATTCATTACGATTAAAGACATAATTTGATATCAAACTAAGGCCATCCATATCCTTAAGGACCTTTACGTCTATAATTAGCTAGTGGTTCTCTAATATGAATTAATAAAAAGATGAATATTTGTTCATTGTTAGACGTTCTTACCAACCGGTTTTAATCAGCTATCTATGCATCACGAAATGAAATAATTCTTTATGAAAATCATAAAAAATATGTATTTTTGTTATTCACATAATAGTTTTTAAGTTTATAATCATAAAATATAAGTTTGTAGTCATAAAATATAAGTTTATGGTCACAAAATATAAGTTTATAGTCATAAAATGTAAGTTTATAGTGATAAAACATAAGCCACTGTGGAACGTTTAAATTGCACGGTAAAGCCCACATGCAGGAATGTAGTCCCTAAACGTAAAATTTTCGATATATGTATAAACATAATAAGGCAGCATTTCAAATCTTTAAAGAGAGTATATCCAGAACTTGCGTTATTATAAATATTGATGGGTTTAGAAATTTCTCTGTGTTTTGTATACAGTGAGATCTTTCTACAAAGATAAAGCTGCCTCGTGTGTAAGTGGGGCCTTTGTGCAAATTTATATTTCAATGTCCCCATAAAACAGAATTTGAAAATTAAAATGAAATTATTTTCAAGAAATTTTTATTTGTTTAGAATGCAAATATAATTTATACGTGTAAATATAGCAGTTACAAATATTTTTTTTTCTCAGATATTTCAAAATAGTCAAAACACAATAATACATTTTGGATTTTTGGTGCACACCATATATCATCCATTCATCATCGTCATCATTCAGCTTTATGACCCACAAATATTTTGATTAGATCTTTTACATCTAAAGTATCCAGAATATAATTTTTTGTTGAGATACTACTCAGATAATTGGTAAGACGTTTTTTGCCCCCCCAAAAATTTTTTATTAATTTTAGCTTTGAAACTTCCTTTCCTGGAAAATCAATATAAAGTTAAAGGTTAAGACAACGCTTAATAAAAGGCAACAAAATGGCAGTATTTGGAAGCGTACCCAGTTTAATTTCTATTCATATAAAAATTTTGAAATATCGTGAGGAGCTATCGTTTTTTTATAAAACATTGCTAATTTTTTTAGATACTTATTCATACGCTCAATATCCAGGTTGTAAAATTTTTTATTGTTATTTATTTTTATGTGTATATCTTTGCAGTATTTTTTAAAAAAAACTTCGTCTTGCCACTCTTTAAAATTGCTTTTGTTGTGGCTAAGTTTAAAGCCTTAATTGTTTCAAATGAATTGATGACAATTGAAAAATGAAAAGAGGAATATAATAAAGATGAACAAATATTTATATTCTTTTACATTCACGGTCATGGACACCATAATACTGTCAATTATATAAATATTTGTTGCTGTTCTTTTGTGTGCAATTCCAAATAATTTACAATCTCACACAAAACAAAAACAGTAGCAAATAATTATATAATTGATGGTATTATGATTATGGTAGCTAACGTGTAAGGTCGTGTAGAACTTCTAATTTTAACATATTATTTAACATAATTTATTTGCTCATTTGATACTTCGTATCCAACCGTTCTTGTTTTTATTCTCTTTCGAAGTTATGGAGCAATAAGATAGACACTGATATTGTTCGGCTCGTTCTTCGTAAAAGTAACAACATTTTCGAAATTTTGATCAGTATTACAGTTCTCCAAATTCGTTATAATGAAATTGAGCTTCCTTATTGCTCTTTGACTATTAAATTTTGGATTTTGCATCGTTTTGCTTACAACATTTGCGACACTGAAAATACACCAAATATTAATAGAGCAAACAAATCTAAATGAACAAAAGTATTGAAATTAGTTTACTCGAACCACTAAACGATAGCTTTGATATCATTTTCTGTAATATCTACAGTTGTCTGATAAATTTATCTTGCGTTATATTTAAGCGGCCTTATTGCTTTAATTATATTTCCTCACTTAATAGTACAAAATGGTTTTAAATTTAAATTTTGAATACTTTTTTCATAGAGCCAGTGCTTCGAAGATGCTAAAAAAATGATTGTGGAGTGATGGCTCGTCAGTTGGAAATGCAACGATACTCTGCTAAGGAAAAGTATCTTAAATTAAGTTACGTTTTTAACGCAACGCACAACGATATAAAAAAAATTACAAAACTATTAAATACTTAATTTATTTGTATATAAAAACGCACTCCTCTCACAAAACATGTCGCATATGGCTTTTTGGCACGAATTTTTTTAAACTATAAACCAATAAAAATACGTTTTACTCTCCTCAAGACTCTGGCCAGCCGTTTGTTTCTAACAGTTTGGAAAATTTATAGAAGTGTTACACAAAATGTGAGAAAAAAAAAGAATTTTTCTATTTTCATGTCTCCTAAAGTTGAAACTTAATGTCTATAATATCAAAAGATAGCTCATTCAGAAATACCTAAAATTAGACCAGAAAAAAATTGTCATATTTCTTGGAAACCGAGCTATAAGTGTTTATCCGTCCTTCTGGATAACACTGGATAAATTAGATCTATCTTCCTTTTTTTCAGAGCAGGAAAAGGAAAAATTTTAGAGTGGGAAAGCTTTGGTTCTCCCATTCAATACCCATCACTCTGAGTATGTAGATTGCGGTTACGAGCCAAAATAAAGAGCTTTAAATTTCACAGCGCAAAAATGAACGTATAACACGTTAAGGACAATCGAATTTCCCACGTACTTGGCGCAAAATTTCTGCTTTGAATTACTTTGGTGTCAGCCAGACGATGATGCCCTCATAGGTATTTTCGAAAACGATACTCCATTTTTTTTGGTAAACTGTTTCGAATTGAGACTCGATGGCATGTTAAGAGTATTGCAAATTTTAAAAAGATTGTATCCCTTATTACGTGGTAAAATATGCTTTATGAAATTAATTTGACGAAAAAGTGTCCCAATGCAAGGAGTTTGATATAACTACTGTAGAAAGCAGCTGCTTAAAAGAAAAATATTCTTATAAACTGCAGAAGGGACTCAGAAATCGAGAAGATTTTGATGGACGCAAAAGATCTTTCTAAAGAACTCAACGTCCCTGCTTTGTCTAAGTCAGAATCGAGACCGACCCACTTTCAAAAAAAAAATATTTAATCTGAATCAGAAGACAAACCAATACAAAATGACAAATAAGAGTTAAACGTAAATTTTATTTTGTAACTTTTATCACTGGGATGAATTCTATCAACTCAAATGGCGCAGATAACCATTATATTTGTATATTTCTACAATTTTTACGAGTTGGGAAATTTTTCTGTTTAAAGTTATTTACAGTTTGAAATTAGAAAAATCTTTAAATCATGAAGACTCTAAACAACAACAAGACAAGAAGTGTGTCTAAAAACGCAACACCACAGCACATTTTAAATTATATTTGTCGATATAACTTATTAGACAACGTGTCAAATTTATTTATTGCTCTGCGAATTTTATGAACAATTCCAGTATCTTTGGCTAGTAGTAAGCTCGTTTTTTTTTCAAATTAAAGTTAATAAATATATATGTATACATTCTATAATGAAACAAGATGGACTCTATGATTGTCAACTGTGTCAATAGCTCAAGACCTAGCAAAAATTATTAATTGTTTGTTTGTTTGTTTGGCATTTTTATGGCGCAAGAGCATCTGGGCTATACTGCGCCAAAAACTATTAATTAAAACTAATTTGTTTCTATGTTCTTTAAGTTGAAAGCTAGAAAAAAGAAAATATAGACTCGATATTTATACAGCTTACAGTATTTATAAATGCTTTGTATCATATAGATAATGTAAATAATGTAAGTGCATATAAATTATGAAATGATATAAATATAGATAAAATAAATATTAATACATATTGATAATGTAATATTTTTGGCGATATATTGTTAATACTTAATAACTTGATCGGGCATTTTTTTTTTATGTATATGAGCATACAACTAGGTCCTATTTAAAATAATTTGGTGGGTCGATTTCTTCGAAGGGGGCGGAACACAAGTCATTTGCTTAGGGCGCCAAATTTACTTGCGCCGGCCCTGAGCCTACTGTAATCTAATCTTCTGTGTCTCGCAATCAACAGATATCTTTGGTGAGTGTTGACTACCAAAGATAATTCTGGTAATCATTTGTTGAAGGAATCTTGCACGAGGACTCGTTGATTCTCTTGTAAAGAACATTAGATTGGTTGGAAAACCAGAGTTTATCTTAGATGAATTATTTAAGTCAGACATCGATCTTGCAGTTTTGTTATATCATCATTTGTTTAATTTCTCATCGACGCACATAAGATTAATTCTACAAGTATCATTTTGGGACACCATTATAAAAAAAAAGCCTTAACTTTTTATGCGATATCATTTAAAGAACATATCATTTTACCTCGGTTAACACTGGTATATCTTTGTTTAATCATAGTCAACTTTTAAGTGTTTACAGTTTTTGATTCCTGTGTTGTTCTGGAGGTGGCTCTATCTTTTTGGGACAGACCTTATGAACATACATGGTTATACAATGCAAATAACTAATGGTAAAGTCAGAAATAAATACTCTGATATAGATTAGTTCAACTGCTTATAAATTAAATGAGAGAAATGTAGCGAAAGCAAAATGGTTGTTCGCAAAAGGAAAAAAATGGAGAAGTAGAGGCAGGGTTAGTTGGACCAGAGCTTAATCCCATTCGGGCTAAGTGGCTGACGTGGAGCAAATGGCAGTAATCCGATTATAGAAGCAGAGGTGCAGCGGAGAGGCTGATTGGGCAGGCAGAAAGTCTTTCTTCCCTAATGAGCCGCCGCTAAAGTGGGAGGAAATTAGATGGAGACTAAATCTAGACTCTCCCAATTAGTCCAAACGTCTGAGTGGAGGCAGCACGACATGGCGGCATTAGCACCCATAAGTTATGCCCATTTAGACACTGCTAATTGCCATGGAAGTTGACATGAGGCTTGGTTGGTAATGCGTGAATAGCTTATTGGCAAAACACATCAGAATGGACACATGAAGCGCAAATTAAAGTAATGTCAATGAACCAATGCATGTCGACAATGCAAGACAGAACTTCAATGCTCTTGACTATCTCTTTTTTTCCAAATGTCTTTTCTTGGCAGAATTTTTCCTTCTTGGTTTATTTCTAAGTATATATCTGTTTCTCATCTTTCTTTTCCAAAATTTTTAGGCAATAGACATTCATCAATCTGCAATATATTGCTATTCAGTTTCGTTTATTATTTTGAGACTGAAAACAGGGGCGTAAGCAGTACCGAATTTTCGTGTAAGCAAGGTGGGTCCGGGCATAGGGTCCCACAAAAGCTTTAAAGGGCCTGATGTTATTTAAGCCTAAACGTTATTTTTTTAACTTGTTTATTCACAAGTATCCGAAAAATCTCCATTATCGACAAATATGTCTGAAAATATCGACAAATATGCTTAAAAGAAAACTGTTTTATTGACAGAACAATGCTATAACCAAATTCGTCTTTATTCGTCTTTATTCAGAATCGTATTCAACGATTCCTCCGGTCTAGAGTCCCTAAAAATCTTAGTTCTTAATGCTCTAGCCGCAGCAATTTAAAAATTATAGGCAGTGGCTTAAGTAGCTCTATGATATAACATGTGATATGGCATTAAACAGCACATTGTGTCTCACTGTACAATAAGGGGTTGAACTCCCTGAGTCTCCCTCTTCTATGCCACTGATTGAAAATGATCTTATATTTCCAATCAGTGATTTTATGATCATAGATTTCGACTGTTCTTGTTTTAATATATTAGTCGAATTGGTTTTTAGGTATCCAAAAACAAAATGTACCATCAATTTTTTACTAATGAACATGGACACTCCCTAAATTATATGCAGGGGGCTGCATCCAACAAAAATTCCAATTGAATGATATTGTTAGACTACAGATTCTTGTGGATTCAGTCCTTCCCCCCCCCCTTTTTTTATAAGCCAAAGGTGTGTAAGTGCACCCCCTTGCACCTCCTCGGGGCACCCATGCTAATGAAACCCTTTGGTGATAATTCTTTGCTGATTAAATTCATTGCTGATAAAATTCCGATGTTTACTTCTTCACTTGCATTTCGGAGACTTGTATAAGGATTTTTTTGTGCAAAGTTTTGGGTAATTTATTATGACTACATATACACATATACTTTTTAAGAATGTCTGTGCATGCTTTAAAAATTTACGTAGTTTTTCCAGAAAAATTAAGCAATTTTTTTATAAAAAATATCATGCAGTTTTCTTTAGAAACTATACAGGTTTTATAGGAACTTATTTTTTTATATAAATAATTAAAGCTATTTGTGGCGAAATTAATTTTTTCGAGAAAAATATGAACATTTTAGTAGATTTGTTTGGTTTATAAACAATGCATATATTTGCAAAGAATTCATATATGTTGCAGGAAACTAAACGTTCTAAAAAATAGTTTCTAATAATATTTTTAGAAATGTGACATTTTGCATGTAATGAATTTAAAATAACATGGATTATAGGAGCCTACAGCATATGACTTTTCAGGAACTGCAACCCCTCCGCAAATAACACCAATACCATTATAACCCACCTTTTCAATTATTGATCAGATTCCCATTGGTAAATGCACCTATGGTCCAGGGATTAAACAGAAAAGTAGGGATTATGAGAATCCCCCCGATTGATTTAGGAATCGCGTGATGTGTGTCTGTAAATTTCATCCAGCGCAATTTCTATGCTCGTCATTTCTAACTGATAAGAACGTGCTGTCGTTTGATAAGAATAATTTCTCCCGTATTTAGGCAATTTTTTCCACTTACCTACCTGTCACGATGCTTATCTTTCTTAGTATATCATGCGCAAGCGATCCTCCCCCACCCCCCAGATATCGCGGATGTAAATGAAAAAAAATTCCGTCACGTAAATATTAAGTACCGAAACGGAAAGGTCTCGTTAAGCCAAAAATGAAAACTTGATGGACGAGAATAGATAGGTTAGTGGTCTGATTTAGTGAAAGGTAGATTGGGGGCGTGGTGTGTTTATTAATGCTAGGTTTAAGGATATATCACGAAGATTCGCTACATCAGTTGCAGCGAGAAAAAAATCAATTTCTGACGATGTTTTTAAGAATAATGTTTAATGTTAAATAACAAAAACATATTGTACGCACTTAAAAATATATCAAATGATAAATATTTTAAATAAAAAATTGAATTACTGTGAATTTCTAAACAACATTGCTAGAATTATTAAATTGAAGATTTAAAACACGTCATTATAGATAAAATATTAAATATTACTTTATTAAAAATTTCAAAATGGAATCTTTTTAATCAAAAATATGAAAGTAACTTCTTGGATACGAAGCAATTTTTTTAAGTGAAATCTTTCAAATTGCGATTAATTTCTGTAAACAAAAATTTGAAAACAGGAGGGATAATTTAAAATGAAAATATAATCTGCCTTCTCGTGGAAAAGGGAGCGGTTATCCCTCAAAATTTCGTGCTTTAAACACCAGTGTTGTTTTAACACCTGTGTTGTTTTAACACCGGTGTTGAAATAACTGTTGCTAAAAATATGATATTCCATTTCAATAAAAAAATAGGCAGGAGCCTAAGTACAAAATAATTCAATATAATAGATAAATATATATATTTTTTATCATGGCACGATTGAAATATCAAGGATAACGTGTTATATATAGTGACTATCTATTTAACTTCATTATGTACATTCACATTTATGTTACCCACCTTTAGTTACCCACCTTCGTTAGGTGAGCCAATGGTGGCCAGCGTTCTCAAGGTGTCACCCATTTCATGGATTTTGCGTGAGTTTGATTTTTATCCAACAGCTCAGCGGTTCTTCAACTGTGGGCCGCGGACCCCTGGGGTGGTCCGCGGGACCCTCTTAGTGTTCCACAAAGGTTTGGACAAATACTAAAACAAGAGCATTTACTCTTTAATGCTAAGATATATCACTACTTGTCAGTGAAATGCAGCATCATGTCTCTCACAAGAAATAAAATTAACAAGTATTGTTTTATCATCTCTTATTACTATTCAGTATTAATCCAAAATTTGTATTTTGTATACTTTTGATTAATTACATGTAATTGCTACAATTAACAGTAATAATAAAATGATAATTAATAATTTTTAGTGCTAATTTAATAATATAATAATCATTAATATAAGAAGAATAATAATAAATAAGTGTAGTATTAATTTAATAATATAATAATTATTAATTATTAATTAATAAATCGTTGCAATAAAAATAATAATTAAATAATAATTATTAATTAATAATTAATAAACCATTGCAATAAAAATAATAATTAAATAATAATTATTAATTAATAATTAATAAATCATTGTAATAAAAATAATAATTAAATAATTATAAGTGTTAATTAATAATATAATAATCATTAATTAATCATTAATAAGTCAATATAATAAAAATACAAATATGTAATATAATAATACTTAATAATTGTAGTCTTAATTTTATAATATAATAATCATTAATTAATCATTAATAAGTCATTATAATAAAAAATAATAATAATAAATAATTGTAGTAATTTCTACAATAAAATTCAAATAAAAATAAAATGTGTGTTCATTTAATTTATCTTCCTTAAATGGTGAAAATGAGTGATGAAACACTAGAAATAAATATGTACATATGATGCAAATTCCGGGCTTTAAATTTTGAGTTAATTCTTGGGGGTCTGAAGGGCAAGTGATCTGAAGGGATGGGGGTCCGCGGTCTAGGAAAGTTAAAGAACCACTGCAATAGCTGGCACTATGTCCTTGTCCTTGTTGCTCCGTACAAGGACATAGCTGGCACTATGTCCTTGTACGGAGCAACCTTGTCGCACCATATACTGAAAATAAAGTTAATTGGATGAACGGCCGCTATTTTATGCGAGTCAGTCTAGTGTAAAAAAAACGTGATCGCTAGTGGTTATAATTTTGAGGTAAGTAAATATTCAAATTTGCATGTAATTAAGTTGTGAAAAGTATAAATTACTATCTATTTTTTGAAAGTTTATTTCTTGCTCATTAAGAAAGTTTACGTAGGTTGTAAAAATTGTCTCGTTTTTATCGACTAAAAATAGCGATATAAAAACGTGGTCTGAAGACATATTCCTAAAGTAGCCTGCGACCGACTACTTTGGGAACACGTGCACAAAAGTTAATCGCGTACCTTTTCGTATCAAATGATTATAAGAAAACATCAGCAAAAATGTAGACGAAGAAGCAAACATCGAAGGCTAAACGAAAATCAGGAAAACGGCCAAAAGGGACCATCAGGCAAATCGATAATGTTTCGTCTGGCACTAGTATGATATACAAAACGATAGATAGCTGGTATTGCCATTTATGTAAGACTAACAATTGTTAGTATGAGACTCTGTACTCAATGTTTACGGTATGTGCATGAGGAATGAGAAGGATTACGAAAAAAAAGACAAGATTAATGGCTTTATATTTACTTATTGTGTAGATTTTGCTGAGAGATTTTACTTTAAATTAAACTTTTTAATCATTATTCCAAATTTTTTGTTATTTCTACATATAATTTATGTGAAATGGACAAACAGAAGTGTTCTCATAAAAGTAAACATAGTTTTTTCACGAGAAAGCATGAGATGGTCTTTTTTCTGGTCCTCAAAAAATATTTTCAAATGTGATTTCAATATGTGGGCCACCTTTGCATCACCTGTTCGCAATGTTTCCCATTAGACAAAGTTTTTTCATTGGTGTAAAAAAGGAATTATAAATACTTTTTTTACATAAGAATCCACTAACAATATATTAAGGATAATATGTGTAAGCTTACCACAAAAAACTGCATCCACTTACATCTCACCAATTATTAAAATTATCAAAATTATTATCTAAATCTTTTACTCCTCTTCACGTTTTACTACTACAATTTCAGTTTTTATTCTAAGCTGTTTCTACTACTTAAATTTACTTGGTTTTACAACCTTGTGTGATATTACTTTACTACTTTAACTTTGTCTTAAGTTAATATACATTTAAATATGGTGTAATTCTTTGTATATTACATTAGCTGGGTACTACATGTCATTGTCATACCACAATTGTGCTATATATATTCGAATTTGTTTAAATGTATCCCTTCCCTTATGTGCAGAGTTCGTTGATTTGAATCAACTTTTATTTTTTTTAATTATTGATATCAATCAAATATATGCATAAATAAGTCCTTTCCTTATGAACTAAATTCTCCCTCTTCCTTTCCAAAATCTTGATTCACTAAAAGGGTAGATGTGTTTATATTTTTTTAAATAAATGGAAATTTGAATCAAGTATTTTAATACCAATTTTAATTAATTTGATATTCTGTTTACTTTATATGCATTTATTTATGCGAATTTAGAAGTTTTCAAAACAAAAAATAAATGATTATTTTATTAAAAAACAAACCCACAAACTTTTCTTCATAGTCATATATTTAAATGCTATTTGTTTATATGTGATGCTGAAACTGATGATGATGTAAGGCAAATTCCGTTCTACTATAATTTTTTGGTGATCATTGAACGAAACGTGCCAACATGTGCCTACTTTTGAAGTAGGAGTTGTGTGTGTACATATAAGAATTTTTTTTTTCTCATGTAGCTTTGTGAAGAACATTTTTCATTAGAGGAAATAATAAAGGAGAATACTTATTACGATGAGAAAACCGGCTCAGCAGTAACTCTACCCTTAGCAGCTCCCAAGTTAAAAGAAAGTTCTATTCCATCTTATTTATTTGACTGTCCACAATACCTTTCCAAGTTAAGTACTTCACGTGAAGCTCCAAATGACAAACGAAGGCGACTTGAATTTGAAAACGTAGAAGAAGCAATTAAGCAAGGCATGGAGAGCAAGGCCTCATATGATGAAGCTCGATCATCTGAAACTTTTAAAGATTTTAAAAATAAACTCGATCTCATTAGTATCCCAAAAGGATGGACAGTAACAGTAACATCGGATAATGTGATGTTTTTAATGATAGAACTTACTTTAGCTCCAACCATTCACAAATGTCTTATCGTCAACAGTTTAATGAATGCAACTGCATACTATCGGGATATACCACTAACAAAAGCAAAACAATCTAATTTTCCTTTGTCGTTGCATAATGTCAATGACGCGACTGAATTATTACAACAAGTCGAGTCAGTT
>QLNU02015270.1:42508692-42522116 GCA_006491805.2 Dysdera silvatica
AATTGAAATGTCGAAACTAATTCAATCGAATCAATATTCAAGGTAATACAAGATTCAGTACTTTTGTTAAAACCATTGTTATCTTTAAATGGAAATTTAGATTTTTTGCTTGAACAACTATCATTGACCATTAATGAGAAACGCCGATTTAGATACAACAATTTTTAATTTTCTCAAGCTTACTTTATTCTATATCTCCACATGCTTATAAGTTTCTAAGAAATTCTAATCATATTATTTTGCCACATCCGTACACAATATCTAGAATATGTTCTTCATTCCTCTTAAACCCAGCTATTGAACAATTCGAGCATAATTTTTTATCTTACATTAAGCAACATTATTAAACATTGCAGTCCCAAGATTTAACTATTTATTTAATGATTGATGAAATTCACATTAAACCTGTCATGGTTTTAAAGGGAGGGAATATTGTTGGCCATGCACACGATAGTGAAAAATATGCAACTAGTGCATATGTGTTCATGGTGCAAAGTTTTTTATCAACATAGAAAGATGTTGCACACATATTGCCAATACAAAAAATAAATGCTGAAAATTTATTTATTGCGATTAAAAAAGTAATACTAGGCCTGGAAGAAATTGGTTTCAAAACAACATGTGCGAGTTCTGATAATAATGCAATTAATGGTAGAGCTATGTCCTTTTTAAACATTCCTCCGAAACATGACTTTGTTTATAAAGACCCATAAGATTTTAGGAGGCCATTATTTTTTATCTATGACCCTGCCTGTAATTATTTTAAAATGCATCAGAAATAATTGGTTAAACCAAAAGAACATAGGTCAGTGTATGTATTATCCTAATTTCGAAAATAATCACATTACAGAAACTGCTTGTTTTGGGACATTAAAAAAGCTGCATTCAATTGAAACGGAACATTTATTGACATTTGCTTATGGAATAACCTTAAAGGCGTTAATGCCAACAAATCTTGAGCGGCAGAATGTGAAGTTTATTTTACAAATTTTTAATGATCATGTTATTGAAGGTTTACATTAGTTTAGTGAAAAAAATTATCACTTGCAACATTATCAAGATACAAGTGATTACATTCGCCTGATATATACTTGGTGGTCTATTATGAATGTCAAAAGTTTCTTTAAAGGACAGTGCAAAAGAAATGTATTTCAATAACCACTTAATATGTGTGAAACTGATGAGAAGAATATTTTTTTGAATAAATTCCCAACCTGGGTAGAAAAATGGAATATAAGAAACATAGGCCCGTGTGTGTGTGTGTGTGTGTGTGTGTGTGTGTATATAGTGTGTCGTTATATAGATATAAAGATTAAATGTCTATCGATTGAGTGTTTTATGATGTATTGTAAGTTATATTAATGCACGCACACGCACACACACACATACTTGGGCATCTTTAATTTAAAATTGTTTGGATAATTATTTCATAATTTAAAAGATGTATAAGAAATATGTAAGTTAAATATGCAAGAATTAATCTCTCAGTCAACTTCAGATTTATATAAAAAAATACACTAGAAAGACCTTTTGCTTCAAACTTCATTGAATCAATGTATGCTTCTTCTAAGCAGTTTGATGTATGAAAATTATTAGTTGTTCACAATTATGTATACTCTGTGGGATAATAGTGAGTCAATATTTAAATAAAAATTTTTGCATCCATTAGAATATATACATAATATTTTTATAGGACTTCTTTTTCAATACTGTGTTATGGTACATTCAGCACGTAGACATTTTTCTATTGACCAATAATTTAATTGAGATTTATTTAAATGTAAAAAAACAATATAGCACATGTGAAAATAGGCGGCTTCATATTTTCTATATATTCTAACTATTAAACCTGATGTGTGCTAAAAATGGTTATATTTTACATAAAATAAAAGTTACGTTTATGAGATTAGTGTTTTATTTTATTGTACTCTTTTTGTTTTTGTCTTTTTTAACAAAATTTCTGAAAATAATGCTTTTTTCTCGAGGTGGGGGAGGGGGGGGGGGGTTAACGGCTAAAAAGATTCTGAAAGGCAGTAATAAATGCTGTAGACACAAATTCCATGCAAACCAGGGTTTAAACTACTGTCACTTTTTTTGCAACATTTGGCGAATTAATCTAAAATGCGAGAAAGAAAATTGTGTCCTTCGAAAAAAACAACAGTTGTTTAATATCCAGGCAACAAACTTTGCCTTTTTTTTAATCACTTTGATTTATGTAAGATAATTTGACGCAGATTAGATATATAAATAAAGACACCGCTATACCTTACTTACGCTTATAATGTTGTCTTTACACTTATAAAACTTTGATTATGTTTCACTGTTATTTTTTCTTAAACTTAAAGTATGTTTCCTACAGTAATTCAAAGCATCGTTGTTGTAAATAATTTTATTGATACGTTTTCTCGAGCGACGAAAACAACTAATCCTCTTCAGAATTTTTACGATAGCACTTTTTGAGCCAGCTTAAACCCTGATGCAAACTA
This sequence comes from Dysdera silvatica, assembly GCA_006491805.2. Taxonomy (NCBI): domain Eukaryota; kingdom Metazoa; phylum Arthropoda; class Arachnida; order Araneae; family Dysderidae; genus Dysdera; species Dysdera silvatica. The sequence continues at coordinate 42,511,179 of QLNU02015270.1, forward strand.
CACTATGCGCGTAGAAAAGCCCTCAATATAAAAGACGTGGGGGTAGGGCGTTGGACCACGGCGTCGGCCATTACAGTTTAGTGTGGAGGCTTCTGGGATTACAGCGCCGCCTCCGGCGGCCACCCTTCCCAATGAAACCCTTGCAAAAAGAAGAAGAAGAAGTGTGGAGGCTTTCAACCGTAGGGAGTGTTGGTTAGGTGTAGCACCTCCCGTTACATTACAGGACAAAAGAAACTGTTCGTCGCAGAAAGTAAGAAACTGCAATAATTGAGAAGCAGCTGAGGCATTATCGATTAGCTCCGAAAGTAGAGTTTTGTCACAATTTGGGCCTTCAATTCGATTTTAGGAACGAGAATTTATGCGCATGCAAGTCACATATAGATAAAGGATATTCTTATCATATATAATTAAAAATACTAAATGCATTGTTATAATTAAAAACACTAACTATATTGTAATAATTAAAAAATACTAACTGCATTGTAGTAATTAAAAATGCTAAATGTGTTGTAATAATTAAAATTGCGAAATATATTACAATAATCACCTACTACCTTAAATTGTTCCTAACACTGATTAGAGGGGTAGGAAGGGGCGGCAAAGAAGTCGATATGGGGCTGCGAAAAAGTTGATATTGGGCGGCAAAGTGGTAAATATGCCCATGCCCATTACGTCTATGTAAATATTTCGATATCTGAAACATTTCAGACACCAAGCCTGTACAGGCTTAGTATCTGAAATAAAATCTGAAACCAAATAAATATTGTACCCACTAAATAAGTGTTTTACATTGTAAATAAATATTGTACATAGTAAAATAATATAGTACAAAATATCATACACAGAAAATGTACGCAGAAAATGAATATACACCTTTATGCAATAAATATGAGTAAAGTAGTATATACAATACCGTACGAAGTGAATACATATTGGCTTGAATGCAAATAATGAATAAATAATGTGACACACAACAAAGATTTGAATTTTTTCCTTCTTTTTTTGTTTATTTCTTTTTTTATTTTATTTCTTATATACAGGATTTTTAAACACCGGTACGAAACATTATCTCGATTGCAAGAAAATCAATTTAAAAAGCAAACTATATATGGATTTTTTCTTATAACGTACTTTTATTAAAGTCAACTTGCAATCATGTTTTCATTTTTTGAGCTCGTTTGTTTACCCAATATAGGGAAGAAATCAATAATTGAATGGGAAATTCGTGAATGGAAATTACTGAATGGGATCGTGAGTCACTAAACAGATACAAAATCATTTCCATAAAACAAGCAGTTTTCAGTGAAAACCAAAACTCAATTGAGCAGTTTCACTGTTAGTATATTCGTAATCTTTTGAATCGATGTAGCCTTGGTCTGGAAACATTCTCACCCATATTCAAGCGCTATAATGTGGTCGATAAAATCTATATGAGAATATATTATCCTTCTAAAATAGAAATATTTGGAATATATTTTATAACCCACAATCACGAAACAAAAGCCCAGTTCGCCGTTTCAAAATCAGACTTTCATTTTTGAACAAACGATGCTTTCAAGCAATTCTAAGGGGAACTGTGTCGTGATAGTTGTTAATTCAAAGTATACATAAACTAAAGTTTTAAAATTAATTCAAACTGTTTGCATTTCCCGTAGTATTTTATAAAATTTTTGGTTCTCTGCTGGAAAAATTTTGGAGACTTCTGCTAGACAAAAAAAATATTTTTCTTGATATACCCAAGTTTATCAGGTTTGTTTAATTTTCTTTTGATATTCTATGATAATCAGTGCGGGATTTGCTGGGCCAAGTAGGTCCCGAGGTATTGAGTCCCCTCAGAGGCTTTGAAGGGGTCTGGTGCTAAGAATAAGAAAGCAAGAAATTTTTATTTAACCCCTATACAATCAGAGCCGATGAGAGAGGGGACAAGTTTGGGGTCCTGGATGAAGTCTAGGGGCCCTCACTGGCAAGGATCTATGCGGTGCGGGGGCCCGGCCCAGGGAAGGGGACATGGGGATGTTTGAAGTGAGCCTGGGGGGCCCGCGTTGGCTTTCGGCAACCCTGTATACAATTACCCATAATGCATCTGGTTTGATATAATTCTAATGATACAATTTTTTTTGAGGTTAAGAGAGAGAGAGAGAGAGAAAGTATTAGCATGATTAGGGTAGAAATGCAGGAGAGCAGAAAGCAACAGCTTGTTACGAGGCTCTCTTCCAGTTAAATAATTTATATCATACATTATAGTTCCCAGTTTGGTTGTCACGATTTAATATTATTTTATCCATGTAAGGACTTGGAGAATAGTAGTTTTATTTCCATTAGGTTATAATAACAACGAATTTTTGTATAGATTCATGGCCTTATTTGAGCAACTACGACATTTGACAGGATAAAGCACTAAGTCAACTTAATTTGGATATAAAGGTTGTGAGGAAATTTGGGCACCAGAGATTTTTAAATGATTAATTAATTTGCTTAAATTATTCATTTATTTGTTTTTCTGTTCAGTGACAATATTTCTATGCTATTATAAGGTATTTAAATTGTAGTAGTGCTGTATAAAATTAAGCGTAATTTTGAGTTTATTTATTTGCAAATGTCCAAGAAATTTTTATTATTGATAAACATGGATGTTGAAAATAATAATTTTCTAAGAAAAAACATTATTTATTGACGAAATACTGCGAGGGCCATATTTTTCAGAGGCCCATTCTAATCTGCCAGCCTAGGACCCACGAGGACCTTAATCCAGCACTGATGATGTGTGAAAACCTGTGCACAGGATTTAAAAAAAAAAAGGGCCTGTTTCTGGTGAAAAGAGGGTGTTTAAAATTTACTCTCATGAGAAACTGCATGATACAGCTAATAATACTGTATTGCTCAAATGGGAGCGTTTAACTTTCAACACCTCCTCCTTGTGTACGCCCTTGTAAGGGTGTGAGCCAATGACCTAGGAAAAGGCAGGAGTTCAGAAGCCCCCATTGCATAACGAATTGCGTAGTTCTTCCTAACGTCGAATTACTGGACCAGTGGTTTCAAACTTAGGGGATGCGAATAGGTTTGGGGGCGGGGGGGAGGTCGTCGCAAATATTTTTAGTTGCAATTATTTTTATAAGGAATTTTATACCAAATGTTTCCAACGCTTTTATATTTCAACATGGCTACACACATTGCAATGTTCTACTAACGGTTGTTAACTTTATATCTATAATATACATTAATTTATATAATTAATGCAATATACATAATTTTAATGTAATATGTGTAATTAATATAATATATATAATTAATATAATATACATAATTAATGTAATATATATATAATTAATATAATACATATAATTAACGTAATATATATGATTAATATATCAAACAACAATATTAATCAACGTTTATTGGCGTAGTGATACCAGCGCCGATGTTATGGCGTGATTAGATGGTGAAACGACGCCACCGAACGTTGCTTAATATTGTTTGATTTAATCTGCGTAGTGTTCGATTTATATAAGTGCATGATTAATATAATTTTATATTCAATGTGTTTTCTTTATTCTGCATAATAAAAGTACTTTTAACAAAATGTGATGGCGGCAGACAGAAGTGGGATCGCAGATCTTTTGGTTACTATAAAAGAGGTCGCGGATTACTTGGCTACTATAAAAGTGGGTCGCGGCTTGAAAAGGGTTGGGAACCACTGCACTAAATCTTTCTTAAAGGCACTTGAGCTTTTCCCATTCTTTTTGAATTGCTATCTCACTGGTTTAGACCACGTTTAAAATTTGAAAGACCGACTTCAAAGGACTTCAACGAAATTGTGAAAACGTTCAAATCAAATCAAACTTTATTCAGACAGCTACAATTATTTACACGTGGTGATAATGATTTACAATGTATTAGTTAAGTTAATCTGTCTGGGCAGCAAGGGGTTAAGACTGTGGGGTCTGACAAAACTCCCGCTGCCCAGAATTGAATGTAATTAGAGGAAGTAATAGATAAGTAAATAACGTAAAAGAGCTCCTTGATTTGTACAGGTATATGGAAGGTATAAATTAAGAAAAAGTGGCGATATAATAATTTTCCCTTCAACTGATGTACGCGGATGATTTTTATTATACAATAATTTTTGCCACCCACGTATATGTAGCTCAAACTAGAGCTTTTTTGTTTTTGGAGAAAAAGAGACGCCGTCCTCATCCTGGATTTGATTGAGATTGAGCTACTAATACGTGGGTGTCAAATTTATTAGTAATAAAAAATCCCCCACGAAAACTCACAAAAATCTCGCCCCGGAGGCTTTGTGTGTTGACCATTATTTGGCAATTGTGTTATCCCTGTGAAGGGTAATAATATCTTACGTGCATTTAAACTAAAAATACTGAAAAAGGATAGGGAATCTGGCATTGAGTTGTAAAGGATAATAGAACATATCATATTCGAACAAAAAATTTGAATGAAATTAAAAACGGTCTAAATTTATTTCAACATCGAGTGGATTTTATGCGATAATCACAATAAGCACAAATATTTGCGCCATTAGAATAAAGAGAAAGAATTTTTCCAAGAATTCTCAAACAAGACAAAAAATCAAATTCCTCAACTTCGCTATTACCTGCTTACGGAAATGTAGAATTTTTTGGAAGCGTCAAACGCGTAATTCTACGAAAAGAAAGGCTTTTTAAAATGAATTATCGCATTTTGATAAGAAAAATCAATACTAAGATAAAAAAAATCATTAATCTATTATCAGTGTAAATTATCTTTCGGTGAAAAAACAAACCGTAAACAAATAAGGTACGTAACCAAATTTTTTATAAAAATTTGAAGAATAGAGAAAATGAAATGTAGATGAAGGAAAAAATGTTTTTGGAAAAGATACAAGAGCAACAATAAGAATGACTAAATTAATGCGAAAATTTAATTAATTTGATTTTTCGTTTTTGAGGGTGATATTTAAAACATTTTACTAAGATTAAAGGAGCGGTTTAGACTTTGTAATTTATGCAACCTCAACGGCTTATCAGAGATGGAACTGACAGATTTATGTGCTTTCTGAATTCGCTTCTTCAAAACTATAGTTTTCCCCCCCTATAACCGTAATGAATTTTTCTTATAGCAGAATAATTATTAATCAACAATTATAATTATTATTATCAGATAACGCTTAAAATTGAATGTTCCGGCACAACATGTCCTTTGCTGCCTCTACGCCGAATAAACACATTTAAATAAAAGGAAAATGCCGGATTTAATTTTGCTTGAGGCAGTTTACAGGTGAGCTCTGAAATGTACAGGGGGTAGCTTTGAATTTTGCAAGGGGGCTTAGAAATTCTTACTGTTTTGACGTGTTTGTTTAGGGTCTTTTAAACAAGTACATGAAATTTATATCTTAAATATAGACATAAATGTTTTTAATAAAGTTAATTAATTTCTTAAATAATTAATAATGTGTGCTTCGATAATACTTAAAAGACACGTAATAATTATAAATTATATATATGGCATATATATAATTAATATTGAAAACCGTTTACGTGGATAAGTTAATTTTAAATGTGAAATCGATCTAATCAATTTCGCATTAATGAATAAATTTTCAACAAAAATATTGAAATGAAAACTTGCGCGCGTGTGTGCGGAGGTATACAAAAACAATTTAATAAAATTTGTAATTTCCCTTCACTTTACAGTAGGCTTGATGGAGACTTAAACCTTTTTTAAAAATATGTCGCACACACGATCTGGCTTGAAAAATTTTTTTGAATATATTTTCGTAAAATAAATACTGCTATAGTTACATTATTTACTTGTTCAATGAATAAAATAATTTAATTTACTAGATTTTGTAAATACGTACCTCACAAAATATTATGAAATCGAGCTCAATGTTCCTGGCAGATCACTTTCATTTTTACATTCACTTAAACCAGTTTGAAGTAAACTGACATATACTGTGCGTATTCAAACGTCATTTGATAAGAGGCAGCTACTCAATGGTATAAAGCAGCGGGTCTTCAACTGTGGTCCGCGGGATGGTATCGGGAGGTCCGCAAAATCCTCAAAGTGTTCCACAAAGGTTCAGAAAGATACTAAGAAAAGAGTAGCTACTCTTTAATGCTAAGAATAAATTATGAGGGGACGAAAAATTCTTTCCTTAAATGGTGAAAATTAGTGATGAAACACTAGAAATAAATATGTGTGATGCAAATTCTGGGCTTTAAACTTTGAGTTAATTCTTGGGGGTCCGCGAGGGTGAGTGATCTCTGAAGGGGGTCCGTAGTCTAGGAAAGTTAAAGAACCGCTGGTATAAGGTGTTCTGATATGTAGGAAGGGAAAAGTGAGATAGAACGTGCGAGCTATGCCTATTAGATCAGCTGCGCCCCACTGAAGGTTAAGTGAAATTCAACATGTTCCTATTTATCGTGCTTTAGGTAATTTAGTAATAAACAGACTTCAAGATTTTAGTGTTCTGTGTGCATACTCATTTAAACCCTCTCTTTATTAAACTCTATAAATCTAAAAAACTTACGTTTAAGCTCTACGACTATTTAAAATGCACTTCCGGCTGCTTACCATCCTTCTACGGATTACCTAAAATTCATAAACAAAATATTCCTCTTAAAACTATAGTTAGTTTTTGCAGCTCTCCTACATATAACCTATCAAAATATCTTGCACGTCTACTCTCTCCTGTAATCGGTAATAACGACTACACTGTTTCTACTAGCCAATCCTTCTGCACCTCTTTAAATAACCTACAACTTGACGACGACGACCTCATGGTCTCATTCGATGTAATTTCTCTCTTCACTTGCATTCCCACATCACTTGCAATCGACACCGCACTTACACGCCTCCAAAATGACACAACACTACATGAACGCACTTCACTAACACCTCACGACATCTGCACATTGTTGAAATTTTGTCTGGACTCTGCTGTGTTCTCCTCAAATGGTTCTATCTATAGACAAGTTTTTGGCACTGCCATGGGATCTCCGGTCTCAAGTGTTGTAGCTAACTTGGTTATGGAGTCATTTGAGGAAACTGCTTTGTCTTCACCGAATTTTAACATTAAATTCTGGAAAAGATACGTCGACGACACGTTTGTTGTACTTAAAACTAATACACTCCAAAGCTTCTTCCATTACCTTAATAACTTAAACTCACATATAAAATTCACATACGAAACAGAACAGAACAATAAACTCCCTTTCCTAGACGTTCTTGTACACAGATCTCACGATAACTCAATCTTCACCTCAGTTTACCGTAAACCCACACATACAGACAGATATCTCGATTTTAAATCGCATCATCCAACATGCCACAAAGCTTCCGTTGTTAAAACATTAAGTCTTAGAGCGAATTCTCACTGCAGTAATGAAACACTTTCAAACACAGAAACAAAACACATACACACGGCACTTAAAAATAATGGATACCCTAAACGATTCATTCTCAGAAACTGTAGACCCAATAGTACATCTTTAAACAATACATCTCACACCCGCATATCTATTCCATATATTCACGGCATTTCCGAAACAATCTCTCGCATCCTTAAAGAGGCAAATATCCAAACATTCTATTCCCCTGTCACAACACTTCGCAAACAACTTACAAAAGTTAAAGACCCAGTTCCACCAGAAGATCTCACAGGCGCCATATACCAAATACCATGCAAAGACTGCAACAAACATTACATAGGACAAACAAAAAGAATGATCAAAACAAGAAAAAAAGAACACAAACAAGCACTCGCGAAAGGAGACATAGCCTCACGTCTGGCAGAACACGCTTTACAACACGGACACGAACCCGACTGGGACTCAACAAAAATACTACACCGTCACATCACAAACAAGAATAGTAGACTCTTCTTAGAATCTTGGGAAACTTACAAACTACACGGGAAAGCCATTAATACATCACAACCACTTCCAGAAACTTATAAACAACTCTTACTCTGAAATGTATGAGACATCCCCAAATTAGGTAACCCGCAGTGTGGGTTTCTCATTGGTCCCTATTGGGGTTCTTCCATGATTCTATTGGAGGCCTCCCATTGGTTCTCATTGGGTTTTCCCATTCTGCGGGACTACTCTGATGAAGGGTTTTCCAGAAATTTCAAGTATAAAAAAGAGACAGAAACATAACATCGTCATTACTCCTGATGAAGGACTGCTGCTGATGCGTCCGAAAGCTTGAGTGATCTTTTTCATTGCTATTTTACCAGTGTTTAACCTTTTTATGTAATGACCACTGTAGTCTTTGAGCCGTAAAACCAAAAAACAAACCAAACTTTCTCAAGTGTTTCCATTCATATATCAAGATACGTTTTTCTTTTTAACGCCGATTCACCTCACTGTTTTAAAATCTACTTGAGCCCACCTATTTTTTTTATTGTTGCCCGTTTACTACACGTACAGATGCATATATTTTCTGAGGCACTGCCTGTTCATTTGTTTTATACTTTTTAACTCTTGTTTTCCAGGGAGAACGAAACATTCCATTGAAAATTGAAATCACCGTTTTAGTTCTTGTTTTACTTTTCTCTTTGGCGTTATCGGAATCGGAATGCCAAATATTCGACTACGATTGCAGATGTACGAGGTCAGTTGTCGTTTTAGCAACATAAGTAGTTTTAACATGTAACAAATCGTTTTTAATTTACATGTGAAAAATTTTATGACAGAAACAAGATAAATAAAATAATTGTGCTGCAATATAGAAAAACCTGCATTGTAAGAATTATATTGTGTAAAATATTATTACCCTGAAATGGGATAACACAATTGCCAAATATTGGTCAACACACAAAGCCACCGGGGCGAGTTTTTTGTGAGTTTTTCATAGGGGACTTTTTTTATTACCAATAAATTTGACACCCACGTATTAGTAGCTCAAACTAGAGCTATTTTTGTTTGGGAGAAAAAGAGACGCCGTCCTCATCCCAGATTCGAACCAGGGTCCCCGCGTTGAGCCCGCGGTGTCTTGACCTACTAGACGAATGAGGACAAGAACAAACGCATTTTTCTCCATATATAAGATATTATTACCCTTCACAGGGATAACACAATTGCCAAATAATGGTCAACACACAAAGCCACCGGGACGAGTTTTTTGTGAGTTTTTCGTGGGGAATTTTTATTACAAATAAATAATTTGACACCCACGTATTAGTAGCTTAATCCGAAGCCACTTTAGTTTAGGATGAAAAGAGACGTCGTCCTTATCCTGGATTCGAACCAGGGTCTCTGCGTTAGTAATAAAAATCCCCCACGAAAAACTCACAAAAATCTTGCCTCGAAGGCTTTTCTGTGTTGACCATTATTTGGCAATTGTGTTATCCCTGTGAAGGGTAATAATATCTTACAACTTAATATACGGAGAAAAAAGCGTTTTTTCTTGTTCTCATTCGTCTAGTAGGTCAAGACACCGCGGGGACCCTGGTTCGAATCCGGGATGAGGACGGCGTCTCTTTTTCTTCTCCTAAAACAAAAATAGCTCTAGTTTGAGCTACAAATACGTGGGTGTCAAATTTATTTGTAATAAAAATTATATTTACAAATTATTTATAAAGAGAAATACGTTTTTATGTAATGCAAAATAATTAATTAATATATATACAAAACTCTTCCCGAAATTTAAGAAACATTATTATATTTCGTATGAAAATATAGAAAAATTAGAGTGAAATATAATAAAAGTGGAATATAGAATGGAAAGTAGGAATGAAATATGAAATGGATCACGAGAAACCCATAGGACAGCAATTTTTCAACAGCAAGGCAAGCAAACAACCGGACAAACATCTCTTTACATTGCTACGTTCAACGCCAAATCTTATGATCTGTTAAAATACTACTTGTATTCCTCATAAACATTGAAATGCTACGTCCTGTATCTCAGTTGAAATTTCTTGAATGCGGTCTTCTCCGTTTATAAGTAACTCAATGCAGCCTTCAAAAATGAAAAGATTTCCCATGCCTACCCTGGGACAAGGTAAAAGACGCGAGCCGGACAATGGATATGAACTTCAAACTGATTCATAACCTTACACCCTCAGGCAATAATGCATCCTATGACAAAAATATTAAAATAACGAGTGAAATTTGCCTCTGGTCGGAATAACATCCGATCCATGACAAGTCTTACTTGTTATGGTAATCCCTGGTCAATCGTTATAATCCTTTGACAGAAATATCACCCTCTCGGAACTTTAACAACAACAACAACAACGAAAGCAACGACATAACTACAAAAATTGTGAAAATATAATAATAGTTCTCATTCTTAAAAGCAACAACATTAAAAAACATGCCAAAACGATGTCCCAATTTCCATTTAAAAAAATGTGGTGCGCAAATTTAATTATAACTTCTATTTAATACATACGTCAACTCAAACTCCATCCTATCCAATATCACAGTTACTCAAATTAGGCTAAAACACTTTTTTTTTTATAGTCTACAGATATCGAGTCCAATGTTGTCTGCATCTTTAAATTTTTAAAAATGCGAATCAAAGAAATCAATTTGTAAAATACGATTTCTGTAGCATCTTACCTATTTAGAGGAGATCCTTATACCAAGCTTCAGTTTTCTGCTTTCTTTCATTTCTAACCTAATCACCAGTCATACTGGTATCAGAGTCACATGTAAAGGAGTTCGGAGTTTCTTGAAGTTTATCCATCCATAGTTATATTTTTTTTTATAAATTTAAAGACTTTATGATATTAATATTCTGTTCATTATTGATATATATATTAAATAGACGAATCTTAGCATATCAAATAATTCAATTATATATTAAAGGAAAGTTTGCAGTCAAAATGAAATTAATAACGGATTTGGAAAATAAGAGGTTTTTTACCAGCTAGAATAAAATCGTTATCTTTTTTTAACCCAAATTCTTTAACTGAATCAGTTCTTGTGA
>QLNU02015270.1:42522216-42539542 GCA_006491805.2 Dysdera silvatica
AAGCTTCTTCCATTGCCTTAATAACTTAAACTCGCATATAAAATTCACATACGAAACAGAACAGAACAATAAACTCCCTTTCCTAGACGTTCTTGTACACAGATCTCACGATAACTCTATCTTCACCTCAGTTTACCGTAAACCCACACATACAGACAGATATCTCGATTTTAAATCTCATCATCCAACATGCCACAAAACTTCCGTTGTTAAAACATTAAGTCTTAGAGCGAATTCTCACTGCAGTAATGAAACACTTTCAAACACAGAAACAAAATACATACACACGGCACTTAAAAATAATGGATACCCTAAACGATTCATTCTCAGAAACTGTAGACCCAATAGTACATCTTTAAACAATACATCTCACACCCGCATACCCATTCCATATATTCACGGCATTTCCGAAACAATCTCTCGCATCCTCAAGGAAGCAAATATCAAAACATCTAATGCCCCTGTCACAACACTTCGCAAACAACTTACAAAAGTTAAAGACCCAGTTCCACCAGAAGATCTCACAGGCGCCATAGACCAAATACCATGCAAAGACTGCAACAAACATTACATAGGGCAAACAAAAAGAATGATCAAAATAAGAAGAAAAGAACACAAACAAGCACTCGCGAAAGGAGACATAGCTTCATGTCTGGCAGAACACGCTTTACAACATGGACACAGACTGAACTGGGCATCAACAAAAATACTACACCGGCATATCACAAATAGTAGACTCTTCTTAGAATCTTGGGAAACTTACAAACTACATGGGAAAGCCATTAATACATCACAACCACTTCCAGAAACTTACAAACAACTCTTACTCTGAAATATAAATGAATGGGACTTCCCCAACATTAGGTGCCCCGCAGCACAGGATTCTCATTGGTTCCCATTGGGTTTTTCCGTGATTTCTATTGGAGGCCTCCCATTGGTTCCCACCGGGTTTTTCCATTCTGCGGGACTACTCTGATGAAGGGTTTTCCATAAATTTCAAGTATAAAAAGAGACAGAAACATAACATCGTCATTACTCCTGATGAAGGACTGCTACTGACGCGTCCGAAAGCTTGGGTGATCTTTTTCATTGCTATTTTACCAGTGTTTAACCTTTTGTATGTAAATTTCCTCCCTGGTACCCTGTATTTTATTTCTGTTCTTTATAATTTTGAAATTACCATAGCCTTCATAAAATTCAAAGTTTGGACTCTGTTGGAAGCAAAGAAATTTACATTAGATATTACACAATCGCATCAGGAATGATTTTTTTTAATAAATGATGTTATGCCCACGACTTAGAAATGGCTGGATGCTTATTTTGACGGCTAAAAATTGAAAAAAAAACAAAAAAAAACAACAAACCGACATATTTATTCAACGAGAAAAGGAAGAGAGATAGAGAAAGATTTTTTCTCTCTCGTCATTATTGTGATAATTACTACGATAATGGTATAAATTTCAAAACAAAAAATAATAAACTCACGATAAAATGTTCGTGTATAGAACTTGTTGAAGTCGTCTGTTAAATAGGTGCATATCTCCCGTTCTCATATAAGATACGGGAAAAACATATTTACATGATTTATAGGTAGGTTTACATTTATGTTATTTACATTTGTAGTTATATTTGTGTTATTTTACCAAGTTTTGCGATATATTTACATTTATTAAGTTTCATATGGATGAATTATATTAATTCGATATACATTTATATTCAGAAAGAACGTTCATCATATTCATCATATATATAATCAAATATATAATTCATCATATTCACTGCTGTATTAAAGTTGAGTGATTTACAAGTGCGTTATTTTTAATAAAATAGTGTGCCAAGAGCCGATAAGAGGGGGCAGCAGGGGCTGCCCAAACCGGATGAAGTCTAGGGTTCCACTCTGGCGGACCGCTGCTGGGGCGGTCCCTTGAAAAAAACTTAAATTATGTCACTGTCCAGGGAAGGGCTCATGGGGGCCGGTCGAAGTGAGCCTTGGGCCCCCCACATCGGCTTTCCGCGCCCCTGGGTGTGCCGCTGCAAACTGTTCCAATCACTAGAGGAATAAACGTAGAAAATGTTTAGATTTACAACAGATCCTGTACGAAGAAGAAGAAGAAGAAACTGGATAATTAATTTTCCAATGGTAAATGTTGTGTTATGAAACCGGAAGTGTACAACAAAATGGCGGCTGATGCGTCGGCCTAGAATTCTAGGGGCTCTAGGTTCGAGAGGCATCTTTTGTTTAGCAAGTTTGCTTATTTTTCTTTATTAATTATTTTCAAGCTATTTTTAAAAATATTTTACTTTATTAATTTTTAAAACATAAAAGTTCCAAACGTTATTTAATTTTTCAATAAACTCATTACCCAATATTTGTATAAATCATCCTTTACTAATTGCGTTTAATTAAGTTAGTGTGTATATGAAAGTAACAAAGCCTTTTTTTCAATAGAACCACAATATGGAATTACAAGAAATAAATTAAAAAACTGAAAACTACACCAAAATGGATGAACTTATTTAACTGCATGGAATAGGTCCGTGCACATAATTTGAGAAAGGTGGGGAGGATTTTTTGGTGAAAATGGAAGACATAGGCCCAATGGGGGGGATTTACAGAGTTATAACTCCATACATTCATATGTTAAATATACAAAGTTTCATTGCAATGGGGGTTGCAACCCCCATCAACCCCCCCCCTACATATGCCAGTGATGGGAGGAGAGTTAATCTTCAATATTCTCCCCTTGTGCATAGCCTTGGTGTATGAGGATTAATATCACATTCTAGATCATTGAAATTTATTTAAGACCTTAATTTTCACGTTGATACAATTTCATTTTCGGCTCCACAAAAAAGCACGTGTGGGTTGGTTGTATATCTTTTGTGGTAAGGAAAGTTTAATTGGCATCGTGGCATTTCATTTTTGTAATAAAATGAAGATCCCCATAACAAAATGAAAACTGTATCGAAAAAAATTAGTCTGAAAATAAGATTTGGCGGGGGGGGCATATAATTTCAGTACATCTCTGATAGAAATGTCAGCAAGGGTGTAGCGAGGGGGCACTAACCCCTTCCATGAAAAAATTTGCGCACTATTTCAAAAAGTTTTTAGCCTCGTATGCCTTGTGAAACTAAAGTAGTGCATCAATCTCAGCCCCCAGCTAAGACCTCTGGCTACACCCCCTGGGTGTTAATCGATCAATTGTACTGGTTACCGAATTCTCTCTCCTTTTTATTCCTCCTTTAATTTTTCTACTTTTTCTTTAATCTTTCTACCTTTTCTTTCATCTTTCTTCCCTTTTTTTAATCTTTCTACCTTTCCCTTAATCTTTCTAATTTTCCTCTAATCTTTCTGCTTTTCCTTTCATCTTTCTCATTTTTCTTTAATCTTTCTACTTTTCCTCTAATCTTTCTAATTTTCCTTTAATCTTTCTAATGTTTCGTTCTTTTTGCGCCCGCACTCTTACCTTTAACTCATCTCAACTTCATCAACGCTCTGACATTTTAAGTGACTATGCTGACCATACGCACATTTTTAAATTTTTAAAAAATACTGGTTTTTACTACAGTCTGATTTTACCATGTTTGGCGCAGTATAGCCCAGATGCTCTTGCGCCATAAAACACCTAAACAAACAAACAAACAAACATCTTTCTTTTTGCAATTTTGGATGTTTTTACGTCATTCTTTAAATTAAAGATGCTATTTTTCTTTCACAATTTGCGTTTCCCAAGCTGTAAATTGAAGAAGACTTAAGTGATGATACTTTTGGCGATATATCGGATTTGGCGAGAAGGGAACCGGTTACTTAAGTTCGACCAAGGACTTTTGTTCGAAAACACTTTTAAAGGGAAATATAGTGTTATAGAACTTTTTTCTTCTTTCCGTATAGGCATGGGTTCCAAACCGAAAAAGAAGCCAAGAAGTTCCCGCTTCAACGAGAAAACACAAACAATCATCCAGTATTCACAAGAAGTGTTCATTGTCGCCAACGTCAATGGCTTCTCAAATATAGCTCAAGCCAAAAGCAAAACTGGGATGTTTCTATGGACGGTCATTCTCGCATTTGCAATGGTGGGATGGCTCTATCAGACGGCCTTAATTCTGAAACTATACTATGAATATCCAACGGTCGTTCATATTGGCGTTGAAAAACCAGAAAGAATGCCTTTCCCAGCAGTTACAATTTGCAACGTTAATCGGTGAGTAAAGTTCTACTTCAATTAATGAACGAATTAGCTAATGCACACACGGTGAAACAAGTTATGGTTAAAATGTAAAAGCCGGGGTCTCTCACAGTCATCGCCAATATTTCGCCATTTTATGGTTATTGTCCTCAAAAAAAGATAAGAAGTGTACGTTGAGTCAGTGGCGTGTGTAAGTGGTCTTACGAGTTCAAGCCCCACCTTGGCTGTCAAAACACATTATTTTCTCTAAGGCATCATCACATGATATTCTTTAAAGTTAGTTGAGTACCTCCCATAATTTTTGAATTGGTATACGGCACTGATTGGCGGTCAAGATTTTTTTTTTTGATCATTGATTTTACGTAGTCAAGTTCTGCTTCAAATATATTAAATGGTACAAATTATACAAAAACAGTAAAATAAGTTGTTGATAAAATGCCGGCGAGACGCATTTTTTTTATGTGACATTGTTTATAGTGGGATATAATCAATCGATTTGCTTATTTATATTTATCAATTTAATACCGATTTCCTCGCAATTTCGTTTAAAAAGCAGTCTATGTACTGCTCTATTCCACGAAAAAAATCGGTTTCGAAAAATGCGCTTTAATACGTTCGTAGGGAATTGATTGTTTGGTCGTCTGTAACTCAGTTAGTAAGAGCACCTGCCCGGATTGTAGAAGGTCGTGGGATCGTGCCCCACCAGATCCAGAAAATATTTCGTTTCTTTGCGAACGTTTCAGCATAACATCGGAGTAACATTCAGCATAACATGTTGCTATGACATCGGCGTTACTCTTACTATGCTTAAAAAATGTTGATAGAAAATTGTTTCTAATCGGTTTATTAGTATTAACAAACCACTTTTTCTTTCAAGACGAATGGCAACACTGGTGTTACTCCAGAGAATGACAGTGATGATTATAATAACTATCGTCTGCTAAATAAACAGTCTTTAAACGAAATGTTATTATAATTTTTAATTTTGTTAATTTAAATTTCTTTTTTAGAATAAGGAAGTCGGTTTTTTGCGAAAGATTCAAGGATAAATGCAAAGACAATAAATTTGTGGTAAGTTTATATTTTTTGCACATTTATGTTGAAATAACTTTTATAATTTTATTCTTTGTTATGCAAAACTTTAAAAGTTTTTTCAATACATACAGTCTTGGCCAAACATGAAAAACACCGATTATAATAATATTGATGATGACAATAACAACGTGGATGTCAATATAGATAACATGATATTGATTAATAATATAATATTAATAATCTGATATTGATAATAATATAATAATAATAACATGCCAGTGAAAATAATATAGTAATAACATTGATATTGTGATAACAATATTGACTGAATAAAGCACATTAAATTTTTAGCGCATGGGAAAATAGGGCCCAGACTGAGGGCCCCGATTCAAAAGCGGCCCCAAAAGTAGACGTGTTTATTGTTATTAATATAAAATAAAGGAAACAATGAAACTGTTTCGCAATGGATTCCGTAAAATCCTCTGCGCACAGTGGGGCAGGTCGCGATCTGGAAGTGCAAAAGCCGAAAATTCAAGATTAGACTTGGCAGTTGAAAATGTGATCCATATAAATTAAAGTATTTTTCTAAAATGAGAAAATAAATTTATTTTCACTTCCGGTGCATGATGATTACAAGTAAGTAATAGAACTTCAAACTTGGATGAGTGTTCTCTGACATCACTATCAATGATGACTGCCTTGAAAAAATTATAATATGACGTTATTAGAGATTCGAAGAGGTTTCAATTAATTGAATCGTAATAAATCCGTCTGTCAAAGGTAGGAAATATAATTTATAATCGCCATATATATATATATTTTTTTTTTTAATCGAAAAGCTTTATAAAAATGAATTTTTTAACTTATGCATAAACTTTTTATGCATAAATTTTTTAACTTATGATAAAAGTTATGAATAACTTTTAAGATCTGCGAAGTTCCACGATCATTTTGATGTAGACACAAATTGATGGATGCGTATTTTTAATTACCATAGGAATTAGCTGCTACTGGGGGCTACTTTGTATGATTTCTATTTTTTTAGAAGCAGTCGTGATTTCTGGAAGGGGGCTTTTCCATGTTTGGAAGACAAAAAAGTATCCTAAAAGAGAAAATTTCTGCAGTTAAGGACTATGTGTACCATCCATTCATTGGGCCTGGAGGATAGAAATGAAAGCAAGACATCAGTTTATCTTGAAATAAAAAAACAAAATTAGGGTTAAAGAATAATTAGAGAAAAATGGATTGACCATCGCCGAATCGAATCTAAGTTTTTAAATTATTAAATTTTTATTATTTATTTAACTGAATTTTATGAACTATTTAACTGAAATCTCAAAACTTTATGTCGAACTCCATCCCCAGCCAGAGCCATATATGGGGAAAGTTCTGTCATGTATTGTTGTCGAGCTCAGGCTGCTTGATTGGTTAACTGATGGGCAAGTGACAGACAGCGGCCATTATGGCTCAATCATCGCGCGCTCTCAGTACTGTGTTAGCATACTCTTGGCTGGTACAGATAACGAGTGTTTTAATATTCAATATAATCGGAGGCTATTCATTGTGAAAAATGGTTATTTGTTGCACTGTAAATTGTAAGAATCGAAGTGGTCAAGGAGTAAAATTATTTCACATTCCAAATGGAAAAAATGATCAAGAACGGCGCAAAATTTGGTTAGCCAAAATAAAACGAAAAGATTTTAACTTCGTGAAAAGTACCTGTTTGTGTGAAGTAAATATTTTTTTTTTTAAATTGTTTTTGGGTAGTAAGAAATATGCCACGCTTTATAATTTTTTGTTCACATCTGGGAGTATTACGATATGAGATAATATCGGGGATAAGTTTGATCCGTAATTTAAGCATGTAAAATAAAAGCATCAATGCGCATCATTAATATTTTAAATAACTTTTTAATTTCACATTTATGTTTTAAAAATAATGGCAGCTTTAAATTGCGTGGATTATCCGTATTTTATCAATAATAAAAAAAAATGTTTATCTACGCATTTACAATTTTAAATACAAATTTAAAAGCTTTTATATCAGTTATTAATTTTTAAATATTAATGTTTTTTCATAAAATAACTGCAAACTTGAAATTGCATGCATCGTTAATTTATTTTATCTGCAATAAAAAAATATTTATCCATGCATTTAATAATTTAAATACAAATTTAAAATATTTTATATGTTATTAAGTTTTAAATATTAATGTTGTTCAGGCACATTAATATATATTTAAAATAACTGCAACTTGAAATTGCCTGGATCATCAATGTTTTATGCTTGGTGAAAAAAGTTATCCATGCATTTAATAATTTAAGTACAAATGAAATACTTTTTTCTTAGTTATTAATTTGTAAATATTGTTCGTTCAGGCACATTTTGAACTTGATCAATTTGAAAAGAAAATTCCTGGAAAATTAAAGCCAAATGCCATTCCAACCATATTTTCCCATTTGCCATTAATCTCATTGCCCATTGTGTAATTAAATATAATAAAATAACTAATAAGTGATAAAATAATATAAAGTAAATAATAAGTAATTAAATAAAGTAGATACGTTTTAAAAAAGTAAAAATATAATAAATATAATAAGTAAATTTAAAGTGAAGTAAACTATAAATAAGTTAGTAGTACAATAGTTAAAAATATTTATAAAGCAATAATAAATAGTTAAACAATTTAAAACAAAAGTTACAATAATACTTTCTTTTAACTACCAGCCTTTGAGGAAATTGACAGTTATCCACCTGAAGGTAAGTGCTTTTTAAGAAACCTCAAAATTATCACTTCTAAACGCAATTTGAAAAATACTGAGAGATTATTTACATGTTTATAAATGCCCTTGTGGAGAAAAAAAAATTCGCAACCCTATATAAAAGCCTTTACGCGCTAATTTAAAGTCCTTTTATGTCTTATTTTAAAGGTAAAATACAAAATTTGCTCGAAAAATGAATATTACTCTTTATTCCGTTTTGAGACTAAAAAATACGCTGATTATAGCAAATGAAACAGCGTAACGTTGTTCTGAACGAGGAGCGGGATTGAGCGAAAATGGCGCCATGCACTTCCTGTGACCGAACTCTCTCTATATATGGCTCTGCCCCGACACTACATGCCTTCCAATGCCCACCGTATTCTACTAATTCACGCACTAGAAGACATTGTTCAGGCGACACATCTACAGATAGGGATGTTGTCGGAAGAAGCCCTTCAGTCCCGCAACAAAGATCTAAGGAGATATCGAGAGCGAAACACAAGAAAACGTTATTAAATTTTTGGAATCACTGATTTCTTCCATTGGTTTCTATTTTCTTTAGACCGTTATTTCTAAAATTTTAAATCTGCGAAGATAAATTAACTCCTGTAAGAAATCAAGATTTAATAAAGACCCTTCAATTCTAATTTAAGGACCACTAGAAGATTCTGAGCAAGATTAGAATGTCTGCGAGTCGCAAGTATACTGCTCATTACTTTAACATTTTTGTCTCTTCCACCCTTGTCAATAATGTTTATGTACAAATACACATTTCGAACAAATAAATAATAAATGAATTATAACCGTTAATAACCGAATGCACAAATGTTCATTGTTTACTCCTATAATATTAATCGACGATTTGTTGTTCTAGTCACGGTTTCGTAACATCTTACTCGGAGGGTCGTAATCACCATGTCCAGCAGGGGTACTTATAAGCAGAAAACGCCTGTCAAGTAGTTTGACAAAATACGATTATCCTTGCACCGTACCGTGTTGTACACTAAACTCAATCGTCGCCTGCAGCCAATGTCTTTTCCGTGGCCGGGAACAGAGCGAACCGCTGATGAGTCGGTCCATCTGGATTCTGGATGGGAAAAGCGTATATGCGAGGAAACAAAATGGTGAACATTAAATCATGATTAAACCTTTTGGAAATGTGGGTTCATGTATCAATGATCGTTGATTCATGAGTCCCTACGTTAAAGCCTCCTGAAAAAAAATGATGTGTATACTTCATTTTATAACCATCACCTCATCAGGGTTTATCATGTAATATGGTACATCGTTCCGATTGCACGCTGCTATGCGGGTTTAAATGTGAATTATAATCGTTCTAAAGCTTACATGCATTTAGTTTTTCTTAGATAGATGCATACATAAACCATAATTTTCTTGGACATTTGTACCAACATAATCGATTTTCTTGCTTTGGGCAGCATGGGCTTCTTCAGATGTCAAAGTCTTTTTCCATTGCTGCCCAGGTAAAATATAAACGGCTACTATGTTCTAACTTAAAACAGATTCATCAGTTCTGCATTTTACTTGAAATAAAGTTTATTTATTATTTATTTTATTTGAGACTATCTGTACCCCTTTCCACCCTAATATCTCCATCACTGTCAACCTCAGACTTTTGCACTCCTAGATAGCTATTTTCCCCACTGGTCGGCGCCCTGATTCCGGAATAGCCGGCTCTTCTCAGGACCACCGACCAAAGGGGGCGCCGATTAATGAGGGCCGCATCTTGATTTTTATTTGTTACTGGCTTCTCTTGCTTAGCAGGCCATGGGATCGTCGACAATCGAATCTCTAAAAGCAGTCTTTGTCATCCAGTGGCGTCTTTACGGAAGGGTCATTTGCTCCCGATCCAAAAGGGGGGGGTGATCCGAGTCCGAGGCCCCCCATATGTGTTAAGACGCCTTTGGATTTATTTAATATATTTAAATTGTGCTAATCACATTCTTTTAGTATTTTTAGAAATGTTGGCATGGAGTTCAAAGCCGGCCCTACATCTTTCTCAAATAAGCGTGCGTAAAAGCATATGCGAAGAATGTGGGACAAATTTGTTTTAAACTCTTTCAAGCATCATTTCATGCTTTTACGTACGTCATTCGGCTGTACTCGCCCTCGCGGTTTTTCGCGAGTGAAGTGGGGAGGGTTTTAGAATTGCTTTTAGCAGTCGTCTTATGTAAAATTAATAATTGTTACGTTTTATTATTGTGCTTAGAAATAATAATTCTTGAACAGGAGTTAAGTGGCAAAGATATCTTCAACATCACCATGACTTTCATGAAGGAAGACAACAAATCGATTCTAGGACACCAATTAAATGATATGCTCGTGACATGTGACTTCACAGGGACTCCAGAACTAGAAACAGAAAAATGCTTGGAGTGAGTACAGGTGTAACTATACTGCAATGTATCATAACGTAAAATATTAATAAATACATGATATGCAATAAACACTAAACCGTTCTTTGGTATCTAAACATGGATTATGATTCTCTATTTTCAGAAAATTTGTTCCATTTTACGATCCCAAAATGGGGAATTGTTTTTCCATGTCTTCTAAAGGAAACAGCGAGAATAAACTCTATGTCACTGAGCCTAATTTGTGGCAAGATATGGAAGGTTTGTATGGAGTTACCGAATGTTGCATCAAACGCACTACATACTAATACATGTAACTAGGGATGGGAAAAGTAGTTCATTTTTGTCAACAGATCTTTTAAGAACAGTTCATATTTAAGACCCGTTCTTTAAGACCAACTCTTTGAGACCTGTTCTTTTGAACCAGTTAGTCACAATAAATACAAGTATGTCCAGTTTTGAACTGATTTTAGTATATTATCAAAATCATAGATGGCGTCACGAATTTGAACATTTTCCATTTTATGTAGTTGGTTTTTTTTTTCTATATTTTTATAAATATTTTAGTTTTGGCTATGTTTTGTTAAGAATCAGGGCGCGGCCGTAAATCTCTAAATCTTATTACTTTAATTCATTAACCTGAACGGTTGGTTATTTGAAATCTTTGTACTGCATTGAATCAAAAATCATAATTTTTCTATGAATACTTCGTTATTGTGACTTTTATTCGTGCAAATTAAACCCCATTTTTATTTACAAATGCTACTTCGAATTTAGTGTGTTGGTTCGATATTGGATACTCAATCTGGTTTTTATTTTTTTCCATCAATTTATAAGATTATGAAAAACTTCACCAAATTCGAAGTATGTACAATTTAAGTAAAATATAATACAGTCCGCTTTTCGAAACTTGACTCAATTAAAATCTCTTTAAGCGCCTACAATGTATAATGCAATTTTTTTTTTAAATTCGTTATGTCTATATAGCATCGGGTTGAAAAAAAATTTGGTTTGAGTTCATGATTTTTCCTGTAAGATGGCATACTTATTTTGTTATATTTTATAGCTCTCTGAAACTGTTAGCAACCTCATACCAGGTAGGAAAACGAATATAACCTTATATTATCAAATATATATATATATAAACGAATATATCAAAACAAACCAGTCCATAAGCGTAGAATTTTCAAAATTATTGGGGAGCTTGGGGCTCCAATAGTTACCAAGTAATTTATTAAAAAATAAGTAAACTAATTAATTCATAATTAACAACCAATAATTTTCAATACTGGTTAATTAATTAATATGTGTATACAAACACATACATTAGGACCTATTTATAACGAGCTCGCATTTAAGGAGGAAAACATAAATTTCGTTTAGTATAATGATTAAATGCAGAATACGATTTAATCGGTTTTAACAAACAAAATTCTCTACCCTAAATTTACTGAATAAGAATGGCACGACTTTTAAAGAAAATTAAAGAAGAAAATTAAGCTCGAAAATTTTAAAAACAGTAATAATCGAGGATTTTTTTTAACTAAAGCGAACCGGAGAGAGGAAATAAACATTAAACCCTTGAATAGAGCACCCTAGCAAAGAGTTTCTCGTCTCATTTCTTTCACAACTAGAGGTTCAAGATCTTCTTGAATTCGCTTTTATGAAGTTTTTAACCATATTAGAAAGGCGAACATCGGAATTCAATAAATTGTACCAAAGAAAATTGAAAACACTATACCATTCATCTATAATTCATATTATTTTTTATCTGTTCAATTACAATTAAAACGAAACTATTTATGTGATATATTATTGTTATTATCATCATCATATTTAACCATTATCTATCCACTGCTGGATGGAGGTCTCTCCAAATTCTTTCCACACACGTCTATCCTGGTCAATTCGCTTCCACATCACCCCAACCTGTTTTATTATTTCATCCACCCATCTAGTTTGAGGACGTTTTCTAGGTCTTCTGTTGTCTCTTGGAATCCAGTTCAGAATTTCTGTTGCCCATCGTTGATCAGTTCTTGCATTATGCCCAGCCCATCGCGATTTCAACCCTTTTACTTTAACAATGATGTTTTCAATTCCATATGCGAGCACAGTTCTTGTTGAAGACAGTCTAGCCACTGGGGAAAATTTTTCTTCAAAATCAATTCCTGGAGATTGAGAACAGTCTCTCACGACTAATCGGGCCTTTAATTCTCAATGGTGCCATTTTGTTTATATTTAGTCCTTAAAACCCACCTAGATTCAATTATTTTCTTGTGTTTTGGTGTAGGTACGAGTTCCCATGCTTCTTCTTCAACGAGGGCATTGAACTCTTTTTCCATTGCTTGCTTCCATTGCTTTTCATATAAACCGCTTAAAGCTTCAGCAACAGTAGGATTTAATTCAACGTTTTCTGCAATTTGGGCTGTTTCATCTTTTTGTTTACAAACTGTGTTGAACTGTTTACGAGGCCTGCCAGGTTAACCAGTGTATATTATACGAGGGCGCCTAACAGTTCTAATAGTAAATGGGGCTTGAATTTCCATTTCAGAATCCGTTTGCTCCTTTTCCAATAAAACCATTTCCTGTTTATCGCAAAGATCGCTTTCGCTGCTCTGTGGACTTCGACCTTCGGAATTGCGGTAGCTGTGACCTTGTGGGTTCTCATTTTGTAGTTGAAAAGAGATAAATTCTGTTCCTGCGTTAAACGGAAGCTGGTTTTCGAATTCGTCTACGAATCTAACATCACGCCTTGTAATTACTTTCCGAGAGCTTTGTCCCACAGCCGATATGCTTTCGATTCTTATGAATAGCCTATAAATATGCATTCTTGTGATCTAGGCTGAAACTTGCCTTTAGAACTTTTGTTCAGAATGTAAGCTTTTTGCCCGAAAACTTTTAAATACGAAACATTTGGCTTGATGCCCAAAAGCAGCTCGTAGGGTGTTACATTTCCTTCCAAACTTCGCGAAGGACAGCGATTTCGTAAAAACGTGGCGCATTTGACTGCTTCAGCCCAGAAAGTTGTTGGAAGTCGAGCCTGTATCAACACCTTGCCATGCTGACGATCGTGCGGTTCATGCGTCCATTTTGTTGAGCTGATTTTTCTCTTCGAATTCCCTGATTCTCGAGAAAGAGTTCAAATTCTTCTCCACAATATTCTAAACCATTATTAGTTCGCAAGGTCTTTATTTTTGCCCAGTTCGGTTCTCAAAAAAGGCTTTGAATTTTCGAAAGCAGTTCTTGACTTAGTCTTTTGTTTTTAGAAAATATATTTGTACGTATCGAGATTTGTCATCGATAAAACTAACAAAATATCGTGAATCACCAATGGATGGAATTGTCATTGGTCCACAGACATCTGAATGAACTCAATCCAATAATTGCTGTCTTTTGAACTTCGATTCCTTTGGAAAAGGTTTAACCGTTTGCTTACCTTGAATACAAATTTTGCAGTCCTTTGTGGAATCGGCTTTGTTGAAGTCGAGACCGCGAACCATTTCTTCGGTTTTCAGCATCATTAAATCACTCTCGTTTAAGTGACCACACCTTTGATGCCATTTTTTTAGTTCTGTTACAATCGCAGCAGAATCGACACTTGGATTTATGAAATACAAATCTTTTTTTCTTTCAACATGCATGATGATTTCCCCGCCAGGCTCGATTACCTATGCTTCGCATTCAGTGAATACGACGGAATGATTTTCACCCGTAGCTTTCGATGTGGATATCAAATTCTTCTGTAATTCTGGAACACATAATATGTTTTCTAATTTAATCGTTTTTAAACCTCTGTTAATTGGCACTTGAATTACTAATGTTCCCTTTCCTGTTGTTTGCGCTGTTTAGTCGCTCGCTAGCTTTATATGAGTTTGTTTGTTCGTTTATTTCGCAAAATAAACTTGCGCCGTTGCACATATGTGATGCGGCTCTGCTATCTAGACACCATAATTTGTCATTATTAGCAGTATTTATGACAACAGCATTTGATATGCTTTCATTCTCAAAACTAGTCGATATTGACGTTGCATGATAATTCCGTTTGGATAGTTTATATTTTTGATCATGCAATTTCTTTCGGCATTCCATCGCTTTATGACCTTCCTTTGAACAGTAATTGCTATGTTCAGATAAGTGCTATGTTCAGATAAGTCTTACCTCGGTTTCTAGAAGTATTCCAGTCATCGAAACTTTTTTGATTGATGAATCACCTTTTTAGACGTTAGGTAAGCGTTCTGTGTACCAATGTTCTTTTCCTTTCTTGCACTGCATTCTTCCAGTATCTTTATTTTTAAAGTTTCTGGTTTCATCTCGAGATTCAATTGCGCATCGAAAATTATCATGACTCTCAGGAATACTATATAACATTAGAATAGCTAGAAGGTCTTCTGAAATGTCAATTTCTATTTCCTTGAGTTTATCCACAATTTCAAAAATCCTTTTAAATGTTCGGACATATCATCGCCTTCATTTATCTTGCGAAATAGCAGTTGTTTTAACAACGTCGCTTTCTTTGCTGGATCTTTGGATTGGTAAATTGATTTAAACGCTTCCCAAATTTCATTTGAAGTTTCACAGTTTTTTTATTTGTAAAAGTTCGCTTGGCGAAACCGCTAAAATTATCTCAGTTCGTGATTTTTGATCTGTTTTAATCCATTTTGAAATCTTTCCTCGTTGTTCATTGGTTTCGGAACGTTACCAGTCACATGATCCCAGACATTGTTTTTTATTAGGGCGGCTTAAATTTGCGATTTCCAGGTTTCGTAACTGTCTTTGTCCAGCTTATCAATCAAAGTTAGGGCCATTGTCGCTAGTTTAAATTCAGTTCAAGAAATCCCAGCTTTGAAAACACTTTCAAAATGGCGTCGAATGGATGCTTACTTCACTGGCGTCGTTCACGGCACAGTTTTAATGGCGCAGTGGAAGCGTGCTGGGCCCATAACCATTGTTGTGAATGATATTAGCAAGAGTTATAACCAAGAAGCTCAGCAGTTCGAACTTTATTAGAAATGACAGTAAAATAATTGACGTCGCTCAGCACGTTGGCTTGCTCATTTACAGATTAACGTCTCCCCAAAGACTTGGTAGTCCGTTGGCGTCACTCCAGGGGGAACGCTGGCGCTAGCATCGCGCTGCTGCTTCCAATGGCGCCTGCGCTTCGCACATAAGGTAAATGGACAGGATATTTATCTAACAAAAATCTTTTTACAAAAAAACATTTTAGCGGGCCCCGTATATTTGGGAGTTGTAATGAGAATCTACTGTAGAATATAATGAATTATAATAAACAAATTTTACGTATAAGGATTATTACAAGGTTTTTATTATTAGAAACTGTAATTATTATGAACTTTTTGATTAGGAAAGGTCATTATTAGAAAATGTAACGACCTAACTCCATATATAAGTATTATGGCTTCATTAAGCTAGTTAAATAAGAAGAAGAGTATTATAAATTAAAATAATTAACAATTTAACAGAAATGTTATTAAAACCATCAAAAATTAAAATAAGAAGCGTGCTCTTACCTTTTATTGCTGGGACCGTTGCACACTGGAGTAGTATTAGATTGTCTTACAATTGGCTTGGTCAGAGGCTGTTGACGTTTAATTAAATATTTCTCCATAAATACACATTAAAAATACAAATATTAAATAAATGAAATTAATTATACAGTAAGGAGAGATTTGCGGTTAAAATGGAATTAATAATTGATTTAAAAGGATCATATTTTTCTCCCTGCAATGAAGTCGGTGCTTCCATTCCAAAATATTTTACTGAACTAAGTTCTGTGAACAATTTAAATACTTTACTGAAGGCGGTAGATATATATACATATTCCACGGTACACATTTTGAGATTTCGCACTTTCATTTTTAGCCTGTCTTTTTTAAAACTTTTTTATCTGTAGAAATACTAGCAGGGTAAAGAATGACACACTTAATTACGACAGTTGGTCTTGGGTTATAACAGCTTGCCCTCAGGCCCTTCCTTTATGGGGAACCCATACAGATGCATCGTATTTCGGTGTATCTTCAAAAGAAATATTTAGTGGCGGTGGCTTGACCGGCAACAGCAGAAAGACATGCCTCAGACCCTCCAACAAGACAAAAGTAAGAGCTGGACAAGGGACAGCAGTTTCAAACTGATCCATAACCCCAGCCCCTCAAGCAAAAAGTAATTTTATGACAGAAGTACTATATCTCCGATCTTTAATAAAAGCGAAATCAATAACATTCCTTAAAACGTCCGTGAAATCTAACGAAATTTACTCTTAGCGTCTCTAGGTTAATTTCATTTATATTAAAGCTGCAAATCCCCCTCGTACTTTTTTGGGAGTGGATATCACAGAAAATTTGAAATGGAACCGACATAAAACAAATATATATAAAAAAATTAGGAGAGGAGCAGCCATAATGGCAAGAATAAATAATTAAATTCCTTTTAATATAAAAATCAACTTATATTATTCACTAATTTTCGGTCACTTAAATTATGGAAATAGTGTATGGGTTTATATTAATAAAGAACAAGAAAATATGTTTAAATATCAATTATAAACACAGTTTTAAAGACAACAGGCAAATTTATAAATAAATCATTACATGAAATAAAATGTGAAAATAATATATTGAATATAAAGGAAATAAATGCATTTAAAATATTGAACATGGTCTATGAAAGAATAAAATTAAATATCAAGGAAGTAGATAGTTCGAGGAGAAATTAAATGTCAAAAGTACAAGAAAAGGACGAGGGATAAAAATAAAAAATGTAAGAACTAAAATGGGATCACACAATATAAATTACTATGGGTTAAAGTTATGGAATGAATTGCCGGAGATATTAAAAGTAAGTAAAACATAAAGGGG
Organism: Dysdera silvatica; assembly: GCA_006491805.2. Taxonomy (NCBI): domain Eukaryota; kingdom Metazoa; phylum Arthropoda; class Arachnida; order Araneae; family Dysderidae; genus Dysdera; species Dysdera silvatica. The sequence continues at coordinate 42,539,449 of QLNU02015270.1, forward strand.
ATTTGAGAAAAAATTAAAAATACAATTATTAAATAGTCAGGATCTGGGATAGAAAGGTTGGCTAATTTTTTCAGGGACCTATGACTTAACTTTC
>QLNU02015270.1:42539642-42568171 GCA_006491805.2 Dysdera silvatica
CTACGAGCCTGGTCATAGTATTACGAAAAGGTTGCCAACCCTTGACCTACACAGCCACCAAGTAAGTTATGTGTGTTCCCAAATAGCTGAACCTAGTTTACTGCGCGTGCCTTATCTGTGTAATTTTTTTTTATGCCATCTTGGCATCAGATGCAGTAATTTGGCTCAAAAACATTTAAACCATTTCACAAATTAATACGAATGCCTGCTGACGCCGATAATTTCTGTTGCAGAAATGACGCTAATTTTAAACGTAGAGAAAGATGAGTACTTAAATACAGAGGAGGACACTCCAGGCATAATGGTCACACTCCACGAAGATATGACTTTTCCCAACATATTTTCTGACGGAATACACGCTCACCCTAACCAAATTTACAACATGGCTGTGACAAAGGTAACAACTGTAATATTTTGCATATTTATTTTTATAAAATGGACACGAAAAATTATATTCATTTGCGGAATAGGAAATTCCGTATTATGTACGAGTGTATCGCATAGATTATATGCCAAACAATGCGCATACAAGCTACATGCAATATAATAATACAATAATAAATGATGATAATCAGTTGAGTACTGAATCCTCAAAGCAATGCAGGTCGTCTGTTCTCCCAAGCGATGAAGGTGGATTACAGCAAGTTCAATAATCAATTGAAGAAGAAAACATGAATCTAGCGAGATACATTGGGGAAAGTGAAGAAAAAATGATAAAAAAAAATGTAACACATAAGATGTACTGAGATAGCGTATAATAATACGTGACAAGACGACACCACACAACTGACTAAACTTAATCCTAACCAATAAAACTAACAAAACCACAAGCATTATAGACATAGCAATTCCCAACTCAAAGAACCTACAGGCCATATGCACAAAAATTGCTAAATAATAAGACTTCAGATGCGAGATCACAGGCATGCGGCATATGGAAAGGGTCGACATTGTACCGATAATTCTGTCCACCTAATACTAGTATGTTTGTATTGCTTACAGATATATCACACTAAACATAAAGTTCAAGAGCAAGCTGAAGATGGTGTGTTCATGTGTGATATTTGTGCAACTGACTCTGATGAGGATTCACATTCCACTATAAATTTGGGATCATAAATTTTTCCAAGAGTTTAATTATTCTGGAAGTTATTAATTTAGAACTTAACTATGCTGAACTGTAGAATTTCATACTTATCACTAAAGAAAAATTTTATCACGGAATTAAAAAGCACTTATCACGAAATAAAGTGGAATATTAAGGAATTACGTGAGCTCGTATGTCTTCAAAAAACGCAATTCAATTAGTTTAATTATTTGTATTTTATCGTTATTGCACTATATTTTTAAAGTAAAGAGTGGTTATAACATAACGTGAGGTGTTCAGAGCCTTCTAGCGAGTAAAGTATTGCTCGAAACATAACCAAATTTCGTGGGAGTACATAGTGGACTATGAGATTTTGATTTCCAAAGAAAAAAAATTGTACAAAAAGTCACGACCAGAGGAAATTTTAGCGCTACACAAGTGCATTAGTATGAATAATGAATGAATAAATACCAAACGACAAGCACCCTTCAATTTTATCAAAACAAATAGTACCAAAGGTCTCCAGGGTAAATTTTGGCGCTGTTTACCGAGTAAAATGCACTAATATGCATAATCGCATTATGACCATGTGGATAAAAGGAAGGGTTGGAAGAGTTCTCATCACTCAGAGGTCATATGCCGTTCGATAGCTCCTACCTTACGTGACCGTGCTTTGTTAGTCAAGCTGTATTATCAGCGGAACGAGAATGCCAATGCTGCCCTACATGAATTTCGATGGATGAAGAAATTACGAAAAGGACTGATAAGCATAACAAACTTACAAAACATGATTCAACGATTTGAAACTACAGGAATTCTAGCACGGCGATCAGGCCGGGGACGCAAAGCGGTCAGTCAGCAAAAAGTTGCGCAGGGTACAAGCAGTGCTTGGGAAGTATCCCGTCACACGTATATCCCATACCAACGGTGTGGAAAATCCTGCATCAGATATTGAAGTTTTACTGGTATAAAATCTGTCCTGTTCAAGAATTGCACCCTGGCAATGCGGCCACCTGAATTGAGTTTTCATTGGCATTTTTCGCACGCATGCAAGTTGGTAATGCATGGCTGTGGCAGATCTTATGGAGTGATGAAGCACGCTTTCATTTAAACGGTGGTATTAACACACACACAACTGCCGCATTTGGGCTGCGACTAATTCGCATGCTTGTTTACTGGAATCTCTTCACTCTCCAAAAATCACAGTGTGGTGTGGCTTTACGGCATCTTTTATCACCCGTCCTTACTTTTACAAGGAAAATCGCCAAAGTGGACCAGTGACCTGTACCGTCAATGCTGACAGATATGCCGATATGCTACAGAACTCCGTGGTTCCACAACTGCAACAACGAGGATGTCTCGATTCGACCATTTTCATGCAGTACGGTGCACTACCCCACATTGGAATTAAGGTACAGCGTGAGCTGTGGCAACATTTCTCTGACAGCAGAATCATTAGTCGTGCATTCCCCAAAGCATGGACACCCAGGTAGCCCGATCTCAATCCTTGTGACTTTTGGCCGTGGGAATTTCTTAAAGATGTCATGTATGAAGGATATGTCTCCGATATCGCAACTTTGAAAGATCGAATAATATTATAGGCGAGAAAAATTAATTCCGATACGTTGCGAGCCGCAGTGAAAAATGTTGTGCAACGTATGCAGTTCTTGGAACATCACAATGGTGGTCATATTGAACTTCATTTGTAAGTAACAATCATTTGTTGTTGATAAAATTGATGTGTGCTGTGTCGTTTGGCATTTACTCATTCATTATTCACACTAATACAGTTTTGAAGCGGCAAAATTCCCCCTGATGGCGACTTTTGGCACTAATTTTTTTCTTTAGAAATCGAAATCCCATGGTCCACTATATACGCCCACGAAATTTGGTTATGTTTCGTCCAATACTTTACTCGCTAGAGGGCTCTGAACACCTCACGTTATTTTATAACCACCCTGCACATACCATGAGAAAGACGAGGATTTCCAATCCAAAATTCTGGATTGATTTCAGTATCCGCTAGATTGCTCTAAACTCTACTTCCACGGAATTAGATGAGCTTACCCTACTGCTCACAATTCTTCTGAATTTGCAGATGACAGACCACTGTTTGGTCATCAGCCATCTAGGATATTATTAAGTTCCTTCAGAGCCATCTGTATTAATTTCTTTCTTGGAATTGATGGACCACCAGACCGAATTGTGGCAGATGCTTTTAGCTTTTCTGCTCAGGAAAATCTATACCACTAGTCCAGGTTTACCCCTCCACATTAATGCCAAATTTAAAATAGGTATTGTAGCTCGTCAGCGTTCCCTGTAGGTAACACTGAGCTAGTTTAACGATTTCGGTGTAGTTTCTGTTGTATCATGGAAGCTTATTTGCAACGTATGTATTGTGACTGCTTCCATTCCACGTAATACGAGTCCTTTTTATCAAATTTTTCTTTTTGCCTAACTCCTAACAAACTGAAATTCAGCGAAAAATACAATGTTTAATATGATAATTCCGTTCGCATTATTGCTTTTCGAACCAACTTAATTTGTTGTAATTTATTAGTTTTACTCATATTAATGTACTTAGGTTTCACCGCGCTAAATTTGCAAAAGTGGTAGTTTTGAAGAATCCCTGTTATATTATGGTTTTATATATATACAGGTGACAACATCCTTGTTGGAAAAACCATACAGATCCAACTGCACGAATTTTGACCAATTGCCGTTTCGTAAATATGGAGAAGTCAACCTGACACCTAGGGTAATATGAAATACTTTTTATGTAATAGAATAAATTATGTAATAAAATAAGGCATGTAATAAGATAAAGTGTATAATAAAATAAAATATGTAATAAGATAAAGTACGCAAGAAAATAATTTAATAAAAGAAAAGAAAAACAATGAAATTTGTAGTTTCGTGTTTCTTGGAAAATATTTCTATTCTTATTCTCCTTTTCCACTTCTTGTTTCTTATCATCTTCATTTCTTTGTTTTCTTATTTCTTCTTACCCCTATATTTACCAGTTTCCTCCCATCCGTATTTTCCTATTTCTTCTCACCATTATTTTCCCATTTCTTCCCGTCCTGATTTTCCTATCTCTTCTCATCCTTATTTTTCTTACATTTCTCATCGTGTTCCTTCTCTCTCTCTCTGTCTCTTGCGTTGCGTTGGAGGTGTGCGGTGAATGTGTGTGTGTGTGTGTGAGAGAGAGATTGATGATCTACATTCTTAAAAGAATCACCATCATTATCATTCTTATTCGGTAATTGATGGGAATTAGAATGATGCTTTCCATTCTCATTTCGTCGAAGAGTTAAGGACTCAAAAGAATAGGAATTAGTTCAAAGGACACGCACGTTCTTTTAAAAGGGAAAAGGAATTCATTCACCAGATTGAATCATTTTTCCTTTCTTTGATTCTCTCACCTCGTTCTTCTAGATTTTTTTTCAGAACTTCTGTTGTCCATCAGCTCTTTCACTATTTTCCAATTTAATTATCTCTTTCTGGGCGTCCACTTCCCACTTGTTTTGTTTCCTGTTTATCCTCCTTTCTTTTCATATTCTCCTCCCCCGCTTTTTTTTTTTCTACGTTCTTATTGTGTACGTACTTATTGTATTCCTGTCGTTTTGTGAAAATATTTTGACGTAAGATATTCAAGACAAAAGAATTTGTTTTTCCAATCTCGTAAATATTTTTATAATTGCTTTGAATTATTAATTCTTTTTTCGGTTTAATCATTATTCCAGATGTGCACGGTACAGTGTGTGGAATATATTCAACACATCGAGTGTGGCCATAACTATATATCTGACAATGTTGCGATCTTTTACGATACGTTGTCGTATAATCCAGATACAGTAACTAAAGGTAAGTTATTTACTTCCCTTCATTAATGCCTTTAATAATTAATATAATTATTGAGTTTTGGTGCAGCTAATAATGCGTGATTTGCATTTCTTTTCCATTTACCTACATTAACTTTCATTTCATATTCTTCCGTTCATCTTATAACAAGTTAGGGCCTATTAACAAATGTTTTATGCCACGTGTCTTCCTTTTTATATTATAACGGAAAACACCATGATTTGATCAACTTTTTTCTGTTAAACGATATTTTTTCCCTGTCCCTTGAAAGTAGGGCCGGCTCTAGTTACTATGCCGCTCTGGGCGAACACGGATTTTGCCGCCACGAAATTACTTCATTTTTTTAGAATAATCCCATTCTGCCGCCCCTAAAAATCTGCCGCTCAGGGTGAATACCTGGTTCGCTCCCCTCTCGGCCCTGCTTACAATTCCTTACTGGGAGAGATTAGTGTAAGAAAGCATTTCAATAGATATTTTTGTATTTTTTCTCCATTTCTAGATATTGCATGTTAGAAAAGAATACCAAGCGCATTTATACAATTAATTGTTTGTTATAAATGTACGCGTCTACGAAAAGATTTGAAATATATTAATAGCAGTGGCGTAGATAAGGGGGGCTCAACCCCCATTGGATATCAAAACACATTATTTTCTCTAAGGCCGCATCACATAATTTTCTTCAAAGCCACTTGATCCCCCATGAGATTTTAATTGCTACGCTATTGATTAATATTGACTCACATTTAAAAATTTGCACGATACCTATATATGTGTGATTACGACACCTATAGGTATCGTAATAGATATTCAGGTATATATATATATATTAGTGAATATGATATATTGTAATATAGTATAGTAATATAGCATAATATAGTAATGTAGTATAATAGTTGTACGATACCTATATATATATATATATATATAATAAAAATACCATTGGGCCATTAAAACCGGATTTGTAGCCTGCTGACGACATGCCAGCATCCGGAACGCCGTTGGGATAACTATCGGTAACCCAGCGACGTGAAAAAGGCTATCTCAGACTCTGATGATATGAACCATAATGAAAATATGAATGGAGCATCGGTTGTCTCGCTCTTAAATCAGAACCGCGTTCGGACTTTAAGCAGAGGGGCCAGTTCGAAAAATATGCAACAGTCTCTCCTTGGAGGTGTCGGCGGTTGTAGCGGCGCCTCCAACTGTACGGCTACTAGAACCAACACAGCCCAAAGTGCTTTGCAGCCTAGTATAGGTGCAACCACTAGGGCTGAAAGACCACGCCAGCGCATGTCATGGACAATAGATATGAACACCTACATCATGCGCACCTACTATACGATTACAAAGCTAGAAACAGACATGACAAATTACAGACCCACACTTCACGCCAAATTCGCACAACAGTACCCACACCTGGACATCAGATCCTCATCATCCCGTTAGTCATCTCAGCAACAGGGATAGTACCAAAAACGCTTGCGACGAATTTGGAGATACTCAACATTGACCCAAACACCTACATTGAAATACAAAAAGCCACAATCCTAAACACGTGTCACATTGTCAGGAAGTTTCTAGACATGGCACATTAAGAAGTGATGTAAAAAGAGGCTTGGGAACATGGCGCTCTGCCCGTCCCAAAGCCTGTTTCCGCCAAGAATGGGCGAGGAAAACTTTATATATATATATATATATATATATATATATATATATATATATATATATATATATATATGCATATATATAATAGTAGTGAGAGGTTCTATGCTGTAACCTATCTTATCTTAATTTAAGGTCAGGTTATGATCACCGCGAACTACGGTTCCATAACATTATCATTTCTAGATTTTTCGATGGAAATATGTAGACAAAGACGAAGTACCATTTTGGCTTCCCACGAAGAGATTTGATGTCGGTGACACGCTGACGGCGGTATCGGCCATACGTAACCCGTGAGGAATACACATCCAAGATTTTGCCGCGGAACGGAACGATCATGACACAAAGGATGCTGAAAATCTGCGTCCGGCCATAAGAAAGGAGAGAGGATTTCGCAGCTGAATACATAACTAGCGACCACCCAAAAAGGGCCATTAGATTGTTCTAGAAATTGTCGGGAAGACAAAGAGGGAGTTGGTACATTGCAAGAGCTGGGAGAGATGTTCACTCTGGTTGAGCTAGAGTTGGAGTTGGAACTTTGCCGTGAGTGCAAGCGGTCGACCTCTGAGTGTCTTGTGAGAAAGAAGCTAGCAGTTTTTTTCACGGATGAGGATGATCCGATCGCAGATGTGGAACCGAAGCCTCCGCTGTCTTCTCATAATCCGTCGACATAAGTTTTAATGCTATAATTATCATTCTAATTATAACTATTATTTGTTGTAAGAGTGTCTGCATCTGACTACGAACGTCAGCCTTCTTCTACAATCATCCTCCCTACGCCGACAGTCTGGTGGTATGTTTCGGACTAGCCTGGACGACACACATTTCCGCAAGCCGTAAGTCCCTTTGATTGTCTTCCGTCATTTGTCATGCAAAATTGAAGAGAGAGTCTAAGTTAAATTAGGAAATACTAGTAACTATGTGCTAGATCTAGAATAAATGTGTTTTAATTGTAAATCCGTTGTCACCTTATCTTATTGTTTTATATCTGTTTTTGTATTACTTTAACATGCAATGATCTTCATTCTACAGAGGATTATTACAGTCACAATAGCCTCACCTTTCTTATAATGATTGTTTTTAATTTTCAGTATAAGATACTTTTAATCAATATTTGTATAATATTTCTCTATTTAGAAGATAAGGAATGCGCAGAAAGGATATCAAATGGACCTATATATGTGAACTATTGCAACTCCTTATGTAGTGTGCCTTGTTTGTAAGTATTTTACTTGTTATTATTGCTGTTCTAGCGTTTCAAGTACTTACTCATAATTCAAATAAATGTCTCAAGATCAATTCTTACAAACTGTTCACTCTTCTTTTGCTCAATCTTGCCACGTTTCTCTGACACTGGCCTGTCTCCATTCGGCCCATGGTTCTCCATCTCAGATCTTGCAAATGATATCTCAAGAACATTTATACAAAACCTCTATTTTTATTCCTTTGGTCAAAGTCCCAACACGAAATAACGACTCACACCGAAATGCTTGTGTTGTTGCTGTTCTCGCGTTGCTTAAAAATAAATGTCAGCGGGGACTTATCAATGACTCTGATTTTCGAAGTCGATTCACATTTGCGAGTCAACTCTCTTTTTGCAACTTGCACAGCTGCATAGCATGGGTTGCCAGCGCCCCGGGTATTGTACCCCTTAAAATTTTTCGCCCCGATAGCACCCCTATGCCACGCCACTGAGTTTGCGTCTAAATCAAATTCAGGAAAACAATTGTAAAATAATTTTTTGTTATATATTTGGAAATTGAGGAAATGGAATAATTCGCAGCATTTACTTTTTTGGTGGTGTTGTGACAACGCGTTCGCTTAGTGTACATTTATCCCGGACTCGACTCCCGAATGTGCCAAAAAGAACCTTTACCCACTAACTGCCCTCCGCAGTCCGAGGGTTGGTTCTCTGGAGCTTAAGAGGTTTCGGTCCATTGGAGAAAATTGTAGGTTCCAGTGTAGAATGGCCCCTGCTGTCCTTGCGCCGTAAACTTTAAACAAGCAAAACAAATGCACTTTTTCTATTTTATTTTAACAAGGTATTGCATGACAAATATAATCACTTTTTGAGAAAGAGAGAAAGGAGAAAGAAGCGTTGTTCCTATCATCGTTGGTCTAGCTGTCAAGGCCCTCCGGGCTCAATGGAGGGACCCTGGTTCGACCCCAGGACGGGGACGACGTCTCTTTTTCCCCCTATACCTAAACAAAGCTCTGGTGTGAGCTAAAAATGTGGATGTCAACTTTATTAATTGTATAATCACTTTATCAAATATCAGTTTTTAAAATATGAGTTAATAATGGTTCAATGGCAATTCAGTTACACCGAAAGACGTTTTGTTTAATTTTGTAAAAAAAAATGTTAATTTCCATAAAAACAATTTCATTGTTTAAAAAAAAGGTGGAATCAGAAGAAGAATTTACTGAAATTTTCATGGATGTAAAAGATATATGTGATTTTTTTGGAAATTGACGTCAAAATGCCTAGAACATCTACAAGACAAACTTCCCGTTCGAACATTAATTGTGCCACTCCACTTGCTAACTATAGATCAGCTCTTTTTATTCCTGACTTAAACTCCCTAATTATGTAGCTTGAATCAAGGTTTACAGATTTCAATGAGTCACCATTCAAAGCAATTTTAATTCATCCCAACCTAATGAAAAATATGAAAAAAGGTTTTTGTCAATGTTGTGAAGGAATTGTATCAATTTTATGACTGAAAATCTGGAAGCGGAAGCCAGAACCTGGTATGATTTATGAAAAAATAAAGACTGCTAAGTGATCTCCACTCCGAAAATTCATTTTTTCCTGCAGTTAAAAGGGCTCTACTGAATTATATTACAATTCCGCCAACAACATGCACTGTGGAAAGATCATTTTACACCCTTAGGCGAGTGAAAATATGACTAAGGAGCACAATGAGTCAAGAGTGTTTTTCAAGTTTGTGCTTATTAAGTGTTCATGGAAAGAGAGTAAAAGAGATAGATGAATTTGGCAGAACTGGCTATAAACAAATTTTCTAAAAACAAACGAAATCTGGAGTTAGCTTTCTCTGAAAAGTGCTAGATATTATGATGATGGAATTAAAATTTGCCATCACAATGTTCTAAGCTTTCTATCTTCTTTTTTGCAATGTTTTAAAGTGCAATTATAAATTTAATTGTATAGTTGAGTTGTAATTACTGCGTTTTCAAAAACAAATTGCTGCAAACTTTCAATTAATTTTAAATGTAATTTTACATGCCATAAATATACATGTAATATCGTTTCATACACACAATGCCAATTTTTTTAATCAGCTAAAACATTTATTCATGATTTTGCAGCTTCATAAAAAATATAATGAACAGAACAGAAAAAAAATAAGTAATTTTTTGATAGACCTTTCACATTTTAAAATAAGGTACTTTTTAGTTCATTACTAATTGTCAAGCAGTATCAATTATTTTTGTAGTATTTTAGTATCTTGTACATAGAGAGAGGTAATTTTTTTCTTAGCCTCCTAAGATTACTCATATGGGCGCCCATGCATGTGTTACAGATACGCACGTTTCTTCAAAAATTCTAAATTTAAAATTCTAAAACGTATTTTCTGAGCAATTGAATATAGTAAGCATTTTGATGGTCTTGAGTTCATCCGTATACATGGTTTTTTTTTTGTATCACCTTTTCTTTCCATTTCAGAGATGTGTCTTATTCCGTTAGTATAGACATCACACCGAAACAAAAGAAGGTACGTGTGGATATTAATTGATAAAAAGCTAATTAATGTGTCATAATATGATATTGTAATATACAGAACATTAATATAGTACGTATACTTTTATCAGATTAAAAGGTATTCCCTCTTTAAACAATAACGTTGTTTTGACCACCTTTGGAATCCTTATAACAAGTGTTGTGTAATCAGTTGAAATTGGCGCCAACCGGGCCAGAGGTTGTGCTTGTTTGGGTAACAGCGTGCCGAGATGACGTCACCACTAGTTGACTATGCTAATTGTATGATACTATTTAAGGGTAAAGCATGGGGTGCTGGACCCTCTTTTCCTCCCGCAAGCATGGATGGACGATGAAATTCGGAGGTCCTCATGACGGGTGACGTTGGCCAGAGTCAGCCGCCGGCGTTGAGCAGTGTGCCATATTTATTAGGTTAAGGAAGGGATCGTTATGAAAGTTTAAGTATAATAGTTTTTAAGTTAGGAGTAATGTTTTTACACGCCATTGAATGGTTGTCAAAAGCCTTGAAAAAAAGAAAGACATTCCTTAAAGAGACTTTCCTTAAAGAGGAGGAATTGGAGTTTCGGGTAATCTGGAGATAAAAGCATTCCACTGAACTTCGTAGTTATTTTGGCTGCGAATGGAAGCTGAAGGGATTGCCGAAGACGCGAGCTGATACCATGTTGCTGGACGTATTCTGGAGGAAGAGATAAAATCTTAATTGTTGAACTTGAATTGTATTGGTGAACTTGAATTGTATTGGTGAACTTGATTTGTATTACTATACGTATACCCAAGTTGCAACTTGGTTTTTATTCGTAGCCACTCGGACTTCTCACCCACGTATATTTAATTGTAACCCTGATTGGTCAGATAAAGTAATTTTAGTTAAGACTCAATCTAAAATCCTGTTGTAATGTCAGAAATTAAGCACTGAGGTTAATAAGAGGATTGAGTTTGTTACGCCCTCTATTTTTAGGAATAGAAGTTGAAAAACCTTGCATCGAGAGACTTAAACGCGGATTTTGTTCGGGTTAAACGGAAAAATTTTTCCAAAGGCGGTTGTATATTATCATTGTTTCATATTAAAAAAAACTCAAAGCATAGGAAATCTTAGACAATTTTACGAGGATTCGGAAAGTAATCTGTGTTATAGTTTGTGTTAAAAGTAGCCTGCGTAAATGAAATTCGACTGTTTAATCTATAAAATATCTTCACTATATCATGTTATCTTGTCCATTACAGATGACATCAGAAAGTGAGCTAAAGAATTACTATAGTCGATCATCGAATAATGGAACGTAAGTTATTTTTGATGTATTTGTAAATTTGTTTTCCACTTGGTTCTTGAAATTAATCTGATTTAATTTTTCGAAAAACGCGATGTCAGTTATGCCCATACATTCAATTTTTTAAAAATATAATTGCTGTTGTATGCATCTTTATGCGTCTGATACTGGGGAAAGCAGATCAGATGAATTACAAAAGCTATTAAAATTCGGAATTGACGTCTTTATACGTTTTATACCAGTATCTCTCAAACTTTTCTGGAACCTTTTATAAATATCAATTGAATATCGCTTGAACCTTATATAAATATCTATTGAATCACGGAAGCCTTCCATAAATATCTATTGAATCACGGAAGCCTTCCATAAATATCTATTGAATCACAAACTTTCTATAAATATCTATTGAGGGAAAACAGAAAGGGTTATGAATCTATCGAATTACGAACGCCTTTTATAAATTAGTGTTTCATTTAGAAAAAAATTAGGGCAGGGCGCATGGCCTGATAAAAGGCCTTTTTTTTTGGCCCTCTAAATATAAGAATACTCATGATGAACATCCTCGGTTACGTCAGCTTTACTGCTATTAACTCTTTTAAACGATGTCTTAATTGATTTAGTTTCTATTGCTACTTTCTTTAAACTTTTTAGTTTTTGTTTGCAGGTAAGCATTTTTTTTTTTTTAAATATATGAAAACGGCGAGGGAAAAGTGCGCGTGATTGCCATCTAACGGTAGTGTTGCCAAATGCCGAGATTAAAAATCCCAGCTTCATACAAAATAATTAAATTATTATAACTATAATTTAGTTAAACAATATCCTATACTATATGACAAGTAAGAGTAATAAAATAGGGATGTAAAACATGCTTAATTTAGTGCTTAAAGACAAACAAATTGATTTTAACAAAAATTTGATCTCAAAAATACGTGGAACCGCTAACGTTTGTCGGAGTAGTCCATGGTTGAAAGTCTGCAAACCTGGCAACAGTGATTTGTTTACAGATATTCGTCTGCAATCTCGTTGCACCAAAACCACCAATAATATTATTAAGGAAATGAAATGCTCGGATATAGAATTTTTATAAATCAACAAATTTCGCCACATGTTTTGGATCCTAACGTCGGAATTTTAATTATTATTATCAGGAAGAGTGATGCGTTATTTTAGGAGGGATATTTGGGCAAAAGGGCTGACAAATTGAAGGGCAGGGCACTTAATAGGTTCGGCAGGGCGTTGCGCCCTTCTATTTCGCTTTAGATGAAACACTATATAAATATCTATTGAATCACGGAAATCTTCTACAAATATCTATTGAAGGAATACAGCTTTATGAATCTATTGAATGAAAACTTAAAGGGTTTAACATTTTTCTTGTCACTAGCCACGGAAACTTTCTCTAAAGATCTATTGAATATCGCATGAAATCTTCTATAAATATTGAACCACGGAAACATTCTATAAATATTGAATCACGGAAACTGTCTATACATATTTATTGAAGGAAACCTAAAGGGCTATTATATACCACTGCTTGGACATTAAAAATAAGCAATAAGTCAGTGTGTAAAACGTAGGCACCATTTCTCTATTGTTACGAGATACTGGTACCGTTGGTTAGCTCTAAGGGGTTGTTAAATGGTGGTAGGGATTGAAAAAATAAGAGATTTCCTTTGAATTTTCAACGGCGTTGTTCAAAATGATTGCGGAACACTTGGAGGTCGATCGCGGTATCTCGTGTATCCTCGGAGCGCTCTTTGAGAAATACTGTCATATTTTTTTATTTTTTTTTTTAGAATTGTCCGAGGATTTCAATGAACAAGATTTTGGGAGAAGTAATCATCGTGACATTTCGTTAGCAAATATCACAGATAGTAAATGCATGCCACACATTATGAAAAAAAAATTGCATAAAATATTAGCTTGTACCGATATTAGGTACCTTCAGCTTTCCTGAATTGAACTTTTTTCCTTCCGCAGAATTGAGACTGTCAGTTTGCACATCCATTACAAGGAGATAGAACACAAAGTTTTTAATCACACGCCGGAGTTCAACGTAAGTCTATTTTTCTGATAACGCAACTTGCCTTTATCCGCCACCAGATGGCGGTAAAAAATGCGCTTTTGATTTCTAAACCAACTCATATAAATAGGGCCGAACATGCCCGTATCTAGAGGGGAGGGTAACTTAGGGACCGGTCCCCCTCTCGAAACTAAATTTTTAATGGGACTTGGCTACGGCCTTGCATGCTGTGATTTTATCGATGCATGCTGTGATTATGTGGATGCATGCTGTAAAAATATTTGAACCCTCCCGAAATTAAATCCTGACTATGGTCTTGGGCTAGAGATGTAAAAAGAAGAAAAAAGAAACGGGAATTTTGGACATATTGGAAACTTTGATGGGAAGAAACCAAGATAGCTTTCTTCCTATTGGTCGATTGGACACAATCAACCAATAGGAAGAAAGGTGTGGACGGAACTACCTCCTTTATTTTGTTATAGCTAACTTGGTTTCTTCCAATCAAAGTTTCCAATGTGTCGAAAATTCCCGTTTTTTTTGCATCTCTACTTGGGGCCGAGGACAGGAATTATGGTCCCCTATACGGTTTAGTAGATAGGAGCCCTCCATCGTTTATGTTTAATGACAAAACATGTTTGTTATATTATCAACGTCTAGTGCCGGGCCCTGATATTCGAATACGATTTACAATTCTCTATAATATTCTTATATTTCCTTTATAATCTTCTTATATTTTTTACTAGACGGAAGAGCTCTTCAGCTATATAGGAGGCATCACTGGCGGTTGGCTCGGCATATCTCTTTTAGACTTTTGCGCCTTGATGGAAAGTATACTAACCGTCACCATCTATGCCATCGTCCAGTGCAAGCCTTGCAAAAAGAGGAAAAGGCGCAAAGTATTTTCGAAAGTGAAGCATAGAGGACCGAATGACCTAATCAAAATCGTTCCTGCGTATCGAAAGAATTATCATTTTGAATCTCCACAGCCTTACTATTCAAATGCTTACTATTAATATTTTTCTTTAACAGATAACATGTTATTGCATAAAAAAGTATACAGATTATAGTCAAGGGCGGATCCAGGATGTTTTTATGGAAGTGGGGGACGATTTCCGGGGCTCCTCAATGGGAAAATTTTTAGTTTTGGACTATTAAATAGTTTAGGTAAATGTTGTTATATTACTAGCCTTCCTTTATACTCACCAAAATATTCAGTTTGCGGCAATGAATTAAAGCTGGGCTTTTCTTTAATTAAACTATATGGTTTAGGGTAGATTATTGTCAAGTATGACAGAAGGATAACTTAGCAAAGGAGATATATACAATAACCAAAAACGATAATTTACAATGTAATTAATAGAACAAGTTTAAATTTAAACTACAAAAACATCGTAATTATTTTACTTTTTTTATAACAAGCAACTTTTTAAAAAACTTGAAGTTTATAGTGCAAAGTCGAGCCATCTTGGTTTCTTTGAAAATTTGTCAATCACTTTATTTACATCAATATGAATGTCTCTGTGGGTGTGTATTAAAAGTCTCTTCTGTCATCCGCGTTCGAAGCCAAGTTTGACGGCGCTTCAACGATAAAAAACTACGTTATGCTGAAGCAACACTTACTGAAAACGTAGTTTGAAGGGCGAGAAGCTTGTAGATTCGTGGAAAAACGTCTTGATCGCATTTCTCCAAGACTTAGAGACTTTGGACACCAGTGTAAGACTTTTATTTATTACAGTCGTAACAAACAATACATAAAATATTAAGACATAAAATAAAAAACGTTTTAAGCGTTGGATTTTATTTTTTAATTAAACTCAACGCGTTTCGAATGGAACTTTGGACACCTATCGTCAGGAGAGTCACTTAAGACGGATGGTGGTAAATAGAGGAAGTGTTGCCGATGTGCAAGTTAGTTTTGTTGCCAGATGGCGGCGTTTGGTGTTGACTGGCGCGCCATCTATCGAGAGTAGAACGAGGCAAATTAAATAGTGGGTTGTCGCTCTATTATTATATTCTTCCAAGCTTGGCTGAGAAACGGAGTGGACCGAAGGTAGTTGATAATTTGATAGGAATGTTTAAAAATGCAAAACGCTTCCAAAAAATCCAATTCTATTGGAGATCTGGGTTGATGGATGATGGTGGCGTCATTGAAATTAAAACGATGACCACTCTCCCAGCAGTGGACTGCGATTGAAGACTTCCTAAATTCAGCCTTCTCGACGTATTTTTGGTGTTCTTTTAATCGATGGCGTAGGGCGCGTTTGATCTGGCCAATGTACGATAAATTGCACTGGCAAAAGATCTGACATACTTCCCAACGTTGAAGCGATGGGAGACGATCTTTGAGACCAGATGGATGGATTTTGTTGGTTGGCGAGAAAGTTACCTTGAAGTTGGTGTTGCGAAGAAGTTTTGCAACGGCGACACTGATTTTTAGGAAGAACGGAAACACAACGGAACCGGAAAATTTTTTAGGAAGATGTGGAGAGAGTGGCGTGAGTAGCATGTTTTGAAGATTTAGTGGCTGCTAGGTCGATGATGTTAGTGTGGAAACCTTTATAAATGGCGATGGATTTTATGTGGTTGAAGTCCTGAGGGAGCGCTGAATGGGTTGAACAAACCTTAAGAGCCTGTTTACGAATGTGTGAAACTCAGCCATTTTTTGTTGAAATGGGTGACAAGACTTTACGTGAGGTAGAAGCGAAACTCCGAAAGTCTTACGGTAAACGGGTGTGGTAAATTGGCGACCAACTTTTTTAACAAAAACATCGAGGAAAGGCAGGGCATTGTTTTGTTCTATTTCGAGTGAGAATTCCAGGTGCGAGTCTATTGCGTTAACTACCGGGAGAATGGATTCGATTTGGTTGGAAGGGTTTTCCCAAATGATGAAAACGTCATCAACATAACGAGTTCAAAATTTAAAAGTGATGTTCTTGAAAAGTTGAACTTCAAAATAGTGTAAGTAGATGTCGCCAAGAATCGGGGATAATGGATTCCCCATTTCCGAAATAGAACAAAACAAAGCCCTGCCTTTCATCGATGTTTTCGTTAAAAAAAAGTTGGCCGCCAATTTACCACATCCGTTTACTGTAAGACTTTCGGAGTTTCGCTTCCATCTCACGTAAAGTCTTGTCACCCATTTCAACAAAAAATGGCTGCGTTTCACACATTCGTAAACAGGACTCACGGTTTGTTAAACCCCTTTAGAGCTCTCTCAGGAACTCAATCTCATAAAATCCATCGCCATTGATAGAGGTTTCCACGACAGCATCATTGACTTAGCAGTCACCAAATTTTAAAAACGTGTCACTCACACCACTCTCGCTCTCCACATTTTCCTAAAGAATTTTCCGCTTCCGCTGTGTTTCCGTTCTTCCCAAAAATCAGTGTCACAGTTGCAAAAATTCTTCGCAACGCCAACTTCAAGGTAATTTTCTCGCCAACGAATAAAATCCATCCATCTAGGCTCAAAGATTGTCTCCCATCGCTTCAACGCTGGGGGTATATCAGATCTTTTGCCAGTGCAATTTATCGTACATTGGCCAGATCAAACGCACCCTACGCCATTGATTAAAAGAACACAAAAAATACGTTGAGAAGGCTGAATTTAATAAGTCTTCAATCGCAGTCCACTGCTGGGAGAGTGGTCATAGTTTTAATTTCAATGCGTCACCATCATCCATCAACCCAGGTCTCCAATAGAATTGGATTTTTTGGAAGTATTCTGCATTTTTCAACATTCCTATCAAATTATCAACTATCTTCGGTCCACTCCGTTTCTCAGCCAAGCCTGGAAGAATATAATAATACAGCGACAACCCGTTATTTAATTTGCATCGTACTACTCCCGATAGATGGCGAGGCAGTCAACACCAAACGCCACCATCTGGCAACACAACTAACTTATACATCGGCAACACTTCGTTTGTTTACCACCATCCGTCCTAAATGACTCTCCTGACGAAACGCGTTGAGTTTAATTAAAAAATGAAATCCTACGCTTAAAACGTTCTTTATTTTATGTCTTATATTTCGCGTTGTGCTACGTACCAGTTTCTCATGCGTAAAATATTCTTTATCGTCTTTATTTTTTTCTGTTTAATCATGAAGAGGGCGATCGCCTCCCCGCCCCTCGCTGGATCCGTCCTTGAATATTGCAGCGTTTCTCAACGGAGGTATCTGGCGAAATAAAATTGGGCTCTCGATTTTACGCATTCGGGGATACTCGATGAAGTTCTTAAATAGGGAATTAATGTTAGTTCCATCGGACATTTTTCGGGACCAATAAAATTTTAATATTTATAGATATAAGTATTTTTTTCTTCCGTAAATGAGCACTTCATCATGAAGTTTCTTAAACAGGCAGTTAAAATTTATTTTTTTCTGTATTGTCAATCAACTTTTTAATAATAATAGAAATATAACTTTTGCTAAACCGAATATTTGAAAAATTACGTTGTTTTTCTTATGAACAATCTGGCCCTCCTCATACCGTAAAAATCGGAAAGAGGAGGTTCTCCTTGCTAGACTTCGCATTGGCCATTCCCATCTCACCCATAGACATCTATTGGAAGGAAAACCAGCACCAATTTGCCAAGTGTGCAGTGAACCCAGGGCCGGCGCGACCATTAGGCGAACTAGGCAGCCCCTAGGGTGGCATCTAGGGCCGCATCATGACAAACTTTTTAGGTGCTTAATGCACCCACTATACGGTTATGGGCATAAACTCAACAACAAATAAATGTAACTAAATGGATTATCGCTTGCTCTGGTGTCGCCGATTGTCATCTTGGATATTGCAGGCGACAACAGAAAAAACGAAGTCTTCAATGAGAAAATTTGGGAAGTCCTTCCTCTAGTTTTGCACATCCGCGTTCTGGTGTGACCCTCGTGACCTCATGGTGTTAAGTTAGAAATAATTCTAGATTGTACATCTCAGCTGCATATTTTATAATATATACATATATAATACATATATAATTTTCTCTTCTAAATGTTCTTTCTTGAAATCACAGCCGCCCTCCCCAAGAACACATGGTGCGGGGTAACAAAAATTAACGTGTTGAAATAGTCTCGACCCAAAGCCCTTTTTAGAGTTTCCGGAGGTGTGGGGATGAGGTTTAAGTCGGGTCATTTACACAAGAAACTCGGCGATATCAGTCGCACTTCTTCCGTCAGGTTTCTTCACCATTATTGGAACGAAAGAGATGTAATGACATCCCAGTTACGATTTATATTTCAAGGAAGTAATATTTACTTGAACTCTAAGATGACATAATGTTTAAAATGCATTTTTAAACATATACTCTTAAAAGTTTAAATAAAGCTAATTAATAAAATTAATCATTACGTTTTCCTTCCCCTGAAAAAAAAAACCTCTAAGAAGTTTTGCTTTACTGATGATTTATAACTGCTGACACGCGTATTTAGGATGATTAAATAAATATCATTACTTAATTTGCATTGTTGATTGATTAAAAAACGAAATACATTGATATTTGATTAAAGCTAGCTGCTTCTTTCTCGCCATTTCCCTATTTGGGGTCAGGAATATGAGAGAGGCGTTTCCATTCATTACGATTAAAGACATCATTTGGTGTCAAACGAAGGCCAGCCATATCTTTTAAAGATTTCACCTCTATAGTTAGCTAGTGATGCTACAATACGAATTAATACAAATTTTTTTTTTCCTTCGTTGTTAGACGTTCTTACCAACTCGTTTTAAAAAGTTATCTATGTATCACGAAATGAAATAACGCTTTACGAAAATCATAAAAAATATATATTTGTTATTCACGTAATGGTTATTAAGCAAATATATAAGCTACTGTAGAAAGCTTGAAATAAACGATTGAGTCAACCTGCAGGGATGTAGGTTGTCATAAACATAGCATTTTCGATATAGGGATAAATACAAACAAAAGGCAGTATTTTAAATCTTTATTAGTTTTAAACTTTTAAAGACTGTACATTAAGAACTATCATTATTATAAATATTGATGTGTTTAGTAATTTCTTTGCGTTTGGTATACAGTAAAATCTTACTATATCGACAGTTGGTTGCATTTTTATGGCACAAGGACGGCGATGTTCCTTCTGCGCCAAGCAAGGTGAAATCGTGCATACGATTTTACTAAAATGATGAAGCCGCCGCGCGGAAAGTTTGGAGCCAAAGTAAAGAGCTTTAAATTTCACAGCGCAAAAATGAGCGCATAACACGTTAAGGATAATAATCGAATTTTCCACGTACTTTCTTTCGAGCAGAATTGTTGTTTTGAACTGATTCGGTATCAGCTAGGTGATGGTGATGGATTCGTATATATTTTCGACAGCAAAACTTCGAAAGGACCTAGTAATCTCTTACGAATTGAAGCTCAGAGACTTGCTAAGAATATTAAAAATTTAAAAATTGGTGTATCTTTTATTGTAGGGTATAATATCATTTATGAAATTAATTTTACAATTAAGTTATACCAATGCAAGAAGTTTGACATAATTGCTGATAAAAAACAGCTGTTTAAAAAAAAAAGAAAAACATTTGTACTTTGTAATTTTCGACACCCACGTATTAGCTCAAACTATAGCCTTTTCTCCCAAATGAAAAGGCTTTACTTTGAGCTTATATGTGGGTGTCGAAACTTATTAAATATAATAAATTCCCCCACGAAATCTCACCCCGGTGGCTTTGTGTGTTGACCATTATTTGGCAATTATGTTATCTATGATAAAGGTAATAATATCTTACATACAGTAAAACAGTTCTTATAAACTAAGGAAGCGACTTAGAATTCGAGAAAACGTTTGTGGATGCAAAAGAACTTTCTAGAGAACTTGACAACCTTGTTTCGCTTGTCAGAATCAAGACCAACTCGCCTACCGAAAAAGAAAGTCGTATTTATTTTGAACCAATCCAAAATATCAAACAATTTAAAGTAAATTTGTATTTTGAGATCATTGACATTGAGATTAATTGTATCAATGCTAAATTTCGCCAAATGGAGCAAATAACCATTGTATTTGTATTTTTACAAACTAAATTTACCAAACATGTTTTGGAATGCTGTTTAAAGTTAGAAAAATCTTTAAATCATGAAGACCCTAGGGATATTGACGCTACTGAGCTCTGCACTGAATTTCAAGTCATTGTAAGAAGAGTGTCTATGAACGTAACACCACAAGACGTTTTAAATTACATTTGTCGATATAACTTTTCAGATAGCGTGTCAAATTCATTCATTGCCTTACGAATTTCTTTGGTATTTCCTGTAGCTGTGACCAGTGGTGAGCCCAGTATTTCCGAATTGAAATTTATAAAAACATATATACGTTCTAGAATGAAACAAGACAGACTTGTAGCGTTGTCAACTCTATCAATTTATCAAGACTCAGCAACTTTTGATAAAAATGAACTTTTCCCTACGTTCTCTAAGTTGAAGGCTGAAAAAAAGAAAATATAGACTCTGTACTTTTATAGCTCACCTTATAAAATGCTTTATATTATATAAATAATATAAGTATATATATAAAATTATGAAATGTGATATAAATATATATGAAATTTAAATATATATTGATAGTGTAATATTTATTGGAAATATATAGGTAATAATAACGTGATTGAGCGTTTTATACGTATGTAAGCATATCATTATGCTCTATTTAAAATGTGTTGGTGGGTCGATTTTCTCGAAGGGACGAGGCACAGATCCTTCGCCTAGGGCGCCAAGTTTTCTGGCGCCGGCTCTGCGTGAACTCATCAATATTTTACGTATTTTAACTCAATGCCCTTATTTTAACCTTGCTCGAATTCTTAACTCTTCATCACCCTCTAACATTTTAAACAACCATGCTAATCACACGCATCTTTAATTTTTACTGAGAACTGGCTTTTATAATAATTTTTGATTTTACCATGCTTGGCGCAGTATAACCCAGATGCTCTTGCGCCATAAAAATCCAAACAAACACACAAACCTTGTAAACAAATTTATAAATAATAATGAAGATATTCATAATGAGAGATAATACTTGTGCAGGTATTTCGCCGACCAGAAATATTATTTAAACGATGCCGCAGTGGTAGAAAGGTTGGAAACACCGAATTATAGAATAAAAAGACGTAGAAATTATAGCATATAGAGATATCAGATAATTTTTTGAATTGTGATGTAAACTAGTATAAGTAAATGTTGAGAAACGCTGGATTACAGAATAGAAAGACATGGAAATTATAGTATATAGAGATATCAGATATTTTTTTGAATTATGATATAAAATAGGATAAGCACCGGTTGAGAAACGCTGGGTTATAGACTAGAAATTTCTTTGGAATTTATAGTATATAGAGATATCAGATAATATGTTGATCATGATATAAAATAGGATACGCTATAGATTATATGATAAGCTATGATATGTAGAATACTCAAAGCACCAAGCACTAATACGAAAGAGAGAATTGGTGCTTCATAAATGAAGCACGGATTTGGCACTTCAGCAGTGCCGTTTCTAATAATAAAAAAATTATTTCTGTGTGTAGTCACTTGTGTTATTGTAGAAATGTTATCTTCTTTTTTTAGATAAAAGATACATAATAAATTTGACTGAGCCAACATAAGTTTAAGTGTAGCCAACGTGTTTCAGTGACGTTGGAAGTGTTGTCAAGGGCTCAAGTGCCCAATTGAATAACAATACACACTACTCTGTTATAAAGGCACTTGAAGTACCCATGAATTTTTAGTTGCTACGCCCCTGGTCAGTGTCATTGTAGAAATATCAGTTCGTGCTCGGAACACCGAAATTTAAGCAGTACCGGGTACAATCAGAAAACCAGAGGGTGCTTTCCTAGAAATTGCTAATAACTCCACGTGATGTTCAACGGCGTAGGAAAGGGGGGACTCTGGGGAATTCAAGACCCCCCCCCAATAGATATCCAAACACACTATTTTTTCTAAGTCTGCATCACATAATATCCTTTAAAGCTCCCCCAATCCCCCCCATGAGTTTTGAATTGATACGCTGCTGGTGATGTTAATAGAAGTCGTTATTATGGTCGAGAAGGGAAAGAGTGACGCAGAAAATTTAGGTTTAGTTCCTAGTGTACTGAAGGCTGCCGAGCGCTTTTCTACAATCGTGGATTCGATTCAGTGGCGAAATGGCTGAGAGTTGGCGTTTTTGTTTATCTGTAGATCCTTTGGTTGAGAGACTAACAACCCCCACCGCCCAAACCATCGATATCCAATATTACTAGAATCGATATTTATTGTTAAGACCAGGGGCGCAGAGAGACAATACGAGCCCCCAGACGAAGTTATCCTTTTTTAAGTTATTTTTAATCGAGGAAAAATAGTAGTGTAAAAAGAGCAAGTGCCAATGTATTTAAATGGTCGATACTGGGTGGAAAGTTTGGAGGTAAAAATTGAGAAGGCTTCTCTGTGGAGTTTATTAAAATGTTGGTGAGTCTTTGAGAAGGTATGCCAGATGAAGCGTTTTAGTAAAATAATTTTGATTTCTTCGTCTAACAATTGTTTATACGTAGGACATATTGCATATGTTCTACGTACGTGTGAAAATATAGCTGTCTTTATGTGTGATTTAAGTTGTGAAGAATATAGATAAGATAACGGAAAAGACGGTGACTCAGTGTATTTGTGAAAAACGGAAAAATTCAGGCAGGAATTAGATATAAAGATAAGTAAATCTAAAAACTAAATAGACTGGTTTTGATCCTCTGAGTGGTGAATTTTATAGTAAGATAAAAATTGTTGAGTTGTTCAAGTATACTAGGAATATTAATAAGAATGCTATTATATATATGAATAATGAATCGTATACATACCTTACACACCTGAGGTTATTTACGTTATTTCTTCATATTTCTTCAGACATATTCTGCTATGTCACCAGACATTGGGGATCCCATGGGGACTCCATCAGTTTGCCTGTAAGTTTTTCAATTAAATTGGAAAAGTTGTTGTTTGTGACGAGATGGATTGCAGAGATGATGGAGTTAACCTCTTCGGTTGTATATTTTTTGGAATTAGTTAACGCTGTTTGGATGATATGTCGTTAACCAAGTCCAAAAAATATGCAACCGAAGAGGTTAGTTCCATCATCTCTGCAATCCACCACGTCACAAATAACAATTTTTTCCAATTTAATGGGGAAAACTTATAGGCAAACTGATGGAGTCCCCATGGAATCCCCAATGTCTGGTGAAATAGCGGAATATGTCTTAGGATAATGTTTTCCATATTTCTTATGTCCTCACGCAAATAACCTCAGGTGCATAAGATACGTAGACGATTCATTATGCATATATAATAGCATTCTTATTAATATTCCTAGTATACTTGACCAACTCAACAATTTTTACCCTGTTGTAAAATTGACCACTCAAACAGAGGATCAAAACCAGTCTATCCGTTTTTAGATTTACTTATCTTTAGATCTAATTCCTGCCTGAACTTTTCCGTTTATAACAAACTCAATGAGTCACCATCTTTTCCGTTGTACAAGTCTCCACAACCTAAATCACACATAGAGGCAGCTATATTTTCACACGTACGTAGGGCAAATGCAATATGCAGAAATATACGTCTGTTCGACAAAGAAATCGAAATTGTTTTGCAAAAAGCGTTTCACTCAGGAATACATACTCGAAAACTCACCAACATTTGAAGACTCCATTGAGACTCCATTGATTGACTCCATTGAGAAGCACCCCAATTTTTACCTCCTAACTTTTCACCCAGTATCGACCATTTAAGTACATTGGCACTTGCTCTTTTTACCCTACTATTTTCTTCTCGATTAAAAGTACCTTAAAATAGCATAACCTCGCCTTCGCGTACAAACACCATCGCAACATCTTGGACCTCCTTAAAAAAAGATAGGGACCCCCTTAACACTACTGAAAAGGCAGGAATTTATACCGATACTCGACAACACAGCTGGTACTTACACTCATCACATTGGTAGCACCCTCAGACCACTACATACCAGGATAAAAGAACACAAGGCTGATATTAGATTTAACAGAAATAACACTAGCCTCGCACAGTTCGTACACACAAACGATGGCGTCCCACTGTTTCAGCATACCAAAATACTAGCCCCAGCCGGAAAAAGTGATAAAATTGAGGTTCAGAGAGGGTATATAGATATTTAGCGAACGTTCAGTTATTTGTACAAAGTTATTGAACAACCTATCCACATAATCAATGCTTGGCAATACTTATTTAAAACCCTGCTTAGACTCCAACAACAACCTTATTTATTTACCACTATTTTACTTTTACACACTATACATTTTATATTTCTATTTTCACAATTCATTTTACCATCATATATAATGGTCTTTAAGTTTTTTACAACGGCACATTGATTTTAATTCCTGCACGATCACGATTGTTATTTTATTTTAAATATTTGTATTCGATGTTCGATATCATTTTGATTCTGCATCTGATGATGGTTTTCTCGTGGAACCACCGAAAGCCTGGCTAATGTATATAATAAAATTAATTTTTACCCGCTTTACCTTGCTTTATACATATATCGTGTTACTTCATTAAGCGGTGGTATTCTCTTTTTACTTATCGTTTCCATTGGTTCTTAATGTTCTGAGTTCATTTCGGCGTTTTATATTGTTGCACCGCAAAATGTGCACGTCTAGGAAAACATGCCTTAACGTTATATTGTGCGAATAATACAACTATGAAAATAAAAACAAATTAAAAACATATATTATTTCAAGATTTTATTTAATAAATAATTTTAAAAACACAATAACGAATTAGAAAACAAAAATGGATTTTGTAGCATTTTATAACAAAGGCGTTGGACGAACATTTATTTTAAGAAATTATTTCATTAATAGAATTGATTTTGAAAGAAAAAAAATCCAGTCAGGTCCGAAAAGCAGTGCAGATTACCTAAACTTAGGACAATGAGACATCTGATTAAAAAAAACAAAAAACACATTTATTTTACGAAGTATTAAATGCTTTTTTAAAAAAAAAATCTATGAGCGTATACAGTAGATTCTCGTGACAACGAATACCGATACAACGGAGAAACAGAAATCATAGATTTTCTTCAATAATGTGAATATAGATTATGTTTAATTTTCAAATTTTATTTCATTAAATCCCTCAAAAAATTCAAATTCAAAAAAATATTTATTTGGTAAGGTTCAGGTACAAATGCAATATAACTGTAACAGTTTATATCATTAGAATAAGTTTATTTATTTCGTATAATTTAATATGTTTCACTTTCTATGAACCAACCTTACTTGGCTGATGCGAGAAAAACCCCTTAGGTTGACAGAGCTCATGTCACCTATGAACAGAACAGAAAGATCACACCACAGGATAACAATAAATAAATAAATCAGTAAAGTAGATATGCTCTCAGTTGTCTCTTGAAAGTAGCCATTGTACAAGAGTTGGTTAATGTCTCCTGCAACATGTTCCATTCCAGAAGACCAGCGTACATGCTTCCGTCCGAGACCAATTTGGCAAGATACTGGAATTAGTTTAGTATTATTAGTAGTAGGATATCGGTGAGTAGGAGCCCGAAGGGATATAAGTTCTTGGTGCTTATTTTGTATAATTCTATTCAACATTAGTATGAAAATTTTACATCCAAGCATTTTTTCCATATCAAGAAGGCCATGATTCGACTGCAGTTCAAAAATGGATATTGGTAAGTGGTTAGGCATCAGGAGTTTCCATCATGGCCCTATCCATATTCCCCTATCATGGCCCTATTCCATATGCCCCTATCATAGACTTGCCCGCACTCTTACTTTTAACTCTTCATCACTGTCTGACATTTTAAATGACCATGCTGACCATACGCACGTTTTTAAATTTTTAAAAAGTACTGGCTTTTACTACAGTCTTTGATTTTACCATGTTTGGCGCAGTATAGCCCAGATGCTCTTGCGCCATAAAAAACCCAAACAAACAAACAGGAGTTTCCAAAAAGTTTTCTGCAAATTAGCTAGTCTAGTTCTATGACTGATTGTCGTTGTTGCCCATATAGGAGTACAATAAGTTAAATAAAAATATATCGTGGAATAATAAAGTATTAACATGGAATAATAAAGTATCACACGGATTGTCAAGAGGTGAAAAATTATTCTAACAATTAGTAGATAAATTAATAGTAACAATTAGTACAATTCACGTAGACTTTCACAGCGCATTATAACAATCAACAAGAAATTTTCGGGTAATAAACTGTATAGCAAAACGATAATTTATTGCTAAAACTTCACGTTTCGATTCGAGCTGTGCAAATCATTATCAGACGAGGTTAAATTACATGAAAAGCTTTTGAGAAAATTGTAGAATATACGTAAATTGCGAAAGCAGTATAAATATGTTAAAGGAAATTATTATGAAATTTTAGAGACGAATATAAAAGTAAAAACAGAAGGGAAAAAGAACTTTCTTCTGTTTTGGCTTTTATATTCGTCTCTAAAATTTCATAATAATTTATTTCAACGTATTTATACTGTTTCCGCAACTTATGTATATTCTACAATTTTCTCAAAAGTTTTTCATGTAATTTAACCTCTTCTGATGATGATTCGCACAGCTCGAATCGAAACGTAAAGTTTTAGCAATAAATAATCGTTTTGCTATACAGCTGACTACCTGAAAATTTGTTGTTGATTATTCGGACAATACCAATATTTCTGCCAATCATGGAACGAATTTTATGACCATGATTGTTCTGTTTTAAATTAGATTGTAAATTAATATTCAAAAAATCTTCTTCTTTCGAAGAAAGGAATATATTTGAATCATTAACTGCAAATGAAAGATTATGAGGAACCGATTTCTTTTTAGAGATGAGTAGTATTTTAGTTTTGTTAGCATTGAGTGTCAGGTAATTGTTTGTAAAGAAATCAGTAAATATGGATATTTGGGTATTCACATAGTATCTTGTAGTATGTTGATGGAGGGGCCAAGGAAAATACAGAAATATCGTCTGCAAAGCAAATGATCTTAGAAGATGTTATGAGGTTAATCTAATTCTTCTTCTATCAAAATTATATTTGCCGAAAGTGATAAATGCTTCATATGTTATGTGAATATTTTGGGTAATACAATGAAAATCGTTTATAACGACTAAAAGCATATAACGACGGAAGTTTTACAAGAAGTTTGGTTTGCTAATCTACCCCATATCGGTTATAACGACGAAACCTGCTATAATGGCGGTGATTTTGCAATCTACGCAGATTCTAACGTAAGTAAGACGCGTAAGTGTTGCCAACAAATATTTTCTCTTTTTCGCCAATTTCGATCAGAGCGCCTATAATTGGTATCAGCGATACAAACGCGTTTGCAAGCTATGCTGATTGACCAACGAATAAGTGTGTCTTATAATATTTATAAAAATATAAAAAAAATTAGGATTTTTTATAAAAATGAGGGAAGAAACCCATTAGCACACGCAGAAAGTTCATAAGTGTGTGTATGCTTCGACTGGGGGGAGGGGGGGGTATATGGTAATAAGGTGTTACAAAGTTTTACAGGGTTACAGAGCTAACATTTTATATGTTCATATATACAAAATTGCATAGTAATGGGGGTTTATGACCCCATAACCCCCCCCCGTATGCATATGCTAGCGAACGGAACGGGGCACGGTAATAAAGCGGAACTTCCTCCCCTTTAAAATGGGACATATGGGCAGCTCACCAAAGAGACATCACCATTGCAAGCATTAGCGTACGCAGGGGGGTGTTGTGACCCTGATAAACGAAATTTTGCATATATATATACATATAAATACATGGAGTTGTAGCTCTGTGACCTCCTGCATATGAACTTTTTGCCTACGTCTATGATTGTAGACCAC
>QLNU02015270.1:42575921-42590163 GCA_006491805.2 Dysdera silvatica
GTATTACATTAGATATCTTAAAAGAAGCTGGAGAATATGTAGAAGACATACTTGCAAAATTCTTTACCAAATGTCTTAACAGCGGTAACATACCAAACCAATGGGATTCTGCAACAGTAATTCTTTTGCATAAAAAAGGTGATAAAGAGGATTTGAAAAATTACCGACCAATTAGCTTGTTACCTGCTATTTATAAAATCTTCACAAAAGTGCTAACACATCGCCTGCAGAAAAAATTAGATGCAGCTCAACCAAGAGAACAAGCTGGATTTCGAAGTGGATTCAGTACAGTGGACCATATTCAAGTATTAAGAGAATTAATTGAAAGAACACATGAATATGAACTTCCATTGTGTGTGGCATTTATTGACTATGAGAAGGCCTTTGACTCTATTAAAACATCAGCAGTCATCAACTCTTTAAGATCAACAGACATTGAGGATGTGTACATTGACATGGTGAAACGTGTGTATAAAAATGCAAGTGCAAAATTTCGGTTACATAAAGATACCAAAACTATCAAAATTGGTAAAGGTGTGAGGCAGGGAGATACCATTTCTCCAAAACTTTTTACTTCAGCTTTACAGATGATTTTTCAGCAGATAAATTGGAATAACAAGGGAATAAAAATAAATGGTGAATATTTAAATCATTTGCGGTTTGCTGATGACATTGTTATTTTTTCAACGAACCCATTAGAACTCCAAGACATGGTACAGGAGCTCTCAACTAGAAGTAAAGAAGTTGGACTCAAGATGAACCTACAAAAAACTAAGATCATGTTCAATAATTTCGTAGAGGAAACAAAAATACAAGTTGACAACATTGAGCTAGAAATTGCTGATTCATATATTTACCTTGGCCAGCTGATTTCAATGGATGGCAACATTATGAAAGAACTCAACAGACGTATTAAACTTGGCTGGAGTGCATTTGGAAGAAACAGTTTTATCCTGAAGGGGAAATTGCCTTTGTGTCTAAAAAGAAAGGTCTTCAACCAGTGTGTATTGCCAGTCCTCTCTTATGGATCAGAGACATGGAGTCTAACAGTTGGAGCAATACGAAAGTTACAGACAACGCAAAGGAGCATGGAGAGGTGCATGCTTGGAATAACTAGGAGAGATCGAAAAAGAAACACTTGGGTGAGAGAGCAAACTAGAGTAGAGGACATCATTGTTAAAGTAAAAGGGCTGAAATGGCGATGGGCTGGGCATATTGCAAGAAGAACTGATCAACGATGGACAACAGAAATTCTGAACTGGATTCCAAGAGACCACCGAAGACCTAGAAAACGTCCTCAAACTAGATGGGTGGATGAAATAAGAAAACAGGTTGGGGTGACGTGGAAACGAATGGCCCAGGATAGACTTGTGTGGAAAGCATTTGGAGAGACCTTCATCCAGCAGTGGATAGATAATGGTTGAATATGATGATGATGATGATGATACACACATATAAATCTATGCAGTTGCAGCTCCCTACACCCTTATAAGCTTATAACTCCCCTACTCCCCTCACGAAGTTTCCATGTACGCTAATATTAGTCGTACGTCAGAACTGAATTTCAAGAGTAAACAAAATACCTATTTGAAAATGTTAGCATCAAACAAGGATGTGCTGCAATAGCAATTTCTAACAAGATAAAAATTCTGTTCTATGTATAAAATCTCCATTTATGCGCTTTATATACAGTATAATATCTGTATCTATACGGAGTTAGCACAAATGAGTCGTCGGGCTTCAAAACACTTTATTTAGAAATTTAAGACCTGTTTCTTCCTGGAGGTAGGGTGGTTGTGTAAAGGACAAAGACTATTTAACCACAGGAATTAAATCCAAGGTGGAAAAAAACGTGCCGCGCTCTGTGATACATCTTGAAATCAATGCCTAATAATTTTTTAACACCCACATCTATGTTCAAACTAAACCTTTTTTATAGAGAAGGAGAAGAGACATTTATTTATTTAATGTGAAGAAGAATAGGGGATGACATAGCATTTTCTTCTTTACAAAAAATATCTAAATTGATGAGCCGATCTTCAATTTCATTACAACATTAATTTAATGATAAAATGTGCATATCAGCAATGCGTAGTTAATGGGGAAAATATTATGTCGTTATTAATATGTGATATTATGAATATTATATTGCAATTTTTGCGTATACCAACTCCTTTATTATTATTATTATTATTATTATCATTGAAAGATAAAATTTTCTCACAAATTTGTCGTTCAATATTCATTGCCATAGCAAAACTTCTAAGTCCTCCAAAAGTTAACCTTTCAAATTTGAAGCACAATTCATACATTTATTACGCAACATTGAAAAAGTAAAACAAACCTGAAAAAGTCAGCTATCCTAAAGAAAGAAAGCGATGACAATTACTAGCAAAAGCCTATATAAGTATTCCAAATGAGAACAAAAAATCGTATCAAGATCCTGAAGACAACATTAATAAATTATACAAACAACACATAATACGACATATACAAATTAACAAATTTTAATTAAATTTTAATTCACTTCAAATCAGTAATGATCATAGAAGTTTGCATTACATGTCCTTTCTGACATCGTTTGTTTTAAAACGAACATCTTCTGATTTGGTAACAATGAATTCAGTTTTTGTACCGTGCTATAGATTGCAAAATATATTCAAAATATTTCCATAAAAAGCATTGATATTGTCGTATTGATTATATATGTAGTACTTTATTGTGCTGCTAGGATGTGAGCGAGCATGTTTTAAAACCATAGCTATATTGATTTAAAACTTTACGAACATTCCAACAACGGTCATGTTCAGTTGAGAAATATGATTTTCTGAGAAGAAACTTTGTTTTATGGAAATTATTTTGCATCTATCTCGTTTGTTACGGATATTTCTCCTTCATATACCGATTTCTTCATTATGTTGCATAACCAAGCAAGGTTAAAATGGAATTATCTTAGGGGGCGGGAGTTAACAGAAGTGTGTTATACAAAGACCCACGCATATGCGTGATTTGCTATTTGAAATAGGTTTCCTGCATGCGATATAGCGTTAGGAAAAAGAATAAAAGAAAAGTAATGATATGAAAATCAGGCATAAGGCAGTTTGATTTTTGCTTTTTATCAAGTTATTTATCTTGATATGCATTCAAACCAATATTTATTTATTGCTACATATATAAAGTCCTCTTTCTTTCTCTCTTTCTCCCTAATTGCCTTCCGTACATGTCTGTTCTAAGAAATTTGCCTCCACGTTACTCCAACCTGTTTTTTTATTCCATCCATCCAGGGGTCCTCTCAAAGGGCGAATACCTTGGATTATCGGAGGGCGCGAGTCCTATAGCCCATGAGGGCACAAGTCCTATCGCCCATGAGGGCGCACCGGCTCGGGGGCAGGTGGCCTAGTCCGCCCCTGTATCCATCCATCTTGCATGAGGACGTTTCATCGATTTAATACCCAACGTATCTCCTACTTTTATTTCTTATTTCATGTGCATGTGTGCACATGTATGGATAACTTTACATGCGCCGGATAATTTTACATTTACACGTGATTTGCTAAAATCTACTGAGCAACTAACACACACACACACATTCCAACCTCATTTGCATAAACACTCATAGTCACAAAACATTTGCTCACATTAAAAGTAGATTACGTTTCCGGGAAGGACAAGATCGTATTTATATTACTATACAACTTGATAATGATTCAGGAAACAGTTCACGTTAAAAGTACTTCACGTTAAGTATGTATATTGTAAGCGTTTAATGAGGTTTGACTGTGTATTATGTAATTTTTCAGCCCAGTATTGAGTTGTACCTGTTAAGCTAACCAATTAAAATAATTTTGAAAATGATAACCTGTTGTTAACTTTTTTGATTTGTTCTAAACTTTTCGTTCCAGGTCCCAATTTCGATACTTTACTGTTGATACTTGTTAACAATACGAGTAACGCGTATCGATACTCACTTGAAAGATATCGACAACAAGTAAAACTGATTAAAGTTATCGATAATCTTGAATTCTTCTTTAACCTTTGGAAAATACTTCAAATCTTTTACGATAGATAGGATAGATATCATTAAGGAAGCAAATGCGTATGATACAAAAAAATTCGATTGCGCCATGGAATAAACTATATTGCAATAATAATTTTCCCGAGAATTGGACTCGACTTTTAAGGCGAATGCGTACACATTTAAATGTTTGCGCGAATGTATGTGTTTCTATGATAAATGCTTGTATTACCGAGAAGCCGCAAAGCAATTGCGTTGCTCAGTAAGACCTCATAGGTGTGAGTTAAATTAAAACTGAAGATGTTGCAAATACATTAAACTAGGAAGAGGGGGAAAATTCCGGGAAATATGCCGGACGTTCACCGCGAAACGTATTTCAAAAGGCTAATAACTTCAGGTGCCCATGTTCTTGAGAAATGATAATACTAAGATTATTACTTCATCAAATGGGAGTCATGCTTTAAAATTCTTAACTGAATACTAAGAATCTAGTTTCAATGCTATTTTTAAGCACATTTCAGAAACGCAAGAATTAAGTAAGATATAAAAGCGTCTCTTGCGAAATGTGCTGCAATTCAACGCACTGATTGCTCAAAATTTCGCAATTCGCTCATTAGCGCAGCCAATCTTGGGCATGTAGGTATACTATGCTCCCAGGGATTACAACGCCGCCTTCAGCGTCCACCCTTCCCAACTCACCCTTGCCCAACAGCAGTAGTAATAGTGGCTGTAGTAGTAGTAGTAGTAGTAGATGCTATGCCCCTTCAACCCAAATGCTTGGTATACATCAATGTGTAATTTTCATTTTGTAGGAAGACTTAATTTTTTTCTACGTAAGTTGTTGGCTTATTTTCAATTACGCTCAAAAACTCACTACTGCATAAACTAGAAATTTGTATAATTAAAGTATTTGCGAGAATTATTATAACAATTATGCCATGAGTTTGATAATCCGCTATCTTTTAGTTCTTAAAAAATGTGGGGACGAACTCTTAAACTATCTAGGAGGCCGTAAATCCTGTCCCCATTTTCCTAGTTATACCGGTATTTTCCAGTCGGTTAAAGAAATATTGTCTGACTTCATTTATTGCTCATTGGAAGCTACTACTCAACATGACACAGCTGTTAACAAGAAACCAATATCTCTGCGCAGCCAGTCCCATGAGCGCCCATATGAGTACGTAGGGAGATGGGGCTGAAAAAAATTATTACCTCCTTCTCATAGCTGTCAAACATTTTAGTGAATGTACAAGATTCCAAAATGCTACAAAAATAATTGATACTGCTTGACAATTAGTAATGAGCTAAAAAGTACCTTATTTTAAAATGTGACTTAAATTTTTTTAAAGTAAATGCATATCGGAACCGGGCAAATCAAATTTTTGAACGGCTGGGGGGGAGGGGCTCGAGTCCCCCTGCCCACTTATACGGGCCCCCATGGTCAGTGTGGTGTTATTTTTGTACTCGGTAATGTAATTTTCAAAATTATAGGTAGGTGGAAGGTTGGACCCCGCGGTACTGTTACAGGAAGAGCGTCCTGTAACAAAGTTTTGCTTTAATTTGTATATTTTCCCCTAAATTTATACGTTTAGCCATAAAAGAAAGCACTCACTTTCCCTTACAAACAACGTTGCCAAGAAGATGTTCTTATGTACAATGCCCTTCCTGCAATAGCTACTCATCTTTTGTACAACTTCACATTTTCTACAAATGCTTCAATATTTTATGGCGTAAGTAAAGAACAGACGCATAAAGACTGCCCTGGTTTTGATCACCGCGCCTGGACATGCCGTCTCTTTAGGGTTGCGTCTGCACAATACAAACCCTGCTAATTGGATAATTCAAAGGTCCGTACGTAGAATCTCTACCCATTAAAGTCGTTTACATCAATTGAAGAAACCTCGTAAATGTCAATAGAAGTTATTGCCTTACCTCGGAAGCGTCCGCAGGAGGGGAAATCTGGACCTCCATGCTCACCAAAACCGCAAAGCACGGTTACGTCCCTCATAGGCTAAACCAATAACAAATCACAGGTCGAAACGCCATTTTTACTTTGAAAGTTTAAAAAAAAATCTAATCAGCGTCAGATGAGGATGAGAGCAGTATAAGATGAGTATAAAAGCAGAATAAGTTAAGAGGAGAATAATTTAAGACGAGTCTAAGATGAGATGTGTTCCTGTTTCGCTCAAGTGCAGCAAGTCTAAGATGAGATGTCAGTTCAGTGTGCCGTGTAGCTTAACAGTTTTTTTCTTTGTTCTCTACGATGTATCCCTGCCGGATGATGACACTACAGTCCGGTAAGAAACGAATGTCAATTTCTATCATGCCTCATCAATTCCGGCCAACTTTTCCCCCCTAACAATTAGAGGATAGAAAATTGGGTTATAAGCATTATAAGTACCAATTGTATTTTTCATAATTCTAGTTCGATATTGTGTGTTGATGAAAATTCCATATTTACATATATTCAAGTTCGATGTATACTGTACTTGCGAAGTAAATATAGTTGATTAGGAAGCGAATTTAGCGAGTACTCCATAGAAAGTTAAGCTCAGTTCGTAGTTAGAAATAGGTGAATACTGTGGAGCTACGTAATAGCCTTCAAACAAGTTAAGCTCCTTTTCAGATATGTTATGAACTCACATTTATCAGTTAATATTGTGTATCATGTCAGTAATTCTATGTGTTGTTACCACTTACCTAGAAATTATTTACTATTTAAAATCCTGCGACATTAATTAAGCCAGTTAAGTTACCGATTATGAGAGTTAATATTTTCGCAATAGCTAGCCATTATATTCACCTGGCACTCCCCCTTGCCAGAGATTGCCGTTGTTTCAAGTAAGCTTCGTTCTTCGGGGATTCACGCCCCCCATCCAAAGGGGAACGTAGTTGTCTATTTAGCAGACCCTAAGCTTACAGTATCATCTAACACTACGTCCATGCGTGTGGCGCATTTATTTTCGCAAATCACGTGGAAGCGTTATCTGTGCTGCTAATATGGGTGGATGGTTCAAATACGCGTTTTTAGTGTCGCCACCCTTCCACACGTAGTTATTTCCTCACCAGTTTCATGACGCCACCTGCTAGTAGATAGATAGATACCAAAATTGAGAATTTAATTTTTTTTTTTACCTCAAGCAACCATTCACATGTTTTAGTATCACTTTAATTGCAGGAAGATATTTCAGTAACAGATACAAATATGCAAGTAATAAGCTGGCGAAATCTCTTCGTATGATTGGAGCACAAAGTTTTGGAAAGCGATTACAAAATAAATCAATGAAAAATAGTAGGCATATCTCGGATGGTGTTCTTATCGCTATCTGTGCGAGATAACCAAGAGCCTCGTGTCACTTGTTTTGTCACCTTGCGCACGCGCAATTATGATCCGAACCCAAGGAAGCTGATTATTAATGAATACTCCGAACACAATACACGGGAAAAAAATTCGCCGATGCAATCAGATTATTTTATTATTAGTAGAAAATTAGAATTTAGTGCACATTCTAGAACGTCATTATGGAAGCCTCAGAGTTGTTGGCAAATGGAATTTGGAATTCTCTCTCTTACTATATTTTGATTCCGTTCATATGTATTGTTTGTGCTTCGATGTTGTTTTTTTGGTTTTACAATTGGGTGACATTAGGAATGTGTTATTGCGGTACTTCGATGGTAGGGAAAACGATCATTATTACGGGCGCAAATAGAGGTAGGTATTTCTCATTTATGTATTTCAGTGCAGTTTTGTATGTCTGTGGATCTTCCTTTATTTTTCGTGCACTTTACACGCTAAAACTGGTTTTATCGCAGTTTGGTATAGGTTATAGTAGGGACAGCTTTAGAGCGGAGCGGCCGGTTCTGCCACACAGAGCGCCAAGCCAAGTGGCGCGTCAAAGAGACAAATGATCCCAACGTGCGCACAAATCCAATTGGATCATCGAATCACTCATTACTAAATAGATTTCAGTAAACTAAATGGATGCTCTATAAGTTCTGAGAATATAACAAATATGTAAAAGACATACTTTCGGCAAAATTAGCAGACGAGCGGTTGTCTATGCCAGCTATTCCCTCCATCAAAAATAGTATCGTCCATGAATTGGCCATGACACAAATGGTACATACATTCACAGAGATTGAGAGTCACCCTTTCAGCAAATTTGATTAATACTGCATTTTTTATCGTTAATTTTCCCATCTCACAGGTATACGTAAAAAGTTCATATGGGGGGGGGCGGGATTTACAGATATAATGGGAGTTACAAAGCTACAACACCATATATTTATATGTACATATACAAAACTTCATGGCGATGGTAGTTATAATCCCCATTAACACCCCCTATGAACACCAGTGCTTCCTCTCTACTTTTAAGAACATTTTACTTTATAAGTTTTTAAAATTTAAAGTTTCAAACATTACTTAATATCTCAATGAACTCATCACCAAATCCTTGCATAAAGTTATCTTTCTTCAACACTTCTATTATATTTCCACACTACTGAAAATTTATTAGCATTTGTAACGCATTGTTTAATGTTTAAGGGGGCTCACTTTCCATCGGGCAAGTTTGCACCCTGGTAAGTTCGCCACTGTTTGTTCGCCATTTTTATAACTTGTGCATTTTACATACTTCGTATGGGAAATGCACGAATGATCTTACAAAGAGACCACTTGGACTGCACGCGCCAAATTTAATAAGAGTGGTACAGGTATCATCGGACATAGGTCTTGTCATGAGAAACAAAAAATCCAATGGAACTACCCACCCGAATCCAACTACTCAGGAGCTACAAGGTGATTCGTACAATCCATCCATCATACAATCATTCCACTAACAAATAAAGAAAATATTCTTTGAATGTTATTGTATTGCGTAACATTTTACCATGTGTCTTAACCGAAGATGTGTTCTTGTAAACACTGATCAGGGCCGGTACGCGTTCGCATCAAAAAGAACACTTGATTTTAAGGGGCTAGAGAACGTGGATGCCGCTGTTATGCAAAGGAAAATAAGACCGCCCAATCATATACAATTCAATTGCTTATAAATGAGCTGGAAAAGGTGGTAGGCCCCTCATTAGTTGTGATACGGGAACCTCAATGCAACTTTTGGCCTCAAGTGGAAAAACGTCTGGAAGAGTAGCCTCATCCTAACGTACTAATAACCTGGTCCACTTCAGGGAAAGCAACTAAACAATTGAATTGGATTGTACTTCCAAACACTAAAAAATTTAATAGGTGAAGGAAAGGCCCTCCTGATCCTGAACGAATGGGTAGGGCATGTAAATCCTGAAGTTCTTCGTAAATTGAGGAAAAACGTAGAAGTCATGATAAAATGTGAGGGGAAAACGAAGGTTTGTTTGTTTGTTTGGATGTTTTATGGCGCAAGAGCATCTGGGCTATACTGCGCCAAGGTATAACGAAGTACCTCCAGCCCCTCGATGTTGAAACTTTTCATGACTATAAACTCATAGTCAGACGTATGACCAAGTATTTGAAAACTCACCCGCTCATATGTTGTGAAGAGGACTTGGCTACAAGGGAAGCTATCCTAAAATTACATTACTTGGTTCACAACCAAATCTCTGCTCCCTGCATTTGAAGACATGCAACGATTCGCTTTCCAAAAGTCGTTAATACAAATTTAAATCCATTCTTTCAGATCTGTGCAACAGACGTATTTCACACTAACACAAAAAATTTCTAACAAGTGTGAAACCAAGCTTTTTATAAAATATGCCTGTCGAGAAGAGTCCTTATTCTTCAAGCACTTTTACACTAAAAGACACTTTCGCCAATGTGTAAATGCTCAGCCAAATGTAATAAATGGACACAATATTCTAGAGTTGTACAAATTATTTACTAATGGCCAAATTTCTGGTATAGTGGTTGATTTACAATGTATATATATAGAGAGAGTGTGTTTAAATTCATAGCATTCGATATCAGTGAGTACATTTCTTTAACTGCAATATGCACCAAAACATTGGCTATATTAATAACAGTAGAAAAACGTAAACATTCAAAATAATATTTCAAGAATATTTTTTGCTTGCAAATGGAATGATTATATGATGGATGGATTTAACTAATGCCTTGTAGCACCTGAGTGATTGAATTCGGACGGATAGTTCCATTGAATTTTTTATTTCTCATGACAAGATGTATTCAATGTTACCACCCTTATCAAAATTTGCGCATTGCAGTCCAAGTGGTTCCCTTGTTTTTTCCTTTACTAAGACTAAAGATTGGTCTTAGTATTATTAAGACCAGGCCTATAGCGAGGATGCACTGGCAACTGGGCCAAAGCAAAGAGCATACGAGGCACATGGAACCCTGGGATTGTTCTATATATATAAATA
The DNA here is from genome assembly GCA_006491805.2 of Dysdera silvatica. Taxonomy (NCBI): domain Eukaryota; kingdom Metazoa; phylum Arthropoda; class Arachnida; order Araneae; family Dysderidae; genus Dysdera; species Dysdera silvatica. Next base: position 42,586,306 of record QLNU02015270.1, read on the forward strand.
GCTCGATGGGGCAACTGGGCCACGCCCCGGCTTGGCTACAGGCCTGACTAAAACTAAAGATTGGTCTTAGTATTATTAAAGACTAACATACTGTCTTAGTATTACTAAGACAGCATCAATGGGTTATCTTTGACAGGACCGACAATTTAACGTGACATCAGGATTGCGGTGTATTTATATACAAGTTACTAAGGATCACACATGGTACTGTATATTCAAAGGTTGTGGTGGCGATCACCGAGTATATAGAAATTGCCTTCTATTTTGAGCCATAGTATTGAATCATAATGGAGAAAGTAAAATCCTCGAGGTTCAGCTTCCCAATATATCGCACCTCAGCTTCAGAAGTGACACAACAAACAAATTTGAAAATTCCAGATGAGAACGTCATTAATTAAGATAAATAACTCATATCTATCTTCAGAAGAAACGGCACATATAACCTTTCAATAGTTTCTGCGAGAGAGGTAAGAACGCGGGTTGTTTCACCATAGTTAATTCACTGTTACGCAATTACCGTCACTCAAAATGCAAGTCACCAATTTTTGAGTTGTGTCACTTCCGCACCCGGGCGCCGAGAGACAACGCGGGCCTCCAGGCTCACTTCGACAGGTCCCCATGACGCCTTTCCTGAGCCGGGCCCTCCACAGCATTAATCCTCACCAGAGTGGGCCTCCAGGCTCAATTCGACCGGCCCCCATGACACCTTTCCGGAGCCGGGCCCTCCACAGTATAGATCCTCACCAATGCGAACCCTTAGATTTTATCCGGGCCCTAGGGATTCAGCCCCTGCTATCCCCCTCCCCCTCGTCGGCTCTATCCTAAGTCCGTGTTTCTTCAATGGACGCTTACGGACTTTCAGTATTCCTTTACTTGGCGCAGACCACAGAAGTGAGTAAGGAGTTTAAAATCCCTCCTTGGGGAAAAATTGAAAAATATATTATCTAAAACTAAGGTTGTTAATTTTCACATTGCATTTCTAGTGATCATATGTAGTTGCAAGCAAAGTGTTTTTGTTCTGTACATAATTATTAAACAATGAAAGCATATCTGGCATCACATTTTTACGCTTCAGTAAGGAGTTTCTAAAATACTTGGATATACGAGAAGATACCACTTTCAGAAATTTCATGGCAATGAATTTTTACTTGTCGAGGACGAGAACTTTTTTGAGTCGTGATGTCAGGGGCTGGGGCAAAAACCCATGGGCGAGGGATTCTAAGGGGTCAGGCGCAAAAATTTAATAATATAGGGTGTCCCATAAAGAACGCAATTTTTGAAATGCCCGCCATTTCTGTTCTAGTAAGTTGGCAGCACTGAACGTTATACGATTTTCATCTGTTGTCTTTGTGGTTAGTAGACACGGAGCGCCGAGTAGCGCATGATTGTCATCTGTTTTCTGTACAGGTAGGAATGGAGAATGGCATTCTTTCTGTGGGGGTATGTGAAATCTCGTGTGTGCGCCAACAAATTACGATCACTTCCAGAGCTCAAAGCTGAGATTCGGCGCGTAATTTCAGAACTAGAGGCACAAGTATGCCGAAAGGTCATGGACAATTTCATCGAAAGAACCAGCGTGTGTCACAGGTAGTATACACTGCAAAAATATGTATTTACGTAATATGTAAATTATTTAATTTCGTCAATAAATTTGTACGTTATTATGCACTCAAAAGTTGCATTCCTTATGCGACACTCTATATAACAAATATAATTTGTTAGTAAGCGTAATTGGTAGGGGGATCTATCCAGGGGGGGCTCGTAAATCCATGTGAACATGGTTGAATCCCTGCTGCATGCTTCCGTCATGCACATGGCGTCGTTGTCAATTTGGTGAGTAGATATAGCCGTGCAGATAATTTATGCAACATTAGATTTTTTCGATGGTTTCGGCCGGAAGGAACAGTGACGTCAAACAAATATACGTATTTCGGCTGTTTCGAATCCATTCGAATCTGTGAATTTACTTTTACGGAAGAAACATTGTTTACATAATTACTTGTTATTATATTTTCATTAAAATGCTGGGATCCTCATTTACAAAGTCCATAGTTTGGGGTTTTTTTTTTTTTCATTGAGCTTACAATAACAAACCAACGAATCAAGATCGGTTTCTACAAAATATAGTGATGCGATGCATAGAGTCAAGTTTGAAACTATCGAGAGGTTTCGAGATGTTTAAATAATCGAAACAATCGGCTAAAACATCTCACACAATCGTACATCACTGTTTGCAACCTTAATTGAATCGGAATTTGTAAAAAGGAGATACGTTATGTGTTAAATACCCTTTTTTACAAATTCCGATTGAATTGATTTTCACAGACGTTGCTAACATCGATGAGAGTTCTGTTTATGACATGGTGAATTTTGTTTTCGAAGTCTTAACACATGCATTGTTTCGTTTGATAAATCTTAGTTACCGTTAAGGCCTGGATTTTCATGCATAAAATTTAGCCCAAATAATACGCAAATATTCTCCAAATTATTACAAAAAGATGTGCAAAAATATGCAAGTGTATAGAAATCTGGACCCTACCATAAAAGATGTTTCGAAATGTATAAAATGACAATTTATTGAAACAGTGCAAATGTTCTTGAAATTATTACATAATATGCACTGAAATGCATAAAAAATATCACTTTGTTACGTCCTTGAATATGAGTATGCACAAAATTAATACAAAATACACACCACAATGTATGAAATACGTACAGAGATATGTCTCAATGTATTCAATCATAAGCATTGGCTTGGGTCCAAGGACGCCAGCAGGGTCAAATCTCCGGCGCAGTATAGCCCAGATTCTCTTGCGCCATAAAAAAGCCAAACAAACAAACAAGGGTCAAATCTAGAGTGGAGTGGGGAAGTAAAGGCCTTAAAAGATGTAAATTTTCTACCTCGCCTTTTTTTTTTTTTTTTCTTTCAAAGAAAATCGAAATGTGGGGGAATGGAAATGGCTGTCCCTCGCCTATAGCTGCCAGCTCCCATGGCTTGAGCTGCAAAACATGATACTTGATCTTAACATGGAAGTATTACGCATATTGCGAAACATCATCACAGAAATGTGAAGACTCATAAAATTATTTTTTTCTAACTTTAATATTATCTAATTATATCATTTACACTTGAAACATATTCTGTAGCATTTTTTTTATTCTTATTTAAAAGAAAAATAGAAACATAAAATTAATTTAATTGATTGAATTACAAGCGGATTAGAAAAATACACACTTTTTGAAAATTTTATGCACACTTAGCAGAAATATGCCAAAATATGCAGAAATGTGCAAAACCACGCAAATGCATAGAAATCCGGGCCCCAGTTATCGTTAATGTATTTGTTTAGGGATTGGCTATTGTTTGCTTATTGTTTAGGGATTGGTTATTGTTTTGCTTATTGTTTAGGGATTGGCAAGGAAACAGCCCTAGAACTAGCCAAGCGTGGTGCAAGAATAATCATGGCTTGCAGGGACCTCAAAAGTGCTGAATGTGCTGCTGAAGAAATCATCAAAAACTCGGGAAACGATGACGTCATTGTTAGGCAACTGGACTTGGGTTCGTTCAAATCTGTCAGGAACTTTGCAAAAATGATACTAGAAACCGAAGAAAAGGTGCACATGCTTATTAATAACGCAGGTGTCTTAGGTATGCTAATTGTTTTACTAGTCAAGTTTGAGTAAGCATTGAAGCTTAATTAAGTCAATTTAGTGAGCAACTCACTACATATTTTAGTAATACAGCGATTCTACAATGCTAAGGGTCAAACCATTTCAAACCACCCAAAAAACAATAAATATGTTGCTTGACAATTTAGATATTTTTGTTTTTTATCTGTGTATTCCTTAGTATGTTGA
>QLNU02015270.1:42590263-42617722 GCA_006491805.2 Dysdera silvatica
CTGTACTATCTGAAGTTGGTATCGCTGGGTTAGTTGAACAACGAGCCTCGCTGCTCGATCTGACGTGCTTTCGACTTCAAGAAGGTAGTCTTTAATTCTTTTGTTGATTAAGAAGCCAACACCACTTGTTCTTCCAGTTTCCGTTCCTCTATAATAAAACAAATGTCCACTTTTAAGTTCCACCAACTCTTCACCTTTTCTTCTAACTTCACTGAGTCCTACAATGTCCCATTTGATCTTGTCTAGTTCCTCTTCCAATTCCTGAAGTTTTGCTTCAGAAGCAAGGGATCGTCCATTATACGTTGCCAAGGTCAATAACAAACGGCAGCCTGGGCCATTCCAGTGATTCTTAGCACCCCCTGCTTTCATGCCACACTGACCGCTGCCTTGATCAGGAGCACTCCAGCACCTGGAGACTAGGGGCCATGGTTTCTGGTGTGTCAACATAATGGAGGAATTAGCCATAATTTCACCACGCTGGCTAGACGGGTTGGTGAATTAGCCCTCCCCTTCCGCCTTTCTATCCGTGCAGCAAATATTAATTTGCCACATAAATAGAAAGCTCAGCCTGCACCACTTGAAGGCGGGGTAGGACACTAGGTTACTGGCCTGGCCGGTTCCACACATCGTCACATACGTTCAGCGTGTGGGTCTCCTTCCAGTTAGATACCAGCAACCCTTTTGCAGGCCATATATATATATCTTGTTCAAATTTTCAATCGTTAATAAAATACTTTCTATCCATCCAATCAAGTTCAAATAAATTTTTTTAAACTTGTAGTGGATGACACTTGATGTTAATACAGTTTTTTCAAATATTAATTCATTAATTAAATTTAAATGAATTTTTTTTGCTTTCCTTTGGTGTATTTGGCGATTAATGCTTGCCCGCCAATTACAGCCAAATGTTGCCAAATGTCGCCAAAATTGCTTTTCGCAATTTTTCCCTTTCTTCCCTTTTATTTGAGCAGCGCATTGAAGGAATTGACTTTAAAAAAAAAATTTTTATTATACTTGTTTTTCGTAGAGCTGTCAAACACTGCGTTAAGCCGATAAGTTGTGATTTTCAACACAGAATATCCCCAAAGGGACTAAATGTAAAATTATGAAATTGTCACAAAATAAACTTCTTTGTAGTTGTAATATAGTATATAAATTTGATGATAAAGGCTTAAGTGGTTCCAGAGTGGTGGAGCGTCAAAATTAGCTAAAAATTTCACGCATTTAATTTCTGGTGGAACAGTTAAAACAGGAACAAAATGCCGCTATTTGTGTTTTCTTTTACTAAATAATATTTGTTGTTGCTTAGAATCAAAATTATTAATAAATTTAGCATCAATTCATATTTTCTTATAAACTTGTAAAGCTTGAAAAAAAAATACATAGTCTTAAGGTTTGTCCTCGCGATATCTGAAAATTTTTACTATTGGCTTTGATTTATTTAAATTGCCGAAAAAGTGGAAACTACGACAACGTAGAATATCCATATCTGTTTATTTACATACTTTATAATATTATATTATAAATTGGTTGTCTATTTAAAATCTAGTCACAAACTAATCTTTGTTGTTTTTACTTTGGTATCTAAGGTACTGTCTTCAGTAGTACTTTCTTATTTTAATAAAACTGTCGAAAGGTATCAATTTGAAGACAAACAATAGCTTAAACTGGAAATAGTTTTAAGTTGTTGAAAGCATCATGGGCTCTCATATGAGTAATCTTAGGTGGGGGGTGGGGCTAAGAAAAAATTACCTCTCTCTATGTACAAGATACTAAAATACTGCAAAACTAATTGATGCTTCTTGACAATTTGTAATCAACTAAAAAGTAACTTAATTTAAAATGGGAAAGGTGTATAAAAAAACTTACACAATTTTTTTCTGTTCTATTCATTATATTTTTTATAAAACTGCAAAAATATGAATAAATGTTTTAGCTGATTTAAAAAATTGGCATTATGGGTATGAAACAATATTACATGTATATTTATGGAATGTAAAATTACATTTAAAATTAATTGAAAGATTGCAGCAATTTGTTTTTGAAAACGCAGTAGTTACAACTCAACTATACAATTAAATTTATAATTACACTTTAAAACATTGTAGAAATAAGGTAGAAGGCTTATAACATTGTGATGAAAAATTTTAATTCCACCACCATAATATCTAGTACTTTTCATAAAAAGCAAACTCCAGATTTCGTTTGTTTTTAAAAAATGAGTCTATAGCCAGTTTTGCCAAATTCATCTCTTTTACTCTCTCATTCTATGAACACTTGAACAAACTTGAAAGACACTCTTGACTCATTATGCTCCTCAGCCATGTTTTCACTCGCCTGAGGGAGGAAAATGATCTTTCCACAGTACATGTTGTTGGCGAAATTGTCATATAATTCAGTTGAGCTCTTTTAACTGCAGTAAAAAATGAATTTTCGGAGAGGAGATCACTTAGCAGTCTTTGTTTTTCCATAAATCATACTAAGTTCTGGCTTCTGCTTCCAGATTTTCAATATCATAAAACTGGGACAATTCTTTTACAACTCTGATAAAAACATCTTTTTTTCATATTTTTCATTAGGTTGGGACAAATTAAAGTTACTTCGAATGGTATCTCATTCAGATCGGCAAACCTTGATTCAAGCGACATAATTAGGGAATCTAAGTAAGTAATAATAAAGCTGATTTATAGTTAGCAAGTGGAGTGGCACAATGAATGTTCGAGCGGTAAGTTTGTCTTGTAGAAGTTCTAGGCATTTCGATGTCAATTTCCAAATAATCACATATATCTTTTACTTCCATGAAAATTTCAGTAAATTCTTCTTTTGATTCCACCCTGTGATTGCGAAAAACCTCCAGAAGTTTCTTCTTTATGTGTCGACGTACAGAATGCAAGTCAAGATCTATAGACTGTAATTTATTCACAACTGGCTCCAGATAGGATGAATATTTGGATATGATTTTGAGACACACGATAAAAACTACAGATGATGTTGAAATGTCTAATTAGAAGGCTTGTGAACGTGTTTCTGGTTTGGCCTCATCAGCAATAGAAAGACGGTTAAGAGCTTCCTTGATGGTTACAAAATGTTTAGCAAAATATCGTATGGACTTGTATTTTTTAGTCCATCTTGTTTCACAAAGACCAGGAATTTTTGGAATTTTTTTCAGAATTCTTTCTAACTTCTTTCTAAGAGTGTTCTCCCTAAAAAATTTTATCACTTGCTTTATTGTTCCGATTGTGTTTCTGATTTCTGGCACATGATTGCGATTGTTAACCACTAGGTTCAATGGATTTGTTAAACACCAGCAACTTTACCAGCCATCGAGGAGCATCAGTCAAACCCTAAACCAATAAGCTTGACCATTTCTAGTCCTAGCTGTTCCGTGGATTGCAAAATAGCGTCTTCTACACTTTCTGCATCTAATTTCAGAAGCTCAGTAAACCCAAGAATTCTTCTTTTATCACGCAACCAACGTCAGCATCTTATTTGAGGTATCTTATTCCAAGAGATATTTGCTGTTTGCCGCTAATATCAGCAGTTTCATCAGCCAGCGAAGAAAATGCTTCATATTCACTGACTTCTTTTACAATCGTTTCTTGGATTATAGCTCCACAGATGTTGGTTAAATCATTTTGGACTCTGTGAGAAGTATATTTAGAGTTTTCTGAATGTGTTTTTAGGTGGTCTTCAAGAATTTTACCTCCTACGTCGATGCGGAAACTAAGTATATCTTCAAAATTCCCACTTTTTGAGAGTTTTCCGCGAAGTGAAATATCATGAACACCACAAAATATTATTGTTTGCAAAATAGACTTAAGTTTAGTTCCGTTCATCTGAATTAGTTCAGCTCTGGCTGAGCCCAAACGTTCAACTACATTTTTGCTTTTCATTTCCACAGAATCATAGAAGTTTTTGGCATCAGTCGCGGCCTCTTGGTGCCACTGGGATTTGGCATGTGCTGTTGCATCCTCATGGAAATATTTAAAGTCCTTTTGAGCGTTAACCACAAAGGCGCCAAAAACACCTCTTCTTAAAGTCGATTTAAACAGCACACAATACTTACAAAGTCCACCTTTTTAAAGAAGGAGAATATACCAACTAAGGATATGCTTCCAACCAGCTTTTCTGAAATTGGCGTTTATCTTTACCAAAATCCTGTACGTCTTTCTTAAAATCGCGAGTAAAAAACTTCACCCGTGGATTTGTTAGCAGTTGGTACGTTACATCATCTGAAACATATGATAATGAGATATTCAAATATAGGCGTAAATCATAACGTATAGCAAAAATTTCACAGCTAAAGAGGAGTGTCTTTATCATTACTGGATGGTTTGCTCAACTATTCTTTCTGCTGAAGTTGAGAGACCACTAAATGAATTTTCTGTTCCTTTTGAAGGCACTAAAAATTGTTCCAAACCAATCCCGCACGGAGATAATTCTCTTGTAGATTGCTGTTGCACTAGTTTCCCCTTTTTAACGATTTTCCCACTGGTCTGATCAAAAATCTTCCCTATGTCCATTATCAAAAAGAGTTACAGCATTAAAATAATAATCCACAGTTCTATATCCACGGCAGAGAATCAGTTCAATACTTAATAGAATGAAAAATAATAATGCGCACTTAAATATAAAACAGTAACGAAGTCAATAGCAAAACTAAGGAATCGCAAAATCAACTTACTCGGACTTACAATGCTTCGCTGTTTAAAAAAAAGGTAAAATTCCATAGAAATCGACAAGAGCGGAGGACATTCCAGTCGTTTCGAAAGCTCTACAGAAACTACTGTTTAGAACATACTAATGGTCAATCCTATCATCGCGTCAAAACAACAAACACAGCTTGTGGGTGCCTAAATCCACGCACGACACCCCTCTCCCGCTACTAAAAGCATTACTGTTTCATTCATCCGTAATAGGATGTGCTGAAACTGTCACCTAAAATTCATTGTTGTACTTTTGAACGTAACTGCATAGCAAAATCGGGAAAATCAAATTTTTAACCAACGGCTACGGGGCTCAAACCCCCATGCACACCATATATTCTTATGAAAGCTTTTGTTCTCAAGTTGCTCAAAATTATTACTTTTATTGCAGGTTATATTTTTAAATTAGAAAAATTGATCTGTTTAATGCTCTCCCGAAGGAACCCATCATGTTACGACCTGAACTATTTTGTTTCCACTCATTTTCTAGATGGATGCAAGTTTAGACACGATCCTAACACCATGCTGGCAGTTGGTTGAGAAATGTGAGCACAGTTTGTCTTTATTTGTAGTGCGAAATTATGAAAAGAGAATCTTACTTTTATTGTACCCAATGTGAATTATTTTGTGGATGGTTTTAATGGTGGACAATTCTACAAACAGGATTATCAACTTGTATCAAAGGAAGTACTAAAGGTGATCGATTTATCAGCAAGTGATCAGACTCTGCTTAAATTGAAGACCTCAAAAGGAATAGAGAGTATTTCTCGTTACCGAAAGTATATATATTTGGCTAAATTCTATCATATATTTATAAAAAAAAGTGTAGTGACCTGCTAGGTTTACATAAAAAACCTGTTAAAAATGGATTGAGTAAAATTCTTGTTGAACACCTGTCTAAGCCACAAAATATCTGTTCATTTGATTTCAGGAAAACCTCCATGTCTCACATATGCAACAAAATATTTGTGCAAAAGACAATTGAAAGAGAGGCCTGTGAAAATGATACTGACTTTTTCCATGATGCATATGAGCTAGTTGGGAACAAAATTTTACATGAATTAAACAGAGTATGCAAGTCCTTGGACTTATCACCTCTATGTAAAATAACAAAATTAAACGAAGCCCAGAGACCTTCAGCAGTAATTATAAAAACTGATAAAATTACACATGCCGTAAGAAGAAATTTAGAATAATCCTTTAGTAAGAACCTGAAAGAAAAATAAATTTTAGCTCTGAGGCATTACAAAATGAGCAACAAATATTGATAGATAAACTTAAGGAAAAATGCGATGTGGCAAACAAAGATGCAAAAGTAAAAGTTATCAGTCTTTTATCGGATTCTTGGTCGAAAAATAAAATCTGTGAAGAATTTAATGTATCAGAATACCATGTGAGACTAACAAGAGAGCTAGTAAAAATCCAAGGTATACTCTCGAACTTTTCTAAAAGAGATGGCCACACAATCAGCGGACAAATAGTCAATTGTGTAATTGAGTATTACCAAGATGATGAGGACAATCGGCTATGCAAAAAGAATTGTGCGCAATCCATTTTTCACAGGTTTTTATTGTAAACCTAATAGGTCACTAACACTTTTTACCAAAAGTATGATAAAATTTGGCCAAATATTTATACTTGTGGTAATGAGAAATACTCTCTATTTCTTTTGAGATCCTTAATTTAAGCAGAGTGATCACTTGCTGATAAATTGATCACCTTTAGCACTTCCTTTCATACAAGTTGGTAATCCTGTTTATGGCATTTTTTACCATTAAAAACAACAACAAAACAATTCACATTGGGTACAATAAAAATAAAATTCTCTTTTCATAACTTTTCACTACAAATAAAGACGAACTGAGCTCACATTTCTCAAGCAACTGCCAGCATGGCGTTGGGATAATGTCTAAACTTGTATCTATCTAGGAAATGAATGGAAACAATGCATTTCATTGCAATGCATTGCAGCAATGCATTTCATGCCGTGACATGATGGATTCCTTCGAGAGAACACTAAACAGACTAATTATTCTAATTTAAAAATACAAACTGCAATAAAAAAATAATAAGGTTGAACAATTTGAGAACAAAAGCTTGTACAAGAATATATGTGTATATCATAAACTTAAAACGATCTGCAGTTTAAGCTATTTTTTGTCTTCTAAATGATAACCTTTGACAGTTTTATTAAAATATATAATATATAATAAATATTAAAGAAAGTGTTACTGAAGACTGTACCTAATAGATATCAACATAAAAACAAAAAAGATTAGCTTGTCACTAAGTTTTAAATGGACAACTAATTTATACATAAAGTATGTAAATAAACAGGTATAAGATATTCTATTTAGTTGTAGGTTCCAGTTTTTCGATAATTTAAATAGATCAAAGTGAATAGTAAAACATTTCAGATATCGCAAGAACAAACCTTATTACTAGGTATTCTTTTTTTTTTCAAGCTTTATACGTTTATAAAAAAAATCTGAATTGGTGCTAAATATTAATAATTTTAATTTCAAGCAACTATAAACGTTATTTAGTAAAAGAAAACATAAATAGAAGCTCTTTATTTCTGTTTCTCTTTTTCCGCCAGAAATTAAATACGTGCAATTTTTAACTAATTTTGACGCTCCACAACTCTGGAACCACTTAAGCCTCAGTCATCAAATTTATATGCTATATTTTAATTATAAAGTAGTTTATTTTGTGATAATTTCATAATTTTACACTCGGTCTATATAGAGAAATTCTGTGTTGAAAATCCCAATTTATCGTCTTAACGCCATGTTTGACAGGCTCTACGAAAAAAAAAGAAGAGCTTTCAATACTTATAACTTCCACAACAAGTAGTTCTATAAGGTACCTGTGCAGTAAAAAATATTAAAGGTGAGTCTTATTTTCTTCACAGAAATTACAGTGCTCAAAATGTGAATTTTAAGCATTTTAAAAGCTTTTATTACCATAGATTTTAGGCTATTTCCTTACCCCTTGGGGAAAATAGCCTATACGAAATTTTAGAATATTTTATGCTGAGGAATTTAGTTTTTAAATTATTCTGATAGCTTTAAAAACAAGGGAGCTACACTACTTTCCGTAAAACGTGATTTTTTCGAAAAAGCGCTACGTTACTATTAAAAAATGGCCACCAAAACAAATGGTTTCCCATAAAAAATTTTAGTCCGCGGGTTTTAACTCCCAATATACTAAGGAACACTTAGGCAAAAAATTTGAAAAAATGAAAACGTTGAGCAACATCGATTGGGTAATTCGAAATGGATTGGCCCTTAGCTTTCTTCCAAACCTCAATGAACGAAAACAAGTGATGATAATCGAAAGAAGTAGTGTGGATTAAAGTCCAAACGTCGACCCCATCTAAGATAACTCATTGTGCAAAAGATCTTCAAGACGTAAAACTTTAGAAGTGTGAAGGATTTAATTTTAAAGTCGATATGTTACGTGTTTGGCCTATAAATTAATAAATTTAGGTAAAAGTATTTATTGCAACTACTGTAAACTATCTCATTAACGATTCTCATCATTATCAGAATTTGAATTCTGACGTTGTAATGTATGAACGTTCATATACTACGTGACAGTGAACATCCAAGAAGGAGTGGGCAGAAAAAAATGCAAATTGCAGGGTAGACGTAGCTCACCGAGATATGTAAATGATGAAAATGCGCAGCTGTCCCGTGCACGTTGAGTGCGATATAAGGGAAGGAACCTGCAGAATCGGCAATAGTTGTGCTGTTCTGTCTGCCAGGGATTTTTTTTTTCTTTCAGAAAACGTGTAGTGGCAGAGAATGCCAGGTCGCTGCCACCCGAGGCAGTTCCAGCAGACAGACGATTTCACAGGGGGAATCGTGATCGGACTCAGAATGGCAGGTTGGTCCATACGTCAAATCGCAGAGGATAGGCACCTACATGTGTCTATGGTGCACCAGCTGTGGCAAAGATGGTTGGAACAAGGGAATGTGGCACGTTTGAGAGGTGAGGGTGGGGCCAGAGCGACGTCCGCACTCATAGACCGACGCATCCGCCTGCAAGCGTTGACAGGCCACTTCCGTCGCGCTTTTTCAGCATGTGCAGGACATTCTTGGTGTTCCCATACCGACCGGGACCATTATCCGACGGCTTGCACCCATGGCACCCGTTAAGAAAGCTGCCTTTAACCCAACAGCCTAGACGCTTCCATTTGCCATGGTGTCGGGATAGAGACGAGTTGACGGCAGAATGGCATGGGGTCAAAACGAGTTCAAAAGTAAATAGGATGCAAAAATGAAAAGCCAAGCCAGCCAAACAAAGAACTAAATAAGGACTAATGGAATGAAGTGTTTGAAACACCCTACGGGCTCTTTTTCAAGGAGAATCGCCCATAGGATGTTTTCAAATATGGCATGTTTCTGAAGGAAGTATGCTTGACAGCAAACACCTCCTGATCCCCCGACATGCCATGCTGTAAATTATACGATATGGATATAATAAACGGAATAGAAATTGGATTGAAGAGATCAGGAGGTATTTGCTGTCAAGAATACTTCCTTCAGAAACATGCCATATATGGAAATATCCTATGGGCGATTCCCCTTGAAAAAGAGCCTGTAAGGTGTTTCAAACATTTCATTCCATTGGTCCTTATTCAGTTCTTTGTTTGGCTGGCTTAGCTTTTCATTTTTGTATCCTAGTTGCTTTGCTTTAATAATTTAATCCGTTGGTTTTCAAAAACGTGCAAGAACACGCTTTGGATTTTCATATATCGTCCAGCATGTAAGTAAAATTATTTTGTGTATTTTTCAATGTTTTTCATTGTTCTCCATGTTTCAACTTAAAGTGTTTTTAATATTCAGATTATTGTTGGAACCATGCAGCATCGTGCGCAGCTTCAAAATGGTGTTATATTTCATATTGCACAGTCGTGTTTTTATCATTTAAAAAGCTTTTTTCTATATATTTATTCTATAAATGTGGTTTCAAATATATATATGTGTGTGTGTGTGTGTGTACTTTTTGGTTTCATTACGTTATAGTTATATATGTACTTAATATATATTTGGACCTTTAAATTTTATAATTTTTATACAATTGCCGTGAATTATTAATAACTTAAGCATCAGTTAATAAAGTCACAGAGACAAATTAAAATAATATACTAGAGCAGCATAAAACAAGTTTCTGAAATATTTTCAACATTATTAAATTTTCTCTTATTTAGAGATAATTAGTTTTCTATTATAATTATACATATCTGGATATATCTACATTCCTGAGATAAAAAATAAAGTACAAGTCAAATGGAGATTGTACAAAATTGCAAATAATTCAAAATATAAAACACGAGGTTACACGAATAATCCACTATACACCACCAGAATGAGAATCACGTGGCAGGCGTTGGGCGCTTAGCATGACGTCATCACTCACTTGAGAATTGTTGTTCTAGCCCATAAACCAGTTTGCGCGGCAGCACGCATCAACCGTCATGTCTTGCAAGGTACCCAGGTGCTTCCCAGGCTACCAGTCTCTCCTAATCTCTCACAAATTGATTCACGTCTGAGACGTGATTGGTCTCTTAGGTCACCATCCGCACGCTCATTGGGCCTGTAGGAGTTCGGTCTCAGCTCTGGTGGCGTGCGGATGTCTGCTGTCCGGGCTGGCGGGTGTTGGTTCCAGCTCGCTTAAGACGGAGTGCTTGGGATATTCACTTTGGCCGCCGGGCGGAGTTGGATGGATGCCTGCTTCTGCTATTCTGGGACCGGACTCCGCCCTCCCTCGTAATTCGGACTTCGTCGCTGGGGTCGTGCTTGGCCTTCTGTCCATGACGGGCGTTCGCCATTGTCTTCGTCCGCTGCGATCGCTTGGGGGCCAGCTTTCGCAAACAGTGGATGATAATTTGGTATGTAATGCCTGTCCGGACTATGCTGGTCTCGCGCGCCCTGGTTGCGGGGAATGTTTTACGCCTGTTCGCTGCCGCTCGCGGCACCACACCCACTCAACGGTGTCCGGTGGTCTCCTGTAGGAGTACCGGCCGGCCCGGGGTGTTCTTCCGCGCCATCCATCTATTTCGGCCGCTCTTCGGGGCGGACTGATCGTGGGTGGTCTCCGGTCGACGTTGAATGACGACAATCATGTGAGCTGTGCGTCTCTGTACGCCTGTTTCGATCGACAATCCCCTGCAATGCCCCCTCCCCCCCAGTGTCCCTTCTCGGTCCACTGGTCGTCATTTTATGTGACAAAAGCCTGTCTGGGAATACAGCGCTGCCCCATTCGGCGGCCACCTTTCCCATTACACTTCTTGCGAAAGAACACACACACACATTGGGCCTGTACCTAGACGTGTTGCTGCCACTAGCCACCAGTCTCTCCTAATCTCTCAGAAATTGATTCACGTCTGAGACGTGATTGGACGTCGTTTTCTTGTACTGCCATCGTCGCGTTCAGAAAGCGAATTCTGGCAAATGGTCGACGTCGAATGGGCAGCCATCCCTTAGGTCACCATCCGCACGCTCATTGGGCCTGTACCTAGACGTGTTGCTGCCTGTATCACCACCTGCAGTGGCCATACAACCTACTGATCAGACGGTATTGTTGCTCACTGTTTAGGTGCTTCATGTTGGAATAAACATCACTTATCGTTCGTTGCTGTCTCTTTCTGTTTGCCCAATTTCATCACTTTCTGCCCACTCCTTCTTGGTGTTGTATTTTCACTGTCACGCAGTGAAATATATGCTTGGCCCCTCCTAATAATTTTGAAAACTCTACGTTGATAATTACAATATATGTAAAATTGAAATTTATTTCAAATTATTGAGTGCTCGGGCCCCACGGGCCCAAATAGTTATCGTATATAATTAGCTGTTTTTTTTAATCGCTATTTTCTCATAGGTTTGTCGAAGAGAACAACGACTATTGATGGATGTGAACTGACAATGCAGACCAACCATTTTAGCCATTTTCTTCTAACCAATCTCCTTTTGGGTGTGCTTCATTATCATTACATTTTCAGAAATTAAGTGGGATAGGGTGTTTAGGGTAAAACAATTGCATGTAAAAAATAATACAATAGTACTTAGCCCTCTGACTCATAGTCTTCTCAATACCTACCAGGCCCGCAACTGCTAAAACGAGTTTTACGATCGTGGTGCTGTTTTTACGACGGAACCGTGTGCGTATTTAACAGCGGTTCGAAACTTTTGAATATATTTTCGTATACATATTTAATTTTCACAAATTGACAAATGTTTGACTGCATTTGTATTAATACAAATGAGGTAATTTTTATTTTAAAAGCAGTACATGTTTTCAGCACTATAAATCTCATTAGGAAAAAGCAAGTAATAATATTAAGCAAATTACGAACGTTTTAAAAAAAAATTGTAAACTAATTTCATTGAAAATAAATCTCATTTTATTTCTGCATATTATTTTGATATTTTTGTACAGGTTTTACAATATTCAAGTGAATATCTTCATACTGTTAAATTGTAAATAAATAAACAACATACAATAAAACATTTTTATTGATCAAATAAACAATTATGTTTTGGGGAACAAGAGCATAGAATGATCACAAAACAAATTCATATAGTAATAATTTAAACAAATGGTTCCGTAAAAAAATATATAAACAAATTTTTAATCCAGGTGGAAATAGGAATAAACACACATTATTAGCTTGTTTTTATTGAAGGAACTTTTAGACACATATTTTCAAATCTCTAAATAGTAAAATTAGTAAAGAAAAATTTAATGAATAAACTAAAAATCATAATTTTATGGAAACCAAATTTCTATTTATTTCTATTCAGTGCTTTCAGCATGAGCAGCAGCTGTAAAGGTTGAGAGCTTTCTTTTTTTTACTATGTTTTGCAGGTACAGTGTCATCTTTTACTTTACAATAATTACTTAAAAATACATTTGAAAATATAGTAAGAATTTTTTTTCCTGCTAGTTTACGCATGTACATTTTGTAACTACACAAGTTCTTCCAATACAGTGATTCATTTTCCCATTTATGCAAACGTAATTCTTTTAATGAATTTCTTTGATTTCTACATTGCAAAAATTTGCTTTCATAATCGTCAGAAATATTTCTAAAATATATTCTAATTAATTATTGAGAGTTCTACAACAAAATCCGTTGGCCACTTAAGTCCACCTAAAGTACTTTCAGCTAAAAGTTTGTACGCCTGTAATTTCTCAAAATCAGTTTCCAAAGATATGTCGAGTGACAAACAAAGCCGCCATTCTTGGCAGCTCAAAAATTTGGACACAGAGAAAGCTGCATAACCATTTATAAAAATTAAAACCATTTTGACGTTGTTGAGAATGTTTTCTTTCTCATTACAATCATCGAACACACTTTTAAATGTTTCACAAATATCCAAAACTACACTTTCATTATCTGAGCTTTCAGCACAAGACAAAAGAAAAATTTTTCAAAGTAAATGCACTTGAACTAGATGAATGCAGTTTTATCAAAGATAATAGTTTTAACTTCTTTTCTGATTCAAGTAACCGCCTAACAGACACATTATAATTCCCCCCTCCCCGATATCTGCCTCTATTTTCCAAATCTTTCTTCTAAATTGTCACTTTGGAATTTTCCCAGAAGAAAATATTTAACATTTAATTTTTCAAACAGGTAACTACATAATTTTAACATTGACTTAGACGTATGAATTAAAGCTTGACTAGTTTCTCTAGACAATTTCCCAAAACGTTGCATAGAGTTTGAAGAATTAGGCAGCATAATTCCAGTTTTCTAACTAAGTAACAAATTTATCCAAGAACGTTAAACTATCATGATTAGAATTTACTATAGGATCACAAAAAGGGTCTCATAAATTCCTCCCCCTTGTACGGATGTTTTACGTTTACTATTTTCCACCAGCGTATAATTATATCCAGAAATTCTATTGTTCCATCAAAGAATCTCCCATCAGTTGGTGTCGAAACATAAAAAGCAATTTTGTTTTTATCATTAAATAATTTGGACACCAATGAAACTTTCTGTCTATCTACAGAACTCTGAAAAAAAATTTTTTAGATAATGTAGGGGCAATTTTTGTTATTTTACTAACTTCATTTAAATATATTTGCTTAAGATCATTAACACTAGCCCATAAAGTTTTGGTATTATCATTAAATGATGGAAAATGGAATGATTGACAGGCATCCTGTTGGTTAAACCAATTATTACGTATGCTTTTAAAAAGGTGGACAGAATCAAACATTAAAAACACTTCCTTTTCTGCATCAAATGGATTTGGACTACTGCATTTTAATAATCCATTTCCTAATATCTCAAACATTTTGATATTGACACGATTGTTATCATATATTATAGCGAGTACAACAAATCCTGGGGACATTAACACCTTCAAAATTTCTAACGTCATGTTGTGTAACTCATTAGCAGTTAAATTTTTTATGGGATATAATGTAACAACATCTCTAGATTTTGAAAGCACAGAATTAATCATATATGCCTGTAGAGTTGTTGGTTCTGTTTCCGAATTATAGGATAAACATTCAATAACCCCTGACTTATATGAAAAACATGAATTTATATAAATTTCATCAATAAGTAAAATAACGATTTTTTCATGCTCTTCCGGAAGGGATGCTTTGCGATTAAAATATGTAACATGTGAGGGTTGTAATCTAGATCATTTTGTTCCTAAATTTGCAGATAATTGTTTTAAATAGCCTGGATGAGGTAAACGTAAAATAATTAATAATAATAATAATGTTTATTTGTCACAAGGGTTACATATTGCATACAGTCTTGAATTTCAATTTAAGTATAATAAATTTCACACAGTTTAGAACAGACAATACAATTTGCATTTCCCCGTGATGGGTCCCCAGTTTAAATTATAAAATTTAACCGGTTGAGGACCCTATTAATCCGCTGGCGCAGCACAAACTCCGTTTAATAAGTATACAATTAATTTCTTTTTAAACAATCTTATATTATTAATATTTTTAAGATTATTTGGTAATTCATTCCAAAGCTTTATTCCCATATATTCAATTCCTTTCTGTACATTTCCGTTCTAATCTCTCGTAGCTTAATTTGGTTGCTTCTTCTTAAATTTCTATTGTTTTCGTGATATTGGATATCAATATTATCCAAAATGTTTTCCTTCTATTATCCTTTCCTACATTAGTTCTAGCGTACAATATTCATTGATTTTATCAATTGGTAATATACCATATTTTACAAATAATGTAATGTAACTTAAGCTGGTGTTTCGTTCGATGGTTTTTAAAAATTTATTCTATACAGATTTAATTACCTTCATGTTGTTCTTATTCAAATTTTCCTATATACAATTGCAATAAATCAGGTGACTAGGTAGAGAACTTCTCAATTTGGAATATGCCACTGCACTGGCATTAAGTAACATGTCGAGAAAATAAATTTCTGCAATCCAGTTGGCTAAAATTTATAGTTTTACTTCCAATGGGTACCGTTTGAATCCTTGCAAACTTCGTCCCCCACAGACCTGTTATCCACTCTACGTCTTCAACGAATCATCGAGCACTTTGGCATACTGAACACCATGACCTTTCTCAACCTTGGATCACAAGCCTCAGCTAATTTTGCGAAGAACTGGCTTTGTGAAATAGTTGCATTTGAATGATTACATGTATTTGTTTATGTATGTGTCCCGACATGCTTATTTTACGAGTTTTACATTTTGTCTTGAAGTTTTGCAAACTTTCTTCTGGAGACCATTGTTTCAAGCTATTATTTAGACAACAACAGTTGCTTTAAAGAGGTTCAAAGTGTTTGGCTTTGATTTTCAATGTGTGCCCTGGTAATTTTAGGCCAGTCTTTATCAGCATATTTCAACGGTACCTTAATTGTAAAATATTTGGCTGCCAGTCATATAAACCAGGTTTGATTTCTACTGCTTTCCATTTTTTTTTACCGCTTTGTATTTGCGGGTTTGATTCCGTAAGCGATAAGAGTTCGGATGCCTCACAGAAATCTGCAGTTCCTAGTGTAGAACGATCCCGGTGTCACAAAACGCAAATGCAGTAAATCAGAATCAAAAAGTTCAAATCAAACGCAAAATAAACTGGATTTTATTTCTGTAACGTTCATAACTTTGTGGTCCAAATTAGAACTACTCTTTGAATCAAAAGTCTCGAAAGAAACATAATTGTGCCTTAATCTGCATTTGAACCAGAGACCTTTTAAATGTCCATACCACCATGATCACTAACAAGGGAACCCCTTTCGCTGTTCACTGCATTTAGATGTAAGACCTATAGGAGATGATAGTATTAGACTTCCTAATCACAAGTATGTAATCATTTGTCTGCAAAAATGACATGACAATTTTTTATGAATATTTGAAGTCCAAAAATGACACTTTTTTCGCCAGGTTTGATATTTTTTAATCGCACTGTATGTGAGCAAAAACAGGTTTGAAGTCGGTAAGATTATGAAGGATCATCGTATTTAACGGATAAAAATAAAAAAATTATGTCTCAGCTAATTTAAACAGTATAAAAAAATTAATATGAAAAATGAACTTTTAGCATAGATATTTGGCGAATTTGGCGACAATTTTGAAGGCTACTCCAGGTTTTCGTTCGAGGTAGTTATTTCGTATTATCGCAGCCCATGTCAAGTTTCTTTTACATTTCTTTTTCCAAAATATTATCTCATGAGGAAAAGAAGCACATGAATACATATAAGCATGCATACATGAGAATGAATAAATGAAATGTATGAATATATGAGCATCTATATATGAGTAATTCTTTTGCATAAAAAAGGTGATAAAGAGGATTTAAAAAATTACCGACCAATTAGCTTGTTACCTGCTATTTATAAAATCTTCACAAAAGTGCTAACACATCGCCTGCAGAAAAAATTAGATGCAGCTCAACCAAGAGAACAAGCTGGATTTCGAAGTGGATTCAGTACAGTGGACCATATTCAAGTATTAAGAGAATTAATTGAAAGAACACATGAATATGAACTTCCATTGTGTGTTGCATTTATTGACTATGAGAAGGCCTTTGACTCTATTAAAACATCAGCAGTCATCAACTCTTTAAGATCAACAGACATTGAGGATGTGTAATGGTTGTAATGTAATGGTTGAATATGATGATGATATATGAGATGTATGAATATATGAGTATGAATAAATGATGTGTACGAATAATGAAAAGTTGCTATATTTATCCAACCTGGATGTGGTCATCCCATATCAAACGTTGTTGCAACCATGGAATTTAAAAAAATTGTGAACAAAACTTAATAGTAGGCTATTTGAAAATGCATTTATTGTAATTAGAAAAAATGTGAACAAAATTTCATGAAATGTACTTTATTTCATGAAGTTATTTAACCATAAATTGTGGATTAATTGTTGAATTATGCTCTTTATTTAAAAATGAGAAAAATTAAACTGTGTACATCTCAGGAATGTCGTAAAAGTGATACAGTACAAAAAAAGAAAAGAGTGAAGTAAAGCAATTGATAACAGTGAGCACATTTTAAGAATAATAGAATTTTGCAATCATCTCGGCTACCGAAACAATACAGAGTTTCACCAGGAGATTCCATAACAAACAGTTATTTCGACACTGGCGTAAGGTTTAAAAACACGACGTTTCGGGAGCCAACTGCTCCCTTTGTCAAGTGAAGGCAGAATGAAGAGTTCGTGAAAGTCCTAAGCTTATATACCCGCATGTTGGGAATCCCCATCTGACGCCATTTGGTGCGGAGCATTTCCAGCTGGGGAAACCCTCGCCGGGAAAGCCCCCGCACCCGACGATGTCAGATGAACACCCCCAACTCGAGGTTTTGCAAAAATCCTGTAAGGTTCTGGTAGAGGTTTTGCGATGTTTATTGCACGACTCCTCAAACCGTAGGTTTCCCATGATTCCAGAAAAAGTCTACTCCCCAGATTCGTCACATTCTGATGTAATATTTTCATCGAATGCCAATCTGGTTCGTGACCCTCCCTGAAGACATGTTCAGCCAACTGGTTTGAATCGTCTCCCCTAGCTACCGCACGCATATGCTCCTTCCCTCGTAGACGTATCGATCTTCCCGTCTGTCCAACATACACCTTGTCACAGTCTCCACACGGTATTTGGTAAATAGCACCAGATTTTTCCTCCTCAGGGACGCGATCCTTAACTTTAAGTAATAGATCACGCAGGGTGTAGACAGGTTTGTAGTAGGTGGGCTACAATTGTTATATTCAATTTCAAAAGAAATTTCCTCGATTTTTGAATTTTCCGGGATCATGATCTCTATAACAGCACCTAAACCAAGCATATTGTAATATAGGGCGATATTTTTTAGACTGTAATTGATTGTAAACCAAAGAATTTTTGTATATGAATGTGTTCTAGCAAAATCAAACCCTATTAAAGAAAATGTCTGTTTTTCACCTTTATGCGATAGCTGCCTTTGGTTTGGAAGAAAATAATTAAAACCACTTTGATCAGAGTTAAAAATTTGTTGGGGGATAATATTAGCAGTGTCATTTCTCGTATGCAAAATAAATTCTATGGCACTATCTTCTATATTACCCATATTCTGGGTGTATATTTGAGTGATATATTTTGTTACTTTCCGCGCAACTATTTTGTTTTGGCTCTTAAAATTATCTATAAAATTATCGGAACATTTAAAATCCTCAAATCCTAACTCTTGGGATTTCAGGATCGCCCATCTTTTCAAATCTATATCATGAACAGGTAAATAATTTTCCCTAGCTTTTGTAAATCTGGCTAACATTTCATTTTTTATTATTTTATACTTTTCTATATTTGTGCCCATATTTGATATATATTTTCTAAACCTCGAAATATAAGTAGGGTATTTTACTGTTGGATATCTCCTGTTTGTTTTCTGGAATTTATTTTTTTGACAACTGTCAAAATACTGAACAATTGTTTGCATATTTTCTAAACTGAATTCATTTGCCAATTGATCGCCCTTTACAGTACAGTTATAATATTCGTCACCGACTATACTAATATCACTTTCTTCGTCGATACGGAAATCACAATTGTCTTCAAAATCTAAACTGATACTTTCACTGACATTGTTATTAAAAATTATGTTTTCGATTTTCGACAATACTTCCCGACTTTCCTTAAGTTCTTGGTCAGTTATTAACGACCAAATTCAAAACGGATTGAATTATGTTCACTATATTTTTCATTTTCTCACAATCGGAAACTCGTACAACTATATTGACGTTACACTTGCGGACGAGTTTATATAGCTAGTGGAATGCGAAACTTAAATGTCCCGCCAACTCTTCAAAATTGTCGCCAAATTCGCCAAATATCTATGCTAAAAGTTCATTTTTCATATTAATTTTTTTATACTGTTTAAATTAGCTGAGACATAATTTTTTATTTTTATCCGTTAAATACGATGATCCTTCATAATCTTACCGACTTCAAACCTGTTTTTGCTCACATACAGTGCGATTAAAAAATATCAAACCTGGCGAAAAAAGTGTCATTTTTGGACTTCAAATATTCATAAAAAATTGTCATATCATTTTAGCAGACAAATGATTACATACTCGTGATTAGGAAGTCAAGCACTATCATCTCCTATAGGTCTGATCTCAAAGTGCAGTGAACAGCAAAAGGGGTTCCCTTATAAGGCGCCTAGATCAGCCAAGCTATGCCTTACGTTCGTCAGAAGGGAAACTGTCCCTAATGGAGAACAAAAGAAGTTGTGAAGGACAAAATAAATAGATCCACAATAGAAGTATGGTCAATAACGATTGAATAACTGGTCTCATTATGAGTGTTTAACGAATTAAACCATTTGTTTCTTTAAATGTAGATCTTTTGAAGAAGAGTGCTCCAAGTCGCATCATCAATGTCTCTTCAATCTTGTATCTCTTTGCATCCATGGACTTAGACGATCTTCAGCATGTAAACATGCGTTATAATGGGTGGTGGGTTTACGCCAATTCCAAGATGGCGAATATCCATTTTACTAAAGAATTATCCCGGCGACTTGAAGGAACGGGTAAGTAGGCTTTCTCGATGCATTGATTATTCTTGATTCAATCACACAGGTTTGAAAATTTAACTTTGTGATCATTACTGTGTGACCATGTCATTTAAAAACAAGTATAATAAAAAAATTTTTTTTTAAAGTCAATTCCTTCAATGCGCTGCTCAAATAAAAGGGAAGAAAGGGAAAAATTGCGAAAAGCAATTTTGGCGACATTTGGCTGTAATTGGCGGCAAGCATTAATCGCCAAATACACCAAAGGAAAGCAAAAAAAAAATCATTTAAATTTAATTAATGAATTAATATTTGAAAAAACTGTATTAACATCAAGTGTCATCCACTACAAGTTTAAAAAAATTTATTTGAACTTGATTGGATGGATAGAAAGTATTTTATTAACGATTGAAAATTTGAACAAGATATAATATATATAGGGAGAGTGTGAGCTAATAGAAGGAATTGAAAAAAGAATCAACTTTCCTATATATCGAAGTTTTTGACCACCCTATAGACACCATTATAGCACACTTTTCAATTTACGAACGCGTAGGGACCACAAAAATATTTCAAGAAATTAAAAGTTCGTAAATGGGAATTAACATTAGTTTTTATAAGGTACTCTTTCCAGGGCTAGTGCAATTGGACACTTAATGCAAACGAAGGTCCGCACATATTTTAATAATAAATTGTAATGAAATAGAACCTGTCTATATTTTTGTTTTGTTTTGTTTTTTTATTTCTAACCATTTTTCTGTAATTTTTTTATCTTTAACCGTTAAGTACAACGACTCTCTAAAAGTTTACAGACTTCAAACCTGTTTTTGCTCACATACAGTGCGATTACAAAATATCAAACCTGGCGAAAAAAGTAATTTTTGGACTTCAAATATTCATAAAAAATTGCCATGTCATTTTTGCAGACAAATGATTACATATTCGTGATCAGGAAGTCAAGCACTATCATCTCCCATAGGTCTGATCTCAAAGTGCAGTGAACAGCGAAAGGGGTTCCCTTGTAAGTTGGAATTCCTTGTTGTGGGAAGGGGAAAAAAAAGGGAAAGGAAAAAAACCAGGAATTAGTAATAAACAAATAAAACAATAATTAGAAACAAGCAAATGGCATCGTATAAGTAATTCTCTAAACAAATATAAATATAAGGCAGAAATTACTACAGCGTAATTCTACATCTGTTCCCCCTTACACATTTATCATTAAAACTATTTAATGTTAACGTTAAGATATGAATTAAACAACAATATCAATCAACGTTTATTGGCGTAGTGATACCAACGCCGATGGTATGGCGTGATTAGATGGTGAAACGTTCGAAAGAAAATAAATATTTCTGCCTTCGGTGGGACCTGAACCCACGACCTTCCACTTGCCGGGCGGAGGCTCTACCCACTGAGCTACGAAGGACAATATATAATCTCTTTACGAACGTATATATATTGTTGCCAGTTATTTCGCAGAATGGTGTAGTACATGGACTACTATTTAAACCAAATTGCAAAGAAACTGGTATTAAATTGATCGATAATATTATACATGACGTAAATAATATATTTTCAATGAAGTATTGATGAAATTTGTCCATTTCTAGGCGTTACCGCCAACTGCTTGCATCCAGGGGCAGTAAAGACAAAAATAGCAAGCCAATTGGACAGATCACTTTTAAAATTATTTTTAGGTCTTCTCACATATGGTATGACAAAGGTAAGTGTAAAAAATGTAAGAAACTAGCTCCAAGCGAACGAGTTGTAAAAATTGATTTTTCAATTCAGCGAATGGTTTCGGTTGTTAAAAGTTTAGCAGCTCATCACCAGGGCCTTAATTTTATCACGGCGCGAATTTTAGGATCTTTTTTGGCGATTTCGCGAATTTTAAAATTTCTTATTTATTGCCTAATTTATATTATGATTTTTTGATCAATTTTTTTATTTAAATAATTTTAATACTGCTATCTTGAGAAAATATTTTGGGCGAAATTCAACAGAAAGACGTATTTAAACCATGTATTCAAAATATAGTTTGCATTGCCCCACTGTAGCCTTAAAAGTTGAGCTGAAGCATTAGAATCCTTTTCGTTCAAGAGAAAGAGCATTAATACAACAGTGCAAGGGAAAAGACATAATAAATGATCTATATGGAAATATTTCTCCGTCTGAATATTGAGAAAACATATTTTCTCAAACCCCTTTGATGTTGATAGACAGCGATACAATTTTATATTATTTCCTTTTCATGCCGACAGATGAAAACATAATTTTGCATAATTACCTTTAACAATAAATTATATTACGCATATCGTTATTAAGGTACTTAGTACTGGTAGTGGTTTATTGTACATGATTTACCAATTTAAATTTTCTCCTGAGCATATATATTAACAAAAAGCAATGAATTTCGCTATATTGTTATATTCGCGGCAAAGCTGACCTTCACACTGTTAAGAGGGCCCTGCGGTGGCGCAGTGTGGTAACGCGTTCTCCTATTGCGCGGCTAATCCGGGTTCGACTCCCAGCAGTGCAAAAAGAACGCTTACTCAGAGATCTCATAAAGATCGCACTGCTCACTGTAGTCCGGGGTTTGGTTCCCTAGGCCTTAAGAGGTTCGGATTCCTCGGAAAACAGTAGGTCCCGGCGCAGCATGACCACTGTAGTCTTTGAGCCGTAAAACCAAAAAACAAACAAACAAACAAAACACTGTTAAGACAACGGTGACTGGTTTACGCCTGTGCAACGAGTAAAATTTCGCAAATTGGCGAAAAATGAGATAGCCCTCAACATTATTAGGCTATTTATCGCCTAATTTGTAATGCAGAAAAACGCGGTTGCCAAACTTCCACGCGCCAAATTTCCCGCCAAGCGAACGAAGTCCTCTGAGTGGTCAGTTACTTGAATGACGTCAGCGCTCGCTATAATGAGTCTTTTTCCTAAATTTAATAAATACCAGATTTTAATTACACAAATATGCCTATGTTTTATGTATTTGAGCATTATTTTAATGTTTTATGTCCGAAATGTATCTTCTATTAACTCTGTTAACGTAAGAAAGGGCGAACTATATCACACTGGCAGAACCATACTGCTCTACGCCTTGTCAGTGTACCAGGTAGCTTTGCCGCGAGTATAGGTAAGATAGGGTGTACTGTTATTCGCGGTTGCTCTTGGAACACATCACCTGCGCAAAAACGGATTTAGGTCATATAATGCCCCCTCCCACCGCTAAATATTATTTTCTGAATACTTCTTTTAGTGGCAGCTTTTTTTTGTAGGAGTCTCCGCAATAGCCTACTGAATATGTTAAGAAAAAAAAATACTAACTATTATTACAAGCCAAGATAACGATTAAAATTTTCTTATAAAAAATGACATGTAACTATGCTGCGAGTACTTTTTCTGATGAGCCAAAAATTAAATTGTTTTAATATAAAAATTAAAGACTTACATGGGTTTCGGTAATATGTATGGAATGTCCCTCGTACGATTAAGCAAGTTTATTCATTTTGATATAGTTTTTACTTCCTAATTTTTTACCTACAGTGTCATGTTGTATCATACGAAGAATTTGTACAGAGTATTCATTTCGTACAGAGTATTCATTCGTACAGAGTATTACATTCTATATTATCTGCATTTATTCTTATCGGTTTCACAAAACGTATGGAAATAAACGTAATTACATATTTGCATTCAGAAAACCTATAAAACTTCAATTTCATTTATTGAAATTATTTAAGAATAAGCGCTTAGATGATCCAATTGGATTTGGCCTTGTCTGCACTTCGGGGTTGTTAGGTCATTTGGCGCACCCTTGGCTTGGCGTCCAGTGAGACGGTACGGGGCCGTCTGGAATGCACAAGTTAGCAATTAGTGGTCTTGTCCATAGTAACGCCTTAGACCGCATCCACACATGCAACATAACACCGTATCGTAACACCGTCGCGTATCAAGTCTGGACCGCACTCCGTAACAGAACATCGTAACATCCCCACTTTCCACCAGTTGTCGGTTTTTCCCCGTCGCATCAAAGGAATGTCACGGTGCTATGTTGTAACCCATGTTCCTGTATTTGGGCCGGTTTACGAACAACAGCGTTTTGTCAGTGTAGATTGGATATCGGCGTGAACTGATGGGAAGCAGTGCTGTTACGCACTGATGACACGCGGCAATGTTCTCCCTGTAACATCATCGTGTGACACGGGGTGTTATGCGACGATGTTCTGTTGCGTGTCTACATGTATCCTTACCTACTGTCTCAAAGGGAAGAATGTCTGACGCCTGCAGCTTAATAGTAAAGTACTTGACCGACAATCAAGAGACTGCGGATTCGTGTCCTATCAGGTGTCGATAATTTATTCTTCTCTTTGTGAGTAATTCGTCATCTAATACTACCAGGTCATCGGCTGTGATGAGAATTGTTCTGCTTCAATAAAAACATGATAGTAAGCTGAAGGCGGGTGCAGAGTTGAGCCTTGAAACGACACAAAACATCAATTTCATGTGAGCTTTTGTGAGAGTTGAAGTGTTTCTTCAGCAGTTTTAATACGAAACTCAATCGCCATTCTCTGCACTTTTCATTTACACTGACATAACTCGCAAAATTCACCCCATTCGTCGTCGACGGGGCTCACGATTTCATATGAAAATTTCAGTGCAATCGCCAACAACTTTAAGAACTCATATTCAAATCCTCTTATTTCTTCGTACCCGGATACACTTTGCCGGATTTCAAAGTAGTCTTCAAAGTCCACAGCAGGAACTCCAAAATTCATGATGAACGATATTTCAGACCACGAAATAACTTGAACAGAATCCTTTTAGACTTTTCCTACCCTAATGAGGGTTACAGAACTTTAATTTTGACTCAACTCACTTAACAGCTTACTATGAAATCAGTTCACATCGTATAAACCAAGAATTCCGGTAAGTTAATTGAATGAACAAAAGGTGAAGAAAGTATCTTTCTTTATTTGATTATTATTTCAGCATCTTCTTATTTATTTCCCCCTCTTAGTACATTTCACATGTTCCATCATCAAAACGAAGTCAACCGATGATAATCAGATAGTTGCGCAATCCAATCACAATCACGTGAGAAGGAATTTTAATTCTTATTGAGCAGCACATTAGCAAGCTGATCTGGACACTCCTCCATCGGAAATACAAAGCAGTAAAATGCTAGTGAGCCAGTATTTTACGCCTTCGATCATTTATAATCGTTAATGTGCTTATTTGCTGTCCAGGTAACCAAAGTATGCTAGTACTTGCATAGAAAATAGCAAGCGAGTTTCAAGCACGCTATCGACACAAATTTTTACATCGATGAGCAGGGAAATTAGCATTGAGGATATCGTGGAAACCAGTACGGATGACGACTATGTATTTTATTTGCATGCAAGGGCGGACTGGGTCCTCTCAAAGGGCGCATACCTTCCATTATCGTAGGGTACGAATCTTTGTCCATTCGGAGGCGCGAGTCCTATCGCTCATGGAGGCCGGTTGGCCGGCGGTTCAATCCGCCCCTGTTTACAAACGCAAATCCGTTCTCATATACCAAAACTCGTGATTTTAATGAGGTCCTGGAATAAGTGTATCAGGCCTGTAAACAAGCCAGGGACAGCAAGGGTGTGGCCCCAGTTGTTCTATGCTTATGGCCCCGTTGCCCTGTCGAGCTACTCTTTTACATAGAACAATCCCAGGGTGCCATGTGCCCTTTGTCTAGTCCCAGTTGGCCTTCCATCCTGGCTACAGGCCTAGTGTAATATAATAATAATAATACACTTTTATTTATTCTTCTCTGATACGGCCATATAAATATTATATTGTGTTATTTACATTATATAGTTTTGCACTATATTATTTACATTATATTATTTTACACTATATTATTTACATTTTGTTATGGCTTATGTCGTTTTATACAGCACAGAAAAAAAAAAGAAAACGAATTAAACAAAAATATGACCGCACGAGGAAAGGTCCCAATAAAATATCATCAGCTATAACGGACTTGGGACCTTAAACTTATTTACATATTTTTAACCAACTGGAATCAGTACTACTGTACAAAATAATTCAAGCATCTGTTTGGATATTTTCCCACTCTTTTAACCATCCCATTAATATAATCTTTATTTTCTCCGCAGCGTTTTTTAATTTTAGTTTTTCCCTACTGTTTTGCATCTATATTATTAAGTGTTTCTTTAGGTCCTTTTCAAATTTTCCTATATTGTTCAATGTCTTCAATGCATCCGGCAATTTATCTCAAAATTTAGGTCCCATATAACTGACACTGACCCTACCAATTTCCGTTCTTATTTTTGGCATTGACAATTCAATGTAATTTCTACATCTCTTCCTATCTCTTACGTTGAAGTTCATTCTTAGAATATCTATGTGTTTATTATCTTTTACTCACTCATACATTTTGACCACGGTGTTATACAGGGTGACCAGAAAAAAACAGGACAAGTATTTTTTACCATATCTTTATTTATATAAAGAAATTTAAAAAATTATCAACGAAATACAATAGTATGTTAACTTAGTAACAACATTCTCAGTAGGTTTCGAAGTGGCCGCTCTTAGCGTTAATGCACAGTCCCAGACGCTTCTTGAAATCTTCGGCGGTGCACTACGAAATATTTTTTTTAAAGATACTTAATACTTTAGGACGATTGAGATAAACTTAGCAGATAAATGAATGGAACTGAATGGATTATTTTTGATTGGATGCCTTCACCAAAATTTACTATTCTTTATACATCTCTCTCCTATCCATTTTTTTCATACCCACAAATTTTTGCTTTTTTTTACATTAACAAACTTTCCTTTAACCAATTTACGTAACTCTGAATAACACTTTCCTATTACCTCTCTACCTTTCAGTGGTGCGAACAGTACCGCTGCTCTTCGTGCAGCTCCCTTGAAAATCATTGCTGAGATAGATAACTGTATACAGGGGCGGACTGGGTCCTCTCAAAGAGGGCATACCTTGGATTTTTGGAAGGCGCGAGCCCTATAACCCATGAGGGCTCAAGTCCTATCACCTACCAGGGCGCACCGACCCGGGGGCCGATTGTCCGGCGGCTCAGTCCACCCTTGACTGTATATTATATTGAGGTTAATATATTGATTGTGTTGAGGCTGCCAATATAATGATTGTATTGATATTGTCAGTGTAGTGGTTGTATTGTGATTGTCAATATCGCAATGCGACCACTATATTGACAATCACTATATTGTGATTGTCAATATAGTGGTTGTATTGCGATTGCCAATATAGTGATTATATATAATAAGATTGTTAATATAGATTGTATTGAGATATAATATGCTTTCGTTTTCGGAGGTGTCATTGTAAAACCTTTTTCTGTTAAAGCAAAATATTTATTTATTAAAGCAAAATGTATCTTTTCAGAATCCAACTCAAGGAGCACAAACGACCATCCATTTAGCCCTGGCACCCGAATTGGAGAAAGTATCGGGAAAATATTTTGCAGACTGTAAAAAACAAAGGCTATATCGCAGAGCGACTCTCACTGAACACAATGCGAAAAAACTATGGACAATTAGTGAAAAGATTGTTGGGCTAAACGAATAGCAGCGCCTATACCATTAATCACATACACTGCCTTACTAATGCAGTAAAACCTCTCTACAACAATATTATACGGACCGAGAAAAATTATCGTTGTAGAGGGATTTATCGTC
>QLNU02015270.1:42617822-42630636 GCA_006491805.2 Dysdera silvatica
TAGCAAAAATTATTGTATAATGATACAGTAACGGCACACACGTCATAGTGGACGGGACATCAACGCTCTGAATGCTGCCAAGTGTGACTAGGGTAATTGACTGATGCCAGGTACACATGTATAGATACCAACAGATATTATTACAATTATATTTCAAACACAAAATATTAAAAAAAAAATTACGTAGCTATAAATTTTTTATTTATTTGTACACAAAGCATATTTTTCTCTCTTTTTGTCAATTTTTTTAAAAGTATTTCACCGTTTTTTAGTATTTTAATATGCTTAATATATGGACGAACGCCGTTCTCGCGCCCAAATTTGTAGTGAACAAATATTCTATATAGCGATCACAACGTAATATATAGTAGAGTCTCCTTTTATGCGAATTTTTGTATGCGATTTTGAAGTTATGTGGTTCACAATTCCCTGATATTTCCCTGATTTTGGATAAATTTCATGACATACAATCGGTCCCCATTTTTTTTTTATTTTTTAATCTATTCGGTAACTGGGCCCCCTATTTCACATTTGCAAACTGTTCTGGATGTTGCAAAATTATTGATCATTGAAAACTATCTTCTTGCTTCCAGTTTTTTTTAAATATGTACAGCATTGATTTTATTTTTAACAATTCCTGTTACTGTTGCTTCTGCTGAACGCTCATTTTCAAAATTGAAACTCATAAAGACATATCTCAGAAGTTCAATGTCGCAGAATCGCTTGTCGGATCTGTCTGTTATTTCGATTGAAGTGGAATGAGCTAAAGTACTAAACACATCGGATATTATTTCAACATTTGCCAAATCTAAATCTAGGAAAAAGAAATTTTAATATTTTGTATCAATATTGAAAGTTGCACAATTTTACATTAAGGGTACCTGGAACAAAAATTAAAAAATAATTTTTTGGTTTTATTTTTTTACAGTAATAGAAGTTTACAAAATACATATATTTTTTTTTAAATTTAATTCATATTCGGCAGCCGCCTTTTAAACTGCCATTCATAATTTATGTTTACATTCAGAATTTGATGAAACAAACAATCAAATTGGGTGGAGGGAGGACTGCCCGGAAGCCTTAACTTTATTGTTGTTCGTTTTGGCTTCATTTCATTATTTTGCTGTTGTTTATTTGTACATGTACCGTCTGTTAAATATTATTTATATAAAAGTTATATATATATATTAGTGATATAAATATTAGTTAGCACTAAAATATACCAAAATGCACTACAATTTTTATTTGTAGTAGGGGATTGCCCCATGCACCCCCTGACTACGCCCACAAGGGGGGCCCCAAATAAACATCTGCTCCCGGGCCCCATGAAACGTAGCTACGCTACTGGTTCTCCGCTAGAGTTAGTTACGCCAATATCCGTACCAGTGAAACATTACAGAGCCAAGAACAGTTAAGCCAATAGCTTACCCAAGATTCATAAACTGAAGGGTGTTCGAGACTTTTAGAGGGTTGTGGACTAGATTTCATTAAGTTATTTTCATTTCATATTGTGTTCAAGGTTTTTAAAGGGTGTATCAAAAAATCTGGAGGGGTGTTAGGTGGGTGCATAAATTATTGAGTTAAGCACGGATATTCCAACGTTTTGGAGAGTCGGGTAATCTATTAAGGGGACAAATTGGTGGCGCCATCTGTTGCCACAAATTCCCAACCGTTATTATAAAATATAAATTGTTAATTAGATGTTAATTAGTTAATTAAATAGTTAAAATAAACTGAATTACAAAACAACAACCACTTGAACGATTTCAATTTTACTGATTTCGCAGAGCACCAAGCTTTAAGATCGATAGTTTCACAAAGACTGAAAAAAAATATACAGGTAAAGAGACGCTAATTTTTTTAACAATAGATATCTCAAGGGGCCTTCTTTAAAAGCAGTATTATTGACGGTATGGTGCTGACATTTATTGACAGAAAATGAAATTAAAATCTAAGTTTCTTTCAGCTTTGCTACATTAGTGGAAATGTTTAATGATATTTTTGAAATTAAAATTTTAATAGTATTCCTCAATAGCGGGGAGGGGGGGGGACGAAATATGCCTCTCCTCCTCCGAGACTGTGGGGGCAAACCCCCCCTCCCCCTCCCTGTTGGCAAGTGCCTGCAATTAAATCACTTCTGCATCAATTATAATTAGGATTGGTTAATAAGGCACTAGCCTCATAAACAACAACCAATGACAATGAATAGGTAAAACAATTGTTGCAATACTCAAGAGAAATATTACTTACGGAAATATTCATTTCCGCAGGGAAATCCTAACCTTGACAGAGGCCCACGGTGGGAGTTGACCTACTTTGTCGCCAAATACAGGACTCTAATGCACTTCCTGGACTTTGCCCCGTGGAGATTGCATCCGTAAACTTTGCACTTTAACCTGCTGGTAGATAAAAACATTCCTGCAATTATTTGACATTGCTCTGGTTTCGCCTCTCTCGTAAAAAATAAAGTAAGTGGGGAACAAAATTTTATTAATGTTTTATTTCTTAAACAAATAGCAACTTATATTCGATTTGGTTTTGTTGTGCTTTAAAGAATGAATTTCTATTATTTGTTTTCGCTCGTTCATATAATAAGAGGTATCAACTGTATGCAGAGTGGAGGGGGTTGTAATTATGAATACGTAGGGATGGTTGTTGTTATCTATGAATATATGAAGTTGAAACCCCCCCTTCCCACCCCTTATGAACTTTTTTTTTGCGTATGCCTATGATGCTCACAATAGTTTGAAAGTATTTCTTAGAATGGAACCAAATACAGGGTTGCCAGATGTTGTTAAATATTCGTATTTGGCAAAAAAGTCCGTTTGACAGAAACCTTCACTAAAATAGGTAAACCAAAAATTGGCTAAATTAATGTAGGCCCCCCTTTTTTTTTAAAGATGTAAGCAGATGCCATCCTAGTCATTTTCTAAAAGAGGTAGTGATTTGTCACACTCGAAAATACCACCACTTTGTTAGTGGCGGATTTACCATTAGGATAGTAGGCTGAAGCTTGAGGCCGCAAATTTTCAACTAAAAGTTTACCGCCAAGAAATTCGCAAAGGCTGGACTTTTCTTTTGGGGGGGGGGGGGGACAATTGAATTACTAATTTAAAGTTGTTATGTGCACAAGCATAACTAAGCTTTGGTAGAGTTGCCATGGGCGCGGCCTTGAGGGTTCGAAAGGCGCCACATTTCCGCATACTTCCGAAAAGACGAATTGGCGCTCTTTTATAATACGGTACTGGCTTCCGTTTTGGCGAGTGTGCCCTTCCTTACATTTTTACTTACCTGGATTTCGGTTCTCTTACTTTTTTTCTAATTTAAATTTAGAACTTTTTTTTGTTCTAATTTAAATATAAGTTTAAAAATGATTATTTTAATGAGTTTTTTTTATTGTTTTTGATTAAAAGGATAACAACGGAGCGATAGCGAGGCACTGGACCCTTAATTTGAATACAACTGCATTTTTTTTTTTTCTAATCTAAATTCAGTTTTGCTTTTCTTTAATTTAAATTTAACTTCGAGTCCGAAGTCCTTTTTCTGTGAATTCCATATTTTAATTAAAGAATAAAGTTTTCAAAATTGGCACAGATTCAGCTGTTTGGCGAAATATTTGTAAGAATTGGTGATGCTTTTATTCTCGTTTCAAAAATGTTTGCTTTTTCAATAGAAAATAAAGTCTTAAAACAAAATACATGCTGTTTATGAAAGCAAGCAATATTATCATTTTACATAAATTAAACTTCGAGTGCACTTTCTCCATCTATAAAAACATCAAATTTTTTTAAAAATTTGTATAATGTGCATACAATATGAATATGGAAAGTCAAGATTGAAACATGGGTCTGTTCGTTGCAGAATTGGTTAAAAAAAATTAAACAAGACAATCATGAAATTGGTATTGAACAAAAAAATGTTCAAAACATAAAATTTGGTTACAGTGAGTGCATTTTAAAAACGAGCGACTCTTACATAATGAAATATTGCAGTGAATATTATTATCAACTGCAAAGGGAAGGGTTTCTACATTATTAAATATTTTATCATCATTATCTGAATAATTGCACTTATGCAAGGAATACTGTTACATTGGGTGATATTGTTCAGATTGAAGTTGGTTATATATTATTAAAGAGTGCATTTTTAGTATTTCATTTCTATTTTTTATATCAATTTTCATATATCAGCAAGGGCGATTTAGTTTGTAACTTTTTTAACGAACTTTTTAAACTGCTTGAAAAAATATGCGTCAAGTGGTTGAATAAGAAATGCTGTTCTAGGGTGTACTCGTAAATGAACGCAGTTGCTGAGATGATCTTTGTATGTGCTTGGATTTGTGTGCCCTGTCCAAGAATCTAACCTGATACGAGAAAGTGGGGTGGTAGTACAGATACTGTCCCACAAGATCAATTTTCCCCTAGAAACATGAAGGAAAGTCGCTGTAAGCGGGGTTTTGACATCAGCGATTTCGATGCATGATGTCACACAGGGTGGAGCATCATACAGTGTTTCTCTGTGGCGGTGGTAAGACTTATGGAAGTATTGAAGTGATTGGGAAGACGTCGGAACATTTCAATATGGATTTTTTTCTTCAATTGCGGTTGAAAGGGAAGAGGAATGTTGTTGGATTGGTTTGTGGGAGAAGGTTTATTTGGTTTGGAGTAGAAGGGCCCGGTTTGCAAAGTGTGCTGGTATGCTAGGCCTAACGTGGATGACTGTGTAGTTAAAGAGGCGAAGTTATCCGACGGATAAAAGGAATAAAAGTTAGTATGCCGTTTTTATTTTGTTCGCTGCACTGAGAAAAAGGAGCAGGGGGAGGGGAAGAGATGGAGGAAAAGAGAGGAAAGCCAACAGCGGGAAAGGTTAAGAGGTGAAGGGGGTGGAGGTTGGGAGTGGGAAGGGAACAGGAGAAAGGGATTAGGGGGAGTAGGAAGAGATGGCCAAGAAAGCGGGTTAGGAGGGGGAGGAGAAAGAACATGAGGTTAGAGTGGTAGGAGTGAAGAAGAGGGAGAGGGTAGGGGTGAAGGCTGGGTGTAGGATGGAGGAAGGAAAGGGGCGGAGCCTGTATTGAGACGTAAGCAACATGGCGGCAAGCCAGGACAAAGTTGCCAAGTGTATTGGAAACACTTCCCACTAAAAACGAAATGGAACAGTATCTGTACTAGCGCCAAAAGTGGGTGCAAAATAGTAATAATGAAATTATTCAGCTATCCTTTCACTTGTAGTTTATCCATTTTTCCTGATGTTGAAGAAGTGATATATAAATTTGAAAACCAAAATAAATTTTTTTTTAAAACGGCCTGACCAAAATTTCCATTCTTTTATTTTAAGCATATTTGTAACTTGCTTTTTAACTCCCCACTCATTAACAGCATTGGCATAATTGTACATGAATGTGTTAATGAAAATTCTGATGGAATTGTCGAAATAGTTTGCTTTTCCCCCTTTAAAGACAATCTTTCATTTGCTATGAAATAATGAAATCCACTCTGATGGGATTTCAGTATTTGACCAGGATCATGAGTTATTGTCGAATCTCTTATTTTTGATATAAATTCTACATCAGTATTTTTAATTTCCTCAATATTATGGATATGTGCTGTGGTCAAGTATTTTGTGATTTTTCAAGGAACAATTCCAGCTGTCTTTGTAAAATTTTGGATGAAACGATAACTACTTTGGAAATGTATTAAATTTAGTTCCTCAGCTTTGATGAAAACCCAGCATTTTAAATCCACATCATGAACTGGCAAATGATAATTTCTGACATTCTTAAATACTTTAAGCGTTGAAGCCCTAATTATTTCATATTTTCGATTATTTATCCCTAATAAAGGTTGTTTTTTTTAATTTAAATATATAACTAGGATATTTAACTTTAGGATAACGAGCTTTGGTTCAAAGAAGTTTTCGTTTTTTACGAGAATCATAATAATCAACACTTTTCTTTATACTTTTCACAGTAAATTCATTTACCAAAGCATCATCATTACAAAATTCATTATTACTATAATCAGATTCATATGTGTAAGTGCTATAATTTGTTCGATTTTCATTAAAGTCATGAAAATCCGAAGTAACATCTTCAGTCACATTATTAATAAAAAAAAAATAACTCATCAGTTTTTGCAAACAAACATTTACTTTTGTTTAGTTCTTCAGCTCTAATTATTGAAGGTTGTATCTTGTATTTTTTTTTATTGATAAATTTAAGATAGATTGAATGATGTTCACGAAATTCTTTTTTTTTTTAAAACAGAAAATTAAAAGTGAAATACAGATGATTTTTATAATGTGATACTTCGCTAGAAAACGAACAACTAATAATTTCAGTCTGGCATTAAATAAATCTTTGATCACATCAAGTTAAAAATATGCCAACTGACAACACCCAAATTCTCACCATCCGTGATTACCATCATAATTGCGCCAATTCTTACAAAAACTTCGCCAAACAGCTAAATTTGTGCCAATTTTGAAAACTTTATTTGTTAATTAAAAATTTATATATGGATTTCGCAGAAAAAGGACTTTGGATTCGTAATTGGGGGTCTAAAATCTATAAATTGCAATATGTCTCAATTCTCAGTTAGGACTCCCACTCGGGCTAGTTTCCTTGTTACAGGTTTAAATAATTTACACTGTGAGTGTAAAAGTGAAGCAAATAGCAATTGACCATTTAATAATTCAGTAGTATAGGTGAAAGCTGCGAAAGACATGCTTTAGTAGTTTGATATTTGCAAGTATATCTTCCATATTCACGGGTTTGAAATTTATTCTCAATAGGCTTATATATATACATACAGGGTGTCTCAGCACCAGGGTTACAAACTTCAAGGGATCACAGTACTTATAAAGATGAACGATATTTGTCATAGAACCTAAGGTCTCAAACCACCCACAGCACCAGTTCTAAAACCGTCCAGCATTCACAAATATTTACAAATAGTGCGTGAAGAGCACCAGATACTACTCAGGTCAGCTGATCAAATGCATAGTTA
Source organism: Dysdera silvatica (assembly GCA_006491805.2). Classification (NCBI taxonomy): domain Eukaryota; kingdom Metazoa; phylum Arthropoda; class Arachnida; order Araneae; family Dysderidae; genus Dysdera; species Dysdera silvatica. The sequence goes on from QLNU02015270.1 coordinate 42,624,827, forward strand.
ATTAGGACAACGCATGTTGTTCTTCTCATGCACTGATTGTAAATATTGTTTGTGGATGTGTTTGAACAAATACTAACAGAACAGTTTCATATAGGATTCTCAATCTGCTGGTATTTTATAACCTCTTGAAGTTTTGTAACAACCTATATATATATATATCATCATCATCATATTCAACCATTATCTATCCACTGCTGGATGAAGGTCTCTCCAAATGCTTTCCACACAAGTCTATCCTGAGCAATTCGCTTCCACGTCACCCCAACCTGTTTTCTTATTTCATCCACCCATCTAGTTTGAGGACGTTTTCTAGGTCTTCGGTGGTCTCTTGGAATCCAGTTCAGAATTTCTGTTGTCCATCGTTGATCAGTTCTTCTTGCAATATGCCCAGCCCATCGCCATTTCAGCCCTTTTACTTTAACAATGATGTCCTCTACTCTAGTTTGCTCTCTCACCCAAGTGTTTCTTTTTCGATCTCTCCTAGTTATTCCAAGCATGCACCTCTCCATGCTCCTTTGCGTTGTCTGTAACTTTCGTATTGCTCCAACTGTTAGACTCCATGTCTCTGATCCATAAGAGAGGACTGGCAATACACACTGGTTGAAGACCTTTCTTTTTAGACACAAAGGCAATTTCCCCTTCAGGATAAAACTGTTTCTTCCAAATGCACTCCAGCCAAGTTTAATACGTCTGTTGAGTTCTTTCATAATGTTGCCATCCATTGAAATCAGCTGGCCAAGGTAAATATATGAATCAGCAATTTCTAGCTCAATGTTGTCAACTTGTATTTTTGTTTCCTCTACAAAATTATTGAACATGATCTTAGTTTTTTGTAGGTTCATCTTGAGTCCAACTTCTTTACTTCTAGTTGAGAGCTCCTGTACCATGTCTTGGAGTTCTGATGGGTTCGTTGAAAAAATAACAATGTCATCAGCAAACCGCAAATGATTTAAATATTCACCATTTATTTTTATTCCCTTGTTATTCCAATTTATCAGCTGAAAAATCATCTGTAAAGCTGAAGTAAAAAGTTTTGGAGAAATGGTATCTCCCTGCCTCACACCTTTACCAATTTTGATAGTTTTGGTATCTTTATGTAACCGAAATTTTGCACTTGCATTTTTATACACACGTTTCACCATGTCAATGTACACATCCTCAATGTCTGTTGATCTTAAAGAGTTGATGACTGCTGATGTTTTAATAGAGTCAAAGGCCTTCTCATAGTCAATAAATGCAACACACAATGGAAGTTCATATTCATGTGTTCTTTCAATTAATTCTCTTAATACTTGAATATGGTCCACTGTACTGAATCCACTTCGAAATCCAGCTTGTTCTCTTGGTTGAGCTGCATCTAATTTTTTCTGCAGGCGATGTGTTAGCACTTTTGTGAAGATTTTATAAATAGCAGGTAACAAGCTAATTGGTCGGTAATTTTTCAAATCCTCTTTATCACCTTTTTTATGCAAAAGAATTACTGTTGCAGAATCCCATTGGTTTGGTATGTTACCGCTGTTAAGACATTTGGTAAAGAATTTTGCAAGTATGTCTTCTACATATTCTCCAGCTTCTTTTAGGATATCTAATGTAATACCATCATCGCCAGGGGCTCTTCCTTTCTTCATACTTTTTATTGCAAATGAAACTTCTTCTTTTAAGATTTTAGGAGCTGTTCCTTCGACTATTTCAGTGTCTTCGTTTAATCCACTGTTACTTTCATATAGTTTTTTGTAGAATTCTTCAACTCTTCTAAGTATTTCTTCCCTATTTCTTGTTACGGTGCCATCCTCTCCTTTTAATGCAATGATGTGTTTCTTCCCAACAGATAAACTTCCTTTAACAACCCTAAGGCTCTTGTTATTTTCAATGGCCTTCCTTACTAACTCACAATTGAATTTTCTTATGTCTTCTTTCATGCTTTTGCGCAGAGTTTTACAAAGTTCTATGTACTCAATCCTGGAACTGGTATTTCGATTGTCCACCTTCATATCTCTTCGCCTTTTCATGAGCTGTTTCGTCTTCTCAGATAATTTGCTATTGTGCTTTTTACAGGTTACACCACCAATTTCCCCAGCAGTTTCAACTATTGTCTTAACAATGTTTTCATTTGCTTCTGAGATATCACTTTCATCAATAAGTCCTTCCAGTGCAGAAAAGCGATTTTTTAATTCCAACTTGAATGCCTCGGTATTTTCTTTTAATTTCTTTAAATCCACCCTCTTACTTACTTGTTTCCTAATGAGCTTCTGTCGTTCTAATTTAGTATTTAAGTGCACTTTACATCTCACCATTCGATGATCACTTCCAGTATTAAATCTGTTCAGTACACTGCAATCTTCAATAATTGATTTCTTGTTTGCCAGGATATAGTCAATTTCACTAGTTCCCCCATTTGGGTGTTTCCATGTCCATTTTCTTTGCGGTTTCTTCTTAAAAAATGAATTCATGATGCTAAGGTTTTCAGCTTCTGCAAATTCGATGAGTTGATCGCCACGTTCATTCCTTTCCCCATATCCGTATTTACCAACCGATGTCTCTCCTTGTTCCTGTTGTCCAATTCTTGCATTGAAATCCCCCATGATGAGCTTGATATGTTGTTTCCCTTTGGTGTGTAACTCTTTGATTTCTTCATAAAATTCTTCAACCTCTTCGTCGGTATGGCTTGATGTTGGTGCATATACCTGTACTATTTGAAGTTGGTATCGCTGGGTTAGTTGAACAACGAGCCTCGCTGCTCGATCTGATGTACTTTCAACTTCCAGAAGACAGTCTTTAATTCTTTTGTTGATTAAGAAGCCAACACCACTTGTTCTTCCAGTTTCCGTTCCTCTATAATAAAACAAATGTCCACTTTTAAGTTCCACCAACTCTTCACCTTTTCTTCTAACTTCACTGAGTCCTACAATGTCCCATTTGATCTTGTCAAGTTCTTCTTCCAATTCCTGAAGTTTTGCTTCAGAAGCAAGGGATCGTCCATTAAACGTAGCCAAGGTCAATAACAAACGGCAGCCTGGGCCATTCCAGTGATTCTTAGCACCCCCTGCTTTCATGCCACACTGACCGCTGCCTTGATCAGGAGCACTCCAGCACCTGGAGACTAGGGGCCATGGTTTCTGGTGTGTCAACATAATGGAGGAATTAGCCATAATTTCACCACGCTGGCTAGACGGGTTGGTGAATTAGCCCTCCCCTTCCGCCTTTCTATCCGTGCAGCAAATATTAATTTGCCACATAAATAGAAAGCTCAGCCTGCACCACTTGAAGGCGGGGTAGGACACTAGGTTACTGGCCTGGCCGGTTCCACACATCGTCACATACGTTCAGCGTGTGGGTCTCCTTCCAGTTAGATACCAGCAACCCTTTTGCAGGCCATATATATATGTTATTCAGACTACAAACATAGACACGATCAAGTAGCGAAAATAGTCCACCAGAAATTGGCAGCGAATGCTGGCTTTCTGACAGAAAAATGCCCGTACTACAAATATGAGCCAGAGACCGTGCATGAGAACGAAACACACAAGCTTTACTGGGATAGAGCAATCATAACAGACAAGACAGTCCCACATAACCGTCCTGACATAACCCTCGTCGATAAATCGAATAAGACCACGTACTTAATCGACATAGCAGTACCCAACACCAATAACATACAGACAACCTACACAACGAAAATCACCAAGTACCAAGATCTCAGACATGAAGTACGAGATATATGGGGTATGGAAAAGATCCTCATCATCCCGTTAGTCATCTCAGCAACAGGGATAGTACCAAAAACGCTTGCGACGAATTTGGAGATACTCAACATTGACCCAAACACCTACATTGAAATACAAAAAGCCACAATCCTAAACACGTGTCACATTGTCAGGAAGTTTCTAGACATGGCACATTAAGAAGTGATGTAAAAAGAGGCTTGGGAACATGGCGCTCTGCCCGTCCCAAAGCCTGTTTCCGCCAAGAATGGGCGAGGAAAACTTTTATATATATATATATATATATATATATATATATATATATTACAACAATTGAGATTGTTCTTATTATTAATAAAAAGGCCCTTCTAAATTACTAAAATATTTTAAAATTAATTATATTCTGGATTTATACTATTTTTAACTAATTTTTGATCAATATTGGTTCATTCAGTATTGATCACAAATCTCAATTATTGTAGTCAGAAAAAGCAAACCAATAACAGGGATTTTGTGCGGTCCCTGATGAAGAACAAAATTCTTGGTATTGTTTAATCTTTTACTCCTCTTCACTTTTTACTACTCCAATTGCATTTTTTATTTTAATCTGTTTCTACTATTTTAATTTACTTGGTTTTATTACTTGTGTTATATTAATATGTTATTTATTATTATTATTGTTTATTAATTATTATTGTTTATTAATTAATTATTATTATTTATTAATTATTATTATTATTAGTTATTATTTATTGTTATTGTTATTATTTATTGTTATTTTATTAATATATTATTAATATATGTTACTTTAACTTGGTCTAATTTAATATACATTTAAGTGTAGTGTATTTATGTATATTACATTAGAAGGTACTACATGTCACAATCATACTACAATTTTGCTATATATATACATACAGTAGAGTCTCCATATAACGAACTTCCATATAACAAAGTTTTCTATTTAATGAAATTTTCGGCGGAACCTTGACTTTGAATGGCACTAACATGTAAATTTGTCTCCATATTACGAAAAACAATTTCTATATAACGAAGTTCTTTTTATAAAGAATTTGATTTTTTTTTTAATTTACCTTTTACAATTTTTCAGCGGGCCTGTTAGGTAGAAGGAATAGTTAAGATTTTTAAGAAAGAAGGACGAAGATCAGGTAGCCTTTTGTATTGCGGACACATGGCCTGTTGTGATAAATAATTCTATTGTTCTAAACTGGGAACTTAAGTTAGAAGCAGCGGGGTTTTACTAAAATGTGTTATCACTGTGAAGGCATGGCTAAGCCACGAAATTTGCTTCTCGCACATACGTGTTGCATTGTTTGAAAATGGGGTTGACTTCAGCGGAGGGGAGGGGTCATGTGCGGAACATCTGGAATAAGTTGAAAATTGTGGTTTTGTTCCTATGTTACCAATGCAAAATTTCAAGGGAGTTTGTTTTTGAAAGTAAAGCAAACTGAAAATTCTGTAAAAGACCATTTCTATTCAGTCAATACGTGTGTCACACACAACTTGCTTGAAATGTTGAAAAGAAAAGGTTTGAGTCTTTCGGATAAAGCGGAACTTATAAATGATGTTGATCAAGGAATGAAAACGAAAGATGTGGCCATAAAGTACAGTATAGCCGCAAGCAGTGTGTCAACAATTTTAAGAAGTCGTTCCGCAATTACCATTCAACAGGAAAATGGTGTAAATGTGAACAGAAAAAGATTTAAACCATGTTCGTATAAAGACATCGAAGCCGCTGTTTTCAAATGGATAAGAATAATTCGGGATAAAAATCTGCCACTCTCCGGTCCTGTGATCCAACAAAAAGCCTTGGTATTATAGACAACTGTCCTGCACATCCCAAAGAGTACAAACTGAGAATATTAAACTCATTTTCCCTCCTCCCAATACAACTTCAGCCATTAGACCAAGGCACAACACAGACTCTTAAATTGCGTTATCGAAAACGTATCCTGCAAAAAGTTTTCCTAGACATAGAGAAGAGCCAATGTATAGGACAATCTTATTAATTTGAGAATTTCTATATCGGAGATGATGAAAGCTTGGGAATGTGATGTGACTGCATCCACTATCCACAACTGCTTTGTG
>QLNU02015270.1:42630736-42649396 GCA_006491805.2 Dysdera silvatica
CTGGAAGAAACTTCAGAACGATTGAAAAGATCACTATATGTTGACAATTGTGTTTCAAGTGTAGATAGTGAAATTGAGCTTCAAAAATTCATAAATGAAGCAAAAGAAGTTATGTCTTTGGCAAAATTTGATCTCCGTGGATGGCAGTGGAATTTAACGTATGATTTTTCTTTAACCAGTTCAGACTTTAAACGTGAAAGTCAGTTGTCAAAGGATCTAATGAATGGCTGTGACACTGCTCCTGTACTTGGACTTTCGTGGAATTTAAAGACGGATACTCTTAGCGTTGATCTAAGAGGTCTGGTTGATACGAAGGAAGAAATAATCACAAAAAGGAAAATTCTGTCGACAGCTCATCGAATATTTGATCCAATTGGTTTTACTTGTCCTGTTACGTTACTGTCAAAGATAATGCTACAGAAGTGCTGGCAGTTGAAAATTTCTTGGGACAAAGAGTTGCCTGAGGAAATAAGCAAAGAATACGGCAAATGGAAAAAGGACTTAAAGTTCCTCAAAGATATTAATATACCACGACATGTTTATGGCTGGCTGAAATCTGAAAGCAGTTGCAGTTTACATGTTTTTTGCGACGCCAGTAAGTCTGCATACGCGACTTGTATCTTCCTGCGTGTTGAAAACAGCAGTCATGAAGTATACTGTCAGCTGGTTCAAGCGAGAACTAGAGTATCTCCTCTAAAGAAGGTCACCATTCCATGCTTAGAACTGTTAGCTTGTAACATAGGTGCCAGATTATACAACTCATTGAAGACAGATTTGGAGAAAATTCCTACTAAGTTTTGGACTGATTCTGCAGATGCCCTGCACTGGATAAAGAAACCTGATTCGTGGGGTATTTTTGTTGCCAATCGAGTGAAAGAAATTCGTAATTTAACAAATCCTGATTCTTGGAATTTTGTTCCAGGAACTTTGAATCCGGCAGATCTTCCCTCTAGAGGATGTTCAGGTAAACATCTATTGGATTCCCGATGGTGGGAGGGGCCTGAATGGTTAAAGAAGCCATCAGAATTTTGGCCAAAATGTGATTTTCTTGCTGATCCAGAAATTGTTGATTCCGAAAAAAGGAAGACTATTATTTCTGCTTCAGACATGGTTAGGGAAAATACATGTCTGTTTGAGAGGATATCGTCATATAATAAGATAGTTAGGGTGAACGCGTGGATTTTTCGATTTTACAACAACATCAGAGACAAAGGTAATAGAAAATGTGGAAATTTACAAATAGAAGAACTTTCTCGAGCTGAAAGGATTATTTTGAAATATGTTCAGAATCAAGATTTTCGTAAAGATTTTTTGCAGAAATTGTCTATGCCAACGTATATTGATACGGAAGGACTTCTTAGGGTGAAATCGAAAATCAGTTTAAGACAAGATCTTGATGCGTTCCGCTACCCTATCCTTCTTCCGTCCACACATGAAATTGTTTCGAAATTGATTATACAACGGCATTTAGACCTAAATCATGCTGGAGTACATGTATTGATGTCAAATTTGAGAGAAAATTACTGGATCCTTCGGATTAGAAAGACAATTCGTCATGTCATTCATGAATGTATCAGATGCAAGAGGTTTTCTTCCCGTCCTGTTGAAGTAGTGAGCGCCCCTCTACCTGAAGATAGAGTTAGAGATGCCTCTGTTTTTGAAATTGTTGGGATTGACCTCGCCGGACCGTTATATTTAAAGAACGGAACCAAGGCATGGATCGTTATATTTAGTTGTGCAGTTTTCTGAGCTATACGTCTAGAACTCACTATCTCGTTGTCAACCAATAGTTTTCTTCTGGCCTTCAGGCGATTTATATCGCGTAGAGGACGGCCGAACATGGTGTACTCTGACCAAGGTACCAACTTCGTAGGATGTAACAACGAAATCAAATCACTCAATTGGGAAAAACTGCAAGAATATGCTAATGTTAGAAAAATCAAATGGAAATTCAATCCACCATCTGCTCCGTGGTGGGGAGGATTTTGGGAGAGAATGATAAGACTTATCAAAGACATCCTCAAGAGGGTACTAGGAAAGGCCTGTTTAACATACGAAGAACTAAATATTGTTCTCTGAGATGTTGAAAGTATCATTAATTAGAGACCACTCACGTACGTGGCCGAAGACACAAGCAATCTTGTCGCTTTAACTCCATCAGTGTTCCTTCAGGAGATAAGAGAAACTGGAATACCTGACCTAGACCGCATTGAAGAAGTTCGGATGAACAAAAGATTCTCTTACAGACAGAGAATACGTGACGATCTCAGAAAACGCTTCAGAAGTGAATATCTTGGACAGTTACGTCAACACAAAGCTGCTAAAGATGCCTATGAAATTCGACATGGAGACATTGTTTTAGTTGGAAGTGAGAATATTAAACGAATTGAGTGGCCTTTGGCAAGAGTTGTTGAAGTGTATCCAGGGAAAGATGGGTCAGTCCGTCTTGTTAAACTGAAAATGAAAGATGGAGAATATCTTCGTGCTGTACAGAGACTTTATCCTTTAGAAATAAATGATGAAGCAAGTCTACTGTACAACGATGTTGCTATTTCCAGACAGGGTGCCCTCGATGAGAGTACGATTCCACTGGAACTTTCGTCACGAACAGCGGATGTGCCTGAGGTGTCAATAAAGACTAGGTGCGGCAGAACTGTTAAATGTCCGAAAAGATTGACTTTGTGATGCATTTAGACTCTCGCAAAATTTTTGGTTTGAGTTAACTATTGAACTCTATTTAACTCAAAGGTGGGAGAATGTGGAAAGCTAACGATGCAAGAGACCGTAGTCGGAGACATTTCCATTGCGCCATCGTCAGTGCTCAAAGAAACTGTTACAGTTATAGTGAAGTTTGTGTTAAGTTTTGGTTCTGGTTAAGTCATGAGCACGCTAAGATGCCACGAGGTGTGGCTCTCTTGTTTTTTCTGTATTTTAGAATTCGATTAGTAGTTTATATGAATGTGGGTGTTCGTAAAATTGTAAATAAAGGTATGTTTACCCGTGTTAAATTTGGTGAGCTGTGCTAGTGCTTAAACTACCATCATCAATTTTACGAAAGCGGAGTTGAAGTAGGTGATTTGTAATTTCATATCCCGAACCCGACGAAAAAGATAAGTGCGTTTTGATAATTTCTAGCGTAATTTTTTGATATCTTTTAACAATATGTGTATTTTGTAAACTTCTATTACTGTAAAAAAATAAAACCAAAAAATTATTTTTAAATTTTTGTTCCGGGTACCCTTAATGTAAAATTGTGTAACTTTTAATATTAACACAAATATTAAAATTTCTTTTTCCTAGCTTTGGATTTGGCAACTGTTTAAATAATACCCTATGTGTTTAGTGATTCAGCTCGTTCCCTTTCAATTGAAAGAGCAGACAGATCCGACAAGGGATTCTGCGACATTGAACTTCTAAGATATGTCTTTATGAGTTTCAATTTTGAAAAGGAGCGTTCAGCAGAAGCAACAGTAACAGGAATTGTTAAAAATAAAATCAATGCTGTACATATTTAAAAAAAACTGGAAGCAAGAAGATAGTTTTCAATGATCAAGAATTTTGCAACATACAGAACAGTTTTCAAATGTGAAATAGGGGGCCCAGTTACCGAATAGATTAAAAAATAAAAAAAAAATGGGGACCGATTGTATGTCATGAAATTTATCCAAAATCAGGGAAATATCAGGGAATTGTGAACCACATAACTTCAAAATCGCATACAAAAATTCGCATAAAAGGAGACTCTACTATATATTACGTTGTGATCGCTATATAGAATATTTGTTCACTACAAATTTGGGCGCGAGAACGGCGTTCGTCCATATATTAAGCATATTAAAATACTAAAAAACGGTGAAATACTTTTAAAAAAATTGACAAAAAGAGAGAAAAATATGCTTTGTGTACAAATAAATAAAAAATTTATAGCTACGTAATTTTTTTTTTAATATTTTGTGTTTGAAATATAATTGTAATAATATCTGTTGGTATCTATACATGTGTACCTGGCATCAGTCAATTACCCTAGTCACACTTGGCAGCATTCAGAGCGTTGATGTCCCGTCCACTATGACGTGTGTGCCGTTACTGTATTATTATACAATAATTTTTGCCACCCACGTTTAATTAGCTCAAACTAGAGCTTTTTTTATATTTGGAGAAAAAGAGGCGCCGTCCTCATCCTGGATTCGAACCAGGGTCCCTCCGTTTAGCCCGGAGTGTCTTGACCTACTAGACGAATGAGGACAAGAACAAACGCATTTTTCTCCGTATATGAGGATGTAAGATATTATTACCCTTCACAGGGATAACACAATTGCCAAATAATGGTCAACACAGAAAAGCCTCCGGGGCGAGATTTTTGTGAGTTTTTCGTGGGGGAATTTATTATACAATAATTTTTGCCACCCATGTATATATAGCTCAAACTAGATCTTTTTTGTATTTGAAGAAAAAAAAATCTTGATTAGACATGACTTATTAAAGAATCATTCCTCAGTGAAAATTGAAATCAACGGTGACAAATCGCCCCTCGAAATTTGTTCACTAGCCATGGACAGGGTTCCGTCTGTGTCCCTGTTCGCTAATCTTACGCCTGACTATAAACCGGTTATCACTAAATCAAGATGTCATACAGAAGAAGATAAGTTGTTCATTGCTACCGAAGTAAATAAATTACTGGAAGAGGGGGCATAGAGCCCAGTAACTAACCGTGGCGAGCTCAGGTCTTCGTAGTAAAGGGAGAAAACCAAAAGCCAATACTGGGTGTATACTACTCGCAAACTATTAATAAGTTCACTATGTTGGATGCGTACCCCCTCCCTAGGATAGAAGACCTGATCCTGAGGATATCGCAGTGTAAAATTTTTAGCACAATTGATCTAAAGAGTGCTTATCATCAGGTTGCAATCTTAAAATCTGATAAACCATACACTGCTTTTGAAGCCGTAGGCAGGCTTTACCAATTTCGACGAATCCCATTCGGGATAACTTAAGGTGTTCCTACGTTGCAGAGAAACATTGATACAATAATTAAAGAACAAAAACTTAAGGGCACATTCCCATATCTCGATGTTACAGTGTGCGGCCGTAATCAGCAAGAACATGATCGAAATTTAGCGAGATTGATGATCTCAGCTAAAGAGTTTAACTTGACACTAAACTCAGATAAATGTACTTACTCAACGGAATCTGTGAAAATAATGGGATGCCTAATTGAGGATAAGGTAATTAAATCTAACCCTGACAGAGTAGCACCGGTAATGAACTCATCAATACCTAGGAATACAGCAGCGTTACAAAGAACCTTGGGTATGTTTGCTAACTACTGCGGCTAGAGCCCAAGGTTTTCAGAGAAGATACGTCCTCTCCTGACAAAAGGATTTCCACTCTTATCTTAGATTATATTAGATTACATTCGATATACAATTGGAAGCAGAAAGCAAATGTTTTACGACCATTCATGAGAAACAAGGTGCAGTTGGGGAAATACAAAAGAAGAGGGATTGAACGTTTTCCGGTCGGTTTGGAAGCCAGAGAAAAGAATATGAGTGGCTGTACCGCCAGATCAGTGAGTCAGTCTGTGACCATCGGTCAAGACCTTATTCTAGAGCCGCGAGTGAAACTTTTTACCTTTGGATATTTTATATTTTGTGCTTCGTATAGTAAATATAACATTTCGATTGGCATGTAGTATTTGGAGATAATAAAGACGACGACGCCAAAAACGAATATATTGGTATCTTTCAGCATAACGTAAAGAAATACTATATTGTTACTACTATTCTTTATTGCATACAGTATAGAGTTAGAGACATGCACGGGCCACGGCCTGTTTCACTCGCGGGCCGAAAATTCTGTTTCAAATACGGGCTGAAATGGGCTGGTTCTCTGAAAATTAATTGGTATATTTGTTCAACGGGCCGTAATGGGCCGAAATATTTTTAAAAGTTATAAAAAGATTTTGGCCTTTTAAATGAATTTTAAGTCTTTTCAAAAAATGCATATTGAGGGGCTCCAATTAAATAAATGTAATTATGAGATCAATTTAGCATAGTTATCAATTAAATGTTATGGTCCAAAGTAATAACTTTTTATTGACTGATAAACTGGAATAAAGAATGCAAAATAATTTTCACCCTTATGTAAAACCTAAAAAATGTGCACCATATAAATAAAAGGACCGTAAAGCCCAAGCAGAAGAGTTTTAAAAATTCTGCCGATTTTTTTTTTTATATATCTGATGCATGTTAAAATTTATAACTTTATTGCTAATATGCAGTTTTCAAATTTTCTAAACAAAAGATATGAATTCATAAAAAAGTTCGAAGGTCAAGATACTGCATCATATATTTCATAATAATATACCTTCAGTTTGAAGTATGTTATAAAAGTCCATATTTCAACGAGTTCTCACGAATATACTACAAATATATTTCTCTCTGAATAAAAATATCGAATAAGTACTCATTGTTGAGATTTCATGTTGAGCATTACGGTAGTTTGCGCAATTAATTAATTAAATCAACTAATTCAATTAATTAATTATCAATGTTCTTGCATTGGGCTGCTGAAATGCAAGAACGCCCGGGCTGCTGTCCACAGCTCAGTCCGCTGAATAGACTCAGTCCGCTCTAATAGACTGTTTTAGAGGACTATAGGTAGATCTTAGTATTTTAGAGGAGGTACACCTGTGCCAGGGAGGTGAAACCTGTCTAAGACAGAAACACACGGGACCGAAAAAAAAATTCCGTAGTATTAGGCCTGTAGCCAAGCCGGGGCCAGCTAGGGCGTGGCCCCAATTGCCCCATGCTTGTGCCCCGGTTGTCCCATCGATCTATTTATATGTTCAGAGCAATTCCCGGTTGCCCTGTGCCCCATATGTCTTTTGCCTTGCCTCAGTTGCCCCTCCATCCTGGCTACGGGCCTGCGTAGTATGCAGGTTTCCGCTTTATGGAGGTTACATACAAAATAAATATATAATTAAGATGTTAAATCAAGATCATAAATATGTCATGGAAATTTTTAAACCAAGATATGTCAAGCAAAAAGTTCTTTCGCTAATGCACAAACTGAAACATTTACTTTAATATTAAAAAATTTCCTATGGGTAATTTTAAAGAAAGGAATGAAATTTAAATGAAAGGAATGAAATTTAAATGAAAGGAATGAAATTTAAAAGAAAGGAATGAAATTTAAAAGAAAAGAATGGATTCCTTTCTTTTTACAGGCACTCGAAAGCCCTCGACAAGCTTTGAATGCACCACAAGGTCAAAGTGGTCTGGAAATGTCTACTGATGATACGCATCAATGAATCCTAACAATATGCCATGCACGTTGCTTAAAGGGTTTTTCCGCCTGTATTAAATTCATTTAAACTAACAAAAGCCTTTTTCCTCATTTTATTATTTGCAAAACCTTAATTTGCTCGTTATGTTTTAACCATGATTGCGCCACGAGCTTTTGTGAACGAAGTTAGTTATTGTTTCCCTTTTAATCGTAACTACTTTGGTTTGGCCGGATAAGTTTAGGGTTAGTTTTCCCCACGGTTTTAGCTCGCTACTAATGACATAGAAAATTATGCAGGAGTCACCACAGATAACAATTAACAATTTATTTAAAATACAAAACATGTACATGCAATGTATACACTCATGATGATTATTAGTACAAACCAACTAAATAAATACATTGTAAGAGTATTAGAATGGACTTTGCCTAATCGGATTTAATTCATGACCACAATAATAAATGATTACGCAAGAAACGTAGACTTTAAGATAATAATGCAAACGAATAAATTCTTATATTATCCGCGAAAGGTAAAAGTAGGGAACAAGCAACTATAAGGATGAACGAAAAATAAATAAAGGGAGCAACAGAGAATTGAACCAAATCACACCTTGTTGATTGTTCAAAGTTTGGGAAAGTTGTCCAATGCTGAGGCACTGTTTTCCTAGAAGAGGGCTGTTTTAAAAACAGGAAAAAAAAAACACACACGTTAGTGATGAGGCATTACAGAAAACGCCCCGTGCCTGTAAAGAAGGAATTCATAGCAAACAGGAAATTCCGCTGAAGGCAAGAGTTTGATAAATAGAGAGAAGATCAGCCAGTAATGGAGGAGTAGGAGGACATAGTTTTCTGCAAGTTACAAAGAGTTCTTCACGGAGAAGGTGATACGCTAGACAGAAGCAAGTGCTCGAGTGTCCCATCCAGTCCCTCAGTGCATTGCAGGCACAGGGGGATGATGCTTTGTTGATCCGGAAAAGATAGTTGTTCGTAAAGGCTCGACCATGGCGGTGACGATGATGTCTGATTTGCATGAACCGAGGGCAATCACAGTTAAGAATAGAAAGTTTCTTTAAAACTGGATAAAGGGAACGTGGATGTCCAGGATAGAATTCTGAAGAGTAGAGATCCTTTCATTTGGGAAGTTTCTGTTTATGGTACAGAGCTATTTCGAAAGACGGCCGATGAAGTCATGGTGAACTGCTGCAGGATGAGACAGAATCCTGCAAAGCGCGACGAGCCCATGTGTCCCCCCTGACATTTCGTTTAATTCCGCAAATTATACCTTATATGGGACCTTCCTTAGACGTCTCGTATTTCATTTGGTCATCATTGTCTTCGCTAATTTCCTCACACATCTCGCTCTCGAGGACGGCGCTGAGACTCTAACCGAAAGTTTCCACCAACGAACAAGCATCATCTCCTTCCAACAGCTCTAATTCGAGTGTCCAATTTCTACGTTTTTTTCATCTCCCTCTCATATGAGTTTTCTCGAATTTTTTTTCAGCTACGCCTCTGATTGGCTAACCCAGTTACTACGTGGGAACGAAAACCCAAACAATGAAATGGAGGAAAAAACAACTTATTTTGCTCCTCCTATTCCTAGAAATGCTCGTTAACGACTTAAGGCTGTTTTTCTAACCTTCCATATGGATGACAGGCTCTTGTCATTTGTACTAAACTAAGGTATCTTTTGCTCTGTAGGTGCACTTAACGAACATGGTCATCGTATAAGCGATTTCCGCAAAGAGAAGCATTTCCTTTTCCTATTGATAATCTAAGGGGTTTGAACCTAGCCGTTGACGACCACCTGACATTCGACAGAGGGTCGCCATGAAGACGTAACTTTTAGCATACGCTAAAGAGTTCTAAAGTTGAACGGGTGTAATAATTAAGAGGGCATGCATACTGCAAAAGTTATCTGTTAGGCTGTCCGCCGGGGGCGAGCCGTCACAATTGCATAAGAACAAGGATATTAAAAATAAAAAAAAATTAGTGGCTATAAAAAAGCCTTATAAAAAAGCTTATAAACTTTTTTGCTTAATAGTGACTATTCCGTCCACTAGTATTTCCGTAGAACGGAGTTTTTCTTGCTTAAACAGAATCAAAATCAGTCTACGTAATACGATGTTAGAAGACAGACATAGAAACTTGTTAAAAATTTCAATTGAAAAGGAACTACTAAAAGAGTTAATAGAAACTCAACCATTTTTTCACATCATCGACAAGTTTGCAAGTCTAAAAGAATCGAACTTATATTCAAAAAATAAAGACTGGGTAAGCATATATTGCATATTTTTATTTTGCTTGTTGTCTCCACATATTATCTCTGTCTGTATAATATGTAGTACCATATCAGGTCTGATATATATATATCTTAATATACAATTATTTTGCTAGAAAACGGAAATTTATTGGCCACTTTTCCTGTTTCTTTGGGGAGTAGATGAGGGGCTCACCGCTTCACCCGTTCTTGAAGTCACGAGCCGCCACTGCAGAACAGATACAGTATTTTGAGCACAATTTTGACAAAAATGTTGCGACCTGTCTTTGGGAAAATCCGTCTAGCCGTAGGTAAACAATTCTAGTTTTTAAATCTGTCCAAAGCTCTTTTTTGGAAGCCGTTTTTTACACTGCATGAGCACGTATCGAAACAAGCGTCGTGTAAAGTTTAATATTTGTTTTACCTACTCTTTTATATCTTCTGCATAGTTTTAAATTTGCATCAATCTCATTTTTACATGTTTGAACCTCTGTGATCGGATACTTTTTTCCAACTTACTCTGCGATCGGATACTTTTTTCCAGTAAACATGTATTTATTGTTGCTTTCCAATTTGGCATTGCATTATTTACACAGAAAAATAATTTATAATATTCAACTATCATCAAACATTTTGATGACATCTAAAAAAAATTATATTTGATTATTTACGCACAAGAACTTCCATTACATTCCAGCTATTGTGCTGTTTAATGCAGTGATCGGATACTTTTTTGCCGGGGATTGTATAAACAGAGGTTGACAAATACGGTTGCTATTAGCGATTATATTTTTGGCAATTGGCGAGTCGAATTTGGGCTATTATTCGAAGTATCAAAGAATTTGGTGTTAACTTTACTATGTGCTTTAAATATAAATAATACGCTGACGTATAATTTTTATTTTTAAATTAAAAAAATTATACTATAATTTTTATTTTTAAGTTAAAAAATTATACCCTGACGTAAAATTTTTATTTTTAAGGCGAGCCAGTGTAGCTCTCGGCTGGCTTCGGTTTCAACGTGATATGTCGAGCGTTGTTCAACATACTCGTTTAACTGGTGCAGCCTGGGATTATAGTCTTCTGCGGTCACCCTTCTCAATTCTCCCTTCCCCGCACACATTCAACACACATCTACACGTTCATTCATTAATGGACTTGTTTGAGCCGTAGATCACCAGGTTTAAATTTTTGTATGATATGAATCGACGCGGATGTAAATAAAGAAGAACTTCGAACGGCAACAAAAGAAACGTAAGTGGTATTGAATTGCTCGATGAACTTTTCGCTTTTAAAGATTTATTTGCATCTGATCTTTGTCAATTTCGCAATCCTCACGAAACCTTGAACTTCATTCACACAAATAACCTATCATTCCCAAACCTCAGCACTGAGAATTCAATTGACCGCTTTCGTTAGCGTGGAAAGTGGAAAAAGTTATTTTCCAAGGTTGAAACTAATTAAAAATTATTTACGGTAAACTACTTCGCAAGATAGCCTTGTAAACTTAGCAATAATTGCAATCGAAAATGATGTAGGTTTCCAATTAAATATCAGTGAGCTAATCCATAGATTCGCAAATGTGAAAGCGCACAAGAGAAATTTCGTGTAAACGTTTATTATAATAATTTTTTTTTTTTTGGCTAGACATTGGCAATATAAAAAAGTAGTTTTTTATTTTATTATTTGCACTAAAGATTTCCTTACTTCACAATGTATTTTTCACTTACTCTTATATTTTTAATAATAGTTGAATTGAAAGATGAATAAAACTTAAATGGCAGGGGTAAGAAGTGGCAACTCCAGACCGGGTTCCCGAAGGCCCTCCTCCCCCTTCCTCCCAGTATAATAAACTTTTTTAAAAAAAAAAAAAAAAATCACAATGGGTGTATTATTATTCAAGAACAAACGCATAGGCCCATTTTTACCACCAATTTTTTTGTTTAGAACCGCCATTGAGGCGGGGGGTGATGCCAAATCTAGCAACGCCAACCCTTCTAAAAAGTACGCTTTGGTAAAAATAAATAAGACATATTAAAGATAAAAAAAAAATGTAATTGGGAAAATTCAGCTAATTATAATTAGTGGGATGGATGAGCTTGTTAATCACTGAACATTTCCCCAAATTGTAAAATCAAATCGGACAAAGCCACCCTCATTTCCTTCTCAACATTGATTTTCGCGCGATACTTAGATTTTATCATAGCGACCGCCGAAAACCCAGTTTCGCCCAACTAAAGTTATGAAAATTTTGTAATCTTATTTTTCAGCGCCCCTTTCGAAGAAGCCGCGACTCCCCAAGGCGCCGCCCACACACACTTTAGGAACGACAGTTGTGTGTCATTAAATTACTCTGTGTTGAAGGGTATAATGAATATATGCACATTAATGTTTTAAGGAGCGGATTGGGTCCTCTCAAAGGGTGCATACCTTAGATTATCAGAGGGCGCGAGTCCTATAGCCCATGAGGGCGCAAGTCCTATCGTCCATGAGTACGCACGGGCCCGGGGGGGGCGTTAGTTGGCTGACGGCCCAGTCCTCCCTTGAATGTTTCTTGTAACCGGTTCGGATTATATGGAAGTTCGAATTACTAAGGATTAGATTGGTAGTACTTTACTGAACGTACGTTGCATATGCAAATAGTTTTTTAACCTGTTTTGATAAGCAGGGCTTTACTATAATACTGTAATTTCATTTCAGACAGAGTAAAACGTTTCTTAACGGTGACCTACCATAACGATCACCTTTGAAAATAGGATCTTTTATCATATAGACTCAATGCTGAATTCACCTCCATTCAGAGACCACCACAAACCATTCCCCCGCTAAAAGAGACAACACCTTGGAAACCAAGAAGAGGTGAATTTCACTTCCGGTTTATCTTCACGAAAGCTCGAAATGAATATCGAGAGAATCAGAAGATATCAATTAGAGAATCAGAGGCAGATAATATTTTGTGAGTTGACTGCGTAAGTAAGATTGTTTGATCTTATCTTGAAGGAGCTCTATCCACATATTCGGTAACATAAATTTCTTTTATAATTTTATTTCTTCTCCATTATATGCACTGGAAATACTGTAACAATGTGGCAGTTGTTTTTGTCGTATTTTCACTAATTATTCAACGCTGGACGAAACCATTCTTTTTTTAAATTCGAACCTGTAAACGTCCGTATTTCAATTAAAAAATACACTCGTGTCTCATTCATTTCTATTCAAAAAACGGTGTTCGGTTTTATTTGAAAAAATAAACCATTTAGTGTCATTTCAGAAAACCTTGTAGCAGCAAGCTATTTGCGTACGTAAAAAATTCATGATGTTTGTATGTATGTGTGTAGAGTTATAGAGCTACACCTCCAATATTAATATGTATAGATACAAGATTTTAATGCAATGGGGTTCTGACGCCCATCAACTCCCCTGAGTAGCAATTCAAAAATTTGGAGTGGGGGGGTGGGGGTTGAAGGCTGAAGAAGATAATAAAAAATTTGAAGAAGATAATAAAAAATTTGAAGAAGATAATAAAAAATTTGAAGAAGATAATAAAAAATTTGAAGAAGATAATATGGCGCAGCATTAGATAAAATAATGTGATTTAATATATAATGGGGGGCTTGATCCCCTGCGCCCCCCTTTTCTACGCCACTAACAATAAGAACATTGCATTTTGTACTATTAGGAGGAACCAGTTCAAAAGAACCAGTCCTAAAAAACGAATCTCAAACATGAACCGTTCTTAAAAGAACGGTTCACGAAAATGAACTACTTTGCCCATTGCTAGTTGAAGCCGAAATCTTTGGGAAGTGATTACAAAATACGTCGGTGAAGTGTGACGTTTCAATATGGCGCTGGGCACAAACAAACTGCCATTTGCTATGTTATGCTTATGAGATAGATTTAAAATGTTCTCATTTTATGAAATTTCCGTGTTTTTTTCGGATCAGCCGAAACTGATCGAACGTGCAGAAAACGCTATACGTTCTTCACATGTTCGATCTTTTTTTTATGACCCTGATAATGAAGAAATGCGAGAACAAATTCATGCTTCCATGAAGAGTAAAGTATATAGTATTCAGATACTGTACCCAGTCTGCGTTTATGTATGCATATATATACACATGTACTGAAAGAGCAATTTATTATATACACGTATATTATTTTTCTGGAAGCGATACATATTTTGCTGTGTAACTCTCAGTGCGCTTATAAAAAAATTTTTGCAGGAAATTAAAGGGCCATAAAAACACTTGACAGATTCGTAACAAATTAAATTTTTTTCAATAATTTCATGAACGAAGAAGATAAATTGTTCTTTCAGTGTGTATATATACAAGATCCGTTTTTTTTCAGGGGGGCTTGGTCGTACCCCACTTCAAGGAAATAAAAAATAAATAAATTATAAAAATTTATTTTAAGGGGCCAGCCTTAACAAAAACCTGACTACGTCGTTGATGGAGGTTATAATTATGGTTCAAGTTATTAGATATTCTGCCATATCCCCTACAGACAAAAAATAAATGGAAAATTAAAGATCTATAAAATCAAAACTGTAAATTTAAGGAGAAAAGAATTGATTTTCATAAAAGATCAAAACATTTTTTAAAGAAAATGATTGCGGCATCAAGACTTATTAATATAACAAGAATTCTGAACAAAACTACCCAAAGTATATGGACATGTTTTGAATATATATACATATATTAGCCCTCCACCAAAAAAAAAAATTTTTTTTTCAAATAAAATACAACGAATTAAATGGTTGGTTGCTTTTTGGTTTTACGGCTCAAAGACTACAGTGGTCATGCTGCGCCGGGACCTACTGTTTTCCGAGGAATCCGAACCTCTTAAGGCCTAGGGAACCAAACCCCGGACTACAGTGAGCAGTGCGGAATTAAATGCTTTTGTAACATACATGAACACAAAAGTTTGAATAAAAACCAAATATAAAAATTTATTAAACAAACCACTAAATTTAAAAATTTATTAAACAAACCACTAAATTTAAAATTCATCTTTCTAATTCTCTTATGTTAATATCAGAAATTTGGTCCAACGTACAGGCGAATACAGAAAAAAATTCTTGGGGCGAAGAGAGAGGCACGGTACTATATAACTAACTTCACATTCCTTCAATGTGTGACTTACTCTAAAATATAATTGGAAGAGTTAATGGCTAATGACTATTTTGTGAACTATTTGAAAATACAGGCAGAATTTTTTTATTTTTTTTAAAAATTCTAATGCAGTTGGGAAGATTTTTTTTAAAACATTGATCTCATTATTGTCCCATCCCCTGAATTCGTGCAAAAGTACTCAAATGAAGTTTTCCTTTAATATATATATATATATTTTATTTTTTTTTATTTTTATTTTTTTTTCAATTTCAAAAATGCTGTTTTGAGTTTTTATATATATATATATTTTAAAAACGATAAAAAAATCTTCTCAGTACATATGTATATCACAGAGAAAGCGCATATAGAGGGCTTTAAAATGAGCTCAAGATGAACTTTCTAGCTAAAACAGGTGCTTAGATATTTACATGAATGTGACTCAAGATCAATGAAAAAGTTATTTTATTTTTTAATTTCCAAAAATTAATTCCAGGAAAACGGAACCTCCGAAAACTATGAAAATTTGCAATTTGCTCCATAGGTAAATATAAATCAAAAATCATTGGAATCTGAAAATTAAAGGTCAATGCCCCGGTTGATGTGATTTGAATGACCTTTGATAGAAATTATAGATACCTGGACATTTTTGCCCAAAGTGCATGTTTGCGTTTGTCTTTTGGGAATCTATAAAAAGAACATTTATTCCCGACAGTCCGGTGGTTGCAACAAGCTACAAAATATAAACCCATTTTTATTTGCAAGCTTAAGAAATGCTAATTACTACGATCGTCAATGTTAAGTCAATGGGCCCAATCTGTTGTTTGTGCCCAGCAGCCATGTTGTGACGTCACGACTTCACCGACGTACGGTAACAATTCACCTGTTCGTAAAGAAGATAATTGTCGATCTGGCATGCCCATATCCATTTTTGCATGTTTATTACGTCAGGTATTATACGTCATGTGTGGTAATGGCCACACATGTCCATTAGTGCATAAGCGAAGTCCAACCGAGGTGAGATTAAAACCCACTTTCGCTTGTCGTACCAATATATTAGGATCGACTGAAGAGGTTGTTTAGGTTCTCTTTTAAGAGAACAGTTATGGGAGTAGTTCATGTAAGATGTAACTTCACAGCTTGTTCATCCGGTTATGTTCATCTAGTCAATAATCATTTACTATCGTTCACGTTGTTCTAATCCTGCTGAAGTTAATAAAAATCTTTTCAGTGCACATGTAATGTGTGATTACTAGAGCAAGTGATTCTTCAATCAAGTACGTGAGTATTCTTTATAGTTATCGGACTTACGTGACTGGATTTTAGGCATCGGATTATTTGTATTCTCATGTTATAACGAGAATGGTCAACGGCTACTAACGGTGTTATGAATAACCTTAAGACGACATGGATGTTCGGCTCAGAGGCAATAAGCAAATGAAAACATGTCGAATTACTCACTTATTGAAACCTTCCTTCTAGAACAATGAAGTCAAAGTAATCGTAAACTACTATATTATGTAGAACCAAAGCGCTACCATATCCTTGCGCCACTGGAATAATCCACCAAAAGCTTAAGGAATCGTTGAGAATAACATACATAACTAACAAAGAAGATCTTAAGCAAGAATAACATTTCAGAAACTCCTGCTAATCCTACTCCTATTGATTAAATCATGCACGTTCAATGCTAACGGTTGCGCTTCGTACGCTGTTTGAGTGTCCTGTCTGGGATTACAGTGCCGCCTTCGGCGGCCACCCTTCCCAACATCCCTCCCCTTAACCACTCTACTACTACTACTACTAGTTGCGCTTGGCTTAAAAATTCTGAAATTATAGAGCAATAAACCGTCTGAACTCATAATATTCTCCTAGCAGCACAGTAAATTGTTTGTTTTAAGTGTACGCATCCGCGTACGTTAAAACAATCCGATCTGAAATAAAACACAATATAGCAAGAAAAAGTCTACATAAAAAGTTAAACACTAATGAAATGGAAGAAAGCAAAACACTCAAGTTTTCAGATGTGATAACAGAAGTCCTTCATCAGGAGTAACATTTGGCGAAAGACTGCTTTTTCCGCGTCGGAAAACTTGAATAGGCTACTGTTTTTTTTTATTAGTGTTCAATTATTTTATGTAAATAAATAACTGAAATATTTAATGGCATATATTGAAACAATGTTTCGTAATCTGAAAATTTTTATATACTGGTGTTATAACAATTTCAAATAAATGATTTTAAATTAACGTTGGATTAAGGATACGATTGGGTTACTTCGAAGCAAAAGGGATTGGTTTGCCAATCCCTTTTGCTATGCTTAAACATAAAAATAACTAAAAATAAAATGCTGCAATAAAATAACAGTTATTTTTGGAATGCTTAAAATTAACAGGCTACAAGTATCGAAGGGTGATTGAACAATAACAGATTTGATTAGATATTAGTTGGATAAGCAGGCTCAATAGAAAATTGGTAAATTTTTCCGAAAATGTAGGAAATATTTTAAAGAATGTGCTTAGTATTCAAGGGCTACTAACTTCCTTGGTTTTTTTGATTAGATATTACCTGGATAAGGAGGCTCAATAGAAAATTGGTAAATTTTTCCGAATATGTAGGAAATATTTTAAAGAATGTGCTTAGTATTCAAGGGCTACTAACTTCCTTGGTTTTAATAATTTCGTAAAAATTCGTACACTTGCGACAAAAGTGTTACAACTCAAAAAATCCCAATTTTCAGAAAATGCAAAAAACTGTTTCTGGTTGAATTGAGGGACGTTGTGTTCATCTAATGACATGTGCCAACTAGCAGAAACCCAAATAACTTATGACCTAACATTTTGCATGGCAAAATGCAGCACTGTTTTCTACATCTAGTTGTAACATTAAGTCATTTTCACCGAATTTTGAGTTGTAACACTTTTGTCGGAAGGATGCGAATTGATGTCGTCGGAAGGGTGCGATTGATAAGCGAATTGATACTCGTGGGTATAGAAAACTTAAGGGTTAAATATAACGTAAACTTGGGGGAGGAGGAATGGGTGGAAAAAGAGGATTTTCCCCTGTTTTAAAAGAACTGGGGGGGGCATGTGCCCCCCTCGCCCCCATCAGATTACGCCTATGCTCGTGAAAAACTAAACTGTTTACATTTTAATATCGATCTTCAATTCTTTTGATTGATTATTCATTTATAACATTTCTGCAAGTTAATGTGAGCATCGTCGAAATAATAAAAACATTGTTGAGTTAATGAAAGGAAGATATTGCTGAAAGAAAATTGATGCACAGTTTACATAAAAATCATATAATTGTTTTCCTATCCAAAAGACATTTTTAATTTACTTTTTGAATAAAAATATTTTAATTGGTTTAATAGAAAAAGTACAACAAATCATGTCCTGCTAATGTTTGGTATATGAGTATTACTGCTGTGCTGTTCGGGTCATAGGTATAGAGTTATATGGACCTATAAAGTCCAAACTCTCACCCGCTATAAATTGTAATTTTAAGTATATTGTTCTATAAATTCGTATATAACGTGTGTATTTACCACTCTCCCATTAATATTAAAAACTTCGTTGTTGGCAGGGGCGCCAACTCTATAGGACCCCCCAGATCCCTTCTCCCCCCACACCAAAACTATTTTCGGGCGGCCTCCCCCAAAATTTATGGACAATAAATAAGCAAACACAAAATACAGCTGACAGTGAAAGACATAACTTATAAAATATATTAGCTCTTATTGCTAAGCTTTTCCCTAAGTCTTCTAAAAAAGGGAGCTGACGCATCCGTCATTTTGATGCCTAAGTTATGGTTGCAAATTTTATTTATTGGCGACGTTATAAAAGTTGCGCAACCGTCGGATGATCACGAATTGTTGATTATTTTGATGCTAAAATAGCGATCACTGCGCCAAAGCGGAAAGCCCTTATCGCCAAAATAAATGATGCCAGAAGTGTGAAAAAATATGGCGACCGATACGTCAACCAATAATTCTAT
>QLNU02015270.1:42673352-42706673 GCA_006491805.2 Dysdera silvatica
CAGGCGTCGAAAATTGACAAAACTTATGCAAAAATTATCCACACGTGACAAGCATTCAAACACAGAATGAAACTGGCGATGAAAGGGATTAGCATTGATGACGTCATTCACTATTACAGCCAAAATGTCAATTTACATGTTAAATTCAATGTATATACATGAATGGAATTATTATATACAGTTTAGTGTGTAAATGCGCCGTTGTCATACTTCGATTCAGCACACGTGCGTTGCAAACCACACTGCAATTCATGGGCGCCGTTAGCGGGGGGAATAAGGGAGATCCGTACCCCCTCAATGTTGGTATTAGGGTTCCATGTCCCCCCAATTTCAAACAAAAATTTTATAATAGGTAACGTCGTTCAAAATTATTTTTTTTTAATCTAAGGAGTGTGGTTATATTTTTCGGCGTAGTGTATTTAGTGCGAAATACAATTTTCCTCCTGGGAGAGGGGGTTGTTTATAATCCGCAAAAACACGTGCTTGCGTAAGGATCATATATTTCGTCCTCTCACTCCACCCCAACATTAGAGAAAATTGTAACAAATTTATGGTGCAAAATGTCGCATTAAAATGCGATCTTAATGTCGCATTTAAAATGCGACTGCAGCTTAAACCCTGATCTACTATAAGATCTGGATTCTCCCACCCCTCCCATTACTTTGGAGTCCAGGGGGGTAGGGGGCAAACAAACATTAAATTCAGCGGAGTTTTGTTTTTAATAAAAGCCCCCCCCCCGGTAAGTTTTTTTTTAATAAGAGAGGCCCCCTTTCTAAAACTTTTAAGTTTCCAGCCCCTCAAAATTATAGATTCGCTACTAAAAACAATGGGTTTGGGCATACACGCATTTAAGGCTATCAAAACTACATATCCCTAACAAACAATGTGTTTGCTACTTGTATGTTGTAATTAATTGGTTGTATGTTGCAATTGACTGTATATTTTGGCGCAGTATAGCCCAGATGCTCTTGCGCCATAAAACACCTAAACAATTGGCTGTATATTGTAATCAATTGGTTAAATATATTTGGTTGTATGTTGTAATTAATTGGTAAAAATCGATTAAATTTTGACTAATCCATAAAGGCGATTCAAAAAACGAAAAAAAATAAATTACATTTTGTAATTTCTTAAACAAAGATCTTCAGAGGTCATCTACACGAAAAGTCAAAATACGTTACGACGTTATGTAATAAAAATGTTGCACATGTTAGGTGTTGCATCAGTTTTTAGAAGTAATTAATTGAGAACGAAACATTTGATAATGTAGATCTGCATTTCCTAATTGTTAATTAGTACGGAAAGTAAAGTAGGTTATTTATAATTAATAATGAGTTTACTGAAAAATTTGTTACTAAAATTTTATATGCAATTCTTAAGGGCATATTAATTTTTATCAAAATATGGTTCGCATCTTAGGTATGTATCGTATGCAATACAGGAGGGTGACAGAACGAACTGGCACTCCAGTGATAATTATTTTTAAGGGTTGCTGGGGAAAAAAGCATGAATGATCTGACTTGACACCAGCCCCGACTACGTCAATGAGAGCTCCTATAATTTACAGTGTAAAGATATATAATAATCACCCTACATATTAAGGCTGTACATAAAGGGATTTGAAGGTTTAAAAAAAAAATCTGAACAATATTACTTCAAATTTCTTATGACAGAACAAAAAAAATTCCATCAACCCGCTCCTTTTTTTAAAAAAATTTTGCGTGCGGGCCTGCTATATGGATATAAAATGATATATACTGCAGACATGTGTCATCTTATATACGCAGTCCTACATCAGGGGCGCATCAATCCAAAAAATATGGGGCGGAGGCGCTTAAGCAGAAAAAAGATCAAGTTAATTTAACGCAGATCAAGTGCGTGGGTATAAAGAAGAACAATGTATATGTTATCTAATGCGGGGCTTGAACCCCCCCGGTCTCCCTTTCACACGCCACTGCCCTACATGCTTCCAAATATTGCCTCTAGTAAATCTTAAGATTTAAAACTAAAACAAAATACGCTGAGCAAACACATTCAAAAAAACCGCCCCTTTCCAAGAGCTGCTTGCACACACGGCCTTGTTACAACTTCTCAACGCCTCAAGGAGAAACTGAATAGTCAACCAAGACTCAACAACCAGTTGGTTGTCAACTGACTTTGCATATATTTTTCTTGTTGCTGCTGTTGTTGTTAGGATCACTATTAGTTGGTTTCCGGAACGGCAGAAGTGTTTTCTCCAGCTCCAGTAATTGGCCCATGAAGTGAAGATTGGGAGATATGATTGGTCGTTTACTTTTCACGACGCTGTAGGCTTCCATTGAGGAGAGATTTGTATGGTACATAAGGTAACCAATGGCAATCGTTGCTGATCGGGATATGCCAGCTTGGCAATGAACTAAAATGGCACTATCTTTCTTGCGGGCTTCATCTACAAAGAAAAGACAGATACATGGTAAGATTATGCTTGGAGCAAACAACATAATACAAGTGCCACACTCCCACCACGGGAACATCCGAAGTTCAGCAATACAAGATTAGCATAATTCAATCCACATATTCTACTGACTTTTTAAAGATGGCCTTCAACTGAGTATCTCCTTAGAGGAGATTTGTCACGTCACCAATTCTTAAACGGCGAATGCGTATGAAAATAAAGTACAAATCCTAGAAACCATGATTACTGAACTTTCAGGCCAAGTTTACAGACAGTAAAATTCTTCTCAAAACTTAATACCACAGGGCTGTGCACAAGGGGGGGGGGTGAAACCACCCTATTTGAACAATATTATTACAAATTTCTTATGGGAGAAAATAATTCTATCAAAACCCCATCCATTTTCAGTAAAAATTCCTCACTTTTTGAAATTCTGTGTACAGGCCTGCAATACCAATATGAACAGAAGCAATAGTGATATGTACTTACCAATGAATTCAAAGGCCTTCTTGAAGTACTGTTTAAGGTTCTGTTGGCAAGAATCCGCCGCTGGTAATCTCAAGAAAGCGAATTCTCCTTGACCAGAACAGTACCCAGGAACATGGCTGGTGACATTTAAGACATATCGGATTCCAAGCTTTTTAAGCTTGACTACGTCTTGAGCATCTCTTTCATTCCCGACGTAGAGGAACGGTAGGATGGGCGTAGCAGTTGCATTAGCCACTTGTTCTTCGTGAAGTGGGGTTTGTAACGTGATTTCTTCGTTGGAGTTAGATTGCAATGGAGCTGAAGGTATAATGTTGCACAAGTCAAGCCTGCTAGCGCTGAACTCTCTCCATCCACCTACAAAGAAAAATGGAATCAAATTTAACCATTTGTTTCTTCAAGGTTTTTCTGCATCATAAAAACACACTGATGCTCAATGATAAAACAACAAAAAATCCACAATGTAGCATTTTCCTGTTTTGTATTCGTAAGTGTACATTGTACTACACTGTAGTTTGTACTACACAGTACATTGTACCACATTGTAAACAAAGTTTTCATTACCTGTTCCTTTACTGGGTTTTTGCGCTTGTTGTCTTGGATTTTAAGGACCAGTGCGTATACACTGTTGGCCATTAAATGGGACACCGGGAAAAATCAGATTGGCCTGAAATTTGCAATGTAGATAGACAAGGAAAGAGAACATGATTATTTTGTATCCCATGTCTCTCAATCCAACAGAGTTACGTCTATAAACTTTTCATCCTTGCAACATATGTTACGTACTTAATGTATGATTTTGATATCTTTTGTTATTATGTGTTGCAATTGTAATGGCCAGCAGTATGGAAAATGCATTGCCTTTTCACGCAAACACACACACAGTAAATGAAAGGAAGAAAGTCTGTTCTGTAACCCAAACTCCAGATCCTCCTTACACCCTTACTCCTTAACCACAATGGTTTTCCTTCAAATTTAATCTAGCGATTTCTACGAAAGGTTCAGTGTTCGGTTCTCCTGTACGTCCGACTTCCTTTTAATTCGACTTTCGCTTAAATTTAACAATTTTTGCAACGTCTTAAGGTCATTTAAGAAACTTAAGCTCCTTAAATAATAAAGCGAGAAGGTAAGTATAGGAGAAATGTAAGATTAAAATTATCACATTGTCTGAGATAACTTTTCCAATCCCTTACCAGTACATTCATCAAACAGTTACATCATCATTATCACTATCATCACGTGAACAGTTGGTGGTGAATCAGAGTATCTTGTCCATGACGAGAAATCGAAGTTTGTGCAGATAATCAAGGCTATTTTCATCGGTGCAGATTCCGAGATGAAGGCATATGCTGACGGATACGGTGATAACGGGGTGGGGAGGGAAAAAAGAGGGATATGAGGGAGGGTAACGAGATATCATCTAATGGATACATGGAGGGGGAGGGTTTAAGCAGTGGGTAAATTTGATGGACCATGAGTTATACCTCCCTTCCCCAACCACTTCAGCGGCAAATTCTTAGCATACTCTAATTTATTTGATCTTTTATACAAAAATGATGTACAAAGGGATGGGGGGGGGTCTCACATTTTCAAAAATATGGCCTTCTGTGAAGACTTTTCACATATGCCAGTAACATAATGAATAAATATTATAGTTTACAATGCAAAGAATATATATAACCTCTCTTCTTACTTCCATTTCCTTAAATATTTCTTTTATATATATTATTTTTATATTTCATTATATATCATTACATGCCATATATTCCTGCAGACATATATTCCATTTTTTCAATCTTTAATTTTTTTTTCATTCAATTTTGCTTTTCTTATTTTTATTCCCCGACTTCGTATTACTTCTTCTAAGGCAAAAATTAAGTATCATGACTTCCGCTATATAACATCCGATCTAAGTAATTAATAAGATCTAATTATATATATAGCAATTAATCGAATATATAATAAATTAATTATAATATAAAAAAAAACGGTTACTAATAGAACTGAATGTAAGTAATGCATATGGCTATCCATTATCACTGCAATGCTGACCACGTATTCAAAGCATATGCTTATACCACGTATCCACGTGCTATATGCTTATCCTACGTATCGCTGCATATGCTATCACACGATTTCACGTCATATGCTATCCACGTATCACTGCATATGCTATCCACGTATTACACTTACTTCATATGCGCAAGGAAAAATTTTGAATATGCTAATGTATACTACCTGTATATGATACTTGTTTGAACATTACCACGCTGCATATTTAGATTACTGCATCACAATATAATATGTCAATAGCAATGTTTAATTACTACTGTATATGATATATATTTGAAATTACCACGCTATCGATATTTAGCATTACTGCATCACTACTGATATGTAATAGTAGTAATATTAAAATATATAACATTATTTAATATGCGTAATTATATGTATTTTTATTTTCGGAAAATATGCGGAAAAAAGTCTTTTGATATGTACTGCCAATTCAAAATCGTTCCTGAAATAGAACGAACGCCAACGTCGTTACAAAGGGAGAAGGGCTGTCTTTAGAACGATGACATCACCAGGTATATGAACCACGTGACTATCATTCATCCACCAAAATCGAGTGAATGACGTCACGATTTCACGGTGACGGTTAGATCTGAGGGGAATGACTGTCGACGACATTGACAACAATGAGATCGTTTGTAGCGATTTTGTCGCTCCAACAATGGATGACTAATACTACTAACACCACCATTGAGTTAGGGGAAGGGGCTGAGGGGAGGGGGTGGACAATGATACGTCGCAATTGACACCCGATGAAGTCATCCACTTCCCTGGCGAAATAACCCCCCATGGGACAGGGGGGGGTGAGACTTAAGCTTAATATCTATAAGTAAAATAGAGGGCTTATACCTGTTTGGTCTGCATTACGAAATGTATCCTTTCGATGGTGGGAAATTAGTCATGGTCTCGTAGTGTCCCCGTTGCCTCGCTCATACTACTTTCTGGACACCCGAAATGTAACCAAAATGATAATTCACGTTATTTACCTCAATGCACACCAAACTCAAAGAATGCGGCGTGATCCTATATATATATATACATAACACCATCACCAACAACCATTTTTAATCTATTGCAGGATGGAGGTTTCTCTTTTATCACACATACATGTAGTACAGGGAAAGAAATACAGGAAGCGGCCTTTAGCTCAAGACGTTGGCCGGACGGGTTGACAAGCTGGACTTACGGGTTGACAAGCTGGACCTACAGTTTAACGAAGATTCTGAACTAAGGTTGCCACAGCTGAAGTCATGTGCTAAGACGGAACTCGCTGTGTCACCCCCTATATATTATATGTATTTTTATTTTTTTTTTCCCAAGAAGAACTGATTAATGTTGGACAACAGAAATTCTGAACTGGATTCCAAAAGACTACTGAAGATCTAGAAAACGTCCTCAAACTAGATGGGCGGATGAAATAAGAAAACAGGTTAGGGTGACATGGAAGCCAATTGCTCAGGATAGACGTGTGGAAAGCATAGACTTTCATCCAGCAGTGGATAGATAATTTTTGAATATGATGATGATGTACACACATAATATATATATATAACAAATTACGGGGAACCATGCATGCTCGTCCACCACAGAAAAACCTATGAACCTAGTAAGAAAAGATGGCTTCCTATTCGTCAACTGTAGAAATTAAGTCGCCAACGGCGACCAGATCTGTCGAATCCTATATATATCCAATTGTAAGAATTTAATAAATAAATTTGTATGTGCATGAATGGACGTCTGTAATAACATGAAAATTATAAAGGTATGTATGCATTTGTAGAAAATAAAGATTATTAAATTTCTACAACTGTGCACCGTCTGGAACAAGGGAGGATTCAGGGAGAGAAGTCCCGCTCTCAAACAAAAAATATTTTCTGAATCCGCCCTGGGTCTGGGATCACACGCACCATCCCGATGTGAAAAAGCACTCAATGACAGAATTGGTGAACACAATTCTGTTAATTTACTAAATCATTTGGGATAGTTTACTAAATTTCCTTATAGCAGTTTGTAAATAATTCAGAATTCTTTGCTAAATGCTTTAGAGTAGTTTACTAAATGTCTTGCAGCAGTTTACAAATGATTTGGAGTAGTTTACTAAATCATTTTAAGTAATTTAGTATTGGGTTTGGAGTAGTTCATTAGGTGAATTGGAGTTTACTAAATGATTTGAAGTACTTTACTAAATGGATTTCGCAAAGGGGGTGTTTTTGATGAAAAAAGGGGAGGGCTTTGGATAGAAATAAACTTTTCTTTCATAGCTGATTTTATTTTACAGCTAATCATATCGTACAAGGGGGGATATTAACCTTAAAAACCCACTTCTTGTGCACGGCCTTGCATATAACATATGTAATATCTATATTCGATAATTCACAGTAGGCCTTAAATACATATGCAGACGAAGCAAATTATACGTTCAACGAAGTCCAGCTTACAAACTTGTGTCCTGTACCTTCCGGTATTGGCGTGGGGTATACCCAAAAGGGAAAAACTCGCCAAATCCAGGTAGCAAAGTTCCACCCCATTTATAGCTTTCTTTCAATGGGATCAGCAGGCGGAGACTCCTGCGACAACGTTTAAAAATGAACGTAGAAAACAAAAATACACTGTGATTCAAGAAAAACGTGAAGTGGTTGTAGAGAATGGTGGTCCTATTTTTAAAAATCTCCGAGTACACTTTTCTGAAGTTTCGTTTTACGAGGGCGATGAACTGAAAGATTGGGCGGTAGTCCAAGCCTCCATAACTTAATAGCCAAACTGTTCCTTAAACTGTTCCACATACACACGTTGGGCTCGTTTAACTCTGGAAAAAACAGTGCTGACATCAGCAAAGGGAATGCATTCAACTTTTATCTTCAGTCAAATCCCGAAACGCGTCAGCGTTAAAACTGGCTCTTCAACGTCATCTTCCATCCTAACATCTCCTGTTCCAAGTTCTGAATTGGATAGCGGGGTCAGCATATTGGGCAAAAATTGGAGAGGTCATATCTATAAAAATATGCCCTGCTAAGCTTAAAAACCGATTCCACAAATTTGTTTATGATTACCTCTAAACTCCCACCTGTTAAGCTGGGCGCTGTATGGTTTCTTATTAAGGGAGGGGTGGATTAATATTAACAGTATGAAGCTTTACAATCGGTAAAGGGGCGCATTACTCCCACCGTTGACCAAATTCGATGAATGTAACTGGCATGAATCCCCCCCCTCTCTCCCCCACAACGTATCTATGGGGGATGGGGTCATAAAAGAGGGGTCAGAAAATGATGACGAATTGAATGATTCAGTGTAAGGGGTGTAGAGGGATACGATTCATGTCATGAATCACTCATCGTGAGCAAAATGGGGGGAAGAGGGGGCTCAGCATGGGTATGATGGCAGCTCTGAGTTGTCTCTGGCGTAAAAGAAACGAACTTAATATTGACATATATATTGTCACAACTGTATACTCAAAAATTCATATTTTTTTGCGTATAGGAGTTAGATAAGTTAGAAGTGAACGATAAACAGTAGCGTATATGAAGCATTCTCTCCATTTTAGGGGAGGGGGGCTTTTGAGAGCATGGAATACTTAAATATGGAATTATGTCCTCAAAAGGAGCGAAAAGATGCACTATGCACGAATGCTTCTCATTCATGAAATAAATACACATATACACACGCACATTAGAGTTACAAAATGTCGCATTATTGGAATTTAAAACACACAAGCCTGTTAATGGAATTAAATATAATTAAGGTTATAATATAATTGATATTATAACGCAGTCGAACCTCGTTAAGACGAATTACTTTTAATACGAACCGTTTTCTGAAGTCCCGTCAGATTGTATAGCATACTATCCTTTCTGGAAAAGGCGAATTACTGTTAATAGGAACAGATTTTTTGTTCCCCTTGGTGTTCGTCTTAACGAGGTTCGACTGTATGATATTGTAATAATACTATACTATATTTATTATACTGTAGTCAGTGATCAGCTAATATTAAGACTTAAGATAGACCAATGCAGGCAATTTTTTATACATTAAGACTTTCAATGAATAATTATGTATCTGTGGTAGTACGATGACAATCTCCAACGTATTTCCACTCTTTAAAACAGATATTTTCGCCTTTTTCTAGCTATGCATAGCTTTCATTTCTACAACAGACATTACTTCTAAGCTCAAGACGTTACAGACTGATAAATTCAAAGTATAAACCTTTAATCTTCATGTTTAGATGCATAGATCAAAATGTATACATGTAACTTGGCACGAACTAACCTTGGAGTGTCATGCATTGACTGTAGCAGCCCTAGCACGTGGAATATCTTCCCCAATACATTACAATAGATATATTTACTACCCCTATTTACAAAATACGTTCGCAACCAGTGGCGTAAGAAAAGGGGGGGTTAGAGACTCAACCCCCTATTAACGGGACAACATTTGTATATGCACACATGTATATAATTAGAGCATTCACATATATTTATACTTAATGGGGTGGTCCCCACTCTGTGTAAGCCCATGACCACACCACACCATTATACAATTATGACGTGGCATAGCCTATTCAGATTGGATTCAAATAGCGATTACATTTACATGGGTGACTATTTTCGTCCTCTTATACAACTGTTTTTAAGTCATTATGTCTTCCGCCCTCTAAAATAACGAAGCAGCAATTTGTTAACGAGTTAAAGACCTAATTAAAAGCTAATTAACCTAATTAAACGTTTAGAATGATTAAGAGAACAAGGTCAAAGCCTAAATTTCGAGTACAAAAAGAAAAAAAAAACGAAAAACATAGTGATAGGTAACCACGTGCGTTCTGAGAGTAGTCGTTCCCAGAAGGTAAATATGGGAAATTGGTGTTGCCAAACTACTTTCTTCGAATAACGGAAAATCCATGCGCGGTGAAGGTTTTGAACCGGATACGGTTCTTCAACGCGGTTAGAACCATTCTTTCACTTTCTCTTTTTGGTTCGTTTTCTATCCGCAACCGTTACATCAGCCATCAGTATAATAATGAAATCTGTCTATAAGCAAAGATACTCAAGCACTGGCGTGTGCAGGGGGTGTTAATGGGGGTTGTGACCCATCATCGCAATAAAATTTGCAAGTTGTAGCTCTAACCCCCCCTACCCACACGAATTTTCTGCGTACGTCTATGTATTCAAGGGATCAACAAAAGTTATCTTTACAGATAAGGTTGAATCTGATATCCTGTATAACTTTCAGGGACCGGTAGGTGGTGGGGATGATATCGTTATCAACAGATTTCACTGTGTAAACATTTAATAATTATTGTACAAAATATCAGACAAAAATAATAAATTATATTTCTCTACAATTTCTACGGGTTTAATAATAATAATTGTTATTCACGAATCCAAGTCCACAAAACAATAGATGAATTGTTTGCTCCAACTATCCGATTAAGATATTATTGGTCATAATTGGTTCTCTTGAACCCATGTTGTTATCAGTATTGATAACTTGATAATTTAAGCTTTTTTCTTTTAAAAAATTAGAACGATACTGTTAGGTATACCGAATTATATAAGAAGTGCATCATCCGGTTATTATAAGGTTGCAGTGAGGTCACTGTCGTAGTTAGCCTTAAGGCTGTAACCTCACCCCAATACTCCTCACCAGTGGCGTGTGAGAAGGGGCTCAAGCCCCTCACTGGATATCAAACCACCTTATTTCCACACAGGCCGCATCACGAAACCTACTTTAAAGGCGTTTTCAGGGCTCAAGCATCTTTAAAGAAAGTTTTATGATGCGGCCCATTAAGGCCTATTAAAAACTACAGCTCCTGCTGCCCTAACTGATTTATTATGCAAAATTATGGAATATGATGAAGTGGTCTGTACTCTATGGCCGCACAGAAGGATCTGTATGTTTGTGCGTTGCGAGAAGAATAGTAGCAATAAGAATGAAACAAAGCATGTTATATATCGAAGAAAAAATGAGTTCCATTAGATCGTTCTTAAGCTTTGTTAGGTCTGAAATATAAAACGAATCATAGTTTGCGATCATTTCGGTCAAAAAGATACAGGTATGAAACAGGTAAAGTTAGCG
The DNA here is from genome assembly GCA_006491805.2 of Dysdera silvatica. Classification (NCBI taxonomy): domain Eukaryota; kingdom Metazoa; phylum Arthropoda; class Arachnida; order Araneae; family Dysderidae; genus Dysdera; species Dysdera silvatica. Next base: position 42,684,418 of record QLNU02015270.1, read on the forward strand.
GATGAAGTCTTACCACCTTTGTGGTGAGTAATAGCAAGAGTCAGTGGACTACGTGGTTTTACGGCCAGCAATAGGCCCAAGTCTAATTAGCACCCCTGATGAAACAAAAAATTATCGTAGAGCGAGAGACATATAACATATTTTATTTAGTTTATACCAGCATATGCAAGGAGAAAAAGATCCCCAGAGCTTAATATTCGCATGGATTGATTCTTTGCGGTTTTTTTTCCTATTGTCTAAACATGCCGTACGTCAAAAGGAATATTTGACGATAATTTTTTTCGTTAAATAATTAAATTTCGTCAAAACTATTAACTGTTTGCACACCTTAGTGAAAAAAATGAAAATGAATGAAAAAGAAGAAATAGTCCCCAGCACTTGGGGGGAAAAGTTAGCACTTTGTCGAAAATAGTAGCTTTTGGGTTGTTTTCAATGAAAAAAGTTGCCATAGTCACCTAAGGTCAAAAATAGTAGCAAATAGTCGCATTTTAGTCGCCTGTGACAACCCTGAAGTAATAAAATTTCTTTGTTTTAAACTGTTTGAAGAGCGTGTGTGTCGCTAAAATTGCCACATTCTCTATGTTCACCATGTCTGAACATCATAAACATTAGTAAAAAAAAAAAAAACCATGACCAGAAATAGAGACTCACCAGCCAAAAGAGCAGGTCGGGCACCAACGTCCCACAACGCTGTCAATACAGGACACAGAGGATTGTCTTCTGACAGCTGATGAACATCTGAAGAGGATTCATCATAGACTACAACTACAGAACCATGGCAGTTCTTTAATCTTTCTTTGGCAGATGCATCAGTCACTAAGTCTGATAAGTCCAGCTTTCCAAATTGCAATCTTCTCCTGGTAAGTCTATCCGTACATCGCAGTGCTACAGCGTGCTTGATGTGCCCGCTGGCATAGGACAATGTAGGTCTGCAATCCAAGACCAAAGGAACTTTCTTGAAGTCTTGATGATTGTCTTCCAGAAAAACTGCCAGTTCAGACACAGGTAATAGTCTAACGTGGTTGCCAATGCTCATGGTATCTTGGTGGCTGCCATTGTAGCTTGGTGTCTTTCGACTGGAGATGATGTTGCTGGTATTGGTCGTGGGTGAAGATGACGATAAACTGGTTCGCACAGGTAGATATAACATTTGCGGTCTTCTTCGATGATGGTGGTTGTGATTGTGGTGGTGATATTGGTGATCCGATAGGATGATGGCGTCAGCAGGAAGCTGTATTTCGACTCCTCCCGACATCTTGGGTGTCGACACGCTGACCTGCAAAAAATGTGGAAAAATAGTTTCAATTGACAACGCAATCTGTAATAGCAATCTGCTACTTACACACAACCCTCGCGAACCTCCACAACTAGAGGGAGGGCAAATGCATGAAATAACAAAACATGGTAGACTATTTTATCAATGCACTAACGAACTCCAGATCGGTTGAACAATGAATAACATAAAAAAAAGTTTAAATAATTATAATATATTCCCCACGGAGTGCATAATATAGCGATATAGTAAAATAAATAATATTATAGTTAAATGAAAGCAGACGAAAATGCGAGAAATTACTATCTGTCATCTTCGAGTTTATAGTATGACAATTTTACTCCCACCACTCCCATTAAATACAAAAAGTGAAAAAAAACGGAATTTCTAACTTGAATTGTGTTTTGGAAAAATTAATTTTCGGAAGATTGTATTTTCAGTAGCATTTCAGTGGCACATGCGTAATCCCTCCCCCACATTGGTAAACAAAGGGCGTTCTTCTTAACGCAGAATTTATCCTTTTTTTTTTTTTAAAGCCGCTTGAGGGCTCCATATTTTTTGAATTGCTATGCCTCTGATTTACGTTACATTCACAAGCATGAACCCTAACTACGTGAATACCTCACGTAAATGTATTACTTCACACTCTTGACACCGGACGCCGATCCCACTTTTTAAAAGGGGCAACTTAAATCCCACCAAACTTTGTTCGTATCTTTTCCCGTTTTTCACCCTTCCGGTATATTCCGAGGTAACGAGGTTAAAAGGTCGGGCTTTGGGGTGGGGAAGTCTTCAGGGATTCTGAGAAACTCTGGGACGGGGGGTCAACCCCTAGATCATCGTATTAAGTGGCAGTGAGGGGAGAAGACGCAGATTTCTTCAATGGGCGCCCCCCCGCGCCCCCTTCCTCTACAAATCTCTTCTTACACACACACCCAAGTTACTTGTACGTGTTATGCGCGTAAAAGTAAATTTGCTCCTACTTCCTATCGGAAATGCGACTGGGGGAGATGCATCCGGGGGGCATGGGGTGAATGTTATCGGTTTTGTGAACGAAATACTGCGACTGGGTTGTTCAACATGTGTTGGCCATCTGCTGGGAATGCACACACGTCCGTTTCCCTTCGTTGTCTGATGGTATGACGGAAGGTGACTCATGCGAACGGCTTTCCTCCTCAACTACAAAGGAATATAATACACACGCGTGCCGGGCACAAATATCTGGCATATGCAGATGGACTCGTAGTGTTGGAATACAATACCGCAGTTATAAACAGTATAAATAGTCCGACTTTTGTACATTTGTTTTTGAATTTATTGTTTATTAATATTTAATTATATATATTGTCGAATCTCATTAACGCGAGTACTCACAGCAACAAAAAATTCATTCGTGTTACAGTTTACGCTATCCGGAATGGATAGGGCCGTATTCATTAGCGTACGCAGAAAGTAGATGAGTGGGGGCGTTGCAGAGCTACAACTCCGCGTATTTATATGTACATGTACAAATTTGTGTTGCAATGGAGGTTGTGATTGATTTCCATACACCGTCCCTGAGTAAGCCAGTGGTTGTATTATTACACTCTGATCTAGCCCAAGGCCCCCAATCTGAAATAAATTGCGATTTTACACATACTGTAATGTATAAACGTACATATGTGCTTGGACTGATATGTGCTGCGCTTATGTGAATTGAGATCTGTTTTGAGAATTCCGATATGCTCATAAGAATATTGAAGATCAGAGATTGTAGAAGAACATGATGATTAAGATAGGCTTATGCGAATTAATGATAATTTCTCTGCGTATTTAGGTTCACGGTGTTAAATGTACTTGTAACGGTACTTGGATATGGGTCTTTGAAATATGGGAAACCGTTTGTCAGTACTTCAACGATGTCGTGGGTATTCCAACAACGCAATAACCTCGGTTGATCCAACTCCTTGTTGACCAAATTTGACATCAGTCATATCTTCCAGCAGGGTTATCCAATGAATCATAGCTAAGAAAAAAATATTTTGGGCGCAAAAGGAGATTGACTTTAAGAAAAGGGAAGAAAGAAAAAGCAAGAAACGAAGTAGTCCACTCAGAGGGGTGCGCCGTCACCCTCCTGACGTCAGACTTCTGGTATTTGAGTACTTCTCCATCGGACGTGAGCAAAGATGCAGGAATGAGAGAAAAAAAAAAGTACCAGCTTTCAAAGATCCTTGAGGGACGATGCCAATTCAGCGAAAAATGTACTAAAATTAGTGCCAAAATTCTACTAATCCGAACAGTTCAATGTCGGTTAAGAATCAGAGCATCTGTTCGTGTAAAATTGTCGCATTTTCTTAATTGCGCGCACGCACATTATAATATATAAACAAACAATTTTACTAATGCATTAATTAAATGAATTATTGTTAACAAAATGTACTGAAGTCCATCAGATATAACATTTTACTGGATAGATAAATTAAGGAATTGATGGTTTAATTTTTGGTATTATTATAATTGGTTTTTAATTAAATTAGATTTAAATTAACCGAATTAATGCTTTAAATTAATGAATAGTGCAATTAATAATTACTATTATTTTATATATAAAGTAATTGGTGAAATAGATCAACGTCAATTTTAGTGCTTTTAAAGCTTAACCTAGTGACTTTTTAGCGGAAACACCAGTCCTTGAGTGGTTCCGTCTGCGAGTTTTTGAAGGCAAACAACTTTGAGCAATGAGTCATTTTAGAATGTAAGTAACATCCTTGGTTAAGTAGGAAAGGAAAAGGAAGAAAAAAAGAGAAAAAGTAAAGCAGAATTGATAGCAACATGTTCTAACTGTAGCGAACTCTTTTGTGATGGTTTATATTGTAAACAAATACAATATTCTAAACGTTAATTTTGATTTTTCACTCTTTTTTTTAATTAGAATATAAAATATTATATACAGTAATCCCTACCATTGCCGACCTTCAAACAGCGGAGAAAAATCGCCGTTGAATAGAAAAAGTCGCTATTCGGAGTACGTGTGATTCTACCGCAATATATATACAGCGTTAAACAGAAATAATTATTAAAACAGCGTTACACCAAGACTACTGTGAGTACAAGAGCAAACACGGGGGGGTCACGACTCCCCCAATTGTATTTTTCCACTGTAAAATATTTCAATGATAAATGAAGGGTGTCATTCCAAGACCATGACAAATCCTCCTTGACTCCCCAAAATGAAAGTGTGTCCGCCCCAGTGTGCGTGCTTCGAAAATAAGGGATTTCCCAGGTAGGAGACTGAAGAGCCATTTTTAATTTTTTTTATATGCAAGCATATAATAAAAATTCGCGTTTACAAAAACTTACGCATAAAAACCATCATTAGGAATTTTTTATTTTTTTTACATATTGAGGATGTTCTTAATGTGTTACGCTCCAAGACAACGTAAAATGAATTATAATTAATATAATATACTAATTACATCAATAAATGGTTAATGTTAATTGATAAAATAATGTGCTTTATTAATTATATAATTGTTTTCATGTTCATTAATTAAATGAATACCCATGGCGTGTAAATTATCTACATCCCTTCCCCCACCCCAAAAAAATCGATCCACCGAGTTTTCTTCCCCGATATTATTTCTGATTTTAAACTTTTTTTTTTCCGTTGTTTTCTTTGCTTTATTCTGGTTGATAATTTAAATAAGTAAACATTCTATTAACTAATAGTTATATATAATAAGAGTATAATTATAAAAGTTTTATAAAAATTATTAAAGAAATCAAAATTTACGCTTTGGTTTACTATTTCGCAGAATTTTCTTGCCTCAAATAAAGCAAAGCTTATATATATATCAAATCATCTTGCATAAAGAAAACTCGTTTATATAACATACGGAATACGTAGTACAAAATTTTATAACGAAGACAATTTTAAACAATTTTTTTGAAAACAATTCTCCGTTCAATTTATTATAACCGAAAATCAATCACAAAATAAACTATTTTAAAAAAGAGTATGGACTAAAGGGCCGGAAAAAGATGTCCTTAAAGGCAGTTTATCGTTGTAGACAAGGTTCACCATGATGAGCTATATGTAGGGACAAGGAAAATATCATTAAATACAGATGAAAAAATAAAGACTTCTTTGAATTTTTAAATTTATTCTTGTCCACTGTCTGACACGATCAGAGACTTCTAGGCCAAGTGGGAAAAAAAAAAATCTCATATGATGTTTGTGTGAACGACGCGAATCGTAACTGTCACCATCGCCATCATTATTCATAAGAACAAGGCCTGTTATCGGCGCATTCCATCCAAGGACGGAACGTGCAAATGCCACAAGAAACTTTCACACAGCAAAAAATAAAAAACAACTTGAAGGAAAACCCTGTTTAAAATTCTCGAACCGTAGCTTCTTCCTAACTGAGTCAGATCCGACAGACAGCCTTGCCTGAGGAGAGACGAGGAAATCTGTCCCCGATTGCAACCAATGAAGGAAAAAAGCAGTGGTTTTCATGGCAAAACCAGACGAGACAATACACCCAACGCCATTAGTCCTTTTAAACCCCTATTACGGACTCCGGACCATTTCCAAGTACGTATGGATCACGCTGGTTTCTTATGAAGCAATTGGAAAAGCTTTCCTATCTGCTGCTCATTGGAGCCCACGAGAAGACTTCGAACGGCAGCTGCCGACAAAGAAATCTTACGTTATCGTCTGTATCGTTGTGAAAATTTTCAATCACAGTAAAAATATAGCGATATCAAAACAAATTTCTGAGTTCTTGGAAGCAAAATGGCGCTTGTATTTACTTTGCCGATGGTTTTTGCTCAGAAAGCATCTTAATAAAATGAAACGCACTTTATACATTACTTTAGAAGGTTACTCAAAACACGCACTAACCACAAGAAAGCAGACGACCGACATGAATCGATAAAATCGGAGAGTACTAAAATAGCAATTATGTTCAAATGTGCAATCTCACAGATCGCGTTACAGCATCACACGCAACGAAGTTTCATCTTTCCGTGAAAATAGTCACCACAATAAAGGCCCTTAAATTTTTTGGAATAAATGCATTCATCATGTAGATATTACGTCAGCTAATAATCGAAATGCTGGTAAAATTACGGCGAATTTTTATGAGAAATCCCACGTCAATATAACACGCATTCATAAGATTGTAGATTAAATTTTAACAACCCGGAAGTTTTCGAGTCATTGAAAAAATAAATAAATAAATAAACGTAAAATATAGCTGCTATCTAGATTTCCGAAATAGCTATCGCAATTGAAGAATGACGCAGACGATTCTACAAATTGTTGCCAATTTGTAAATATAAAATAGTAGAAGACTGAGAAAAAGTGTGTGTGTGTAAAAATTCCTAATGAATGGAAAAATGGCGATGTTATTCTTTTGTATAAGAAAGGAGCTCAAGATGATCTTAAAAACTATTGACCAATTAGCCTTCTCCCTGTTATGTACAAAGTTTTAGCAAAATAATTACAAAAAAGAATTTATAGAACATTAAACTATGCCAAACCTGTAGAACAAGCAGGGTTTAAAATTGTCTTTAGTACGATTGACCACATTCAGGTTCTTCAGAGAATAATAGAAAGACACAATGAATACACTTTACCATTATGCATTGCCTTCATCCACTACGAAAAACTTTTGACTCAATTTTCAAACCATATATTTTAAATGCACTAGGTAACCAAGGTGTGAACCCAGCTTATGTTAGCTTACTCCAGTCCATATTTTATAAAGCAAAGCGACTATATCTATAAACAGACACAAAGTTTAAATTAACCTGGGGAAAGGTGTATGACAGGGAGATATAATTTCGCCCATACTATTTTCAGCTTGCTAAAGGTACAAGTGGTAAAAAGGAATATGGAGAAGCAGATGCTTGGTATCACGCAAAGAGATCGAAAGACCTTCAGTTGGATAAGAGATCAAACAAAAGTTTGTGATATCATTACGAAGGTAAAAAGTTTGAAATGGAAGTGGGCAGCCCATATTGCTAGAAGAACTGACAACAGATGAAGCAAAAACATCCTAGAATGGATCCCACTGGACACTACACGCTCAAGGAAAAGGCCAAAGACGAGATGGGTGGATGAAATAATTAAATATATTGGGCACAAGTGGCAGCAAAATGCACAAGATCGACTTCGTTGGAAAGATGCAGAGGAGGCCTTTATCCTGCAGTGGATTGACAACGGCTGAAATGATGATGATATATTTATATATATATAAAAGTTTCCTCGCCCGTTCTTGGCAGAAACAGGCTTTAGGTCGGGCACAGAGAGCCATATTCCCATGCCTCTCACATCTCTTCTTAATGTGCCATGTTTAGAAACTTCCTGACAATGTGACACGTCTTTAGGATTGTGGCTTTTTGTATTTTAATGTAGGTGTTTGGGTCAATGTTGAGTATTTCCAAATTGGTCGAAAGCAGCTTTGGTACTATTCCTGATGCTGAGATAACTAACGGGATGACGAAGATCTTTTCCATACTCCATATGACTTGTACTTCATGTCTGGTACTTTGGTACTTGGTGATTTTCGTTGTGTAGGTTGTCTGTATGTTATTGGTGTTGAGTACTGCTATGTCGATTAGGTACGTGGTCTTATCCGATTTATTGACGATTGTTAAGTTAGGACGGTTATGTGGGACTGTCTTGTCTGTTATGATTGCTCTATCCCAGTAAAGCTTGTGTGTTTCGTTCTCAAGCACGGTCTCTGGCTCATATTTGTAGTACGGGCATTTTTCTGTCAGAAAGCCAGCATTCGCTGCCAATTTCTGGTGGACTATTTTCGCTACTTGATCGTGTCTATGTTTGTAGTCTGACTGCGCAAGGATCTTGCATCCTGCCTCACGTGTTGGATTGTCTCCGATGCCGCATGACAGTGTCTGCATTTGTTATATATATTCACATGACATTTTCCTTTATACTAAAAATTAGAAGCCAAGAAAAAACCTGGTTCATAAATGATAATAATTCAATAATCAAATATCTGCAAGATAACCAGTTATGTAGCAGCGAATGCTATGGCTTTGAAAATCTATTCAATTCCATTGACATTTTACAGTGTTCCGAAATTATTTTTCACTACCTTAAAAAATAGAATTTCTTTGGGCTGGAAGCATCCAACTGCAAAAACCTTCTTTCCTTTAGCCTCGAAAACAACATGAAAACGTTTGGCAGGCTTTGTGTACAAACCCACGGAATTCCCACAGGAGCCAGTTACTCCAGTATTCTGGCAAACTTATACCTTCATTTTTACGAAAAAGCTTACCTTCAACAGCGAGTCACATTCGAATACATTATTAATGACCTCATAACACTCAATGGCACTAAGAATCTTGACAGCTACCCGCCAAACCTAAAACTAATTAAAACCAATACTGACAACAAGAGTGGTGTTTTCCTAGATTTAAATATCAGCATCAACGATTGAGATTGTTCTCAGTATTAATAAAGAGACCCTTCTAAATTACTAAAATATTGTTAAACTAATTATATTCTGGGTTTATACTGTTTTTAGCTAAGTTTTGGTCAATGCTGGTTTATTCAGTATTAATCACTGATCTTAATTGTTGTAGTCAGAAAAAGCAAACCAATAACAGGGATTTTGTGCGGTCCTTGATGAAGAACAAAATTCTTGGTATTGTTTAATCTTCTACTCCTCTTCACCTTTTACTATTACATGTCAATTTTTATTCTGAGATGTTTCTACTACTTAAATTTACTTGGGTTTACTACCTTGTGTGATATTACTTTACAACTTTAACTTTGTCCAAGTTAATATACATTTAGATATGTGTATTCATGTATATTGTATTAGAAGGTACTACATGTCACAATCATACTACAATTTTGCTATATATATATAATCTGCTTTTAAACACATCGTCTGCTGTGAAAACTAAGGAGAAGCAGACGATCGGGTCCAAGGGAGCAAATGTTGCCATTTGACAAATACGTAATACAGTGAAATTTGCCTATAAAGGTACTCTTCGCAGTCCTGACAAATCTAGAGTATTTTAGGTTCATAGGCGTACGCAGGAGGTCAATATGGAGGGGGGTGTTACAGGGCTACAACTCAAAATATTCATACGTATATACATACAATTCCATCGCAATGAGGGTTATAACTTCCATCACCCCGCGTACGCCGTTGTTCAGGTTCCACCTTGTCCATACTGATATCTTTTCCTAGTTATAGGCAGAAAATTCTTAGTTTTTAGCGTCATTTAAATGGGGCGTGCCATTTAAAAAAGATGTAGAATAACTCAAATCGTTGTGCTAACTATTTGGCAGACAACCTCTTTCGACGAATTTTATTATAGACTTTTGAGTTTGTTCACCAATGCGAGTCGTTTGTGAATCATGGCTTTGTGAGTCATGCATCTTGACCTCAAAATCAAGGCAGGTGAAATGCAGGTTTGTTAAGCCTGGTTGCCTTTTCGTAAGACGCTAATGCAACCAGACCGTTAGGCTGGCCCTGCTTTTTCTGATTTTTTATTTCCCTACCGTGCTATGAGCAGGCAAAACTCGCTATTTACACAAGCAAATCAAATTCATGATTCATCGAGGAAGAAACGCCGTTGAGTCCATATCAAACGTCAGTGCTTTTGTTATATATCGCACCGATGGCCGCATGAAATGCCAGACGATTAAAATAAAACATCTGCAAATTATTCTTCCTCCTATGGTATAATTCTAATGTAAACCTTATACAATTCTAGAGCAAAAATCAGGGTCTCTACCCAAATTTTGCTTCAAACTTCCTTGACTTTTCCAGACCAATCGATTTCCAGTCGCTAATTACAGTAAACAACACACAATGCATTAAAATTTGCGTAATAAAAATAAGTTTCTAAGACCATAAAATCCACTAACACAAAACTACAAGCCATTTATAACTCAATTATAGTGAATTTACAAATACAAAAACTGTATAAAAATTCAAGTCTTCAAACTAAAAACTTGCATTAATTAAATATTTATAACATTTTCATTCAGCCCTTTTTGTATTCATTATAAAAGAGTTTAACTATATAATCGCAAAGCTGATGCTTCATCTTCTATTCCATTTAAAGTGTGTATGACTGTATTTAAAGGAAAAGAGATTTGTATGATCAAAATCTCTTACAGATTAGAAAATTTAACAAAAACACTTATTTTTTCAAGTTTTCGTTTATATATATATCATCATATTCAACCATTATCTATCCACTGCTGGATGAAGGTCTCTCCAAATGCTTTCCACACAAGTCTATCCTGGGCCATTCGTTTCCACGTCACCCCAACCTGTTTTCTTATTTCATCCACCCATCTAGTTTGAGGACGTTTTCTAGGTCTTCGGTGGTCTCTTGGAATCCAGTTCAGAATTTCTGTTGTCCATCGTTGATCAGTTCTTCTTGCAATATGCCCAGCCCATCGCCATTTCAGCCCTTTTACTTTAACAATGATGTCCTCTACTCTAGTTTGCTCTCTCACCCAAGGCATATATATATGCCACACATTTTCTCCCGAGAAATATGTGATATATATAAATTATATTAGTTTTGGTGAAAAATGGTAAGTTTTGGAAGAAGTTTAGTCAAAAGTCCAAGTTTTATCAAATTTTTCAGTAGGCAATGTAGTATGAAAAGCACAGTTCAGGAAAATTATTTTAATAAGTTATTTATTATAACAATGAATTTCAAATTTCCTTGACTTTGGCCTTTGTATTTCAAATTTCCCTGACTTTTCCAGTCAGAAAAAACTTCCCGACTTTTCCAGATGAGTAGACACCCTGTTTAGAGTAGTTTACTAAATGTTTGGTAGCAGTTTACTAAATAATTTTAAGCGATTTATTATAGAGTAGTATTAGGTAGTTAGAGTTTACTACATGATTTGGCGTAGTTTACTTCATACAACCAAGCGCGAGCACAGGATTTCAATCTCGAGGGGGGGATGCCCCCAAGGTCTCATCCCCCACCTGGATATGCCCTTGACATGCATCACCTATAAATCCCTTAAAAAGAACATGCTTAATGTTTGCAAACTAACTAATTAATGCCAGTTAATATAGTGGACTCGTGTTTTTACGAACCTCTAATTTACGAACTATGGCACTTATCCCGAAAGTATCCCATAGGACAAATGTTAATTCCCATTTATGAACTTTTCTCATGTCTCCGCCAGTTCGCAAAATCGAGAGTCCAACGAGAGTATGACGATAAAATTTAGGAAGTTATTTAGTCCATCGGAACACGAATGATCTTACTTTAATTAGATGGTGGGGTAATTTATTTCCTTTTATCTCTTACATTGCACAAATGTCTTCCGAGAAGATCGGAGTATTTGCGTGACGTCAAGGGTCTTCCCAGTGGAAACACTTCCTCCTCACGAACGCCCGAAAGCGTAAATAAATTGTCGTTTGCTGTACTATACCCAAGCAGTGCCGTTTCAACGGACATGTTAATTGGGCCTGGGTCCCCAAAATTAGTAAAAAAAAAAAAGAGTTCAGTTATTATATATTATTTTCTTATCACAAAGATTTGGAAAATTAAAAATTAGTATGTAAACGGCCTCAACAAATGGAACTGACCCTCCCCCATGCATCAAGATGGCCCTACACTAATTTTACTTCCACTGGCAAGGAAAGCGTGATTTTCCAATACTCGTATATGAGTTATGCTATTAAATTCCACACATTTATATTATTTAAAAAATATTCAGTTTCTCTAAATCAATCGTTCGACTATTTATAGTTAAAGACAGTTTGGGGTCCCGGCAAATGCGTCATAAAATTACAAATATCCCAATTAACGTCTTTTTCCGTTCAACGTCGTTTTGTCTCCGTATCCTAGGCATTAGTGGGGAGAGAACATGCAGTAAAACTCGTCTAAAGTGACCACTTTTGGGACCGGACAGCAATGGTCGTCATAGACGAGTAGTCACTGTACACAACAGATTTTGGTATATTCATGACTAACTCCCTATCAGTTCCCTCTTATAAAAAATGGTCATTTTATTCAGGCGGTCGAATTACCAGGTTCCACTATATATATATGGAGGATTAAAGATCAGAATTTATATATAAATAAAGTAGAATACCTTTTTCTCGTTCTTAACCCTTTAAACAAACCCTGAAACGAGGGTATTAAATCATGCATGAATACAATTTTCGGTATTTGCAGCCAATCCCGCGAGTGAGGTCATGTGCCTACCCTCACTCTCCGACAAGTGTTTTATTGAATAGTGGGCGATGATACGGCCATTAAGATGGGGTTAAAGGGGGTGCAATGTTCCGCTTGCTCAATGAAGGCAAATTGATGGGAAAAGGGAGGATGCCGCTCCACCCCCACAGGGGAGGGGGAGACAAATTTTCACCGTGGGGGGGTGTTATACATACAGTATGCTTTTAGATTCCGCAATTAGAATCCCGTTTGTCATACCAAGGAAAAAGAAGTGAGATTATGTGAAGGATGAATCAGGCAATGAGCTCCCCACACACTATCAGTGAGAGCACGCGAGGGGGGGGCGCTAATTTAAAGGGTTTTTAAGACGTCACCCAAGTACGTAAATACCCCTAAATAAAAATATGTTAAGACTGTCCGGTGTATTTTTTATACACAGACCCAAGATACGTAAGACTGATGAAATGAGCCCCGCCCCCACTATCAGTGACAGCATGCGAGGGGGGGCGCTAATTTAAAGGGTTTTTAAGGCGTCACCTAAGTACGCAAATACCCCCTAAATAAAATATTTGTTAAGACTGTCTCGGGTGTATTTTTTATAAACAGTCGCAAGACACGTAAGGCTGAGCAACCAGTCAATTCTATATTTCGATTATTTTATTTATTTTAAAATATATCGATATAGTTTCGATTATCGACTCTTATAAAAAGTCGATACTGGAAAATTTTAATTTCTTTCCATCTGAGGCAGCGGTCCCCCACCTACGGTCCATGGGACCGCGAGAAAATTTTGGTGGTCCGCAGAAAAATCTGGACATTATTTGCATTTTTAATGTTTTATTAATAATAAAACAAAAATAATATTCTAAGAAATTCTCATATTCTGAATGACAATTTCCACCTTTATATTGCACTAAATTCACGAAATGTGGTCTGCGGGATTTAAAATTATGAATTCAATGTTCCGTGGGTCTGAATATATCGATATATTTTAGATTATATATTCATAGATATATTCATCGATATATTTTAAATATATCGATGGCGAATCGATGTATAGTTTATTTCGATTTTCTCATCGAGATGCGCTAAAACAGTTAAGTCAGTATATTATCATAAACTGAATTTTTTTGCAAATTACGTTACAAACCACAGCAAATTAAAGGTCCATGCAATCGAAAATTCTCAGAGTGCAATCACATGCACTTACCGTATGCATGCAATAAGCTGACGTCATGTAATGGCATGAAATCACACTATTTCGTGACCAAGTGGTCTGTTTATTTCCACGCTGATTATTAATGAATGCTGAGGCAGTGTTCAAGTGTTACGTAAGCAATATTTTAGCCATTTTATACTCGATAAGCAAAAATTAACATTGGCTAACATAGGAAAATAAGCACAACAGCACCACCCCAAAGGTGCTTACGTAATACTTGAACCGTTTCTAATATTAATTTCCTTAATATAACTTAACATTATATATCAAATCATTATCAGAAGGTATCTTTAGGTTAAGACTACGATTAAAAATAATTTTTACGATTAAGATTAAAAATAATTTTTACGATTAAGATTGCGATTAAAAATGCGGTTTACGATAAAGATTATGATTAAGACAATTTTTGGAAACCTTTTTGCTCATGCTTTTAAAATGGCAGTGAAAACAATTTTATCAATGAAATCTTCATAACTTAAAAAATAAACTTTCGCGCAGTATAGCCCAGATGCTCTTGCGCCATAAAAAAAATCCAAACAAAAAAAAAAATCTCACCAGAAGACTTATTTTCCAAAGACAAGAATGGAACATTTAACCACTGGAGTAAAAATGAGGCCATTAAATAAATCAAGGGACAGAAAAATGAGTCATTGAATCACGGGTGAGAAAAATGAATCATTGAATCACGGGAGAGAAAAATGGGACATTGAATCATGGGAGGAAAAATCGTCCGTATCCGAATTCAAACCCAAGACTTCCGGTTTGCGATTCCATTTTCATATCCGTAGTAAAAATTGCCAACTAATGGATGTGTTGAGGTTTTCGGCTGTATCCCCAATGGTCAGCGGCGGATAAATCATTGGATTTCGATGGCGATAAATAAAAGTTTCTATAAACGAGGGGCTCTTTCCATATCATTACCTTAGTCATTTAAACACACACACACGTGTACAGAGCTTGAAGTTAAGACAAGAAAAATGTGCATTGCAAAACCATTGAAACAGAACATTTTAAAATTAAAAAAAATATTTATTTACCTAACCTCCCCACCAAAAACTATTAGAAAAAAACCTACATTTAGGTCACGGAGTGTTTAATTCAGCAGCAATACCGACTCTCACAATAATACATAAAGATTTGTTATTAAGTTGTTCAAAAAATAACAAATACGTATTATCAAATATTTGTATATAATAATTACAATGATGCCGTGACTGTTGCTCTTCACAGGATGTTTCTCAGTCGCCTTCGAATTTTTGGGACTTCAGTCCGCAAGTCAAGATATAGAAGTTTTGAAGGAAAATTATTCGAAGTAAGTAGGGTAATGTACATTGAATTTAGGCCAAAAATGCATGGTAATATATGAATTTCGAGACATTTTCTAGATAGACTGCATATATAATAACCTAATATATTAAATAATGAAAGCATATAAAAAATTTCGCACAAAATCTGACAACAAATGTTTGTTTGGATTTTTTATGGCGCAAGAGCATTTGGGCTATACTGCGCCAACGACATCAGATGTAAAAAAAAAAGCGCAATTTTTATGCTTGTGCACACTGGTTTCACACTACTTTACATCAGCAAGGTAAAGATGGGGCTCGAGTACACGAGCCGTCCCCTATTAATTAGATTTCTGAAGATGCATTAACTCTCTCTCTCCAATGCCTAATTACATGTTAAACTACCGGAGTCCCACCACCCCATAAATTTTGAATAATTACGATCCTGTCTTTAATATTAACACCTTGAGGTAAGTACTTACCTCAGTATGGATCCTATATGCTTTGGTGAATAACAATTCCATCGTTATTAAAACCGTTTAATCTGCAAACAACTAGTGCTGTAGGGCAAAACACGCAATTTTAAAAAGCGCGGGAAAGCGAAGCAGATGTGCGCGAAATAGGGAAAATTTTAGGGAAAAAAATGATATACCCTCAAGCTGGCTCTGTTTCACAAAATTTTAAAATACATTTTTATGCTAGTAATTAATCTATAACACTAATAGATTTTAATTATATATCCCATAATATTTTATACCATAATTATTAATTTAATAATTAATCATAAACTAAAAAATTAGTCGTCGAAATAAATAAAAAAAAAATCCGACTACACTATTAAAAATGTATTCTAAAATAATTATACGTACGTCTTTTAAATTACATAATTACTTTAACGTTCTGTTATTTAATTATAATTCTTATTAATCGAATCTTTAAAAAAAAGCAATTTTATATAACGTTAAATATAGCGTACATTTATTTTTTTGGAGCTGCAGGCGATGGCTCTAAAAGAAGCGATTTTCACTAACCACATGTATAATACAAATCCATATTTAACCAATCCAATGCAGCCGTCCAGATGCACGCACACGTAATTCAAAATTTAATTTTATGAAAAGCGTCATTTAAAAATTCACAGATATTTCAAATAACGCGAGAGCACAAATTAATATACGAAAGCAAACGTTATTTACGTTGCAAAAGAAACTATAAATTCCCGGGAATTTTTAAAATTTATCAACTTACCGGGAGCGATGTCGATTCGCAACAGTAATCCTTGCGGGGCGCCACAACAGAAGGCCTAAAAATAAGGGCAATTCTGCGAAATAAAGGGTAGTGTATACGTACTAGTTAAAAAAAACTCCAACAGCGCATAATAACTGACCGAAATTGTACGACTACCACATTCGAAAAGCAGAGATCGTCTGCGAAAACGGAAAAGTGCTGTGTTTACCCGCTTGTGATAGGAGCGGGAAGAAGGTGAGAGGGGGGGGGGACGTTTGCGTCACTATTTGGATGACTCACCGTCGTCTGACGTCACAGAGCCGTTGCCTAGCTTACAGATGACATCGAAACTGAGGTTTACCTAACGGGCTCATGGTTGACGAACATTTTTGGAGAATTAGTTTGCAACAATGGCTTCGTTTCGCGTTTCAGAAAATCCGAAAGAATAACGCAACAATGTTCGAATACATGCAATCGCGTAGCACCACACCCCGGGGGGTGGGGACTAAGGAGTTCTGTTCCCCTTTCAAGAAAAAAGTTTGGGGACTATTTTAAAACGATTTTAGCTACAGTTCTTGTCACAGTAAACTAGTAAGTGTATAAAATACATAATCAAATACCAAGAGAGCTGTAACGGAGTTTAAATAATCGATTAATTGGTGATTTCCGCAATCAATTAATCGCAATATACAGTGAAAATCGGTTATAACGACCTTCAAGGGACCGTGCAAATTCGGTCGTTATAACCGATAGTCGTTATAAACGATATCTTTTTAAAATCACAGTAGCCTATAGTATAATACACTCTAGAGTTTTATAAATTATTTTGATAGTAAAAAGTATTAAACTTTTTGGTTTCAAAATTAAATAAAAATACTTAATTATAATGAATTTAATTTCCGTTTATGTTATAGCCAAACTAAGTACATAGTACTTTCTTAGTTTTTTAAATTTAAAAAATTATAGAAAATACTACTAAAGTATATAATGTAGAAAACAAATGTAATGAATAGTATTTATTATATTATACTAATGACTTCAGAACAGTGCCACGAATTCAGATATCCTTTCCGTTCGGGTTATTTTCATATATTTAAAAAAGGATTTTTTCCCCTCGATAAGGATTTCCTGGTAACTTTCTTACCTAGAACTAATAGTGTCGGATTAAGCGGCTGGCGGACCTGGCGGCCTTCATGGGCCCCCGAATCTCAAGGGGCCCCGAACTCGAGAGATTTCCAGTTAAAAACTACCACAACACAACACGAAAGATGCAATACTTAATATTATTCACGTATTTTACGTATATAAGTACAAAACGTTCTTTTTTTTAAATTAAAGTTAATTAAAAATCATATTAGTTCAAACATGCCCTGGCGCACCTACCTTGGGGGCCCGCGCACCCCTTGGGCTAACAAAGCGAAAAATTATTACGCCAACAGACACTGAAATTCTTTTTTTGAAAGTAGTAAAATTGAAAGTAATGACGATCCCAGCAACATTTCCCTGAACTCTTGTGACATTGATGAGACTGCTGTTGAGGAAAGCAACAGCAGTGAGTTGGGGCTGTCTTCAAACGCTTTCCAGGAGGTAAAGGTAGACCAAAACAGTTAAATTGGAAATTCTGACTGCAGATATTTCTAATTATGTCAAGAAATCTAACCTCACCGATGAAAATAGGATAACAATGTTTAAAAGTCTTTGGTAACCATATGCAAATTTCAGTTTTCTCACGACAGTCACAATAGTGCTGTATAAAGTCAAGGAAAATCTCACCGTAGTTGGAGGTTCTGCCCATCTGAACTGAGTAAGCATAACTTGCCCCAAATTAGAAGACAGTGCCTATAGCAAATTTTGTGTGTTCTCTTTTCACCCCATGAAGTCGGTTTAAGCCACAGATCAACTTGTTTCAAAAGAATTTAATAATTGGAAGAAGACCTTGGAGAAGTTCAGATAACATTAGAACTTTTCTCTATCATAAGGATTCAGTTCACAAAGCCGATGAGTTTTCAAAGGTCGCAAAAGGAAAAAAGGCTTCCGTAGATCAAGTAGTGGACAGAGGGCAAGCAAAGAGGAGCAAGTTTTGCACAATAGGGTTAGTTTTTAACCTATTACTAAAACAGTGATCTTTTGTGGAAAACAAAAGCTGGCCATTGTAAAATTGTACAAAAAAATCCACCATTTTTAATCATTTAAGTATATTGCACTGTCAAATTAGTAGTAATTTAATAATGATAAATGAACACAAAAAAACTTATTAATAATTGATATGGTCCCTGGCCATTTTTTCCACCAAAACTTACTTACACTACTGTCCCCCACCCCCACTTCCTTAGGAATATTCTGGGTGCATAATTGCAAAAACGATTGGAGAATGATTAAATGTTACTGTCATAACTAGAGCCCGCATTATATGCAATTGCATATGTGCATACGCAATTACATATTTTAGCTGTTTTTAGTGTTTTTGAATATAAATGCACAAAAACCATGAATTTCCAGAATAAATGCATATTTTAAGGGTTTTAGTAATTTTAAGAATTTTATTATTCTCTCATCTGAAAAATTTCACCACAATACTAAAGTTGAACTTTCTTCTTACTTCTTATCTGAGTGGAAAGGCAATGGAATTCGTAAATGTAATTACGTCCTAGGACGCCAAAATGTTGTCGTAGCTGAATTATAGCCACCATCCTTGTTATGAAGACCAAAGCTGAGTTTTACTGTGTTTGACTGGAAATTGATTGAAAGTCAAATTAAAACAAACACTTATTCTAAAATTCCACACCATTTTCCTTCAGTGATAGACATCGTTCTATCATCGATAAACTATTCGTAATAGAAAACCAGCAAAAATGTATGTGCTGTTCAATACCTCTTGTAGCTCTGAAAAGGTTCCTTTTGGGCCATAAAAATGCTATTACATGATAGAAGATAAAGCTTAACTGTTTAGAACAACGAGAGACACATTTTGTTATACAGTCATAGAATTTGCCATATATAAAACATATGATTTAATGTATATCGAATTTTTCTACTTGGCTGTTAATAAATCTATTTGTTTTAAAATACGGGATATAAGATTTTCAAGCGTTAAAAATTTTTTAAGTACATATTTATTCATTTTAAGTGGATGTTTTGAAGTCCAATAGTGCATATTTTGCTGGCTTTTTGATGCATATAATCCGGGCTCACATAACTGTAGTTTAACTATGTATTATGGGCGCCTAATGTAGAGATTATTTCGAAAATATTTTTAACAATACCAATATCAAATGCAACAGGTGAAAGATCTTTCATTTAAAAATTGTTAAAACGTGTTAAAAACTATTTAAGGAGTACGATAGGAGAAGACAGATTGAACAACATGGCCATATTATACCTAGAACAAAAAATTTTGGATGAAATAGATACTGCAAAAATAATTGATGAATTTGTCAAAGAAAAGAAAAATCAAGACACAAATTTATATACAAAACATTTTTTAAGCACTGAGGTAATTTATTACTATTAAATTTTTTGAATAAATATCTGATTTTTCTTGAAACGTTGAGTTTATTATTAGTTACATATTGCCGGTTTAAGGAACTCACTAAAAATTTAATACTGAAATCTTCCCGAAAAAGTCCTCAGTTCCTTACACAATATTTTTTGTTTTGTTTTGGGGCTTGGGTCTCAGGGCCTCGAAATTTTTACCGCCAGGATGCCCCTATAAGCTTAATCCGCCTCTGAGGACTGGATAACAATCTTAGTAGTAAATGCAAACGAGTTTTCCTTACTACTCGTAGTAAGTGTTGTCAATGGACAGGATTCATGCGTCAAATGAGGGGGGGGGGAGAGAAGGAAGAAAAGGGGGTGCCTTCTGACGGACGCCAGCAGGTCCCTAAGAATTTATGATAGTATAAAAGAAATGTTGTAAGGCACACAGAGGTGGGGAGTCAGGCAATGAAAAGCTAGTCTCGTGAATGGGCACGCGAACGGCGCGTTTTTATACACACAATGCATAAAGGAAACCTTATGAACATTGCAAAAGAAAAAAAAAGAGTAAAACGTAAATTTCACGAAGCCTAGAAGTCTACTATTATGTCAGACAAAGGTCAGCATCAAAGACGAAATTTCGGTTAAGAATAAGAAGGTAATTTAAGAAAACAAACGGCTGACTTTATAAATTTTTTCCGAAATGTAGTTAATAATTTTCAGTCAGTGGGGTAATCAGTGGCGTAGTGATTAAAAAAATATGGGGATCCCAAGGAGCTTTAAAAAAGTTGTGCGAAGACGTTCCAACATCGTTTGGCTGATATCGGCTGCTAAAAGCAACCCTATCCGTTACAAAGGGCGGGATCTGATATATCGTCTGTGAGACGTCATCAGATAAAAAAGCAGACGTCATAATCTCTCTTACAACGTTTACATCCAGAGAATAAACAGAAGTTCGTGGAAATATTCGACGAAACAATACGCAATATAAATAAGACAAAAGACGTTTTAGAAGCGCATTTTTGTCAAGATTGAGTTCCTGCGCTTAATTCTCCTCGAATTGAAAAGATAATCCCTTCACTTTTTGGATATACAGATTAATAAACATCATAACTATTTCGATACTTCGGTGTACCGCAAGCCTTTCAGCGTTGCTCTCCCTCCACATAATCTTTCTTTCCATCCGTATCAACAAAACATGTCCGCCTTCTACACCTATGTCTTCCGGGCTCTACAGTTCTGTTCGTCAACGGACTCCTTATCTGATGAAATTTCTTTGCTTAAGACCATCGCTCGCATCCGTGGGTACTGTCCCAGCATTATCGATGCTGCCGTTTTCAAATTCTCAAAACGTTCTTGCAATTTTGTCCGAATATCTTCAAATAGTGCGTTGACTTGTGGCACTCGCACGACGTGCCGCCCAAACTTAGCTCACCATTGCCATTGCCAAAGTCCTTCGGCAAGCCAAATTCAAAGTTACCTTCTCGCCTATTAACAAGATTTTGCCCTCTAGACTCAAAGATAACATTTCCACACTCCAACGCTGGGGCGTGTATCAAATTTTTTGCCAGTTCGGACTTTCCTACATAGGACTGACAAAACGTGCCCTCATGCATCGGTTGAAAGAACATCGCCGATACGTTGAGAAAGGTGAGGTGCACAAATCATCCATTGCTGTTCACAGCCACGAACACAACCATCGCTTTAACTTTTTTGACGCTCGTATCATCCACCAACCTCATTCACCACTTGAACTGGACTTCGCCGAAGCTTTCTTCATTAACATGTTTCGTGATTCCATTGTGAATGACCACAGCTCAACTCCTTCCTTCAGCTCAGCTTGGCGAAATGTACTCCACCTAACTCCTTCTGATATTAATCCATAGTCCCGCCATAATTGCCACCTCTACTAACAGACAGCCAACTTTTCCACAATTTGGTAATTTCTGGGAAGAGTGGCCGCACTACAAAAACCACGTAGTACTTGACTTCCTACTTTTGGAAGTGAACATTTCACTTAATAACTCAACTCTAGTTACATCCGCGAATCAACCTCGTTTGTTGACGATATTCCACGTGTTCACTCCCGAAGAAGGGCGAACATCTATCGCCCGAAACGCGTAGCTCGAACTCAATCTTGACATAAATACGCTTCTAAAACGTTGTTTTTTGTCTTATTTAATAAACGGAAGGTTCGTTCTTTTCGGAACTTACGTAAATTAAATTCGTTCTTCTATCTAAATTCGTTTCGTCAACACTTTGTCCATTAATCTTCAATGAATCCAAGTATAATAAAATACGTGGGTTTTTTTGCGCGCGTGTATATCAGGGCCGTCCTTATCTAATGCGGGGCCCGAGGCAAAACATATTTCGGGGGCCCATACATATACGAGTAAGAAAACAAAACGAAATAATGTACGATGGTACAAAATGCTAGAGCCGAAGCAAAATTATTTTTGGGGAAATTTTCAATATTATAGTTTAATGTATAATGCAAATGGTTACAGCGAAAAATAATTATAGAGAAGGAAATCGTCCGGTCCCTCGATGCCCATTATATCGAGTTTAACTGCATATTCTAAACATTTTAAAA
>QLNU02015270.1:42706773-42721060 GCA_006491805.2 Dysdera silvatica
ACTGTTGTGTTACAAATTGTCTGCTATGTAACTTGTGTTGCAGACGCTCATAGAGCGGTAGCTCGAATCAAAGGTGGATCCAGAAATCTTTTAGAGGGGGCGATTTATTTCCGATTCCTATTTTTAGTCAAGTGTCTGGTGTTTTCCATTTCATTTTCCATGATATAATCCCGGGTCAGGGTGGGGAGACGATCGCCTACTCCACGAGTCCGCCAATATCTCGAATCCCCTTCTCCCACCCTTACCGCTCTGTAATATTTGCTTATTTGTTTGTTTGGATTTTTTATGGCGCAAGAGCATCTAGGCTATACTGCGCCAAATATGGTAGTGTAATATTTGCATTTTTTTAGGTTAGTCCTCGTGAAAAAAAACCAACAAAAAACATGTTTTGGAAGTAGTTCGCCGCGTCCTCTTTGGAAAGCCAAAATAAGCGCTCATGGCTTTAGTAAAATAATATTGACTTTTATGGAAAATGAGTACTTCGGGCGAAAAAAAATTCATGAACAATCAGAAAACTTTATGACAACTAAATAAAAAAAAATTATTTCAAGACCTACTTATTTATTGTGAACACGATCCAAATGAAATACGAATCATTGTAAAGAAACGCGACTTCAAAATAATTATGATATATATATATATAATTACTAATTTGATAATCATTAAACTTCGTCACTGCATTCGCAAAGTAATCAGAACCAGCTAAAATTAGAAATAGTTTAAATACATTTGGAACTCCCAGAAATACGAAAATTATCTTAACATAAGGCCATTGTTACGATTAAATGGAAATTGATAGGAAAACCGCGTACGTTGAAAACTGCTGATACGAAGAAAACAATGAGTATTTCGGAAGATATGGCCAGGTGAATCATTTTAATATAAATAAAACGTGGCAGATTATATCATGAGACTAATGATGAACAATTATCAACAAACATGTATCACACCCTTAGATTGCGGCTTAGCACACTTGCACTGAGTGCTTCAACAATGAGCCATTATAACATGAGTAACAAAATTATCATATGACAAAGCCTTATGACAAATCTTCTGAATCATAGAACGACTCGAAAGTTCGTAAAGATATGGAATTTCACGATGATTATCTTAAACGTATTCGATAAAAATCGAACTCTAGAGGCCTATCTACGACGAATATGCTTCATTTAAACATAAATATGTATATATGTTCCGATAAGGGTGGGTTTACAAGCATACTGTATTCAGTTAAGAGGTTATTGTTTACGATTATAATAGGCATACAATTGTATAATTATATATATATTATTATATGATAATTATAAAACCCTCATATGCCAATGTGAAGATATAGTCTACGACCATCTTACAAATAAACGACTATATTCCAATAGGAAAGTATCATCCAGCGTTGTAATATAAATGGTATTATATTCTACAGAGGATATATAATCAACGTCTTTGTTTACACGTAGTGGCATAACTAGGGGAGGTCTAGGGATGACTTAGCCACCCCCCCGGACCTCAACTCCAACTGCGCCAACATTTACACATATCTAAAAGTCGATTACTTTTTATCGATTAATTTGGTAGTTCTCAATCTTCTTTTCGCAGATGGTATCATTCCCTATTTAGCCCGGTGCAATATGACTTTTTGTTGTCCTTGCGCCACATGGGCGCTCCAAGGGGGTGCACTTGCACCCCCTTATCTTGTGAAAAAAAAGGGGGGGAAAGGACTGACTTCACAAGAAACTATAGTCCAATATAGGGCTGTAGCAAAGCCAGGGCTAGCAGGGGGTTTGTGTCTTAGTTGCCCCTTCATCCTGGCTTCAGGCCTGATCCAACAACATTATTCAGTTGGAAATTTTCCTTGATGCACCTCCCCCCGATATATAATTCTGGGGGAGCTCATGTTGCTCTGTAAAATAAATAGCAGTAACATTCCCCACTTTCAAGTTCCTTTGTCCACCATCATCATCTCTCAGCTCCTGCCACCGTCACTGGAAGCATACAGAATAGCCTAATGGCTATACACACAATTGGATACAAAGAATCAGACTTAAAGCTTTTTAGTTTATTCAACAATTGGAGAGCTTTCGCTTTCTTTTTGGTTTTACGGCTCAAAGACTACAGTGGTCATGCTGCGCCGGGACCTACTGTTTTCCGAGGAATCCGAACCTCTTAAGGCCTAGGGAACCAAACCCCGGACTACAGTGAGCAGTGCGATCTTTATGAGATCTCTGAGTAAGCGTTCTTTTTGCACTGCTGGGAGTCGAACCCGGATTAGCCGCGCAATAGGAGAACGCGTTACCACACTGCGCCACCGCAGGGCGGAGAAGTTTCAAATGATCGGGTCTCAAATTTGGGCGATGGATTGATTTCAGATAGATCAGTTCAACTATGAGCTTCTGGGAAATATTCTCGTGGAAGGTAGCAAGTCAAGTGATACAAGACTTAGAAACGGAATCAATATTCGGTGTGTCATTTCAAAACTAATGAGCTAATTGTTGCTAGGTCGTTTTTAGGGGTATGAAGAGGGGAAAGAATGCAAGCTTATGAGTGCAAGGAGCTGTTTGGTGAAACGCAGATTTATTTTTTTGTGGGGCCTCTACGCTAAAAATCTTAACAAACGTCCATTGGGATAGGGTCCCCAGAAGTCCGGCCTCTATCAAGGAAGGAACCAAACTCCGGATGATGGATCGGCAGTAAAACGGAAACTCTCATTACCACCTGGATTCGAACCTAGAATTGCTGCGTGACAAATACCTTACTGCTGCGACACGACAGAGCAAAGACAGGGCTAGAATAAAGTGAAAATCCTCTATTTATATACTCTTATATGCTTATATTTGTATACTTTGGTGGGAATTTTCGTTAAAACTATGTTTATATAATGCGTGGTTTTTGTTTATAGAAACTTGCTGACTTGACTCGTAAGGCTAATATTTCTTTATTTCGCAAAAATCAAAGAAATACTGGCAACGTTGCAGACAGAATTGAAACCATCGATATTCGGCTGCCACATTGGCACGATAGCCGCCAAGCTCCTATCTCCAGGATATGTATGCAACGTGTATGTCATCGCTACATGCTTCTAAGATGTTTTCATACATTCGGAGATGATGAGTGATCATTATTCATCATCATTCATAAACTCGGGAATGATTACTAATGTCACACACTACTAATTCTATTATCATAGCAAAATAAGATAAATTCCGCCCAAGTTTCTGAACCTTTCGTTATGAAATGTTGCTTTATGGAAGTCGGTAAATTCGAAATCATAGCATGTTATCATTCAACTGTAAACAAGTCTAAGATTTCAAGTAGACCACTCAGCGATTGCTTTTTACCGCATAATTGCATGTCAACGCTTCACGTTTATCAACTCTTGCAATAATGTTTACCCTTTCTGCAACATGTTCACTTCTGCAACAAAACCAACTTCTAGGGGTCTCACCTTCCCATTTCCCATTTAGTATACTATTAACCAGGGAGAGTCAACGAGGGGCCCAAGCCCTTTCCCTGGGCAGTGGCATAGATATTTTTTTCAGGGCCGGGGGCCCCCCACAGCATAGGTCCTTGCCAGCACGGACGCCGTTAGCGAGGGGACAGGGGACCCGTCCCCCCCCAATGTTGGCATTAGGGTTCCATATCCCCCTTCTATTTCAAATTGCCTTTTGAAGGTATATTGTCCCCCCACCAATATTTTCATGCCGTCGGCGCCGATGCTTGCCAGTGCGGGCTCCTAGACTTTATCCGTCTCGTCCCCCCGGGCTGAAGCCCCTGCTGCCCCCCCCCCTCTTGTCCGCCCTGCTGTTAACTGTGCAAATATTTTATTCGCATCTAATTAAAATAATTAGAATCATCAGATCTTTATATTTGTCTCATACATTGCGATATATACTCGAATTAATATCAATCTCGAATTAATATTAATATCTCGAACAATAAATCTGGTTCGCAATGGATCTATTTGAGACTAAAGGTTTGGCTAAAGAACAAGCAGTCTTGCGCCATAAAGTTGAATATTAAATGCGATGCGCACCGCCACCCACAGTTCATGCGATCGAACTCTTTCCTAAGTGTCACGTGAAACAATTTGCTTGCCAGTGTTTTATGGCGCAACAACAGTCAAGAGCAGGCTGCAGTTTTCTGTCGCAGGAACAACCAAAACCCGATTTGCGGATTGGCAAAAGAAAAGACAGGAAGCGCTAACTACCATCAGGAGCCAAGCTCGGATTTTTCTGATGGTGGAGGAGTACTTTTCCACTCGGCAATGTCAAGTTTTTAAAATTATTGGGGAATTTGGGCTCAAATATAAATTTATGCATTACAATATATGTAAAATCGCAATTTACTTTAAATTATTGGAGGCCTCAGGCCCATATAACTCTACGCCTATATGTTTCCAACATACTACCGCAGGACAACACGTAAAATAAAGGAACACGTTTAACATAAGCTCATAAACATTATATTAATTTCTTATTAAAAGTATATAATTAATTACTTACTCAAGGTTGAATTCTTATTATTTAAAATATCAGCTTATTTTTGAGGCCGTTAACTTTACACTTAAAGAGTTGCATCAAATAAAACGGTTCAATGTGTGATTAACACATTCAGAATGCTCCCTTCTTCTTCTTCTTCTTCTGCGTGCAAAG
Organism: Dysdera silvatica; assembly: GCA_006491805.2. Taxonomy (NCBI): domain Eukaryota; kingdom Metazoa; phylum Arthropoda; class Arachnida; order Araneae; family Dysderidae; genus Dysdera; species Dysdera silvatica. The sequence continues at coordinate 42,711,423 of QLNU02015270.1, forward strand.
GTGGTTGGAAAAGTTGGCCGCGGCTGCAGCCTGTATTTCGATAAAAGTTATGGCAAAGCCATAATGACGAGGTTTCATTCCTGACCCACGAATGAATATAAGCGAATTAAACCATATACATATACTATTCTACTATTTTTATTCGGTTATGAGGAACTCAAAAGATAATTAAGAATCAAAATTAAGATTGATCCCGATAATGGTTTAAATGTATATGAAAATATATGCAGTGAATTTAACTGCTGATCCCAAACAGACGATTTAGCCGTTTTTATTTGGGCATTTTAATTTGGCAATGCATCGCGCACTCATATGTGACAAAGAATTGCGAGCGACAATTGATGGCGCAATTACAGGAAATTAGAAATCTGCCATTTTTATTATGCTGAACGGGGTAATGGCGCAACAAATGGCGACGGGATTAAAAGACTGCTTTTACCTTAGATACATGCGCTAAAAACCTTATTAAAACTGCCAGCTTCTCTCATAATAGAAGTGACGATCCACATGGGGAGAATTAGAGAAATTTCATCCCCCAAATCCATAAAAATGCGGTGGAAATCGGTTATAACGAGCGCCGATTATAACGACGGAATTTTTACAAAAGATTTTATTTTTATTTATTTATTTTTTTAAAGTGTTCGTTAAAGCCGGGGTCCAAAAAAAAACCCGTGTTCGCTTAACCATCATAGCAAACAAAATCCATATTTTTCTCTCTCTATCCGGAAATCAACTAAATTCGGGCTCGTTATAAGTGGACTCTACCGTATTTTATATTCCCCCCAAATCCCTCCTTGCATCCGCCTCTGATAATAGTGAATAGCAACGTCCCTACGAGAGGTGAGAAAATCGTCCACAGAAAGATACACTGAATAACTTTGAATATCCATTACCAGGGGAACTAATTTTAAGAGAATCAGGGGCCCCAAAGAATATTTAGGGCCAGACCTTCCCAATATTAAGTCAAATAAAACACATTATCACAGTTAAAATTTTAACTGTGTTAATGTGTTTTATTTTATTTAATATTTTGCGCAGTGTGTCGTTTCATCTTTACTTCCCAATATTGGTTGACTCGTCTGACTGCACATGCAAAATCTTCCATTCAACCCCCACCCCAATGTTTTCTTCATAATGATGTCCCCGTTTGTTGGGCATCAGTTTTACCGGGCTGTGGGAGATTTTCCTGAACTTTGTCATTTTAACTTTCTGGGCATTTTTGGTGAATAAATCTTTTATCGTGAAAATATTCTGGGGAGAATAGTAGTCGCGAATCCGCTAGAAAGATGAGACCCGGAACGCCGCGGCGTTCCGGGTCACATCAGCTGAACAGGAAATGCCAGTAACCAATCCGCCACAAAATAAATATATTCGTTGAATATATGTGAATATTGTAGGCTTCCACAATAGAAATGGCAATTCACTTCGCAGGCTTTCTTAACTGTTGCCACTTAGAAACACAAGGAAAGCAAACTTAATAAGTTAGATTTTGGAAATCGGAAAAATGTCAAATCGTTTCCTTTTACCTGATGCTTTCCAAATGTGTATAATTTTTCTTTCCGTATCTGGCAACAAATATATTGATTGTATAATTATAATTTCACTTTTTATATTTGGCAACAGTACGTGTAATTGTTTTCCGAATTCTAAAATCAAACCAGTCTTCAATTTACCATCGACGTGTGTACACTTAGCATGAAGGCTCCGCCAAAGAAAAGGCGTACTAAATTTCTCTAACGTTGTGTTTGAATAAATTTATTTTCCAGCATGTTTTAATGAAATGTTCTAGGCATTTAAAGCATTAAATAAATATTATTTTAAATGAATGGACTTACTGCGTTACTTCAACACCTATTTGCGCAATGTACATCCTCTGCTCATAAAATTGAACCAACTAACATCTGTATTTCAAATTGAGTGATCGATTGATCAATTGATTCAATTGAGTGAATTGATTGATCCAGTGACTAATTAGAAAGTAAGTGCATCAGTAAAATATATATTAATAGAAGGAATATACTGATAACTCTTTATAATAATGCCATGATTAAGTAATAGTTTAATGTACGTAATTTAAAAAAAAAAAAAATGAAAAAGTAAAGTAGTGTCTCTCTAATCCGAACCAAGCTAATGCGAAAATCCTGTTAATCCGATTTTTCTTCCAGTCGGGTGCAATGGCAGCCGATTGGCAAGACGTAAACGAACAGCGCAGTGTGTATTTATTATCAACTACCTGAAATTTCCGCATTAAAAGGAAAAGGAAGTTTTCCGCCACCCGCCTATCATCTGCTATATGTTACATGTGCATACCGAAATATACACATCAAACAATTATAGCTTACAGTAAATTCTCTACTAAAGATTTCAATTAATTCGAAAATTTGTTAATCCGAACAGATCCCGGTTGCAATTAGTTCGGATTAACGACGCTCTCACGAGTATATATATATATATATATATATATGCCAGGGGTCGGACTGCCCGGCAAAAAGAATTTACGATCGGGTGGCCTGCCAACGGTTACTACTTTAAATAATGTTCTAATATAGACAAACGACATCCTTCAAATATCCACTCATATACATGCATTTAAATACATGTATACATGCGTTTAAATACCTGTATACATGTGTTTAAATACATGTATACATGCGTTTAAATGCATGTATACATGAGTCCAAGCACACGTATGTGTATATTTATAAACCCGTAGTTTAAATCAGCGATTTCCAAATTTTTTGTCCCGTGGAACCCTTTCTAAGAAAGAATTTGAACGTGGAGCCCCTTTGTCTCTTTTCGCTTTTAATAGGTGTCTTTTAGGTAGGACCTATATGTACTTACGTTAGTAATTAAAAGTAGATGCAAAACAAAAACTATTTATTGTAATTATAAAATATAATACCGAATATATAAGAGGAATGGTTAGTTTTGTATAGTTCGTTAATTGTGGACACATGCAGACGATATGCATATAATTGTGAATATAATTGCAGACGATATAATTGTGGATATAATTACAGACGATATAATTGTGGATATAATTGCAGACGATATAATTATGGATATAATTATAGACGATATAATTGTGGATATAATTGCAAATGATATAATTGCGGATATAATTACAGACGATATAATTGTCGATATAATTACAGACGATATAATTGTGGATATAATTTCAGACGATATAATTGTGGATGGATATGAAGTCCGATACAGCGTTGAGATGACTTCTCTATCTCTACTTCATTTCAATTACTACACAGATAGAAAATTCAGATTCAGACAAGCGATGCCAAACTAGAAAAGAGTTATTTTTGCTTTATCAGCAAATAATTTAAATTCGTTTTTTAAAAGCTTCATCAAAATTCTGAAAAGGACTTATTTTGGAAAGCAATTTTCAATGCGGTGACTGATGTAATATTTATGAAACAGTCGTAATCAGTTTCTGCAAGTAAGGGAGGTTGATTTTGAAGTGATGATAGATGCACTCACCACCCTGTCGTACTCCTTAAATTTTACCTCCTAGTTCTGTTTGGGAAATATTTCTCGAGGAAACCGCTCAAACATCATAGGTTTTCGAGAACTTTATCTAACACGCCCTATAGTGCCCCCCGACTGATATTTAAAAATGTGATATTGACATAATAATAATAATAATAATAATAATAGGGCAAAGCCATGGTATTCAAAATGTTACGGAAGAACGACATCATGGTTAATGTTTTCTACACTATCAAAATATTAAACTGCAATGTTTTTCGTAAGTCATTTTAAGAAAAGGGCCTAATACTACTTTTAACTGAAATGGTATGAAAATTTTCCTGCAGTATAAAAAAAATATACATTGAAAAATGTGTGTCGTTACGGAAGGACAGAAAAAACATGAAATTATGACCTTTCGTAACGGAGTTTTCAATGTTTTTTTCAATTTCGGTACTGTTAATTAAATAATACAACGCATTATTTTGAAAAGACTTGCAAGATTAAAATGATATAATTTATTAGTTTTAATATGATATATAGACCATCATGGGTTTTTAGATTTTAAACATGTCCCAAAATACCATGGCTTTACCCAATAATAATGTTATGAAAAATATTTCTCTAAAAACTATGATAATCCATTTAAGTTTTGTGGAAGAAGTGGACTAAACTTTGAGTAGTATAAGCCACAACCCAGAGACAAGCTTTCCCTCGTGCCGACCCTCTTTTGTCCGCGAGGCTTCCGACCTTTTTCCCTATTTTTTCCCTCGCGTCTGATTTCCAATCTGATTTTCGGAGTGTGTGTCTCTGGTGTATGAGTATTTAATGAGGGTTAATCCTATATCGCCCTCTGTTATTTAATTAGTAATGGTGCTCTTATATCATTCCTATAGGAGTATGGCCTAGTTTTGGGGATTATGTCCCATGGTGAAAGAGTGTTTGATTCTTCAAGATTTTAGAATTAACTATAAATAAGAGAAAGGCCTCCCTCCTTCTACTGGTGCATTAGTGCCTGGCAGGCATGAGATATATTCAATAATTATACGAAAGTTCGCATGATTCAAACTATTGTGTGAAAGTGTTTGAACAATTCCACGCAATGACTTTCAATTGAAACATTCCCAGTGTTCCATTCTGTCAATTCCTGCGGTGTAATGTAGTTATAAGTGAATACTCATCTAATACTTCTGATAACTTGGTCACAATTAATAAATCCCTTTTCAATCAATACATCCATTTAACTTTGAATTTCTTCCCACTTAGGTATTTTGGTTAAATTTGCCCATTCAAATATTTCTAATTCTTCGAAGAAAAAAGACCGACATAGTTCGTTCACGAAAAGTAGTCCGATGGTACCGTTAGAAATAACGGGAGCTGACGTCACAAACGGCCTAGCCGATTACAGTAGAGAGGAGAATGTCATTTCAGAACTAGTTTTTGGCGCAGACAAACGTTCACTAAAAAACAGTTCTGAAATGACACCCTTCCCTCTGCTGGAATCGGCTATGCCCTTTGTGACGTCAGCTCCCCTTATTTTCTAACGGCACCATCGGACAACTTTTCGTAAACGAGCTATACGTATGTGTGGGACGTATTGCGCATGCCCTTTCATCACCGCGCTACTAGGGTTTCTCTCTTTCTGAAAGCGGGACATTTCGGCGCCCCGAAGCTTTGCTTGGGAACAACGGGACAGGCTACCTAAAAACGGGACGTATGGTCAGGTTAGGTATGTCCTATTCACATCACAGAATGATGCTGTTTACTTCCTTTTTTTTTTAAACATTTAAAAAGCGTTTTCGCCTGCTATGATAGCATACCGAAACTATGTCACACGATCGGATTTTATCGAGTCCTTATTTCCCAGTTTGCCAATTTTTTTTACACGTCTGTGCATTCTACATTAGAATTTGCACTTTTATATGCACCGACAATTATCTATTTAAATTTCCTTAAAAAATTGTCTTGGGAACTTAGCTTCCTAAACCTGGCAACAGAAACGTTATCATGATATATCAAACACGATAGTCGATAAGATGTCGATGACTATTTTCAAATTATTACGATATAATTAATACAATCGAACTGGGTTATAACGACCTCGTTGTAACAACAATAACAGTTACTAAATCAAAATTCATAAACCCCATTTTTGATTATTCGTATATAATTATTTATCTGTTATATCGTCAAAATTTGGATTGTCACATGAATATCCTTATAAACGTTGATACATCTTGTGTCAAAGACGTAGCCAGGATTTAATTTTTGGGTGGGTTAAAATTTTTTTCAGCATGTATCGATACAATCAAAGCATGCAAGGCCGTAGCCAAGTCCCATTAAAAACTTAGTTTTGAGAGGGGGACCGGTCCCTAATACCCCCACTAGATACGAGTATGTTTAGTGGGGAGCTAGCTGCTTAGCTCCCTATATAAACAATTTAGGCCATTCCTAGCAAAACGAAAATTGCAAATAAATGCTATGTGCGGAGCATGTGCAAGAGGATATAGCCCCTTCCCAGACTTCGAGATTAATTACCCAATGATTATAATTGAATTCATTTAGTTGAAAAGGCCACTTACCGAATAATCGGATATCCAATTTGGAAGCTGGATTGTTAATTTCCATTTTAAGCACAAGATGGCGCCACCAAAAATTTATTTTAAAACGTGTATATTTTCTTTAAATTCATTAATTTTACTATAACATCGCGTCTGTCGTATACTACGGACAGTTAATCCTGAAGAAGGGAACACAATATGCAAAGAATATAAAGGCTGCGGTAACCGCAACAAGATTTCTGCCTCTTAGAGGTTAAGTTGCAATGCTTGCTACCACCTACACCATAACAGCAAATAAAGTAACGGTAGTTAGGCAACATACGAAATCTCATTGCAACTATTGCCTCCCATGGTTGCAAGAATTATCTCCTTAACATCGTGCCTATTTTTCTGCCTTTGCAATAAACAACCTTCAAGGTTTATAAAATAGTGTGATAATCCGATCATTATCAAAATTTTGTTTCGATATTCACATTTTGTTTACTTTTTACTAAATAATCACTGTTGTAAAAGGCTAACGTTTCTGGACTTCAAATTTAAACGAAGTTCTTTTCGATAAATAATTGCGCAGTATTTTCGTGAATATTTTTAACTGCGCGTCACGGAGCAAGGAAAGGAACGCAGTATGCAAATGAGCAAACAAGGTACGTGCGGGGTGCAGTGCCTCTGTATTCTTTGTCCAGGTACTCCTCTCTTCCTTCCTTCCTTCCTTCCCCACTTACAAAAGAACACTATACTAGAAAAGAAAAAAAATTGCGCATATCATACCCTTACTTTTTTTTAAGTATGTGAAGACGAATTTTCATAGTTATTTATTTGAACAAATAAAATACAACGTGAAAGTATTGCCACTAGCTATGACAAAAAAGCTAGAAGACGGAAGACTTTCTTATATATATATTAATAAAGTATGTCATATACTTGTTTTAATATATATATATATTAAAACAAATATATGACATACTTTACTCGTATACTTGTTTATACATTTATATTTTTATTACATTATATGCATGTATGTATATTATATTGTACACCATGGGCGCCATTAGCGGGTAGGGGAACCCGTCTCCCAATATTGGTGTTAGGTTCCATATACACCCCTCTCAATTTCAAATAAAATGCCTCTACCAACATATTCCTCCACCCCACTCCCAATATTTTTTATGCCGTTTGCGCCAATGTTTACATACATTTATACTCTTACATTGTATGCGCTTATATTTAATGGTATTAGTTCATGAACCTGTATATACATATTCTAGCGCAGTGGCCTATATTATTTTATACAATATACAGGTGTGGTTGGGTAGTTATCAGTGGCGGCTCATGACTTGGCACGGGTGAAGCGGCGAGCCCCACCTCCACCCTCAAAACTCCAAACCGGAAAATTACAATAAATTCCGTTTTCAGCAAAATAATTGTATTTATTATGGTTGATATGCATATATATATGTATGCAGAGATGTATATATATATATATATATATATATATATATATCTGTACAAGATACTCACGGGGTGCATCTCTGAAAAAATAAGCCGGCACAGCGAAAGCAACAACTTAATGACGGAAGAACAAAAGGGATGCCAGAAAGGGACTCTGGGATGTAAAGAGCAGCTTACCATCGACTCAGTTATCCTGGAACAAGCAAGAAAACAAAAGCGAAAACTCAACACCGCATACATAGACTACAAGAAGGCTTTCGACTCTGTTCCGCACTCGTGGCTCCTTGAAATACTCAGCATATACAAAGTGCATCCCTCAATCATCCGATTCCTACAGAGCAGCATGAAACAATGGAGAACCCGGTTACAGCTAAACACGCCAGACAGTAAAATAGAAACGGCCGAGATCCCCATCCGCCGCGGAATCTTTCAAGGAGACGCACTAAGCCCCCAGTGGTTCTGCTTGGCGTTAAACCCCTTGTCAAGGATGCTGAACACAAGTAAATACGGATACATGCTGAAGAAAGACAAGAGAAACCTACATAAAGTCTCCCACCTCATGTACGTAGATGACATCAAGCTATACGCGCCAACAATCACCCAACTCCGACAACTCATCAGTATAACAGAGACATTCTCCAAGGACATAGGAATGGAATTCGGCCTCGATAAGTGCAAAATACAGAAGAATAGCAAAGAAGATTTACCAGGCATCGAACTCGAAGACGGGAGACTACTGAAGACCTTGGACGAGGGCGAAACCTACAAATACCTAGGGATAATGCAAAAACGGCAGCAGGAGCACAAGAAAGTCAAAGTCCAGCTCACGCAAGCATTCCAAGAAAGACTTAGAAGCATTGTGAAGACGAAACTGAGCGGGAAGAACACCACGCAAGCAATTAACGCATATGCGGTACCAGTGCTCACCTACTCCTTCGGGATCATCAAATGGACCAACACTGAACTAGAACAACTCCAGCGGAAAATGAGAACCATCCAGAGAAGAGCCGGACAACTACACCCTGCAACGGCAATTGAACGGCAAACACTACCCCGGGAAGAAGGAGGACGCGGACAAGCGGACCTCAAAGACTTACATGACAAGCAGATCCAGAGCATGAGGCAATACTTCCAGTTGAAGAGTCCCCGATCGCCACTCATCCAAGCCATAATACAAGCAGATGCAAATTACACGCCACTAAACCTGTGTAGTACCGAAGAGCGTGTCCTGGAAACAGCCAACGAACAGAAACTAAGAACTTGGGCCGGAAAACCATTACATGGCAGGCACTACAATGACCTGCAACAACCACACGTTGACAAAAAGGCATCAAATTCTTGGCTGGCCAAAGGCACTCTCCAGCCAGAGACAGAAGGATTCATGCTAGCCATCCAAGACCAAGTGATCGCAACAAGGAACAATCAGAAATTCATCCAGAGAAAAGACATAGAAAGCGACAAATGCAGACACTGTCATGCGGCATCGGAGACAATCCAACACGTGATGGCAGGATGCAAGATCCTTGCGCAGTCAGACTACAAACATAGACACGATCAAGTAGCGAAAATAGTCCACCAGAAATTGGCAGCGAATGCTGGCTTTCTGACAGAAAAATGCCCGTACTACAAATATGAGCCAGAGACCGTGCATGAGAACAAAACACACAAGCTTTACTGGGATAGAGCAATCATAACAGACAAGACAGTCCCACATAACCGTCCTGACATAATCCTCGTCGATAAATCGAATAAGACCACGTACTTAATCGACATAGCAGTACCCAACACCAATAACATACAGACAACCTACACAACGAAATCACCAAGTACCAAGATCTCAGACATGAAGTACGAGATATATGGGGTATGGAAAAGATCATCATCCCGTTAGTCATATCAGCAACAGGGATAGTACCAAAAGCACTTGCGACGAATTTGGAGATACTCAACATTGACCCAAACACCTACATTGAAATACAAAAAGCCACAATCCTAAACACGTGTCACATTGTCAGGAAGTTTCTAGACATGGCACATTAAGAAGTGATGTAAAAAGAGGCTTGGGAACATGGCGCTCTGCCCGTCCCAAAGCCTGTTTCCGCCAAGAATGGGCGAGGAAAACTTTTTTTTTTAAATTTGTATTTA
>QLNU02015270.1:42721160-42736645 GCA_006491805.2 Dysdera silvatica
CTGAGCCTTCATATTCCGCCAGGGCACATTGGAAACCTTCTTCCATTTTCTCCACGTCCCTCCTCTCTTCTTCTTCTATGCTTGTTTGGAGCGGTTCTCTTGCGCCAATAGCTGGTGCTTCAGGGTTTGCCACACTGGTTGAAGTGTTTACCATATATATATATATATATATATATGGTGCAAAATAACAAATGCATATATAAGATGAAAAAAAAAAAAAAAATAGGGCGTGTTAGATGAATAAGGTTGAACAGAATTAAGGTAAGAGAAAAGATTAATAGAAAATACAATATTCAAACACATGCATATATATACATACAAATATAAACACACACACACACATATATATATATACGACGTAGTATAAGCGACGTATAATAAGCCCCAGAACCGTCGTCAGGGGCCTTTTCTAGGATTACATTGTCGATGATGTCGTCAAAAATGGTTGAGTTTCTATTAACTCGTTTAGTAGTTCCTTTTCAATTGAAATTTTTAACAAGTTTCTATGTCTGTCTTCAAACATCGTATTACGTAGACTGATTTTGATTCTGTTTAAGCAAGAAAAACTCCGTTCTACGGAAACACTAGTGGACGGAATAGTCACTATTAAGCAAAAAAGTTTATAAGCTTCTTTAAAGATGTATCTGTTTTCTGTTAAAATTTCCATGAATGTTTGTAATTTCATATCTCTATACTGCTTATCCAGATATACAGTGGGGTATACTAGAAAGAACGACCTTACAACGAACGAATGCCACAACCAACAGTTTTCGTGACTGAAATCGGCATGCAAACAACGAATATGAATGTAAGTAAGTAAGTATGTAAGTAAGTAAGTAAGTAAGTAATACTTTATTCCTTATTATTATGTACATCAGGAGACCATACAAACGATTTGCTTGGGAAATGGAAAGAGAGCAGTAGCGATGCTAGTAACGGGGCTCTCTTTCCGGAAGACAAAGCAAGGGATTTCTCGTATTCAACAAGAAACAATAACGATATAGATTCGCGCGTACAAATCCGCATTGTTATTAAGAGATTTACATTCGCAGGTGTATCACATTTACAGAGTTTATGAGCAGAGTCTTGACTCGAAGATGTTACAAGTGAAGGTTGAAGTCCAAAGATGAAATCTATGTAGGCTGCAGGGTAAGAATGTTTTTCCTTGTAGCCAAGGCCGAGAGAAGAAGTAGGAGAAACAAAAATAGTAGAAAAATGTAAATGAATTTTGAGTTGACCGTTGCGGGTGCAGTTTTAAAGGACATTTATAAGGAAAGGCAGACAAAAGAAAAATGGAAAAGGAAGAGCAGGGAGAGCAGAGGAGGGGGAAGAACTGAAAACTAAAAGGAAAGAGTGGGAAGGCAGAAGTAGCAGGCAGAGCATACTTGATTTAAGTACTAATCAAAGATTTTGGCTTTAAAGGCGTGAAAAGACAGGGCTTTAAATTCTTGAGGGATCGAATTCCAGATTTTAGAACCCGTAACGGAGACACTGTGTGTTTTATAGTTTGTGCGAGTCCGCGGTAGCCTGATATCGTCCTGGTGACGTGTATTGTAATCATGTGTCGTCTGTGAGATGGAGAAAGGTAAAACTAGGTCACCTTTTGTGACTTTGTACATAAGGAGTGCAAGTTTATATTTTACTAAGAGAGTGAAAGGAAGAATGCGCCATAATTTAAAAAATTGGCCAGCGTGTTCATGGAAGCCTGCAAAGTTAACTATTCGCATAAGCTTTTTTTTTTGCGTTCCTATCAATTGCCTAAGGGAAGTAAAATATGTGATTCCCCAGACCTCAAGACAGTAGGTAAGTTTTGAATAAAATAAAGAATAGTAAAGAATCATTAGGATATATTGAGGAACGACATGTCTGAATCTCAAAAATATTCCCAGGAGACTGCTAAGAGAATTGGTGAGATCGTTAATGTGTTCTTTCCAGGTTAAATTTGAATCGAAAATTACTCCAAGAAGTTTGGCTGATTTCGTTTCCTGAAGGATGGAGTTGCGGAAAGTAATAGGAGAACTGTTAGGTAATATTTTTTGCCGGGAATGGAAGATAACGTAGTTAGATTTTGCAATGTTTAGCTCTAGTTTGTTAACGTAAAGCCAGCGTGAGACGTTATCTAAATCTTAGTTGACTTTTTGCACTGTTTCTTCGATATTTTTTCCCGATACCAGAAGTGTCGCGTCGTCAGCATAAAGAAACAGCTGACTATTCAGGACAGCTTGGGGCAAATCGTTGATGTAAAGAAGGAAGAATAGCGGAGCTAAACAGCTTCCTTGAGATACACCAACGCAAATAGTTTTGCGAGTTGAGGGAGTTTTACCTATGAAAACTTGCTGTTGCCTATCAGAAAGGTAGCTGTTCAGTAATTTTAGAGGTGTACCCCGAATACCATACCGTTCTAATTTCGTCAGTAAAATGTCATGCTTAACATTTTCAAACGCTCTTTGGAGATCTCTTTGCATTCCTATTACAAAATTGCTTTTGTCTATTTCGTCAGAAATCATCTCTTTGATATTAAGGAGGGCGGTAGTTGTTGACCTATGTTTTCGAAAGCCGAATTGATGTTTGTAAAGTAAGTTTTTACTTTCGAAATATGATTCAAGTCTACTGTGTAAAGCCTTTTCAAAAATTTTGCTAATAACTGGAAGGATAGAAATAGGATGATAATTCTGAATGTCAGATGGGTCGCCTTTTTTAAATATAGGAATAATTTTAGCCATCTTAAGCTTCGAGGGGAAAATACCCTTATTGAAGCTGATATTGATTAAATGCGCAATAGCATTTGCAAAGAAATCTGGGTTGGCTTTAACAATATGCGGCGGGATATTATCGAGACCTGTGGACTTGGAACTAAGAGCATTAATAGAACGCTTGACCTCGTTTCTGCTCATTGGTTTAAGGAAGAAAGAAGACCCGGGGGCGGGGACGGGTTCAAAAACATCTGAGTGGTGTGGGTGTGTGGGTGTGGGGGGTGGGGGTGGAACTACTGTTGGGAATGATTTTGAATGCTACAACGAACGCGGAGAAATCCGGAAATGCTAGCACGCGCGTGCGCATGAGATGTTGGGGAATTCCCATCTTCGATAATAAAGCATTAGAGCGTCAATCATCAGCTTTGTTATCGTTTGTAAGGTTCGGTTATGTGTTTAGATCAGTTATGTATCTGTTTATTTGTGCCTTTAGCAGACAAAATATAGTTTTAAGTTATTAATTTGTTGCATAATTTCAATCATGAGCCGGCAAAATAGTTAAAAAGTTAATTTTCTTAGACGTTAAAAAAAGGAAATTATTTCCAAGCGAGAAAGTGAAAAAAGTGTGGGAGATTTAAGTGCTGAATATGGTATGGCTAAATTAACGATCTATACAATTTTAAAAAATAAGGAAGAAATAAAAAGTGCGCAAGTTGCGAAAGGAATCTCTCGGTTAAGCAGTTTACGTTGTAATATTACAGAACAGATGGAAACTCTTCTTTTATTGCGGATTAAAGAAAAACAAATGGCAGGTGATACTGTGAGTGAGGCGATTATTTGTGAAAAGGCCAAACAGTTGTTTGAGGAACTTAGTGCTAAGGCTCCCAGTACAAGTAGTTCTGGTCATATAATGAGTTTTTTGGCACCAAGGGATGGTTTACTGGTTTTAGGAAAAGGAATGGAATACACAGTGCTGTTAGACATGGTGAGGCAGCTAGTGCATATAGAGACGCTGCTGCGCAACATTGTGGGAAATTTAAAAAAATAATTGAAGAGGAAGGCTTTGTTCCCCAGCAGGTGTTTAACTGCGACGAAACTGGTCTTTTCCGGACGAGAATGCCACGCAGAACTTACATCACGAACTAGGAGACCACCTTCCCTGGCCATAAGCCAATGAAGGATCGGCTTACCTTGCTCTTTTGTGCAAATTTTCTGGGGAAATGTAAGGTTAAACCACTACTCATATACCATTCATGGAACCCCAGAGCTTTTAAAAACGTCAGGAAAAATCGCCTTGGAGTTTTTTGGCTTTCCACCGCAAGGCTTAGGTTACCAAGAGTCTTTTCTCCGACTGGATGACTGAGGTGTTTGGTCCCACTGTTCGTGACTATCTTGGGAAGAAGTCTCTTCCATTAAAGGTTCTTTTGGTCATGGACAATGCTCCGGGTCACTCTTCTAATCTAATGGAAGAATTACCAGATGAGTTTAGCTTCATCAAAGTTTACTTTTTGCCGCCAAATACAACCGCTCTTCTTCAACCTATGGACCAGCAAGTGATCGCAAATTTTAAAGAACTCTACACTAAAGCAATGTTCGGAAAATGTTTTGAGACCACTTCTTCCAGTGATGTGACTCTGAAAGACTTTTGGAAGAATCACTTTAATATAGCGGATGCTGTTCTCTTAATTGTGGATTCCTGGAAGGAACTTTCTGTCAGATTCTTGAATTCGGCTTGGAGGCAATTGTGGCCTGACACTGTGGATCCGAGGGATTCTGCAGGATTTCAACACTTGGAGGAAGAACCTGCTGTGAAGGAATTTTTGTGTCTAGGCAGTTCCATGGGCTTAGAGATCCGTTGAGAAGATGTGGAGAACTTGGTAAAGGAGCACACGAAGGAGCTGTCACTTGAGGAGCTAGAAGAGCTTCACAATGAGGAGGCACTGAACCAGAATGTTTTCTGGGACGAGGAGGATCTGGGACGAGGAGGATCAGGGACGAGGAAAAAAGTCGCAGCATTCCAGCCGAAAACCTTAAAGAGATATCTTCTTGCTGTACTAAACTGTCCGAACTTAAGAAAAATTATCATCCGGATATTGCTGCCGTAGAAATGGGCCTTAATCATTTTAACGATACCTTGATGGCCCACTTTTGGAGAGTTCAAAAACCTAGGATAAAGCAGTCAACCCTGGATTTATTCTTCAAAAACTCAGAGAAACGCCCTCCAACTGATGGACTCGCCACAGGACAGTCATCCAAAATCAGTAGGACGGAGAACTCCTGTCCTTTCACCTCCGTATGATTTTTTAAATGAATTTTGATCCATTATGCTTTTTTGTTTTGTTTAAACATAAGACTGTTATGATTTTTATAAGGGAAAGTTTGTTTAGTGGTTTTCGTCTATTTATGCTTTTAAATGAAAATCGTTTATTTTTCAAAGGTCGTGGTATTTTTCCAAGGGTGTTTATGCTTTTCAAAGATTGTTAATATACACTTCGCAAATTTACATGATAAATAAATTAATTTTATACATATTACATATTATTTTTATACTTATATTGTGTGGGCTTGGAACCGATTACCCCTAAATGCATGTAATTCAATGTATGTTAAAATGAACGGATTCTATAACGAACGTGTTTCTGGAACCAATTATGTTTATTCTAACATACCCCACTGTACGTGTTTTAATTCATATTTCAATCTTTCGAAGTCAGTAAATATACTGGGGTAGTACACATTTAAATTATTTATTACTTCCGTAGGAAATTTATAGGAATACTCTACAAATTTTGAAGTATCCATTAATGTAATAAAATGAAGCTTTTCCATATCTTGAAAACGTGTAGTAATTTGTAAAGAAATAGTATCTAATATTTCATAAAATGTAAAATTTTATATTTTTCAAAAATTTGATCTCGTGCGAGCGTCACTTTTTTTTTGTCCCTTACGATTTTCAGTTGGAACTGTTGTTTTCGAAATCACTAATTCGAAAATTTCTATGAACGTATCCTCATTTAGTTTGCTGTTTAAGACCATTTGCGTATTTTTAATTTGTGAGATGCAAAAATTAATGTCAAATGACTTATTTTGTAGTACATTGAAGAGAACATCCGTAAGTCCAAAAATATGGTTAAAAACAACAACCAAAAGTGAAAATTCAAAGTCGTTAAATATATTTAAATAGCCGACACTCTGCCTAAGCGAAGTTTGATCGGAGGTTGGATCGTTCATAATCTCAGTAAATACTTCTTTTAAAGAATCCCATTCTTTATTTATAACACTCAACATTTTAGAGTTTGATGTCCATCGCGTAATAACAGAAGTAGGAATTCGTTTTCCGACGACTGTATCGACCACGTGAGTTCGTTTGGCAGAATGATGAAAAAATGCAGGTATGCCGCTTACAGTTGCAAAAAATATGCGACACTGTGAAATGCTGTTGCAGCTTTGTTGTAGCACTAAATTCAGACGATGTGCCAAACAATGAATAAAACTGCTTGTGGTGCTACTTCTTTAATTTTGGACTGAAGACCATTTAAGTGCCCTGACATTGCGCTTGCCCCATTAAAACGTAATCCTATAAGTTTTGATTTATAGTTAAATTTTTCGAGGCATCTTGATACAAGGTTAAACAATGCTTCGGCAGTCCGATTGGAACTGACGTCATAAAATCCCAAAAATCTTTCCACTAACTTTCCACCAGCAATAACATACCTAATTATGATACTACATTGAGATTTTTGGACAATATCTGTGGAATCGTCTACTTGTATAGAAAAAAATGCAATCCTTTATTTCTTTTTCGATATGTTCATTGATATATTGCCAAATGCAGTCAATTATTTCATTCTGAATAGTCTTAGAATTGCCGGCAAACATGGGTGTGATTTTTCAAAAGTGCTCATGAATGTCCACAGGGCTTATCGAAATGCAGTTTTCTAACAATTCTTTAAAATTACCATGATTAGTGGAGGTTACATCTTTGTGATGACCATGAAATGCTAATTCTTGCTTCCCCAAGTAAAGAACAGCACGAATGGGCGGGCAATTGAATGAAACGTCTATTAAGCTGCACATTCTCGTTGAAGCGTTTAATATATAGCCTAGAGTTTTCTTTTAAAGCATCCTCAATACCACTTAAAATTTTTCTTTAGATTTGAAAAACATAATGTACAATCCACATGGTAAAAAAACCTTCATGTTTGTGAAGCGCACGTTGTGAAGAGCACGGGTAACGTTACCAAAATCATTGAAACCACTCTTATTCCACACATTTGATTTAACACCAATGATTAAACATGGCATACAAAAAAGTTTATTTAAATAATAACTCCCACACAGCCATTCAAACTCCGAATATCACGAAATCTTAAAATGCCGATTATATACTTTGTCCTTTTTTTTTTTTTTGCAACTTTAGTTAAATTTAACACAGGCATGGGCTTTTCCTTACTTAAAAATTCTTTTTTATCATCGTTATTCCACATGGAAAATGGGGTGTCTAATAAAATACATACCTGGTCATTTAAGGGAAACGTCATATTGTAAAGGAACCTATTAGGTTTAACCTAACGAATCAAGTAACGGAAATATTGATTTCCTAGGCGGTTTGAGAACTTGTAGCATAGTGCGCATATCTGAACTTTGGACCATATAAAAGATGGACACAGCAGTGTCCCCAGTTTAACGGCTGCTCTTCGAGCGGCTCCACATCACGTGATGTTAAACGTAATTCATTAGTCACGTGAGGAAAGTGGAAAGGACGTCTCATCCTTCCTAGCAAGCTCCTCGCTATTCTTCTAGTGTGTGTTAAAACGATCATGGTGCGGTACAGTGTAGCATATAATTGCAAGGAAAGGGGTGGGAAAGTAAGGCGGAATTTACTCATTTCACAGGTTTATTAATGTGTATATATCTTCTGTTCACACTGTTAATGATACGGTTCCCATTATCACACATAAACATTTCATTCACACATAAACACACACAAATTACCAAGAAAGGCATCAGCTTTAACCCAATACCAGAAAATATGGAAAATATTTTTTCTTTCTTCTGTATATCCTTTTTCCTTTTTCTCTTAATATTACACCTGGAATGAAACACGCGCATTTCTGTTAGGGAATGTTTCCCTTTCAATTTCTTGACTACCAAATTCATTCATTCATTCTGCTTTTCATAGTTATTTTAGTTTGTTTTTTTCAGAGAGCATCGATTCCGAATGTTTGGAAATTTGTTCCTTTATCGGTCGTTAGTGTTTCCAATTCGCGTACATTGCCATCAGAGTATTCCGTTCTTCTCGGTTTTGACGTACTGTCTAAGTTTCACATTTACCTCAGTTTCCACTGAATGTTAATAGCTTTTAAACTCTTATATATACATATAAAGTTTCATTTCTTTCGACTTCCCCTGATGTCCTTTAAATCCAAATAGGATTTTCAAACCATTTTATACCCCTCGCAAAAAGATAATGAACAGACGATCTTTGATTTGAGAAAGATTCAGATAGCGGAAACGTTACTAAACGTGCAAGGCGTTAGAAACATTTTATAGCAACGATACAAATAGTCAAAACCGCATATATGCAAATGGCAACGGCAACGCAATCCTCGCAGGTAAGCGGGTTTAACATAAAAACAGTGTTCTCTTAACCGTAGCGTGAAAATACAGTTCATTAAATTTTTATTGAATTTTATTGTTAAATTAGATATTCTTATTTCTAATTTTATAAATCATATACATTATTTATTTCAATATTTATAATGCACGGTTACTATTTCATTAATAAGAGTAACAAGAAATAATGTGCTACTTACATAAACGCATGTACTGTATTTGTGGAAAACAGTGGACAAATTACAACCATATTCTTTTGTTATTTATATCTTTGTCTTATTATTTGATGTCAAAAAATTTAAAATCGCCAACTTTTGATCAATATTTAAGCAGATATGTCGTTTCTTTTCATCTGCCATGTTCACAATAAATATAAACTGAAAAGTGCAAAAGAAGAAAGCAAAAAACTTGCAAATAGACTAAGTATTTTGTAGACCAATAAAACACGAGATACGTATATATGCATATATAATGCATAAACATGTCTTTACAGTAAAGTTTAAACGACACACTGCGCAAAATATTAAATAAACTCGGTTATTCCAAACTCAAGGATATTATTCCTGATTGCAATTATTTTGGAATTTACTCCATTCCATGCCAGTGTAATCGTGTTTATATTGGTCAAACACGTCGGGCCCTTCGATTTCGTCTTAAAGAGCATGAAGCCTACGTGCGTAAACAACAACTGGAAAAATCTGCTTTGGCCAAACACGCCTGGGAAGCTGGCCACAAATTTTCTTTCGACAAGGCCCATCTAATAGAGAAAGTTTCTTCACCAGCCGACCTCAATTTCTTTGAAGCCTTCCATATTCTTTCGCATTCCTCTTCTACTGTTAACGATCAGCTTCCGTTCAATTCCATGTCCTCTATTTGGAGAAACTTCATTCGTCCCATAGCAAAAGACGCGGCTACGGACCCACAACTGGTTTACCCGAACTAATTTTGGACTAGCAATTTGGCATCGATAGTTTTTCTAGCACGTGTGCCACATTAGTGTAACTAGGGTTCTGAAGAAGGAAGCCTAAACGCGCTTCCGAAATAGCTATAAACCATCGTATTTATTTTAACTGTGTTAATGTTTAGTACACGTCTTACAGATTGTGTGCATTGTATGTCTCCTGTGATAAATACAATATATTTATTGACACATTATTAGAAAGAAAGACAATCCTAAAAAATAGGGTTGCCAACTACACATGTACTGTGGATGAAAACTTGTTCATAAAGTTTGTTTGCATATATCCGGTTTAAATTCTATAATAAAACATTCGTTTGGTTACAAAAACACTTGCATATACATATGAGGTTTTGTATGTATAAAATTGAAATTAAGCGGGTTTAGATATTAAAAAGATACAAGAAAATTTGAGGCTCGATATTTTTTGTATATACGCGGTTTTCGCATATAAGCGAGTTGCATATACGCGGTTTCGACTGAATTTACGTTTTGCAAACTGTCAATGGCCTTCTTACCATTGATGAACTATCTCGCATGAGAGCCACGCGAGAACGCGGAATCGTTTACTTCATACCAACCACTCTCAGGAAACCAAATAGCTAATAAAGACCCGGTACACCTCATCCGATTCGAATTTGCGTCAGAAAAAGTGGCAACAGATTTCAGGGAGGATGGGAAGAGGGATGACGCGTTTGTGCGTCACATGTTCAAACGTAACCATTCTCCAGCACGTGTGACCCTCAAGTAGCTGAATCAGCAGAGGGCGGTAGATCTCCCTTTTTAAAAATTTCTATGGGGTCACGAGTCACACCATTGATTCATTCATTCAATTGGGGAATGGGGGAGTTATCATAACATCTGGACGATGAAAGATGAGCTACAATTCATTTATCGATTTTTTTTTTCCCCCCCTTCAAAAGTCGTTTCTCGTCTGCGAATTTCGGAGAATTCCAGATTAAGATTTGGCAACGCCTTTAAAATTTCACTCGTAAACAATATAAATATAGATGTTAAATTACTCGTAAAGAAAAGAATGATTTTCCGGCACCTGGTGGGACCCGAACCCACGACCTTCCACGGCCCCACCGAACGCAGAAAACATTTCTTTTCTTTCGAACGTTTCACCATCTAATCACGCCATACCATCGGCGCTGGTATCACTACGCCAATAAACGTTGATTAATATTATTGTTTAATTTAATCTGCGTAGTGTTCGATTTATATAAATAAATATAAATATATATAGTTAATAAGGTTCATCGCCTGTCAGTACATGGAAGATTAATTAATTAATTTGACCAGACAAATTGATTTAGTAACCCAGAGGTCGATGGTTTGAACCCAGCTTTTATGCTTGGCGAATTATTTTTTCTTCGCCAATTATGAGCCAAGAACAGTGCAGGATTTACGTACAGAAATAGATCTACGCCAAGTGTGCAGTTGCACACCCAGAATGTTCCCAAGGTGGGCCCCAGTGGTGCAAGGAATATTTGGCGGAAAAAATGACCAGGAACCATATCATGTTTTTTTAATTAATTACGTTTTTCTGTGTTCATTTATCATTATTAAATTACTACTAATTTTGCCAGCGCAAAATGCTGAAATAATTAGAAAGAAGGTCAATTTTGTTTATACAATTTTAAAATTTCCTTCCCTTGTCTTCCAAAAAAAAAATCACTGTTTTAGTAATAGGTTAAAAACTAACCCTATTGTGCAAAACTTGCTTTTGCTTGCCCTCTGTCCACTACTTGATCTACGGAAGCCTTTTTTCCTTTTATGACCTTTAAAAACTCATCGGCTTTGTGAATTGAATTCTTATGATAGAGAAAAGTTCTATGTTGGCTGAACTTCTTCAATGGCATTTTCTTCCAATTATTAAATTCTTTTGAAACAAGTTGACCTGTGGCTTGTGTCGATCTTAAACAGACTTCATGGGGTGAAAAGAGAACACACAAAATTTTCTGTAGGCACTGGCTTCTACCTTTGGGTAATCTAGACAGTTATGCTTACTCAGTTCAGATGAGAAGAACTTCCGACTGTGGTGAGATTTTCCTTGACTTTATACAGCACTAGTGACGGTCGTGGGAAAATTGCAATTTGCATATGGTTCCCAAAGATTTTTTAGCACTGTTATCCTATCTTCATCAGTGAGGTTAGATTTCTTGACATAATTAAAAATATCTGCAGTCAGAATTTTCACTTCAACTGTTTTGGACTACCTTTACCTCCTGGAAAGCATTTGAAGACTGCCCCAAGCCACTGCTGTTGCCTTACTCAACAGCAATCTCATCAATGTCACAAGAGTTCAGGGAAATGTCGTTAGGATCATTACTACTTTCAATTTTACCACTTTTAAAAAAATAATTTCAATGTCTGTTGGATTGGCGCAGTACATATAGTCCAGATGCTCTTGTGCCATAAAAATCCAAATAAACAAACAACGTCTGTTGGAGTAATAATTTTTGGATTTGTTAGCCTAAGGGGGGGACCCCGGCCCCCTACGTGGGTCCGCCAGTACAAGGGTGTAGCGCCGTGCCCAAGGTGCTCACAAGAGCCTAGTATTATTTAAGTTTAAGCGTTATTTTAATCTTGTTTATTTACAAATGTCCAAGAAGTTTTCATTACTTGTAAACCTAAGTATTGAAAACAATGAGCTCAAAAGAAACCCTCTGATTTTATAGACTGAATATTACGAGGCCCCACTCTATTACGTCAATGGCTAAAATCTATAAGAATCTGCAAGTCTCCCCACACACACACACACCACCTCTCTCTCTTTTACGCTTTCCCTTGAAAGGTAATTTTCCTTTCGGATTTTATGAACCCGAATAAAGGTTTATCAAGGGTAGGGACTTACAAACCAAAAAAGACCAGAACTTTTTTTACTATGAAGCAGGATCTACGACAGCAACTTAAAATAACCACTTTTTCTTTTGGCATAAAGCTTAGCAGCGTGTATTTTTATTATCAAAATTGGTTTCCCAAGCGTTTCGGAAAACGTCACGAACGTTTGACGCGCTTATGACGCGAAATACGTTATTAATTTTATTATTTTTCTAAGCATGTTCGTCATCACAGCCCAAGTTATGATGATGTTCACGTCATTCAAGAAAAAGCTATTCAAGGCCACAGTTCAAACAACGTAGCGCTTTATATGTATGTTTCTATATATGTCATTCATTTGTTTTAGAACGGCATATTAAAGAAGTTTTAGAGTGTAATTTTTGTATTTTCTGGCGCCCATCGAAAGACAATGATACAAACTTACTTTCTTTTTTTTTAAAGTAAAGATTATTTTTAGTTTACCTAAAAAAAATTGACTTCATTTATGTACATTGCTTTTGTAGTGACCATTGTATTGATTGCCGATTTCATTGACAGTTACCAGTATTTTTTACATAATCGTTCCGATATTTCTCGCTATCACTATCGACGGCATGGCCGGGGACAGAACAGGGGGATCGAAGAGGGCAAATGCCCAGAGTCCCGGAGTCCTGAGGGGGCCCAGCGCGAAATATTTAAAAAAAAATTAATAACATAACATAATTTCTTGTTAAACCTAATTAATTGAGAGCCCAATACTCTGAACTGTTTAACGAACGATTCGTAAATTTCTGATCTAAAGCAATAGGGTGAATAATAGCAAAGGCACTACATTAAATAATATCAAAAGCAATACGTTAAATAATACCGAAAGCAATATAAAAAATAACGTTGAAGACAACACAGATTAAAAAAAACTAAAGGTAAGCATCCAGTTTAACAGATTGATAAGGCCTATGGGAAGGATATCTCACTAGCCTCTATTTATCTATTAACTAATAAATCAAGAAATTTAAATTAAGTGTTTAAAAGATGTAGTTGAGTTCCAATATATAGCGTTTTATATATATATAAAAGTTTTCCTCGCCCATTCTTGGCGGAAACAGGCTTTGGGACGGGCAGAGCGCCATGTTCCCAAGCCTCTTTTTACATCACTTCTTAATGTGCCATGTCTAGAAACTTCCTGACAATGTGACACGTGTTTAGGATTGTGGCTTTTTGTATTTCAATGTAGGTGTTTGGGTCAATGTTGAGTATCTCCAAATTCGTCGCAAGCGTTTTTGGTACTATCCCTGTTGCTGAGATGACTAACGGGATGATGAGGATCTTTTCCATACCCCATATATCTCGTACTTCATGTCTGAGATCTTGGTACTTGGTGATTTTCGTTGTGTAGGTTGTCTGTATGTTATTGGTGTTGGGTACTGCTATGTCGATTAAGTACGTGGTCTTATTCGATTTATCGACGAGGGTTATGTCAGGACGGTTATGTGGGACTGTCTTGTCTGTTATGATTGCTCTATCCCAGTAAAGCTTGTGTGTTTCGTTCTCATGCACGGTCTCTGGCTCATATTTGTAGTACGGGCATTTTTCTGTCAGAAAGCCAGCATTCGCTGCCAATTTCTGGTGGACTATTTTCGCTACTTGATCGTGTCTATGTTTGTAGTCTGACTGCGCAAGGATCTTGCATCCTGCCATCACGTGTTGGATTGTCTCCGATGCCGCATGACAGTGTCTGCATTTGTCGCTTTCTATATCTTTTCTCTGGATGAATTTCTGATTGTTCCTTGTTGCGATCACTTGGTCTTGGATGGCTAGCATGAATCCTTCTGTCTCTGGCTGGAGAGTGCCTTTGGCCAGCCAAGAATTTGATGCCTTTTTGTCAACGTGTGGTTGTTGCAGGTCATTGTAGTGCCTGCCATGTAATGGTTTTCCGGCCCAAGTTCTCAGTTTCTGTTCGTTGGCTGTTTCGAGGACACGCTCTTCGGTACTACACAGGTTTAGTGGCGTGTAATTTGCATCTGCTTGTATTATGGCTTGGATGAGTGGCGATCGGGGACTCTTCAACTGGAAGTATTGCCTCATGCTCTGGATCTGCTTGTCATGTAAGTCTTTGAGGTCCGCTTGTCCGCGTCCTTCGTCCCGGGGTAGTGTTTGCCGTTCAATTGCCGTTGCAGGGTGTAGTTGTCCGGCTCTTCTCTGGATGGTTCTCATTTTCCGCTGGAGTTGTTCTAATTCAGTGTTGGACCATTTGATGATCCCGAAGGAGTAGGTGAGCACTGGTACCGCATATGCGTTAATGGCTTGGTGTGGTGTATGTATATGTATGTATATGTATATATATGTATATGTATATATATATGTATATATATATGTATATATATATATATATATATATATATATATATATATATATATATATATATATATATATATATATATCTGATCTCCCTTTGCTCTAAAGGCCAAAACTTCAGGAATTGGAAGAGGAATTTGAAAAGATCAATTGGGACATTATAGGACCCAGTGAAGTCAGAAGAAAAGGAGAAGAATTGGAACTTCAATTGAATGTTCAATAATTTTGTAGAGGAAACAAAAATACAAGTTGACAACACTGAGCTAGAAATTGCTGATTCATATATTTACCTTGGCCAGCTGATTTCAATGGATGGCAACATTATGAAAGAACTCAACAGACGTATTAAACTTGGCTGGAGTGCATTTGGAAGAAACAGTTTTATCCTGAAGGGGAAATTGCCTTTGTGTCTAAAAAGAAAGGTCTTCAACCAGTGTGTATTGCCAGTCCTCTCTTATGGATCAGAGACATGGAGTCTAACAGTTGGAGCAATACGAAAGTTACAGACAACGCAAAGGAGCATGGAGAGGTGCATGCTTGGAATAACTAGGAGAGATCGAAAAAGAAACACTTGGGTGAGAGAGCAAACTAGAGTAGAGGACATCATTGTTAAAGTAAAAGGACTGAAATGGCGATGGGCTGGGCATATTGCAAGAAGAACTGATCAACGATGGACAACAGAAATTCTGAACTGGATTCCAAGAGACCACCGAAGACCTAGAAAACGTCCTCAAACTAGATGGGTGGATGAAATAAGAAAACAGGTTGGGGTGACGTGGAAGCGAATTGCTCAGGATAGACTTGTGTGGAAAGCATTTGGAGAGACCTTCATCCAGCAGTGGATAGATAATGGTTGAATATGATGATGATGATATATATATATATATATATATATATATATATATATATATATATATATAAAAGTTTTTAATTTATTAATTTAATCTTTATGTTATATGTCTACTGTTGATCAATATGCAGTTAAAATACATGTCTTAAACTGAATTTCATTTCGCTAAAATCTCGTATATAAATG
>QLNU02015270.1:42736745-42757027 GCA_006491805.2 Dysdera silvatica
ATGTGTAAAAAACAAATAAAATTATTATTATTAAATAAAGTGTTTAAAACATTATATTTAAACAGTCTATCACCAATTTTATTGAATGCGATATTAAGAAATGAAATATTTGATGTACTTAGCGTATTTAATATTGAACATTAAAATAAAATAATATGTACACAATGTAAGTAGGGTTGGATTAAGATTTCACGGAGAAATATATTTTGAATACATTTTTAACGTCAAAGAACAATTTCCATTTTCATGTACAATTTCGTACAAAACAAAAAATTTAAAAGAAAATTATAAAATAATTTATTTCGAAAAAACTAATTTCCAGGGAGATGGGAGGGGCTGACAACATATTCGGCGGGTCTCAGCTTCTATGGCTCCAGACTGGCTACGGCTGTTTGTATACTAGAGATGGGTTAGGGCTCATGGACAATTCAAAGTGTGTAATAATAATAGTAATAATAATAGTAGTAATAATAACAATAATAATAGTGATAATAATAAATAAATTATGAGATATTGTAAATAAATAATTTCACTGTGAAAATCAGGAAAATGTGTCGATTTTTAGATAACAACGTTCTTTTCCTGTTAAATATGTACAATGCTACCGCTCAATAAGGGATACTCACGGAACCGGACATTTTGACCCTTAAATCGAGGTGTCCTTTCTTCGGAGGCACATGTTTTGATACATACATATACAATATAATAAATTTAATTTTATAGGAAAGGTAATTAACATTAACTTTTAAATAATGTAAATGCTGTATACATAAGTTAACATAATACATTTTAAATACAATATATTTAAATTTAAAAGTAATGAAAAAATAAAATTCTTAATTAATTAAAGAATTCAAATTTTAGAAAAATGCATAAAATGTACAATAAATTTCGGAACTTACAGAAATTTATTTGAAATAATCTCTTTCATGTGTTTGTTTGGAAGAATTTATTTCATAAGCATTTTCCTCCACATGGTTTTTTTCAGCCTTCTCAATTACAAGTGGTACCTCAAAACAAAGTAATACACTGAGACGTTTTATGCACCTTTTGCTCTTTTGCACATTTTTGCGCATTTTTCTCTTTTCAAGCATAGAGTTTCGCCGGACAAGGCACGTTAAAATAATCCAGTTTCATCTGCACTGTAGATGGTCTCAGCTCAGGGGCGGACAGGGTCCTCTTAAAGGGCGCATACCTTGGAATATCAGAGGGCGCCAGTTCTATCGCCCATGAGGGATCAACGAACCGGAGCCAGTCCGCCCAGCTTCATATCTATCACAAATTTCATTCAGTATTTCGCACATTGCAAGCCTACTGATTTTTTTTCACCATAAATGGTTTTAAAAATAATGTTATGTCTTAGCTTAAACTTTTCCAACTAACCATGTGATGCTTTGAAGTTCTGTAAACTCAAATTTTCGGCAACTGTTTTTGCTTTTTATTGCAATAATACTCCATTTACAGAAATGTTTTCTCCCCTTTCAGCACAAAACTATTTAAATGCTACTGCATTGATTTCACATGATTCAGTTTTTCTAAATTTTAACCTTGGAATTTTCATTTAAATTTGTAATCCATAATTTTCACAAATTTCTCCTTCACTTATCAAAAAGTAGAGGTACTAGCAAAATATATATTTTTATCTCCTTTTTTCCTTGTATTTGATACTTTCTCCAGTGTTCGTTAAATGGAGTGTCCCTTAATCGGAGGTAAACACATTAAGATCCCTATTATAAAGGAACTAAAACCAGAGAAATCGTCCCTTGAACAGAGGTGTCTCTTAAGGGAGGTTTTACTGTATATCATAAAAACGCGTATTAAAACTTGGAGAACGACGAACGCTGCGCAAATTTAATTAGGATGATAAATGCACAACGTTTTCAGCGTAGTTAATAATTTACAATATAATTAAATATTAATCATATTCGAAATCATTAATTACGCTAAAAACGTGTATATTTATTATCCTAATAAAAATGTGTGTTTCGAACTAATATTGTAATTGACGCCAGACCTCTGAATTTAAGCATTTTTGATCATCCGGGAATTTCGATTTATCAACGTAGGCTCCGGCCAAATTTATTCGAATAACAGTCTTTTATTTATTTATTTATTTATTTATTTATTTATTTATTTATTTATTTATTTATTTTTATTTATCTTTTACTTATATCAAAAAAGATTTTTTGATATAAGCAAAATTTTTTCTATTGCTTGTATCAAAAAAGACGTTTTTTACTCTTCTCCAGATTATGGTTTTAATACGAACTACGAATTGGAGATGCGTATGAAGTTACTTAAAAGAGTTAACTCACCAAAAAGACAATTCGTAAAAGAGTTTAGATTTTTTTTTTTAAATGCCTGGCTACTGAATAATTAGAGAACTAGTGAATTAGTTAAAAGATCTAACTCCTTAAAAGAATGAACTAAAAGAAAAAGTAGTTCTGTCCATGTCCAATTATTAAATCTTTTTCATGCTATTATATAGTCGGTCTTACCTGGAAGTGCGTGTAATAGCGCTTTGAGAAAACAGGGGAAAAACCTTCCTAATAGGAATTCGAGTACATGGTTGAGTTTTTCCTATGTACGTTAAAGCTTTTGGAGAATGTGAGAAAACTTCGTTCGAAATCCGTTAACCGTCACGCTAATTTTTCGGACGGTTAACCGCAACTGTGTAATTGTTTTAACATCGCTATCTTTTACCCCCAATTTCCACTAAAGTCCCCCCCTTGCCGCCCCCCATTTTTTTAGTAACGGGAAATATGGGAGTTAGCAACAAAAAAGAGGGGACAACGCACGCGAAAAGGTAGAATACCCCTCGTCACTCGAGGCAGATTAGTCACATCGTGAGTCACGTGATCATCTGCCGCGGTTACTGATTCATTGAAAACCGTTGCTCCCCCCCTACTTTTACGTAACAATGTCCCCCCCCCTTCCTATTTTTTCCTACTTCTGTTTATCCGTCACAGAGGTTGTGAATATGTATTATATTGATATATACTGAGGCATGTCAAAGGGGCTGAAACTGTTTGCCATTGCAATTCGACTTGTAGCGGGATTACGTCACCAAATATATGACGTCAGCGCAATCAAAAGGTGTTGCCAATTTTCGTTATTTCTAAAAAAAAAAACCTCAATTCATTTTAAACCCGCGGTTTATTCATGGAAGCAAATTTCAACTGGGTTTAAAATAATTATCAGAAGTTTAAAAATCAAGTTTTTAATTGCTATGATTATTAATAATCTCACTATTAATCATAATGATAATTGTAAGCTAGGGATGTGGGTTCCTACAATCCCTACAGATTTCCACAATTATACATTCTCAAAAGAAGTTATTTTACTATTTAAAATTAAAAAAAAATTAAAAAATTAAAGCACAATGATAAAAAAACAAGCCAGTGAAAGAAAATCGCCCAAGATCGATATTTAAATTTAGCGGGTTTCAATTAACATTAATTCGCAACTCTCTAATTCGCGACCCTCTAATTCGCGACCGTCTAATTCGTGGCCCTTTAATTCGCGACTCTCAAATAACTCGGTAGGTTTTCAACGTTAACAACAGCTATCATTATTGCATTTACGGAAGACCTTTACCTTGTCCTTTTCATTGCGTATAGACAGGCAGACAAAGAAAAACCAAAAGCAATAGCGGGTTCAATATCTATTGAAACCCGCTAAAAAGGAAGCGTTCTTATCGATCTATGTATTGTTTTATAATTAGTATTGGCATTATGACCAGTATTTTTTGGTATTATGGTCAATATTTTTTATATTATAATTGACGTTTTTTAGTACCATGCTTGGTATTATGTAATAATTATTACATCATTCTTATCCACTGTTCTATATGGTTAGAAGGCGATCTACAGCGAAGCTAGAAGTCGGTTCAGTTTGGTGGAAACCTTCGGCTGAAAATCTTTTCACTGGTTTATAGGGTCCTAAGAAATATTAATTTATATTTAGGAAGGTAACCTTTTATGATTAAGACAATACTTCTTACACATGAAATGTGTTGTCTGATGAGGAACCTGCGAAGTGACGTAAGATCTTCAGACACCAAAAGGTTTCTCACCTCTGTAAACTAGAGATTATAAAGGAAAATTCTTAATGTTTTCACGCTCATCTATTCTTCAAATTTCCATCTATTCTTGAAAACTTTACCTACTCTTGAAAATCCTATCTATTCTTAAAATTTCTTGAAAATTCCATCTACACTTAAAACTTCTTGAAAATTCCATCTATCCTTAAAACTTCTTGAAAATTCCATCTACCCCTAAAAATTCTTGAAAACCTTATGTTTTTTTAAAATATCGCCCCTCCTTGATCTTCCTGATGGATGGATGGATGGATGGATGGAAGAAAAGAAAGAAAGAAAGAAAGAAAGAAAGAAAGAAAGAAAGAAAGAAAGAAAGGAAGGAAGGTTGGTTACCAGGTACTGGCTCTCGAATTTATATTGATATAGTAACATATATTGAACAGTAGTATTTTACATAGTAATTTAAAGCAAAAATACTACAGATCCACCGTTAAAACCAAAAAAATCTTCAATAAGCTGAAGTATTGCAAATAAAGTATGGATATTACAATGGCTTACGCGGGGTATTGATGGAGATCATAGCTCCTCATTACAGTTCAATTTTGGAAATATGGAGTTATAGCTCTGTATCCCCCCCCTACACACACTTATGAACTTGCTACGTAAGCCAGTGCGATATTATCAAAACAATACGGTCATCGTCATTGCAGAATGAACCTGACTGACTAACGACACCGAAATCGACAAGGTGACGCATCTCCGAAAGCAAAGTGGCAAGCTCTTGAACGACAACACGGCAACACGTGCGTTTAAACTGAAGGGGTGCGCAGTATGAAGCTAATAAAAATTCACTTCTAGCCCTTTTTTAGCTAGTTATTAGGAAATAAACGGCATGACTCATGGCCCAATGCGAAAGAACGGAATCCTCCTTTTTGTGGAGGCAAAGAGTGAGATTTTAAATATTCAATAATGACTTCACAATATAAAGTCATAAATTTTAAATAACCGTTCTTCGGTTCATGTAAAATACCAATACTGAGAAATGCTAATCTTTATAAATATTCATCATTTTAAAAATACGGAAGTCGCTATCGCGACGCCACTTGACGTGAAGTTAAAATGACTGGCTTTTAAAAATAGAGGATGGGCGAGAATATTACAGGGGTCGCTGATGTTAGGACATTTTTACCCAATGCCGCAGCTGGCAGCTTTTCTCGGGGGGGTAGAATTCGTTAATGTTTTGATGAATTTTATTAGTAATTTTAAAAAGCACAGTATATACTTAAATATCTACAATGTTGACATGAAATATTTTAATGAAGACAATTAATTCCTGTTACTACGTACTTTGACAAAAGTTAAGATGCATTTAACAACGCACACGGAATATATAATTAATGTTTAAAATAGCTTATGCAAACAAGTCATTTTTATCAATAAAATCAAACTAACCCATTTAGCGATAATGAATGAAATTCTTAACATGGCGATTGCATTGAAAACTTCGGTGCGTAGAAGTGTAGTAAAATTTATAATTTTCCCTCTTACTGCAGACGAAGTGGAATCTATAGCCTTTACTAATCCGCCGTGAAAATCCGTTTTGAATACATTTTTAACGCCAAAAAATAGTTTTCATAATAAAAACTTAAAAATTACAAACAAAACATTTAAAGCAAAATTCTATAATAATTTATTTTGAGAAAAAATGAAGAGATCGTTTCCAAAAGGCGTCGAGTCAAAATTTAAAAAAATTTAATTTCGATTTGATAGTTGGCAGTAGGGCCATTTCTACCATTAGGCCAGAGTAGGCGACTGCCTAGGGCGGCAAAATGGCGTAAAAAATTTAATTTTAAATCAAACAAATAAAAAATTGAGCAAATGAGGAGAAAAAATGAAAAAGAAGAAAAATTAAAACATATAATTGTTTTCAAAAGCATACGGAACAATCACTAAGTCTTACTCCGTCAATATTACAGTTTTCAAAAATATAAAATGTTGAAATTAAACAATTATAACATGTAGCAATTGTTTTACTATTCACAATACCCTAACGTTACAAAATAACTAATATAAGTTTAAAATATAAATATAATTAACGGGTATAATGATTAAAAGTATAACAGAAAATTTACATTGTTGTACCGCTGAATGTTCGTAGAGGTGTTAGTAGAGAGGGAGATATAGGCGACAAGAGCGATGGTGGTAAAAGGCTGGGGGGAGGCATTCAATTTCCCGCCTAGAGCGGAATACGCTAGAAACGTTCTATTAGACAAGATATGTATATATATATATATATATATATATATATATATATATATATATATATATATATATATATATATATATATATGAATTAGAACAACTCCAGCGGAAAATGAGAACCATTCAAAGAAGAGCCGGACAACTACACCCTGCAACGGCAATTGAACGGCAAACACTACCCTGGGAAGAAGGAGGACGCGGACAAGCGGACCTCAAAGACTTACATGACAAGTAGATCAGAGCATGAGGCAATACTTCCAGTTGAAGAGTCCCCGATCGCCACTCATCCAAGCCATAATACAAACAGATGCAAATTACACTCCACTAAACCTGTGTAGTACCGAAGAGCGTGTCCTGGAAACAGTCAACGAACAGAAACTAAGAACTTGGGCCGGAAAACCATTACATGGCAGGCACTACAATGACCTGCAACAACCACACGTTAACAAAAGGGCATCAAATTCTTGGCTGGCCAAAGGCACTCTCCAGCCACAGACAGACGGATTCATGCTAGCTATCCAAGACCAAGTGATCGTAACAAGAAACAATCAGAAATTCATCCACAGAAAAGACATAGAAAGCGACAAATGCAGACACTATCATGCGGCATCGGAGACAATCCAACACGTGATGGCAGGATGCAAGATCCTTGCGCAGTCAGACTACAAACGTAGACACGATCAAGTAGAGAAAATAGTCCACCAGAAATTGGCAGCGAATGCTGGCTTTCTGACAGAAAAATGTCCGTACTACAAATATGTGCCAGAGACGGTGCATGAGAACGAAACACACAAGCTTTACTGGGATAGAGCAATCATAACAGACAAGACAGTCCCACATAACCGTCCTGACATAACCCTCGTCGATAAATCGAATAAGACCACGCACTTAATCGACATAGCAATACCCAACACCAATAATATGCAGACAACCTACACAACGAAAATCACCAAGTACCAAGATCTCAGACATGAAGTACGGGATATATGGGGTATGGAAAAGATCTTCATCATCCCGTTAGTCATCTCAGCAACAGGGATAGTACCAAAAACGCTTGCGACGAATTTGGGAATACTCAACATTGACCCAAACACCTACATTGAAATACAAAAAGCCACAATCCTAAACACGTGTCACATTGTCAGGAAGTTTCTAGACATGGCACATTAAGAAGTGATGTAAAAAGAGGCTTGGGAACATGGCGCTCTGCCCGTCTCAAAGCCTGTTTCCGCCAAGAATGGGCGAGGAAAACTTTTATATATATATATATCTATCTAGCAATGTATTTCCAGTAAATAGAAGTTCCAAACGGAATTTTGTAGTATGAAAAATGGACTAATTAGTTTTAATTTATTTCCATAATGAATTTAGTAACAAGTAACTTTTGTATCGAAAAGACTTAAGTCAAGTTTAACCAATTACAACACACGGTGAGATCACATGATTCGTTCTGCGCTGCGTCCTTTGCAATCTTCGTTTAAAATATTGTAGCGTTGAGGGAATATAGTGGCGTGATTTATAAGAATGAGTGATTCAAATGATAAAGCTGTGCTATTTTATCCGCATTCAAGGAAACCTAAATGTGATTCAACTCTCTGGGAGAAAATGTAAAAAAGGAAACGTCATTATTCTTTTGGTAAACATGTGACAGTCGCCTACGGTCTTATTGGCAGAGTTTACAAATGAAGATTTATGGTAATTACGTTGCAAAATTGTGCGCATGGTTGTACATTATTTAACAAACAAACAAAACAAACAAACAATTTTTATTTATTTGTCACAATGGTTGTAGTAACTTTCCATTTCACTTAGAAAATACACACGTATACAATAACACTGCAATTCAAAAAAAACAAACAAAAAAACACAAATAACCACAATCCGTCGTGAAGGGTCCCCAGTAAAAACAACCACCTCATTAGTATTTGTGAAGCACAAGTCGATTAAAGTTGAAGATTGTGATGCAATACGAGTGTTTTCTTTTACTAAATTTTTCAAACCCATTGATTTCATGTTATTTATTAATAGATTACTCTTACTGCTGTCTTTTTCTATGTTAATATTGAAATCGCCAATTATAAATATTTTTTAATAGTACTTTCTTCTAGAGAATTATTTAGCCAATTTAATAGTTCCATTCAAATAACTTTCGGGTGTCTATATGCCAAAACTATTGATATTTCATTTTGTTTTTTATTCCTATTATTTCGTAGTTATCACTCATATTGATTACTTCTTCCCATAGCAAATATCCCTCCATTTTATCCCTAATATAGACTGATACACCACCTCCTCTTTCGTTATTCCTGAACCTATGGTAACCATAGAATTCCTCGAAATGATTCAAGTCGTGTTCTTTCATCCAAGTTTCCGCCACCATCAGAAAATCCATCTGCAATTCGTCGTCGTTTAATAATATCTCTATTTCTTCTATTTTATTATTTATACTCCTTGCATTTAAATATACTATTCTATCTGTAGTAATATTTTTCTTTGTCCAACTATTATTTTAACAAGTATATATAATCTACTTCGTCATTACAGACATTTTCCCCATTATCGCTTACACCTATTACTTCACATAAACCCATATTCGAATTATTACTTATATTATCATCCTCATTTCCCAGTATTTCACTATCTATGATAGCATCAACTAAATATTCCAATTCAATATGTTTATTAGCTGTCTTATTGCTTTTTACCTTTCGAAATATGTCAACATCAATACTTTCCAAATTAGTACCATTTTTACATGTAAAATATCATTCATTATTTGAATATTACCACTTTTTATGAAGTCGATATGTTCCTTAAATACACAATTATTTTCATAATGACTATTAATGTCATTATTTACACTTTTACTATGTTTTCTTTGTTGATTATTTACATACTTACACTCAGCATTATCTACGTTCTCGTTTCTCCCAGTTCCAAGTCATTGAATCTCTTGTAAGTCGTTTTAATTATTAATTACAATCACTTCACTTCTCTCCTCTTTTCACATCTTAATTCTTGCATTTACGGTCCACAGAAATCGCCGTCCATTTTCTCTTTAAATGTAATTAAATGCTTGAATTACATTCAAACGGAAATCAGTCTCTCTTGTGTGTGTGTGTGTGTGTGTGTGTGTGTGTGTGTCAAAAGGACGTTAGTCATACTTTTGTTTCAAAAGGGCTTAAGTTATTTTGTTTAATTTTTTTCTACGTAATTATTGTCTGGTTTTATTTGTGTAATTTAGTGTTTATATCATGCAACGATTATTTATGAAAAAAAATTTTTTTTTCATTCTAAAATAAAAAAATAAACACTCTATTAAAACTTCACGTTTATTGAAAAATTAAAAAAAAATAAAAATAACGTACAGCCTTTTGTAAACGAGTTCTTCAAATGAAACCAAAAATATTCCAGGGAGGGTCTCAGCACCCCCTAGTCTTTCTCCAGGGAGAGGTCTCAGCCCCTCTCTTTCTCCAGGGAGGGGTCTCAGCTCCCCCTAGTCTTTCTGGCTAGGGGCCCTACCTTTACCTACATAAATGCTTTTATTGTTTCCACTGATTTTGGTACACATTATTGCTTGAGAAGTTGTCGTGGTTGGAATCCTCAATTATGTTAAAATAAAGGTCCGCACATTACGACGAATCGGTTAATTTAGTTAATTTAAATTAATTTCAGCTCATGTAAATTGACTCATTGATTAGATCGTGAATTCAGAGTTCTCTGCGATTGACAAATCATGACTCAAATACCCTTTAACAAAGCCGTGCTTAGTGGGGTGCGAGGCGGCTGCCCAGGGACACTAAAATTTAGGGCCGCTAAACTCTGCTTTGCCCAAGGCCGCTAACACCGTAAGCCCAGACTTGCCCTCTGCAAACCAACTGCAATGGCTGTTGAGATTTATAAATAGTGAAATTGTATTCGAAGAATCAGGAAAAAAAAAATTATAAAATAAATTCAAAATTTGGTCCCCAAGGCACACATAGTTATTAAACCTTTTTCCTCTTGAAATTGCTATATTATGAAAGAGGAATGAAAAATGTAGGTCATAATAACGAACACCTAGCGTTAGGTTTGGAAATTCCGTTATATTTTACAGTTGAATCATATGTTTTCTTAATGGTGTGAAGTTCTCACGTCCCCCCCCACGAGACCCCTCTCCTATGCCATTTGTTTGGAATTGTTGGATTAACTTCGATTTCCAGCAAATTCGGAGGTCATGTGAAATTGCCCCTCTCGTTTTAGATGGCACTGTGCAGGCAGACTACTAGCAAGGTGGGGGTCTGGGAAGGGTGGCCGCCGAAGGCGGCGCTGTAATCCCAGACAGGACGCTCAAACAGCGTGATCAACCTCAATCAAGGCTGGTTGAGTGAGAGGGAAGGCAGGCTTCGGACACAAAGCTTCAAAAAGCAACCAATCATCGGTCGTTACCGCAGAAAAGCGTCATCTAAATGAGGTCATGATAATTTATTACCCACGGTAGAGCCCCTAGAACCATAAGCCAACGCATCAGACGCCATTTTGTTGTACACTTCCGGTTTCATAACAACGTTTATCATTGGAAAATTAATAATCCATTTTCTTCTTCTTACAGGATCTGTTGCAAATCCAAACACTCTATGTCTATTCCTGGAGTGATTTGAACAATTTCTAGCTGCACATCCATCCATTTCAACCTTTTTTTTTTTTTTTTTAAATAACACACGTGTAAATTACTCAACTTTACACCGCAGTGAATGATGTCACGTGATATGATGGCATCAAAATGCCCGATGCGCCAGCTCTCTTTTTTAGGAGCCTTATCCTACGGCCTTGGTGTTAAACATCGGTTTCGGTACAAAATGGCGTCCGTTCGTCTGAAGTGTTTGTATGCTACGTCACCACGGACGTCGGAAACGTCCGCTCTTGAACCTGGGGTTTTTCTCAGCCGCATACCTGATAGGCGAGTTCAGAAGGTGCTCTCAAGGCCGAAAAAACAATGCTCGCCTTTTTTTTCGCCCGACTTAGAGGCCTTTCTTTCGCTTTCGTTTTGATGACGTCATGAGGACGTGTGAGCCTTTTCATCTGCGTAGGAAGACGTATCCACGCTCTTTTAAATCGCCTTTTGTCTTTTCTGGCCTCTGATTCTTATAGAGTTCTTTTTTTTTTATCCTTAATAAACCAGTAAGAAAATTTAGAGCTTATTCTTGTCAGTTTTAATATGATAGCCTACTGTATACGTAAGATTTTTTTAATACATTTTTCAAGAATGTGGCGGCATAGTTCAACCAGAAGGTGGTATTGGTTGTTTGTATATTTTTTACGTCTGAACACTAAATGATGGGCCTTCTTGGACAAATGGTTAACGTAACCTCTAAACTACGATATTTTACTACCAAGGAAACTTAGCAGGATTGGCGCAGTATAGCCCAGATGCTCTTGCGCCATAAAACACCTAAACAAACAAACAAACAAGGAACCTTAATGGAACCAGGGGCGGACTTGGTCCTCTCAAAGGGCGCATGCCTTGAGTTATCGGAGAATGCGAATCCTGATCCATTCGAAGGAGCGAGTCCTGTTTCTTATAAGGGCGCACCGGTCCGGGGGCCGGTGGCCCAGTCCGCCCCTGAATGGAACTCGATACAAAACCAGCGCAAAGCGCTCTACCGCAGCCCCCTGGTTTATATCAAAGAAGGCTTGTTTGTTTGTTTGGATTTTTTATGGCGCAAGAGCATCTGGGCTATACTGCGCCAAACATGGTAAAATCAAAGACTGTTGTAAAAGGAGAAGGGACCTAATATTAACCAATATACTTTCCCAATGTCGAATTTCAAGTAGACCCTTAGTATCCGCCAGTGGCGTAGAAGTTCGTTTGTTTGGCTTTTTTATGGCGCAAGAGCATCTGGGCTATACTGCGCCAAGTGGCGTAGCAACTCAAAAATTGTAGAATTGGGGAGGGGCGTTCAAGCAATTTAAATCCGTGACCGAGAAAGATGAAATGTTGAAACGTAGCCAAGGACCTGCGGTCTCCCAGACTGCGTTTTGTTTTTAATATGTTTCAAATATTATATTATATAATATTTTTTAATATTTGTTAAATAATCTTTCTAATCAAAATACCAATATGAAATTTTATACATATTTCCTCTACTCTCATTTAAATAGCAGTAACACTTTTCTATTTTGCAAACCATAATAGAAACCGTAACTTTTTTTTTTCTTTTGTAAAAAAACACCTTTCCTCAGCGGTCAGGGAAACCGCACGTCTTCGGTTACGGGTTGGGGAGGATCACGTGATGCAGAAAAGAATGTATGAATGTATCGTATTATCCAATGTTGGGGGGTAGGGGTGGACTGGAGCCTCCCACGAGTCACCTCTTACCCGTTTCCTTTGCAAGTGATATGCACTGGTTTAATCTCTGTCAATTCAACTATTCGCGGTCTGGAAATACTGAATGGGAAATTTCAAACATAAACACTTCACAAATTTCAAATTGCGCGCCATTTTGAGTAACGTGATGAGACTTACTGTTTATTTTTATAGTTGCATTTAGCAGTCACTGATGATCTACTTGTCTTTGTCTTCTGTGCCCATTGTGGCCTTCTTCACCGTATCCAATTATCGTCGAACCAACGGCAGACACGTGGGGGCTCGCGGGTGATGACTCACCAAATATATTTTTTCACTGTAAAAAATTTAAACTTTCATGATAAATAAAGACCATGGAAAATTCAAGACGCTTCGATTATCCGTCAACCGAGGTCGCCAGACTACTTAGATTTTTTGGAAGTCTTCTTCATAAGCCTTAACTCTGAAAATATTGTTAATGACCATAATACGACTCCGAGTTTCAGCCAGGAGCGAAAAAACAATTTTTATCTTTCAAGTATCAAATTTCTCCTCAACTTTTTCTAGTTTCCCTCTGTCATCAACAGATGGAGCCAGCATCGCGTAAATAGCCTGGTAAACACAGCAAGGAGGAGGAATTGTGCAAGTTCCTCCTCCTTCAGCAACACCTCAGCACTCTTTAGTTTTGGACCACTCACATTCCTGACGAGAGATGGCCAACGCTCCTCCGAAACGGATGTCGATTATTGTTATTAAAAATTTTGCTACTCCTAAAACGTTGAACTTCTTCAATTCATTTATACTGCGTAGTGTTACGTCACCTCATTAATCTTACCGGGAAGTTCGTTTCATCAGGTTCGCCTCAGTTGAAAAGACATCCTGGCTCATTTTCTTTCCTTTTTTATTTTCTACATTTTGTTTAAAGAATCTGATCATCTTTTCCTTGTTAAATTCAAGGTTTGCAAACGTTTTGCTCGTTAAAAATCGATTTAATTGCGTGCTTCATTTAAACGTTATACCAAACAAAATCCAAATTTACCTTTCTAAACACGGAAACGCGGGCTCGTTATAAATGGGTCCTGCTGTATTTTATTTTTATTGTTTGGTATTGGTAGTGTCTTACTGTGCGGACTGGGTAATCTCAAGGGGCGCATATCTTGGACTTTCGAAAGGCGCAAGTGCTTGCCTATTCGAAGGCGCCCCGGTCTTTGGGTCGACGTTCCAGTGGCCCAGTCCGTCCTTGATTATGCGTAATTTATGAGTTAGACTTTATCGTAGGGGTGTATTTAAACGGAAAACAACTTTGGGCTCGCTACTATCCGCAGTTTCAGGTACTCGCGGTTGGGCTTGGAATCAGTGGCGTACAGAGGGGGGTTGTAGCCCCTCCATCATGATACAATTTTGTATATATGGAATTGTAGCTATAGGCGCCGACTTGAAAAATTGTTGGGGATTCCGAAAATTTTAAATCGATTGATCGGAGTATTTTTCAAACGATTTAAGTGTAACAAATTTCATTATCAGATTATCTGGTACAATAAGACACTTGAAATCGCGGATGACAGTGCCGCGAAGAAGTAACTGCACGATGATGCCGCCTTTATAGTTTTACGATTGCTGCCAAAATACTCAGATGTGCCCAGCCCCCCAC
The DNA here is from genome assembly GCA_006491805.2 of Dysdera silvatica. Lineage (NCBI taxonomy): Eukaryota > Metazoa > Arthropoda > Arachnida > Araneae > Dysderidae > Dysdera > Dysdera silvatica. The sequence goes on from QLNU02015270.1 coordinate 42,751,023, forward strand.
TCCGCCTCTCTTTAAAAAGAAGACTGAAATAAAAGCTGGATTCCCCCTTGTGCTCCAGGGGTACTTGGGAGGCAAAACAAAATAAAAAAGAAAAGTGTGGACCCCCCCAACTGTTGAAAGGTAGGGTTGGTCAACTTACTAGATAACATATTTTCGTTTTTATCACTATGGCCGCTAAAGATTCTCGTCTCTGTGTGTAGAGCTACAGACTAAACTTTTGTATTTTCTATGAACCCAGACAAAATGAAGAATTTTCTTTAATGAAAGGTTCAGGGAACAGGATATAAATAATGAAAATCTTAAAGAATCGATGACGAAAAACTTTGTGCTTCTATTTCTGTATGCGTATTTTCCCCACGAGCAAAAATATTAGGGGTTCGAGGAACCCACAACAAAATTATTGAGGGTGCAAAAAGTGTCTCGAACCCATGAAGTCGGCGCCACTGATTGTAGCTCTGTAACCCTTATGAACTTTCTGCGTACGCTTATGCTTCGAATATACCGCCCTCAGATATGAAGTAACTGTGGTTTGATATACGACTTCTTTTTACAGGACTAAGCAAATAGTTCTAATTTCCCAAAACAACCTCATGGAGAAGTTTTTTATTTATTTTTTTCCTTTTGTTACAAGTTATTCCAACCACGGGCGCCGTTAGCGGGGAGGGGGGGGGGAACCCGTCCCCCAATGTTGGCATGTTCCATATCCCCTTTCAGTTTCAAACAAAATTCCTTTTAAAGGGATATTGTTCCCCCCAATATTTTCATGTCGTCGTCGTCAATGATTCCAACGTTGTTGCATCACCCTATTTTTCTTCAAGATGCTTTCAATTCTTGTACCACTTTCTAAACCTACGTACGTGTATCCGATACAGGGAAGAAAATTTATAAAATATACCAATTAAAAATCTGTCTTTTTAAAAATAATCGCCGTTCCTTCTTCGAAGTAAACTGTTTCAGTGAAATCAAGGAAAAGTAAAATCTTCTTCTCATCAAGAAAATTCGTATTGAAGACACCATCATGGATAGAAGCAAGTGGTTTGTGTTTTGATGTAGGCCAACTTGAAGTTGTTTTTTTAAATATACATGCATGATGGGTAACAATCTAGACGGTGTTCCAAATAGCATTGATTCAGAAGAAAAAAAAGTCTGAATATGTTTAGTAGTTAGTTCCATAAGACAAAATCATCAATAATAGTTCAGCTCAATCTCAGAAAAGAATATACAAACACCTATCACCCCAAAAGTCAATGCTTGTGTGATTTCATGCATAGCAAAGCCATTAAACCCTTTTTCCTCCTCCTCTGGACGACAATATTAGCAAATGAGTGGACACAATGAAGCTGGACGTGATGGAACTTTTTTGTTGCATCTCAATTCAAAAAAATTCCACCCCGGGTCATCTTCCAGCAGAATGGTGCCAGGAGACGCTAAAGATTAATTATATTGAAAATTCCTCGATGCCCACAGATGAATTGGGCATGATTGTTGAAACACGACATGGTCACCACAGCCAGCGGACATAATATCCCAAGACATTTTTCATTGGGGGTTGTACGAAGGATGAAGCGTGTTCAACACCAATATCTGATGTTGCAACATCTTAATGTTGAAGTGCCTTGTACTGCAGCATTGAAGTGGAGAATGGTAGATGCTATTGCTGCAGTCTACAAGAGATCTTGGACAAAGCACGTCCTGAAATTAAATTCCGATTAGGTATATTCTGTACCACGGAACACTGCACTATATATATATATATATATATATCATCATCATCATCATATTCAACCATTATCTATCCACTGCTGGATGAAGGTCTCTCCAAATGCTTTCCACACAAGTCTATCCTGAGCAATTCGCTTCCACGTCACCCCAACCTGTTTTCTTATTTCATCCACCCATCTAGTTTGAGGACATTTTCTAGGTCTACGATGGTCACTTGGAATCCAGTTCAGAATTTCTGTTGTCCATCGTTGATCAGTTCTTCTTGCAATATGCCCAGCCCATCGCCATTTCAGCCCTTTTACTTTAACAATGATGTCCTCTACTCTAGTTTGCTCTCTCACCCAAGTGTTCCTTTTTCGATCTCTCCTAGTTATTCCAAGCATGCACCTCTCCATGCTCCTTTGCGTTGTCTGTAACTTTCGTATTGCTCCAACTGTTAGACTCCATGTCTCTGATCCATAAGAGAGGACTGGCAATACACACTGGTTGAAGACTTTTCTTTTTAGACACAAAGGCAATTTCCCCTTCAGGATAAAACTGTTTCTTCCAAATGCACTCCAGCCAAGTTTAATACGTCTGTTGAGTTCTTTCATAATGTTGCCATCCATTGAAATCAGCTGGCCAAGGTAAATATATGAATCAGCAATTTCTAGCTCAATGTTGTCAACTTGTATTTTTGTTTCCTCTACAAAATTATTGAACATGATCTTAGTTTTTTGTAGGTTCATCTTGAGTCCAACTTCTTTACTTCTAGTTGAGAGCTCCTGTACCATGTCTTGGAGTTCTAATGGGTTCGTTGAAAAAATAACAATGTCATCAGCAAACCGCAGATGATTTAAATATTCACCATTTATTTTTATTCCCTTGTTATTCCAATTTATCAGCTGAAAAATCATCTGTAAAGCTGAAGTAAAAAGTTTTGGAGAAATGGTATCTCCCTGCCTCACCCCTTTGCCAAGTTTGATAGTTTTGGTATCTTTATGTAACCGAAATTTTGCACTTGCATTTTTATACACACGTTTCACCATGTCAATGTACACATCCTCAATGTCTGTTGATCTTAAAGAGTTGATGACTGCTGATGTTTTAATAGAGTCAAAGGCCTTCTCATAGTCAATAAATGCAACACACAATGGAAGTTCATATTCATGTGTTCTTTCAATTAATTCTCTTAATACTTGAATATGGTCCACTGTACTGAATCCACTTCGAAATCCAGCTTGTTCTCTTGGTTGAGCTGCATCTAATTTTTTCTGCAGGCGATGTGTTAGCACTTTTGTGAAGATTTTATAAATAGCAGGTAACAAGCTAATTGGTCGGTAATTTTTCAAATCCTCTTTATCACCTTTTTTATGCAAAAGAATTACTGTTGCAGAATCCCATTGGTTTGGTATGTTACCGCTGTTAAGACATTTGGTAAAGAATTTTGCAAGTATGTCTTCTACATATTCTCCAGCTTCTTTTAGGATATCTAATGTAATACCATCATCACCAGGGGCTCTTCCTTTCTTCATATTTTTTATTGCAAATGAAACTTCTTCTTTTAAGATTTTAGGAGCTGTTCCTTCGACTATTTCAGTGTCTTCGTTTAATCCACTGTTACTTTCATATAGTTTTTTGTAGAATTCTTCAACTCTTCTAAGTATTTCTTCCCTATTTCTTGTTACGGTGCCATCCTCTCCTTTTAATGCAATGATGTGTTTCTTCCCAACAGATAAACTTCCTTTAACAACCCTAAGGCTCTTGTTATTTTCAATGGCCTTCCTTACTAACTCACAGTTGAATTTTCTTATGTCTTCTTTCATGCTTTTGCGCAGAGTTTTACAAAGTTCTATGTACTCAATCCTGGAACTGGTATTTCGATTGTCCACCTTCATATCTCTTCGCCTTTTCATGAGCTGTTTCGTCTTCTCAGATAATTTGCTATTGTGCTTTTTACAGGTTACACCACCAATTTCCCCAGCAGTTTCAACTATTGTCTTAACAATGTTTTCATTTGCTTCTGAGATATCACTTTCATCAATAAGTCCTTCCAGTGCAGAAAAGCGATTTTTTAATTCCAACTTGAATGCCTCGGTATTTTCTTTTAATTTCTTTAAATCCACCCTCTTACTTACTTGTTTCCTAATGAGCTTCTGTCGTTCTAATTTAGTATTTAAGTGCACTTTACATCTCACCATTCGATGATCACTTCCAGTATTAAATCTGTTCAGTACACTGCAATCTTCAATAATTGATTTCTTGTTTGCCAGGATATAGTCAATTTCACTAGTTCCCCCATTTGGGTGTTTCCATGTCCATTTTCTTTGCGGTTTCTTCTTAAAAAATGAATTCATGATGCTAAGGTTTTCAGCTTCTGCAAATTCGATGAGTTGATCGCCACGTTCATTCCTTTCCCCATATCCGTATTTACCAACCGATGTCTCTCCTTGTTCCTGTTGTCCAATTCTTGCATTGAAATCCCCCATGATGAGCTTGATATGTTGTTTCCCTTTGGTGTGTAACTCTTTGATTTCTTCATAAAATTCTTCAACCTCTTCGTCGGTATGGCTTGATGTTGGTGCATATACCTGTACTATTTGAAGTTGGTATCGCTGGGTTAGTTGAACAACGAGCCTCGCTGCTCGATCTGATGTACTTTCAACTTCCAGAAGACAGTCTTTAATTCTTTTGTTGATTAAGAAGCCAACACCACTTGTTCTTCCAGTTTCCGTTCCTCTATAATAAAACAAATGTCCACTTTTAAGTTCCACCAACTCTTCACCTTTTCTTCTAACTTCACTGAGTCCTACAATGTCCCATTTGATCTTGTCAAGTTCTTCTTCCAATTCCTGAAGTTTTGCTTCAGAAGCAAGGGATCGTCCATTAAACGTAGCCAAGGTCAATAACAAACGGCAGCCTGGGCCATTCCAGTGATTCTTAGCACCCCCTGCTTTCATGCCACACTGACCGCTGCCTTGATCAGGAGCACTCCAGCACCTGGAGACTAGGGGCCATGGTTTCTGGTGTGTCAACATAATGGAGGAATTAGCCATAATTTCACCACGCTGGCTAGACGGGTTGGTGAATTAGCCCTCCCCTTCCGCCTTTCTATCCGTGCAGCAAATATTAATTTGCCACATAAATAGAAAGCTCAGCCTGCACCACTTGAAGGCGGGGTAGGACACTAGGTTACTGGCCTGGCCGGTTCCACACATCGTCACATACGTTCAGCGTGTGGGTCTCCTTCCAGTTAGATACCAGCAACCCTTTTGCAGGCCATATATATATATATCATCATTGCATTAAAAGGAGAGGATGGCACTGTAACAAGAAATAGGGAAGAAATACTTAGAAGAGTTGAAGAATTCTACAGAAAGCTGTATGAGGGAAACAGTGGATTAAACGAAGACTCTGAGATAGTCGAAGGAACAGCTCCTAAAATCTTAAAAGAAGAAGTAGCATTTGCAATAAAAAGTATGAAGAAAGGAAGATCCCCTGGCGATGATGGCATTACATTAGATATCTTAAAAGAAGCTGGAGAACATGTAGAAGACATACTCGCAAAATTCTTTACCAAATGCCTCAACAGTGGTAACATACCAAACCAATGGGATTCTGCAACAGTAATTCTTTTGCATAAAAAAGGTGATAAAGAGGATTTAAAAAATTACCGACCAATTAGCTTGTTACCTGCTATTTATAAAATCTTCACAAAAGTGCTAACACATCGCCTGCAGAAAAAATTAGATGCAGCTCAACCAAGAGAACAAGCTGGATTTCGAAGTGGATTCAGTACAGTGGACCATATTCAAGTATTAAGAGAATTAATTGAAAGAACACATGAATATGAACTTCCATTGTGTGTGGCATTTATTGACTATGAGAAGGCCTTTGACTCTATTAAAACATCAGCAGTCATCAACTCTTTAAGATCAACAGACATCGAGGAAGTGTACATTGACATGGTGAAATGTGTGTATAAAAATGCAAGTGCAAAATTTCGGTTACATAAAGATACCAAAACTATTAAAATTGGTAAAGGTGTGAGGCAGGGAGATACCATTTCTCCAAAACTTTTTACTTCAGCTTTACAGATGATTTTTCAGCAGATAAATTGGAATAACAGGGGAATAAAAATAAATGGTGAATATTTAAATCATTTGCGGTTTGCTGATGACATTGTTATTTTTTCAACGAACCCATCAGAACTCCAAGACATGGTACAGGAGCTCTCAACTAGAAGTAAAGAAGTTGGACTGAAGATGAACCTACAAAAAACTAAGATCATGTTCAATAATTTC
>QLNU02015270.1:42757127-42817173 GCA_006491805.2 Dysdera silvatica
GTCCAATGGTACCGTTAGAAATAACGGGAGCTGACGTCACAAACGGCCTAGCCGATTACAGCAGAGGGGAGGACGTCATTTCAGAACTGGTTTTTGGCGCAGACAAACGTTCGCTAAAAACCAATTCTAAAATGATGGCCTCCCATCTGCTGTAATCGGCTAGGCCGTTTGTGACGTCAACTCCCGTTAATTCTAACTGTACCATCAGACTGATTTTCGTGAACGATCTATAGTTAAAGGATATTAAAACATGGAACTAAAATTTAAGGAAGCTCCCTAAAGAGGTATCGATGAAGTTATATTGAAAACGGGGTTCTCCTTCCGGTCGGCCATTATCAGTCCAGAAAACGTGTACCTCTTCGATATATCCTACAGCTAGTGTTGTGAGATTCGAATTGACAAATAATTTTAACAGAAAATTGTTTTCGTCCATTATGCCGGCCTGTGTGGCATTTGGTTACGTCTCTGAATCAACCGATCTGATAAACCAATGCCTGGTATTATATTTCATACGTAAATTCTTAAAATTATTTATGCTTACAAGGGAACTAGCCCGAGTGGGAGTCCTAACTGAGAATTAAGACATATTACAATTTATAGATTTTTGACCCCCAATTACGAATCCAAAGTCCTTTTTCTGCGAAATCCATATATAAATTTTTAATTAAAGAATAAAATTTTCAAAATTCTCACAGATTCAGGTGTTTGGCGAAATATGTGTAAGAATTGGCGATGCTTTTATTATCGTTTCAAAACTAGTTTGCTTTTTGATACATAAAGTTTTGAAACAAGATACATGCTTTTTGTGAAAGCAAAAATGAATTATCATTTTAGATAAATTAAACTTCGAGTGAACTTACTCTATGTAACAAAAAAAATAATAATACCACAAAATTTTAAAACGTTTTATAATGGGCACGCAATGTGAAAATGGAAAGTAAAGATTGAAACATGGATCTGTTTCTCTCCAAAATTAGTAAAAAAAAAAAAAAAAGAATTAAACAAGACTATCATGAAAGTGGTACTGAACTAAAAAATGTTAGAAACATGGTATTTGGTTACAGTGAGTGCATTTTAAAAACAAGAGACTCTTACATAATGGAACACTACAATGAATACTATCAATTGCAAGGTAAAGAGTTTCTACATTATTAAATATTGTAGGGGTGTGTGGGGCACAACGAAACTATGCTCTACCACTGCCAGTAGTTATCTGTAAACTCATGGGTTACTTTTCTTGATTTAATACTCCAAAAGATGAAAAGTTACTTTACGCCAGTGGTGGATTACGGCCATTCGCCGAAAGAATTGAAATCTATGAAATTATAGTTGTGGGTATGCTCTGAACATCTTATGGATAGAATATCCTTGTACAAAGACCCTTGTGTGATTTGGGTTCAACAACATAAACGCCGCCTTTCAACGTAATAAATTCAATTGTTTACACTTCTCTTTACATAATAAATAACATATAATTTCAATATCTATTCATAAATTGAACATACACTATAAAAAATCGAATTCATATTAAAAACAGTTCATGAATCAAGATTTTTATATAATGTAGAACGGCATATAGCTCTTTCTGGGCTTTTAAGATGGCGGCAACCGGAAATGACGAAGTAAAGTCATCAATAAAGGTACAGGAATAATTGACTTCATACTTCAGCATAGAAAACGAGCATTAGGGCCCTTCCTTAAGTTTTAATTCCGTGATCTCAACTCTCTGACAATCCATTGTAATATTTGTAAGGTGGTGAGTTAAGGAATTAAAAGGAAACAAAGTCCTTAATTTGTAACAAATTAGAATTTAATTGAACTGTATGAACTGTGGTTTTCAATCAATTAAAAAAAAGTACCTAAACTGGTGGTAACTTGTTTCTATACTGAAAAATAAAATTCTTTTCTGTATTTAAAGTCCATTGAATTTTTGTGTGTATCATATTTAAATAATAATAACAATTACTTACATCATCCTTGGCTTGAAACAGATAATCCGCACCATTAGCCAATCTAAAAAAAAAAAATTTTAAATTTTCAAAAAAAAGAAAAAGTCAAATACAGTTTATTAAATACAAATAGAAAGATGGGTCACACATCCTTTTTTAAATCCCTGAAAAAATGCATGGTATCAAAACATTTCCAGAGGCAGATGGGTGGGTCCAATATTAAATACTTCCAGAAAAATCCTTTAAAATACCTAGAACAATTCACAAATTTGTAATTTTTTGCTGAGTGTGGGTTATTTCACTCCACTCAACAAGTTAAGCTTCATTAAAGCAGTGATAATCGAAATCAGGTATAATTAGTTGGTTTGTGGATTTTTACGACAAAAGTGTCATGCTGATTGGCTGAACTTCCATGGCATAAAGACAGAAAAATTGTTCTGTGCTATACAAAGGTAGAAATCATTAAGTACAAATAAAATAAGGAATCAGAATAAAATTAAATGGAAGCATAAAAGCTAATATCAGATAAAAACTTGGGTGATTTCATGATAAAAAAAAAAATTGATAGAATTAATGATAAATTACAAAATTAACGGTTAGTGAAATTTGCAAATAATTATGAAACAACTTACTTTAACCGGAACACGTGTTTTTTCTTAGTGTAATCGGTAGCAATTTGGGCAGTGGCGCCTCTGAGATCAATGGGACCTTCACTGCGATAAAAATTTTCGGGTTCCTAAAATTAAAATTTACAAAATAAAAATGAAAAATGTGTGTGAATATATAAAGAATATACAAAAATTACCTGCAGTAGACCCCCCATACATTGAGGTCTACAGTTCCACAAAAAATCCCCACATATAGAAATTATTTTTTTTTAAAAAACACATATCGTGCAGTATATTGTATTTAGTCCCATAGCCATCCACTAACAAGAATACCGGCTCCCGAAAAAGTGCCGCTTCAAAGTAGCCCTTCCGGCAGCAGTCACTTAGTAGAGAGGTGACACAACGAGTCCCGCCTTAAAGTAGGACTTTGGCTGTGGTGACCATTTCAAAGCTACGTTAAACTGTAGGTCCAGCCTGTCATCTAGCCAATGTGATGAGTTTAAGACTGATTTCCCAGTGTTTCTTTTACTGCACTAATTTGTATGTGTGATAACGGACAAACCTCCATACAATATCGAAAATAGTTGTCGATATTGTATTTAGAGCAGGACCGGATTTAGGATACAATGTGCCCTGAGCACAACGATTTTGACACCCCCTCCATTGGCATAATAGGGGGTAACCCCTAGAAAATTTCTTCTAGGCATTGGAAGCTAGCACCCCCACACTGAAAATAGGTCAGCCCTCAAAGACATTGCAGCGAGCTATGCCCATGACCCCTCCTGCCATATTAGCAGAAACAAATAAAATTCTTTTGTTCTACTCTGTTCTGTTTTCAAATGCGATGAAAAATCGCGGTGGCTAGAAGGGTCAACATTTATGATTAGCCTACCTTATGTGCATTATTATAAGATATAATAATGATATTTTTATAAATAAATTTAGTTTATTTCACGACGATTTTTTGGATATTGGGGGGAGAGGGGGCATAGGCAGATGCAGAACAAAATTTAAGGGAGAGCATGAAGCTTGAAAATTTCCATTGTATATTTAGTTTTAAGTACTTTTTACTTAAAGTGACCATTTTTAATGTAAACTTATTATTCTCATGGAGGCACATGCCCCCTGCCTGGATCCGGCCTTGGGGAAGCGGGGATTGTTTCACCCAATTTTTCAGGATTTCTGATTCAAAGGCTGAAGGGCGCCTTCTCGGTGAAAGCTGATCGACAGAATTCTACGGTAAATAATTTGCAATTGAAGAAAAAAGCTGCATCCTCTTATGCCCCACGAAAGAACTTGCCCGTTTATAAATCCGGCACTGATTTAGAGACAAATTCCCTAGTCAATGGGCTCTTCTTTATAAATAAATATGGATTACAATATATTCAAATAATTGTTTGGCGTGAGCAAGGACGGCAAGGGTCATATCGTACCACGGTTAACATTTTTCCAAGGAATCGAAATCTCGTAAGATTTAGGTAACTAATACCCAGAATACAGCAGGTAGTTTGCCGGTAACACACTCACCATGGAGAGAAAAATCCCCCCCCCCAGGTTTTTCTCGGACGAAATTCCCAGACTGATCGCAAACAAAACATCGAACTGAGATTTGGTTTCAGGGAGGAAACAGTCCCACGTTCACGTGAAATTTAGCTGTTCAGAATAGGTTGTTAGGAGAGCTACCGAAATTGAACAATAACCATGGCAAAACCAAATTGCCATCGTTATTCTGTCAAAGAAAAAATCCCCGATATCTCTAAACCACCCGTTAAGATATAAAAATGAGTTAAAGTGCTATACAGACCTGTTTGTAGTGTCTTTGATCCTTGTAAAAGAACAACAAACTACCCTGGAGTACAACGTACATTTTATCCCAAGAGCTAGAAGACAAGATTTACGTCACTTGAATTTTTACAGTGAAGGATGACATGGATCACACTTCAGCAAATATGATACAAATCTATGATATTTTAAGAGTAACAACAGCCTTAATCTCAAATTAAGTGTTGAACGAACAGTAGGAGCACAACTTGGATAACTTATAACAGTTTGTATTCCACAGTTTATGGACAGCAAAGTTCACACAGCATGGGGATCTACTAGTTTACTGAGGATTCCGAACCTTTCCCCAGACTCCTTGTGAGCAGCAGTTACTATGGAATTTTTTTTTCTTCCACCGCTTGGGGACTAATCCAGATTAACGGTATGCTAGGCAAATGCATTACCACAGCAGGGTCACATAGCGGTTTCGCATAATCTGTCGTTTTTAAGGTTAACACAATATTTCATGGTTCTTTAAAAATATGGTATTTTTAATAATTTAAATAAATATTTCATTAAAAAAAATTGCATGCCCTGGCAAGGAAAGAAGGAAGTTTGCAAATCACTTAAGGAGAGAGGAGACTGGAGGGTATACCATGACAAATCCAGGCATATTATTCAGTGTATAGGAATTCAAATAAATTAAAATCGCTGACCTACAGGATAATTTTGAAATTTTATTCAGTTATTCATTAACTGTGATTACACTCATTTATTAACTGTGTTGTAACTTTTTGTTTACCCTTGATCATCACTGTTTACTTAATCCAGCAGAGACTAGAAAAAATGTTTATCCCAACAAGAGTGTGTGTGTTGTTTTGTAAATTCTCATTTGCATTACTTTATCATACAATGCGCATCGTAAGTCATACTCCACTGGGATCTATGGTCTTCCCCTCCCAGGAACCTGAGCCCCTCCCCATGGGTTTCCTCTCCCAGAAATCTAAGCCCCTTTCTCTAGATTTCCTCTGCCAAGAACCTGAGCCCCTTTCCCTGAATTTCCTCTCCCAGGAACCTGAGCCCCTTTCCCAGGATTTCCTCTCCCAGGAACCTGAGCCCCTTTCCCAGGATTTCCTCTCCCAGAAACCTGAGCCCCTTTCCGTGGATTTCCTCTCCCAGAAACCTGAGCCCCTTTCCGTGGATTTCCTCTCCCAGAAACCTGAGCCCCTCTCCCTTGGGAATCAAACTCCGGATTACATATCTGTAGAAAGGGGGAGGAAGAGAAATGAACATGGTAAAGGAAGAGTACCCAGTGGAATCAGGATTGTTTGCACGATAGCCAAATGCAGTATTGCCGTGTCACAACAGTCAAGAATAATACCATTAACAATGCTAAGCATAATTACAACCACACTTCACACTTACACAACATTAAGGATAAGACAGGTACGTACCGACTGGTAGCCTTCTTGGTAGTAGATTCCCATTCATGTTTGCGTCCTAACATGCCTTCACATTGGACCTCCTCTTCAGCGGAGGCAGCAGTTGGACTTGCTTTTTCTGAAGGAAGAAACAATAAAAACCCCATAAAAAAAATAATAATATGCACAATGGTATAATGCATCATGTCCTGTCAATCATATTAAATTAAAATTATTGAGAGGTCACACGATGTTCAAATAATGGACTAGCCTCTGAAGAAGAAATGGATATAAAACTCCTGGTGTAGTCGCACGAAAAACAGAAATAAAATATTTTATAAGGAAATTAAATTCTGGCACTCGAAGTTTTCGACTTAGAGCAGTTCGATTGATACACAGTAAAACCTCTCTATAACAATATTATACGGACCGAGAAAAATTATCGTTGTAGAGAGAGTTATAGGGAGGGTTCATTATACAGTAAAACCTCTCTACAACACTATTATACGGACCGAGAAAAATTATCGTTGTAGAGGGATTTATCGTTATATCGAATATCGTTGTAGGGAGGTTTTACTGTATTACAAAGCTAGCCATTACTGCTCCTTCCAGATTACATTATTCAATTTTGCTTGTGTTTTCATGAAGCAGGGACAGAAAAGGTCATATTGAATCAGGATCCACACACCTCTCCTCCCCACAGACGAATCCGAACCTCTGTGGCCAAGGCAATCAAACCCTTGACTATGGAGAGCCGAAAAATGGCACACATTCCACTACACTGTTAGAAATTTTCTTAAAGAATCTAAACCTCTCGAGGCCTACAAAACTTACCTTTGGACTACAGTGGGTTACTTTTTCATTTAAAAAAAAAACCCAAGATGAAAACCTAAACACCCACCATACTAAATGAAAGTATTACCGTCCTTGCCACAATACGGCTGACTAAAGAATATTTATTTTAAGGCACAAGAACCAAGACATTGTACAAAGGGACCTACAATTTCTGGAGAAACCTAAATTTCTTGTATCTATGGAACCTTTGAACTGCAGATCTGTAAGGGGGGGAGGGAACTGCCGGCACAGTAGCTAAACCTAGTACTTTTTTAAATGCAGTTGAACAGTTGCGTTCTAAACTGATGACTGCCTTCTTTAAACTGAGCATTTGAGATTAGAGAGTTGTAGGAGAACACTTATTACAATTCTTCATCTTCTGGCATCAGTCCTTGAGACACCTATCACTTCTTAATGACTGTGTAATCACTTCCTCTCCCCCTCTCCACCTAAAGCAGGGATTTCCAACCCCGGGTCACGACTCAAATCATGGTCATAAATGGTTGACACAGTCGCAAGAGAATTCTGGGCAATATAAAAATTAAGGGTTGTTTTTATGTGGTTTTATTACGGAAGGAGGGGGGGGGAGGGGCGTTCTGAAAATTTGGAGATGCATTAAAAATATTTCAGACATTTCCTAAAGGTTTCCGAAAACAGTTGATAGTAAAAAAATTGCAGCCAAATTCTACATCCAAGGACAAGATGTGTCTTACAAATAAGTGAAAACACGATTTAGGCAGGTTCAATCACCACATTTTTAAAGGAAACTATACAGCTAGTGATTCTCAGAAGTGCACATAAACCAAAAACACATGAGCAGTGAACAAACATCAATATAAAACAATCAAAAATTTAAATCGATATATCGATTACATCCTTGAAACATCCACATTCTAAACAATGCCGGTGTTCCAACTCTAAAGTGGGGTCATGGGTTGTTACATACAAATCGGTATTTAGCATTGCAGCAACGGAAGGTTGGAAACCACTAATCGAAAACTTTCACCTGCCATTCCAGTCTTTTCTAAAGTCTTCCTCTTCACTCGATCCGGTTGTTTCTTCTGGACTTTTCTTTCTGTAATGTTTATAACTTTCCTCTTCATTCCAGCCTCATCCGTCTCCCCCCCCCAAACAATGCTTAAACCACCACCCTTTCGTTTTACAGCATGTAGACAGATCCTGAACCTTCATTTTTACGGGAACTAAACTCCAGACTTTACTATGAGTCTCGTAGCTTAAGGACAGTAAGGCAAACCCTAGACTACAGTGCACAGTTTGTCAGTAAGTGTTCTATATTTCGGCACTGCTGGAAGTGGAACACAGATTAATGGCAGGCTAGGCAAATGTGTTACAAAAGCACCACACTATCGATTTTCTTCATTTCCAGCGCAAGCACTGTATCTCATACAGATGGTATACATCATTACTTTTTCTTCCTGTCTCATAAAAACAGTTGTTCATCCAATGCTGAAATTTATTTCAGCATTATGGATCGCTGGTAATTACTTATTATTAATATTAACACAGTGCTGCTGTTGACGAGGGTTCAATTCAACATGGCATCAAAAATCTACCAAATGAATACGATTCATACAAAAGGTTGGAGTGTTTTGCTTTTTAAGGGAAATTCAAGTATTACGTAAGCAATATTTTGGCCATTTCAATCCCCCCCTCCCCTCCTAGTAAGCAAAAATTAACATTGGTTAACGTAGGAAAGTAAGCGAAACGGCACTCACCCCCATAAGGTGCTCAGCTGACGTAATACTTAAACGTTCCCTAATCTACAATTGTCGCAACCAACGTTTTGTTGATTACCTCCATTTCAACAATACTGAGAACATGTCCAGATGTCGCTTACTACTAAATAACAACTACATCACCAGTAAACACATTTTTTAGAAATTTGAAGTGGTACAAAAACATGTAAAATTAGGGGGAACAAATGCAAACAGCACTGTTAGGATAAGCACACACAAGCTGAATCACATCAAATACACAATTGTATTTTTTTCATCAAACTAGAAGAATGATCGTTGTATAAACGAATGATTCTTCTTGTTTCAGTTATGGAGAGATTTGAGTAATTGGACAGACCTTAGATCTAGCTGGGGGAGGCAGATATTTTCATGGTGGTATGATCAGCTGCAGAGAATAAAGTTTCAGCTAAAGTAAATTAGGTCGAGAAAACTTACCATCCACGTAATAGGCAGACATTGACAGATTAAGATTTGCAATAAGAACAAATTGCATGTTGAATAAGGAACCAGGAAAAAAGGGACCGGAGAAGTAGGGGAGAAAAGGACAAAAGGAAAGGAGGAGTGGGGAGAAAAGGACAGAAGAAAAAGAGTACCAGGGAGTGGGGAGAAAAGGACAGAAGAAAAAGAGTACCAGGGAGTGGGGAGAAAAGGACAGAAGAAAAAGAGAACCAGGGAGTGGGGAGAAAAGGACACAAGGCCACCAGATCACTTCAGAGAACAATTTTTAAAAAAGCACTTGCAAAAAGCAACGGCAAGAAAACCAAACAAATGGAAGATGCTGCTCGCATAAGCAGAAAACCACTGCAAAGCTGAAGAAGACCGCCACCATGGTACAGTATTCCCAGACCAATGGCGAAAAAACAAATTTTACCAAAAAAGCTTCCTTCCTCTTCAGGAGAGGGTGATTTCTTTTTCCGCCAGCTACTGAATGGTGATTTTGAACGAGATCTCTTTTTCTTTTCTTTGTCGGGGGATGGCGCTTTAAAAGGCATGCACAAGTAAATACAAAACTAAATGCAAGTGCATAAAACTACAATGCAAGTGCATCACTATTGATTCCTGATACATGTCACAAATTACCAGAGTTTTGCAAATCCAAAGACCCAGACTAGCTTGCAGTGTTTATCATTGCCACATTTTATCTTTTTATTCCCTTTTCACAACTCTGCTAACAAATGACAAATACTGCGTCCTGAACTGCATTAGATATCGAAAGGAATACTGACCAAAAAATACTCTTTAAATGAACAATTGATCGATATGGATCAAGCATTTTTGCCTTTAATAATACAACCTTGGAAACAGATCGAGGAATGAACGTTAAATTTGAACGGATTACTCGTTTATTGCTATTTCCTTTTCTCCATTCAATAAGAAATTGTTTCAATCTGTGAAGTCATCCCCTCTGGAGGGGAAAAAAGACTCCACCTTTTTATTTATTTATTTTATTAAGCACTGCTCAGAGTCAAACAAGGGTTAATAGGATATAGGAAACTAGGTCAGTATGGTCATCTATCAATGTACAAAAATCCATATTTGTTATATGCATTTAACATTAATACCTACAATAGTGAGGGGAGGAGAAATTCACCGAATTATTTTTTCAGTTTAAAATAAGTATTCATGTGTTGCATTTAACAGGTACCAGGAACGTCAATTTTAATGCACCGTCTAATATAAAAAAAATAAAAAAGCTTGATTAAAGGAGGGATGACCCATAGCAACTAATTCCATTCAATGAACATACAGCATTGCAGATCTAATGTTAATAAGCTTTTTAAAAAAACTCAAATTATAAAATAACTCATGTTAAGCTAGTCTAAAGAAACTACACATAATATGCAGAAATCTCACTAACGGAAGGACTTACTAAAAAGAAAAAAAAAATTGTCACACTAACACGTAAGTTTACATCCTTTCGCAACGTATGCCCTGCTTAGCAGAAAATCGTTTACAATGGATATAAAATCGACTTTAAATTAGGTATAAAATATTCAATAAATGGGCAAACCGACCAACTACAGAAAAGTGCAATATAAAAGGAAACACACACAAAACACTTTGTATGGAACATACCATGCAAACCAAATAATGGCCAATTGGGGTTAAGACTTTCCGGAAGCTTTCTATATTTACGCATGGCCATCTTCGTTAATGATCAAAAACCTACACCTAGCTTCAGTAATGCATGGAGGTTCTTTTAAACTTTGTACGCTAATAACCATGTCTCCCACTTTTCAGTTTCACCCTTTCTTTCTTAGCTTTTAAAATATTTTCTGCCAACAAGTGATGATAATTTCCTCCCACACAGCCAACAGTATTAGTGTGAAATAACTTTCTATTGTTCATGCCAGTTATTTCCTGATGAAGGATAGCAATGTCTATCTGAAACGTGTTGATACACTCTACCCAGATGTCTAAAACAATCCCCCACAATATTGTTACTAACCTCTAACCAACCGGTTATTACCATTTGTAGTTTTCCCTTTCCTCTTTTTAACATTTCCAGGATCCATGATGAGTCACATGGAACGAGACAGACAATTTCGTATGACTCATAAACCAGATAAATTGAAGTTTACCAGGCACTGAACCCAGACCCATGGGTTTTTCAAAGGCCACGACCATAACCATAGGGACTTTATCCATTTGTAAATGGGACACTACTAATTAGGCTTAACTGCTTCAATTAATAATTTTTGTGTTTTATTATGCAAGGCTAGCTCAGATCATTCTATACCGGGACCTAAATCCCCTCCACCGAGGGATCCGAACTATTTTACTGCAAGAGTCATGCTGTGTCGGGAACCGACCCCTGGACTACGGTGAGTGATTAGTCAGTAATCAGCCTTTTATGTTTTGGTTCGAGTCAAACCCGCGATAACTGCATGCCAGGTAAACGTGTTACCACTTCACCACCACACGACCTCTGAACCACTATGGCCTAGGGCATAAAACCTCAGAATATGTATCAGCAAATTTATTGGCTTTATGACACAAGAACTACAAAAATCATGTTGCGATACGGGAGTTCTGCCATCTTCCAAAGAATCTGAACATCTCGAGGCTCAGGAAACCAACTCCCTAAAGTCTCAATTATATTGGGAGAGTTGACACGTGCCTTACTGGCAAATTTACTCACTGCTGCCAAACTCGCTTAGTGTAATATAGCTGTCTAGTTAACTCGCAACTCACTTAGCCAGTGAAGTTGAGGAGTGGGCCACTTTACAAGCTACTTGCCCAGGTTTTCTCAAACCTGATCAGCTGAAATAAACCCTCGAAAGGGGCGGGTGGAGTTGAAAGCCAGTTTAGAAAAATCACTGATGGTAGTCATCTACTGAGCACCTCTGCTGCATATTTTTACTGAGAAAGTTTTAAAAGCTGTGTGTACTCAAGGCTCACTTGCATGCTGACTGGGCAGGAGAGGAGTGTGTAAACTCACCCAATGTAATTGAGGCTTAAATGACAGTGACCAGTTAGTCGGTAAATATTCCATTTTGCACCGCTGGGAATCAAGCCCAGGTTAATGGGCACGTCAATATTGGGCCACTGGCCAGTAGGAAAAAAAAAAAAAAAAAGCACACACTCAGTGTCAAATTCAAACTTTTTGCATGGTAAACAGGTCACCACCATACCTCCGTACAGAAACGAAACTAAAATTTAATTTAAAAAAAATAGTTTTCCCACCACCAAGGTGAAACACCCAAGATCATAAACCGCCGACACTTACTGCTTGGGGCGGATCTTGACTCCTGCTGTCTTCCATAAGGAGCTGTAACTAAGTCAACGATGAGGTCAATACAAAGCATGCACAAATTCGATTACTTCCTCCCCTCCCCATCACACAACAAAATGATAAATTAAAAGTTTCATTGTTTATCCACAATGTCGGAAGTGAAATATGAAAGCACAATAATTTGAGATAAATTGACCTATTTGTTAAAGCAGTTCTTAAATACAGTATAATTCAATTCATCCGAACTTTCAATTACCAAGATCAGTTAACGGGCTCTATCCAAAAGGTTACCACATTGTGACCACCTCCTCGCCTTCTGTAATACAACCTTTGTTCAAAAAGTTCGTTGAGACCTATATTTTGCGAAAGGTATTCACACATATTGACAAACAAGGTTCAATGTCCTTCGAAGTAATCAACATCCGATGTTAATCATGTTTGACAACGTATGTAGAAGGCACTGAAACTACGCGAGAAGGCATCAGTTGGGATATACTTCAGTTCAACGATCACATTTTGTTGAATCTCCTCAATCATCGAAACTCTTTGTTCTTTCAAGGTTCTCTTCCGTAAATGAAACAGGAAGTAATCCATGAGCACCAGATCAGGAGAGTAGGGAGGAGCAAGTGACGCAATCCCCCTTTTTGACTAGAAACTGGCATACAACGATGACCGTATGTGGTCACGCGTAATCGTGGAGCAGGAACCACGAGCCCTTTACTGCATACTAAGGCCTCAATCGCCATATCCGTTTCACAAGACGATCTAAAATTTCAATGTATTTAAGCCCATTAAATGTACTTCCTTGGGCAAAAATTCCTTATGAATTATGCCTGCAGCATAAAAAAAACAAAAAAACTGAGTATTGTCTTTATGCAAGATTTTTCGCTTCAGACTTTTTTCGACTTCGGCAAGCCCACACACCATGACTTCATGCTTCTTTGATTCAAGGTTGTACCTGATGCAAAAACTCTCATCGCGGGTAACAATACGATTACGGAAAGTGGGGTCATTATCTGCAATGTCAATGAATTCCCCGCATGCGTCTAAACGTTCTTGTTTTTGTTCTGCACACAAATGGTGAGGCACTAGACACAAGAAAAGTTTACGTTTACCCAATTTCTCAGTCAAAATTGCAAATACTGTGCCAACACTAACTCCAATCTCTTCCGCTAACATTCGCACTGTCTGTCAATTGTCTTTGACTAACAGGACCTTCAATTTTTGAATGTGATTCTCATTGCTCGCAGTAGCCAGTCTTCACATTGCGTTGGAGATCTTCCACGCTGTCACGGCATTCATGAAACCATCGATACCATTCGTACACACACTTTAAAGATACAATATCTTATACAATAATTTTTGCCACCCACGTATTAATTACAGCTCAAACTAGAGCTTATGTAATTTTGGAGAAAAAGAGACGCTTTCCCCATCCTGGATTCGAACCAGGGTCCCTCCGTTTAGCCCGGAGTGTCTTGGACCGCTAGACGAATGAGGACAGGAAACAACGCTCTCTTTCTCCGTATGTAAAGGTGTTAAGGTATTATTACCCTCCGCAGGGATAACACAATTGCCAAATATGGTCCAGCACATCTGGCCCGGAGCTTTGTTGACCATATTTGGCAGCGACCATGTTTGTGGGATCCAAATAACCTCTGAGAGGCGTTGTCTCTTTCGTCCAATGAGCATAAGCTCTAGTTTGAGCTATAAGCTATACGTGGGTGGCAAAAATTATTGTATAATAAATTTCCCCCACGAAAACTCACAAAAATCTCGCCCCGGAGGCTTTCTTGTGTTGACCATATTTGGCAATTGTGTTATCCCTGCGGAGGGTAATAATACCTTAACATACGGTACCTTGCCCATGCACTGATAAAAGCATTTGATGACAATCTTTTGCTGACTTTCCGAGCTTAAAACAAAATCACATATTGACATGATCCATGTTTTGGTTTTTTTTACAAAGCCACTACACTATGCTACACTTCTACCTTTCGCATAAGAAAATAAAATGTCCGAACGAAACACTGCTTGTCTAAACAACTACGCACATACAGTTGCATGTGCACTTTACTGTGCATATCAACTTTTACTAGCGTGTGAAGGTCATTCACCGAACTTTTTGAATGGAGGTTGTATTACTACATTTGTGTTATCCGGCTCTCTGATTACACAGATATGCATCTGAGTCACAAGTAGCCTGGATAACTGGATTTATACCGCATTGCTTTGTTTTAAAACCTTTGCATCGCAAACTATACAATGTTTTACAGAAGTGTCTCTCAAAGCAGTATGCAAATTTATTTTATCTTTTAATATTTGTTGAAGCACACTTGAGGCATACTTCAAACATTTTTCAAGTACCCCTGAAGGATACTTCACCTAATGCACAGCTGGTCAGTGTAGCACCAATTAAGACAAGAGAGAGATCAGTCATATATTAGATATCTTGCTTACACAAGAACGGGAGAATTTCAAACAGGGCATTATAACTTAAATAACTGCATTTGTAATCATTTTATTCATTTTTACATTCATAACATAAGCCATGTAGTTAATATATATGGTTTTTATCCCGTTTTTTTTCGGTGTTGCATTTTTAATAGCTTGCAATGTTATGCACGTATTTGTCAAAGAGCCCCCAGCACCACTTTAGAAAACGAAAAACCTTGAAAGCACCAGTAGATTATTTGTTACTTATGAATATTATGAACAAATATTACAAAAAAACATGCAAAATATTAGCTTGGATGGTATTCTTCACTTTACGTTAATCGACTATATCTACTACATTTACATAGAATTAAAACTTTAAAAACACAGAGCTGCCTTTTTCAGCAACAGACAATGCACATAATCACACAGACCACACTGAACATTGACATGCCCGAGATCAGGGTCCACTTTTGAAATAACATACAACTTGGATATATTCCAAACAAATCAATAGCGCAAAGAACCTTAATCATTAAAATATTACTACTTCACAGCCCAGTTATTTTAGCGTTTTATCACAGGATGACATACATGTCCATCTGAAACAGGACTGTCAACTCTGTCCAACCTCCAAATCACGGAAGTTAAAAACAGCAATGCCCTATCGATATCTGCATTCTGTAGTACAAGAAGACAGTGACAACCAATGTGCCAAGTGGAGGCCCAAAGTTGTCCACTTCCTCTTTCAGGATTTAGAACATACAGTAATTGAGCAAAACACTAACATTAACCTGTAGTTTCACTGGACAAGATGTTAACCTAATCCTTTTCTTTCAATGGCTACGACTCTAACCCCACTTTCTTTCACCGATTACGATGCTAAACCCACTTTTTTTTCACTAGCGAAGATGCTAATAACACTTCGTTTAACTGGGCAAGACAATTGATATTAACCACACTTTACTTCACCATGAACGCTAAGCACACTTCGCTTTACAGGGAAGGGCACATTAGTATTAACCCACAAACCTCACTTTGTCTCTGATCCAAACACTGACCCCACTTTTTTTCATTGGCTAAGATGCTATCCACACTTGTTTCGTTAACTTGGTTTCACTGGGCAAGAAACTATATTAACCACACTTTGCTTCACTAAGGATACTCACTCACCCCGTTTTTTTTACAGGGCGAGACATATTCAATATTAAACCACTAACCTCACTTTGTGGCATATTCAGTATTACACCACTAACCTCACTTTGTGGCATATTCAATGTTAAACCACTAACCTCACTTTGTGGCATATTCAATGTTAAACCACTAACCTCACTTTGTGGCATATTCAATATTAAACCACTAACCTCACTTTGTGGCATATTCAATATTAAACCACTAACCTCACTTTGTGGCATATTCAACATTAAACCACTAACCTCACTTTGTGGCATATTCAACATTAAACCACTAACCTCACTTTGTGGCATATCGAATATTAAACCACTAACCTTACTTTGTCTTATGGGGAGGGACACTAACTCCAACTTATCTTTCAGCAGTCCAAAAACTTATCAGATAAATCCGTTATCTATTAATTAGATCTGCTAAAATCATCTAATAGCACTATTTCCAGAGAGAGAGAGATATGAAAGTACGTTCTTTTAAATTTAAAATAAAGCAGGTAACTTGAAAACAAATTTGAGCCTAATAAGGCTCTGTTACAGCCATGGTTACAGCCTTCAAATATTGATTCGTTGAGAGAAACCATCACTGCCAAACTGAGAATGAATGTTAAGAACGTGTGACAAAAGGGATATTACAAATTGATCAATTCACGGACCCTGCAATTTGTTGTTCCCCCATAGATCTACGAATTCATCCATGGACAGTGTCCATTGTCGTCACATGATTAGCTACTGTTCCGCAAGTCCTTGAACCAATTCAAAGACATGGGGCTGCTTCACAGACCCACAGATTGATCGATTCATGGAGACACAGTCGGTCGTTTTGCATCTCCATGACTGCACAAATCCATAGAACCACATGATCTACAGTTCAACAGATCCATGAGAATTGATCAATTCACTGAAGCGACAAACCCAATTCACAATTTCTCAGCGTAACATAAAAAGACAATGAAAGCCAAACGTAGGACAGATACTCAGACCATTAGATACACAAAGCGCGAAGCCAAATGCTTTCCAAAAAACAAGTCAATACCTGGCTGTTTGATGGGCAGTTTCGGCGGAGTCTTTGTTGTAGGTACAGCAGGGACGCTTTTCTGTTCTGTATTTAAGACCACAAGAGTTTGACATGCAATATTACATACACAGTATCATGCATTGTTAAAGGTTATATTAGAAAATTACTTAGCAGAATTACGTCGAAGAATCTACCACCATTATGGCATGCACGATGTTACAGAATTAACGTTGAGACATGCAAGAATAAATAAAGGTATAGGTATTAAATTAGGAAGTTGAGAAGTCCTGACAGAGTATTAGAACACAATTAAATATGGTCATTGAGAAATGAAGACAATTAACGTAAGAAAATTACTCCATGCGACTTTAACAAGATATTTTTCATACTGAACGAAGAGGGGTTTATTTTCCATTACCTTCCAACATTTTTATTTCTGTTGCTGCCTCCTGTTCGCTACCCACTGCCACTGGTTCTTCCTTCTCAGGAGATCGCTCACCATCATGTCTAGAAATTAAACAATACATTATTATTATTTTTTTTTTTTAAAAAAGTCTCGTATACAGTACAACCTGCCTGTCTCAAAGAAAACAAGAAAAAAATTGGAATACCGATGTTTTTATAGAAGGTTTTATATACAATGTGTATATACACACATTTAATTGAAGGTGTTACCAACATGTTATAACAAGTATAAATAAAATATTTGATATATCTCAACAAAAATAATCTGTTAATGAGTTTCTGATGCTGAACTACTTCTGTTGCAGTTACTTATTATTCAAACCCACTCCCCCACTTTAACTCCCATCCTCGATCTTAGTTCCTACTGAAAGGGTCAATGGAAGCTGCTTTAACCTTGTGAATTTCCGAGAAATACAAACAACCTGTTATATTCCAGCCCTAAAACCCACATAACATTGCAACACTATTACTGCTATGAGAGGGATTTTTATCAACTGCTTTCGAACTTACAATTGACGTTTTAGTCCATAATTTGAGATGTCAAAGTTTCCGGGGAAATGTATTCAAGATAAGACAGGTTCAACTGCATACAAAATTCAGGACTGAAACTTTGTTTCAGTAACAACGTAACAGTAACACGTAAACAACTTCCAATCAACACCAAAGGATGATGTAACATACTGGGCACAACTGGCCCTCTCAATTCCACACATCTTCCATAACTTGCAGCTGGGACACCAGCATCTCACAGAACTTACACAACGGACAGTTAAAACAATCCAATATCCTGAACAGTTTCACTGAAACACCACAAGAAATATTAAAAAGACCAACCTGTCAGTTGCAGGAGGAGTTTGCGGTGGAGGTTCAAGGGCAGCGAGTCGCTCCAACTCTTCTTGCCTTTTTCTCTCTGCTTCCTCCTCTTCTTTCCTCCTGTGTTCCTTCAACTCATACTATATTATGAAATTATAAAGTGTCACGTTGTGATCTCGGCCAAATACAATATTCACAGTCGACAATGTATTCACACATAATACTACTCACAGTTGTCATTCGCTCCAACGCAGAAAATCGTTCTTCTTGAGCTGCGGCAGACTTCTCAAAGGCTTCGTGTTTCTTAATCAGTTGCTCCACATCATCTATGCTATGCTAAAAAGATGAGAAATAAAAAATAACGTAAAACATCCATATAAAGGCCCATTTATACGATCATTTTTTGTTCGGTTCAAGTTTTCATTCACATCATACTTCATGCCAATTGACCGTGTAAACAGCATAAATGACAGACTGCAGTGGTGTGAGGCAAAATGTGAAAACTTAAGCCTAGCCCAGTAGGCACATGTTTGGGTTACAATAAGGAAGTAGCGTAAAATAGTGTCTCTTAACTGCAGGGCTGCAGCATGGTACCAGTCCCTGGTATCGATTATACCAAAGCCACGAGAGATTCTCCTGAAATTTTATGCTTTAGTGTTAATAGTTTTTTCGAAAGTATTTCATCGTGGAAACATTACGAGGAGGATGGAAGTCTTGAATGCGTCTGACCCAGAACACCTAAATAATATATATATATGCAGCAACTGCTAGTGATCAAGCCACGTATAATTAAATATATGAATACTCATTCAAGTCATTTTCATACATCAAAATCTCTTAGCATTCAAGAGAGATGCGAGTATACTGCTTGTTATGACTGGTCATAAAAAGAGCCTATAAGCTGATTACAATAATGTGAGGTGCATCCTCTGTTCTTTAAATCGAACGAAATAGCATCTGTATTGCAAATCAGCAAGCAAGTGTATCAGCAAAGCGTATATTAACAGGAGGAATGCACTGATAAGATACTTTTTAAGATTATGCCATAATTGATTATTACTTTCGACAGTTTAATGTATGCTTTTAAAAAAAATGGAAGGAATTTACGAGTAAATTGGCTGCGACCTGGCCACATAAAAATAGGATTTACTGGGCTGCGGCCTCACACAGGTCAGGAAACACTAAAGTAAAAAGACATGGGAAACGGATATGAAGCTTCACCGACTAAACTCAGTTCAATGCCACAGCATAGTTTAAAGTGCAATGTGAACGGAGGCTTGAATGGGAGCAAAAAACGATTATTAATGGTATCTTAACATCACACAATACATCCATGAACATCATAATGAACATACTCCAAGTTCTTGACTCAGCAAGTACGGTTCTTGAGCAACTAACCAAGCTTCAGCGACTGCAGCGTCCCTTGCAAATTGATATACTTCAAGTACTGCAATTAGGGAAGAATTATATAGAATGTATAGATATCACGAAATTTTGTATATACACAGTGAAACTTGCATAAGATGGAACCTAAAACAAGTTGAAATCTCCTATATCTATAGCAGCATGCTAACAGGTGCCATGGGAAATCTTTGGTAATACATGTAATGTGCTGGGGCCCTTCCTAGTGCCAACAAAAGGTAAATCAATTACCTTAGGATACAACAACTGTTGATATAGCAAATCAGATACGTACTCCTTCCCCAATAAGGTTCAAGATTTTACATCAGCAGCTGTAAGCATGTGCTACAATATTTATTGCCACCTGATAAAGATGTTTTTCTAGCATCTATTAACATGCTGCTACAAGTCGAAAGTATTACCCATGTTATGTGTTTCAATGACTGGAATTTTCGTAACTTAAGTTTTGTTTTGTTTTCCTCTTTTTGATTTTGGCTTGTTGAAGTGCTACTGTATGTTTCTTATTATGTTCCAGGAATAAGTGTTGGAGAAATGCAGCAATTCCATTCAGTTAAAATAATATTTTATTACTACTTTAAATGGTCAGGCTAATTTGCTAATAAATAAATTCAAATACGTCGTTAAAAGATCACGCCCATGTCACCAATTGCAGAAATGTTAAGTGTTGAAGAGATGTAGTAAGTAGTTCATCCAATTGAAACAATGTTTATTAGTATTTGAAATGATTAGAATAATTCATTATTACATGCCAAAAGATAAATTAATTTGAATACATCGTTAAAAGAATTTAGTCTGCCATTTCGTCGGCGGCGGAGTGTTCGTGGGACGTCTGCACATTTCTGTGGTAAATTAAAGACTGATTTGATTTTAGAATTCAGAAAAAGATTACACACGCACACACTGTTGCCTAATATAAAAAGTAAAGTTACAATTATACAATATATTTGTTGCCAGATTCGGAAATTAAAATTATGTACATTTAGAAAACATGTAAATGGAAATTGGCATTTTGACAATTTTAGAAATTAAATTTAAGTTTTCTTTCCTAGTTTCTAAGGGGCAAGAGTTAGGAAACCTGCAAAGTGAACTAGCATTTCTATTGTGGGAGACCACAATAGAATTAATCAAAACTTAACTTTAATAAAAATTTCAATTTGCATATTTAATTTTCGTACTTAATTGAAGGTGCTCCCATCGTTCATCCCAGCGGTTCATCATCGTGGATCGTTGGTTCGTTAAAGACACAAGTTTTTCCGTTATCTGCATGAAGAATTGAAAAAGTGAGTTTCACAATTTGAGGCACATTTATTAAACGTTACTTTAGCAACAGGAAAGAGGAAGCTCACTTCGTTGGATGCATAGTGATTTCTGGCCAGAAGTTCCTTCCCGAGATTGATACAAGCTGCCAAATTGTCTTCTCGTGCATCAATTTCTGCTTTCAGACTTTGGTGATTGTTCATCAACAATTCCACACCGGACACGTCCCTACAACAAACAATTTCCCAAAATTCGAATGAGGCACAATTTCCTAACGGAAAATCAAAACCAATCTCCCACACAGAACTACATCTAGCTTCCTAAAACTACATGACGATATTACAATTTCTTCCCTACACGTGAGAAACGATTTTTCATCAAATGCAAATTATAAGCAGCTTTCAACCAAAAACGAATTCTAAACTGTTTCTTCGCAAGCAACAAAAATTATCATTTCCTCAACAAATGCACATTATAATCATTCCCTTCCTCTCCAAGAAAAAGCATGTAAATTTCCAATAGATATTAATAGATAATAATATAGATATTAATAGATAATTAATACACTTACAACCATGAACGTAATCCCTGAACATATATTGTAAGTACTACCCTACAGAAATTATAAATTATTTCCCTCATATATATATATATAGTAGTTTACCTTGGCTTTTCAGAGGTATTCATCTGCCGGGTAATGTCTTCCATCCAAAGCATAAGGTCTCTCACCATATTTAAGAATCTGAAGAGATCCCCTGTGTCTACCAATTTGTCTCTTCGTTCTTCACAAAGGGAAAGTAGTTTCTGCCAGGCACTCACTACTTCTCCTTCGCGATTGGTGATGTCCCTAGCTTTGTCACCAGCATAAGCACTCTGTAAATTCTTAGATTCCTCTTGGATTTGTTGAACCTAAAAAGGAAGAAATTACTTACATAAGCTATTTTACGTGGTAGGCAATAAGTGCAAACATTCCTTGCCAGGGTAGTTAATACAAAATTTACATGATAAACTAATTACAGAATTTCAATATATCGAAGTTTTGGTGAAACCTATGATTTGTCCCCATTCACTGTAGAGAAAAACTGTTCATGTACATATTTAGTATTTTTAAGTCACCTTTGACATATGGAAGTTCAATTGTACATGCATGAATATCAGAATTATATGAAGTGTAACGAAGTTACACAATTCTAACCAATTTTTAGTTTATGAATAAATGAGTACTCTATCATTAAAGTGAACAGAGCAAGTATACTTACAGCTGCTTCGAGTGTCTGCAAATCGTTCTCAAAGTTAGCATGCTTTCGTTGTAGGCTCGATACACTGACGCCATCTTTGCCAAGTTCATCAGACATTGAATTCTGTTTCTCCTGCGGACAAAAAAAAAAAAATTACCAAGTCACACAAAATGCAATAAAGAATAAGGAAAATCCATCTTTCCCACAATGGCAACATACCAGGATGCGGCCCAACAAATCTTTACAGTCATGGAAAAATCTGTGAAGTTTCCATGAAGCAGCCAACATCTGCGTTCTCGTGTCTATTAATTCCAGCAAGTCGGCCCAAGCTTCGTTCAGCGAGTCTTTCCATTCGGCAATGGTAGCACTATCAGAATGGCCTGTGGCAATGAGTAAGTCAGCATTTTCATTTACTTCTGACACTCGTTCAGTTCCAATAACTTCTGTGTCACGGGCAAATTCCTTAAACCTTTCTTGGAGCATCTGCAAGGAGAAAGAACAAAGTCAATGAAATACGTGTCATACAAGCACACTTTTGTTTCACCTAGTTCAATCATTTGCTTGGGTCTTTTAAGACGTTACGCAAACAATAAGCATTGATTTCCCCTCGATGTTATCACTCACCACAACGTGGTCGTAATCCTGTCCAAGTTCATGTGAGCCAGCCACCACTTCACGTTCGGCGATCCATTGCATGATGTCATCAACCTCCCGATTCAGAGAGAAGAGTTTCAGACCTTCATCAAGCTTGGCTCGTCGTTCAAGGGCAAGATCTTTCAAGCCAGCATACAGCTTATCAACTTGGGATTGCCGCACAACAATTTGGTCGCTGAAAAATATTTTATTATTTTATTTACAGATTTCAATTGTGGTTTCTGATACAGACAATAATACTGGGTATTTCACAATGCAGATCGACAGACAAACTAATTCCACGTATAAGCACATTTCATTACGTTAATTTCTGAAAACTCCCAAGCTTTGTGTGAAAACTTATTCAGCATAAATAATAAAACAATTTCTGATAAGTTTTGAACCAAATTTAACACAAACGTTAAACTGGCAATGACTGAAAATAAGCAGAAAGAGGAGGAAGTTTTATTTCATTGGAACGGACTGCAATTATTATACGTTGCTCTTTAACAAGTTCATTAAATAAAGACGCACCTATTCTACGATACGTTAATCTTTTCTGCCTTACCTTTCTGGATGCTCCTCCGAAATGAGATGTTTGGCAGTTTCTCCCAGTTGTCGTACAGTATCTGCATAATCTTCCACAGCATTTTCCAAGCTTTCGTGTTTCTTCATGAGGTTCTGAGTACTGATCTCATCCTTGCCACGATCTTCAACCATCATGTACAGTTCCTGTTCACTCATCCATGCCTCAGCTTCACTTGCATCGAAGTAATACTAAAATGGAAAATTTAAATAAAACCAACAGCAGAATGAAGTGGCGAAAATAATCAACTACCCCACAATTGTCAAAAATTTCATCTGTTTCCAGTTTTATGATAAAAGGACATCTAAAGTCATGTTACGCGAGAATCTGGTACCACAAGGAACTCAAACCTCTTATTTCGGGAACCACACTGGACTATGACTACTGGAAAAAATACACATTCTATAACATTGAAATCAAACCAGAATTAATGGCACACTAGACTGACATAGTACCTCTATATCACTACAGGGTTCACCAAGAATCAATGACCTGTGATTACCAAGAGTAATAGATCTGCGATTACAAACAGCCACTGTTTGACCATGGATCTCGTCAATCAATAGTTAAGAGTGACTGATACAATAATTTTCGGCAAAATTTTGTTTTAGGAAAAAAAAGAGACGCCGTCCCCATCCTGGATTTGAACCAGGGTCCCTCTGTAGGGCCCAGGGTGTCTTGACCACTAGAGAAATGAGAGGACAGGAACAACGCTCTCTTTCTCCGTATATAAGGATGTAAGATATTATTACCCTTCTCAGGGATAACACAATGTATGACTTACTTGTTGGGCTTTTTCAGATTCCTGCAGTTTATCTCTGCGATGGTCTAAAGACTGTTTCAGGTCATTCCACTGGTCTAGGAGAGTTTCGATAAGGCCATTGAACTCATCTGAGTCCTCATGGCCTTCACTGATGAGCTTCTGTCCATTTTCACATATATTCATGATACGAGGCTCATGGTTCTCAATTTCGGTACGAAGAGACTGATTAAAAAGAAAAAAAAAAATCCACATTGTAACTTCTCAGCAAATCATCTTTCCGAAACACATACTCCTAAATTTGTTTTTCTATAGATACAATAACCCAATTTGTACAAAGTATTTTACAATTTATAAAGATTACCTGATTTTTCTTTTTTAGCATCTGAACACTGAAGAGACTATTTCCATAATCGGTGGAAAGAGCAAGAGGTTTCTTCTCTTTAATCCAGAGCTTCTCATCCTCAACATCTCGTCTAAATTGGAACGCCTCTTTCTTCTTCATCAGCTGTGTCTTACGCTCGTTCAATGGTGCTTGCAACCTCTCGAATCTGTTGAAAATCACAGATTACAATTCCACAGTTACAATGGGAGGTACAGAAGCATCGCAATTAAGGTCTAGTTATAGTAAATCTCAGGAGAGGAAAAAACGAAGATAATCGAACCAAATTAACATCAAGGTTCTCTCATACAAAAACAAAACAAAAAATTGTTCAATTTTAAAGATGGTTCTTTTTGAAAAAGTTTTCATATGACAGTATTTTACGGGACACTTCAATCCAAACCATGCAACTTTCCATCTCAAATATAACTTTTAGACAGGGTTTTCACTCACACTAGAGAAAAACAGTACCCAGATTTTTCCACGTTTTTCCCTGACTTTTCCAGCAAAATAGCTTCACATTTGTTGGAGATTTAGCTATACAAAACAGAAATTACGAAGGACCCCGATCTTTCCAGATTTAACTAAAAAATCTCATTTTTTTCCTTGACCCCCCCAGACCTTAAGGGATGATTTTGAATTCCCTAACAACTCCAGGTTTTTTAAATATGTGGGAACCTGGGTTTAAGCTGGCTCAAAAAATGCTGTCGCAAAAATGCTAAAATGGGAAAAAAAAAAGTCGTAGCAATAATATCATTTACATCAACAGTGCTTTCAATTACTGTAAGAAACATACTTTAAGGTTAAAAAAAAATAAAGCATAAATCGAAATTACTGAAAAAAAGGGGGCGACGTTTGTTGACAGGACATTAAACAACTGTCACTATTTTGTGATGGACACAATTTTCTTTGTCACATTTTGCAAAAAAAAAACCAACTGTTGAAACCCAGGTTCAAGCAATCACTTAATCTGGGGGGGGGTACTTTGTGAAAACCCTATTTAATTGTGTTTTCCCCTGACAGAATTAGTATAACTTCTAACATTAGCAACAATATACTAAATGCATGTCTCACCGTTCTTCCACATATGATTTTTTCACGATAATTTCATCCGATTTCTCGGGATCCATTTTCTGAAGATAATCAGCCTGGCTGCCAAGTTCGGTAACTTGTTGGGCTTTGACTGCCATCTGAGTTTCGATCATCTGTAACCAAAAACGAAATGTGGAATTACTGTCACAACTGGAAAACGAAGAAGTGGTGATATCATGCATCGTCAAATTCGCCTTACCAAATGCTGAGGAGCAGGGGGGGGAACATACCTGCTGCTTTTGAAGGATGAGATTGACACTGGTCAAATCTTGGCTTGTTTCGGCCGAGAGAACTTGTTTCTCGAGGTCACTTATCCAGCCATCGATGTCATCGCATGTCTGTTCATACAAGACTTGTCTGTTTGCGTCGAACAGTTTTTCACCCTTCTCGCTTGTCGTGTTCTCCAGGGCTTCAAATTGCTGGGCAAGTTCGGTAAGTTTGGGTTCAATCAAAGGAGCAAGCTCCGGTTTTTCAACCATCAGGTCACGGCCAGCCTTAAGAAAGAAAATGCGTTATTCAACATATGTATTAAAATGAACATCTTTGAACAAGTCAGACCCCATCTCTAAATGTTGTGACCCTTCCACAAAAGGAGGGAAGAAATACCATTGGAGTAACTCTGAGCTCAAAAACTAGAACTTTTGATTTGCAAAAGTCGAAATGGGATGTCAATTCCGAAACACTGAACTTGAACTAACAATTTTTGGACTGCCAGATGAAGACTAACCATTAAACTACCGAACCACATCATGCACAATCTTTTCGAACACAAGTTATCAAACAAAGTGTGAAGGGGGATTGCATTAAAATAATTGACACTGGGGGATGCGAAGAAAATAGTTTAAGCTAGGCCCACAATTTCACCTCCTCCATCTTCATAATGGGAAAAACCCATTTCACAATGCATGTATGAAAGTAGATTATGCAAGGCAAGAGCTGTTGTAATCAAATAACTGAATATAGCACTAGTTCAGGAAACCGTAAAATCAGTGTATAAAATTTGACTTTTTTCTAATTGTATTGTATCCTATGAGTCAAAGCATTTTAATTTGAGAAAAAATAAAAGCGAGAAAGGAAAAAAATCATTTCCCAATCCTCACATTTTGCCAGTTCTCCTTGCGGCTAAAATTAGCCATAAAAATTAATAATGTGACTGGTATCTACATTTGACGTATCTCAGCTACTAGTTTTCTAGCGAAAAATAGCTATAAAGTAAACCAGGCAACACTGAGCAGAGCAAGAAAAAAGTATACCTGTTCAACTTGATACAAACGATTCTTATTAGATGCCACTTCGGCCGCAAACCCTTGATGGCGCATCCACTTGCTATGTATTGTTTTGGCACTACGATAGGTTTCATCTTGAGCGATAATGTATTTTTCTTGAATCCATTCATTTAGCTACGAGAAACATCTAGGTTAGCATACAAAATCACCCCATTCGTAAAAAATGACTTAATTACAACAGAACCCATTCATATTGAGCTTGATTATATTAAAACTTCAAATATATCGAAGTTTTTCTCATGTCCTTTGACTTTGTAATATTCGTTAGTAAGTGTGAATGTACCGAAGTTCAGATGTAATGAATATTTTTACAACTCTTTCAGCCTCGTTATAAGCAGGTTCAACTGTATAATTATTTTTAAAACTACCAGCGCTAAGTTATCAAAATGTGTTTCATAACGAAAGGTGACGATTTTACTTACCTCTTCACAATCTTGCAGGAAATGGTGCATCATCAACTGGTCTTTGAGTTTTTCCAACAACTCAGCAGCACGAGCATGATTCGCGTTGCGCCTGCAATATTTCCATTTATACATTTTAAATACAAATTCAACTAAAAAATATACAATATAACAAATTTCCTAATACATATATTTCTTAATCTCTTCTATATAAATTTCCTCAATCTCCTTTACTGTAAAGGTTTCTCCAACTTGAACAGCCTCGGAGACTCTCCTCATAAACTTCTCTACACTATGGTAAAGTTTCTCAAAATGTGGCTTATTGCAACATATTACGCTGTCCACAGATTGACTCGGAAAATTCAGAAGAAAGAAAAATAATGAAATATAGTAACAGCAAAGCTTCAGAAAATGCCTATCCACAACAAATAAAAGTTTGATGAAGACAATAAGGTTTCAAAAAGTGACATTCCATGCAGATGTTTAAGTGATTTAAGAAATGCACATTAGATTGTGTAAAAGCTAATATTGGATGCTATTTACGTTTAATAATGCACAAATATAATTATTTAGCTTGCAACTGATAGTCAATGGGGCTTGCTATTATTAACCAAAATTACCAACCCTAGTTTTTCACAAGATATATTTTTCAATTTTCGCCGAAAATCCCCCCCAATAAGTAACGGAATGCTTACAATGTTCTATGCGTAACTAAAGTTTGACACCGTCATACAAGCTTTCATACCCCAACCTTTCTATAACGACTTCACTGAAAAACTTTAAGCAGCAATAGGATCAAACTTAGTGGAATATATATTTGGAATAAAAGACAGTTCAATAAAATGGTGATAAATGTAGGTTTCTGATGACTCGAATCAATGATTAAAGTATATATATATTTACCTTTCGGTGATGTTTTCTGCTTTCTTGTGTACTTTGTCAGCCTCAAAGTTGCCTTCGTCGCACAACCGTTGTGCAAATTGAACGACGGCATTTATTTTTTCATCATTGGCTTCCATCGTTGCGAGGAAAGTTTCGTGTCTCTTGATCAAGTCCTCAGCTTGCTCTAAATTAGTCTAAAGTTAAAAAAAAAAAGGCTCAGTTCCATGCTTTTGCATGCGAAGGGATCGTGGTAAAACAATAAGCAGAACAAAAATTATCTTAAAACATGATTTGTTCCTCAAGTTGCTGAATTTTAAGGTTTGATGCACATTTAAACACTGTTCTTCAAAGAACAATATTAAAATATAGCTTACAGGGGTCTCATCCTTTGATAAGTAGTGTTCCTGTTGGTTCAAAATCACTTCTGCTTGTTTAGCGTCCCGCAAGAACATCTGTAGGTTTAGACTCTGGGACAAAAGCTGTTGCCTGTTCTCCCACATTTGGTGTAATTCAGTCCAGCCATCTTGTAAAGATTTCAACCTCTGAAAAAAAAAAAGACATTAGCAATGAACACACAGTTACAAAGAAACACTTATAATAGTACATGAAAAATAATTAGAACAATATGCTATACCAGGGATGTCCGACCATTTTGGCTAGTGAACCATGGATTTTTCATGGATTTCGAAGGCCAACGGTTTCATTAAAAAAGAAAACACTAAATGCCTCCCTTCAGAGTTTGTTCACTTGTGATATGGAAAGGGGATCACCTATGCTATCCCCATGTTTTTTTCATAATTATGGGAAAAAATCTAAAATTGTTTTGGAATTTTTTTTTTATTCCAAATAGTTGTCGGCAGGCCAAATTAACACAGTTGGCTGGCCATCCTGTGGCCCGCAGACTGTATGTTGGACAACCCTGTGCTATACCATTACACCTACTGCTACAAGATTACATTATCAAGTTGGTTTTTTTACGGCACAAGAGGAATAGAGATACTGTCACAATAGGATTTAGTTTTCCTTCTCAAGGAATTAAAACCTGTCGCCCTGTGAAATCAAGCAAAAAAAAAAACCGCCAGAACTTTTTCTTGTGGTGTTCAAACCTGGGTTTTCTACAAGGTAAATGAAAGTGTTTCCTCTATATGCAGGGCTCCCACTCACTCTACAGAAACAAAATTCCCTGATAAATCGCAAACGTAACTTTGGTTTCAGGGGAAAAAGCTTCACATTCGTATGAAATTTTCCTATTCAGAATAGAAGTTAAGGAGATTTTCCCCAACTTTTCCAGGTTTGACCAAAAAATCTCGATTTTACCATATCTTTTTCCCCTGATAACCCCAGGTTCTCTAGGGGTGTATGAACTAGGACTAACATACGATTCCACATAGAGTGTCCATTACAATACATTATATTATGGACAACGTTTGGCACTAGACTTTCTAATGGAATTACCATTATAAATGCATATAAAATACTACAATAAAATTTAGATTATTTTCTAATTCAATGAAATAACCACTTGAATCCAATAAAATTTTTGCACTCTCAATCTGTCAAGCGTCCTCTCATGACAATACAAAAAACATGATTATGGCACAACATCGTAGCCTTGTAGAAAAAGGAAACAATTTACCTCACGCAGGAACATGTATTGAGCATCTGTCTGGTCTTGGGTAACCTTCTCACCATACTCCATCATACTATTGTAATCCTCTGTATAGTTGTCAATTTCATCGCGAATAAGTTGGTGTTGGCTGAGGAGTTTCTCAGCTTCGGCAAGATTGGATGGGATGTCTTCGGAGGCTACATCAGTCTGTGTCTTTGTAAGCCAGGCCTGGAAGTGGTCCAAGTCCCGGAGGAATCGATGCAAATCGCCAGCTTCTTCCAATTTCGCATCACGATCCTTAAGCTAAAATTAAAGCAAAGTAATTAAATATCAAACTAATCAAGAGAAATTATCTCCAACTGTGTGTGTAATCTATCAGAACATAGAATCATAAAAGCTGTGTATGCAATTACACTTATTTGGCTGAATTGTATCTTAATGTACACACACAGTACTTACCAGCTGTGTCAGTTGCTCCCATACTGTCTTGATCTGAATAATTCTTTCTTGTATAGCTTGTGCCTCCTGCAAGGAATTTTTCAGTATACATATGCACATACACGTTGTACGGCATGCAAATATATACATATATGAATATAACATAACACAAAATACACAAATACAACATAATATATGAACATAACATATATAAACACAGTTAAACTCGTTAATTTAAAGTTAAAAGGATCACAAACTTTGTTCAAAGTACCCAAGGATTCAAGTTTTCGAAAAAATTAGAAAAGTTTTAATATAGGCACGAGAAGTAACCAATTGGTTGTTTTGTAGAGTTAATTCTTTCGGTATTTGGGAAAAATGCTATTGTTTCGAGCAAATGGGAAAACATTCGTATGTTCAGCTGACCCTCAACATACTATCAGAACTCAAGCATATTTTCCATGGCCTGAACACATGTGGGATTTTGGCTTTTCTATTTTTCACCTATCAGGCATTCCGTTCTATTTCTTCATCTGAAGAAACAATACCTGACTGACTGCAGCCAACACCTGTCAATATTTCCACGTCAGTAAAAAGTTCTTGCAAGCTTGTAAATTCTCATCAATATTATTTACAAACTCCTTGTAAGGCATGTCTGTGTGGTATTTTATTTTTTTCTAAATGATTACAATTAATTTAAGAATATCCACCTGGGAAATCAATCTAGATAGACAAAATCCTACGATGGGGAACCACTTCATTTTGCATTTTCCAAGAAAGGGAAACTTTGAATCGGTCAAAAAAGTTCAAACTATATATATATTGGGGGGGGGATTATTTTAATAAGATTCAAGGGATCACAGGAAATGTTTGAATTATCTACATCCGACTATACATACATACACACCCATGAAAGGAAAAGCATTTATTTTAAAACGGCTCCAAAATATAAAATTTTAAAAATTATTCACAACTAAGCAACTTAACTTCAACTATTGCAGAGTTTAAAAAGGAGGCATATTTATATTAGAGATTACCTTTATTCTTTTGAGAGGAAGAATGCATTCCATTATCCCATTCTTTACATACCATTTGGCTATTAGAACTCCGTTTCAGCTTTGTTCGTTTTAAAGCAAAAGAACAGAAAAGGTCGTAGTACACCAGGACCAAGTTTTCTGGTGGAACTCAAACGATCAATAACAAGCAATTTGTCAGAAAGCGTTCTTTTTTTTAACACCATTATGAGTTAAACCAGAGTTAGCAGCACATTGCAGCACCCATTTGCTTGAACAACTAATCTCAGTCAGTTACTGAAGTGAGAATGATCACACGTATTCCAAAGTTTTATCATACGAAAAATTATAATTTTCTCAAATGAGGTCCCTAAACAATTGAAATTGGCGGAAACATGTCGCCTACTCCAAAACTGACACACATGTTCTTTGCGAGACAATGGATTAATAACTGAAATATTTGGATATGCAATTTGGGCTTCTGCAAAAGGAAAACTTCCTACTTTTTCTATGCACATCTATGGGAGAGAGCCCCGCAACAAGCTATGCGTTCTACTCACTTCTCCATTTTAAACTATCAGAACAGAAACTTTCTTTATAAAATCAATGTTCTCAATCCTACTACTGTTCACAATATGTAACCTGGCAGCTGATGTATCAAATAAACGTTTTTTAATATCATTTAATGGAACCAGTATTCATCCTTAATGTACGTTTTTAACAAACGTATGGTCAATATATAAAATAACATACCTCGGGATGATCGCCTTGAATATGATCAGCTTCTTGTTCCAAAGAATCCAACTAAAAATATCAAATGAACGATTTTTTAGCAAAGGTCATGAAGGAAGTAATGAAAATAAATTTTCAACACCCACGGTCTATATCACTCAAACTAAAGCTCCTTGACTCATATTACAAATTCCTCCAAGTAAATAAAATTAGATGATTTAAAGCTAAAAATTTTGTAAATGAAAATCGTTTGCAAATATTTACTTTGGCCTGTATAGCAGCAAGATCTCTTTCCATGCCACTAAGTCGTCTCTGTAAGGTCATAATGCCAGTTAAATCATTGCCCAGTTCTTCGGTTGCTTGCAGCAATTTTGTTTTCTCTTCGATCCAAGTCTGTGGAAAAGCAAAACATTTACACACATATATAGGAGAGGCATTTAAGAGTTAACTTTGTTTAAAAGTACTTATAAAAAATTAATTTTACTTTTTTTTTTAATAATATTTTAAGACATTATGTTCAAATCGCCCACGTGAGAGAAGGGCCTGTGAAAATTTGCAAATATTACATGCCCATGTCACACAAGAATGCATGCAGTTAAATAAAAAAAAAACTCACGATTGTCTCTTTACATTCCACGTGGAAGGTTTGGACACCATGTGAAGAATTGATAGCCTCTTTCTTTTGTTCAGCTGCGTCTCTCAAAGTTGTCCATCTATGAAAAAAAAAATAACACTAAGGAAAAAAAAACACCTAACTGTTCTCACGATCCATTCATCAAAATAATCTATGCACTGGCATCGATAATATGTATATATATTATATATATATTCTATAAATGATATAAACGTACAACTAAGTTTGGTTATTTGAGGCTAACCTCAGGTGAATCCCTCTGTTTGAAAGGTGAAAATGGCAAATCAATATTATGGGATATAGAAATAGAAAAATAGAAATAAAAAATAAAAAAATATTGTTGAAATTTATATATTAATATTAACTTATATATTTTAACTTATATATTAATATTAATAAAAAAATACATCCTGTTGCAATAAAATATATGTAGCCAGAAAAATTGAGCCACAACTACGAAACTCAGCATGTATACAGTGTTCGAGTAGATTAATAAATGATCAAACTATCGAAACGAAACACCATTTTATTGACGTGTAGTAGTACAAAGAACGTGCTCTTCAATAAGTGGTGAAACCACCATTGGTAATAATGCAAACCGATACTCAGTGGGGCATGGAGTCAATTAAGTGACCGATCTTCCACTGCGGTAGATCCTGCCACAAATGCAGCAACTGCTGAACGAATTCGGAAGTATTCCGAGACTGCTGAAGTTGCCTACATAACATGTCCCAAACAAGTTCGATAGGCGAAAGGTCTGGAAACCTGGCAGGCCACTTGAAGACATTAACACCTCGAAGACATTGCAACAGCCAAGAGGTATGTGGCCAAAATTTATCCTGCTGGTAAACAGAACCTGGCTGACTAAATATTACAGGCAGTACCATCCGCTGCAAAATATCATCGATGTACCTGCGAGCAGTGAGAGAACCTCGTAGCACGACTAAAGGTGACCAGTGTCTCAGGAGATCGCTCTCCAGACTGTCACACCAGGTGTAATGACTGTGTGCCGCTCCGTAACGAATGTTCCATTCGACCGCTGACCACCTCATCTCCACACACACACATGTATGGCAGTCGTCAGCATCGAGTGAAATGTGGGAATTGTCACTAAAGATGACATTCCTCTAATCGGAAACCATCCAGCTTAATCGTGAGCGGCACCATTCCAGATGACACCATCTATGGTGGGGTGTCAGGCAAGCGTCGTAATGGCCTTCGAGACCTGTCAGCTAGTCGTCGCCGAATGGTATCCCTTGATATCACTGGACCCCTCAGAATTCGCAAATGGCA
Organism: Dysdera silvatica; assembly: GCA_006491805.2. Taxonomy (NCBI): domain Eukaryota; kingdom Metazoa; phylum Arthropoda; class Arachnida; order Araneae; family Dysderidae; genus Dysdera; species Dysdera silvatica. Next base: position 42,790,765 of record QLNU02015270.1, read on the forward strand.
TTGAATTGTTGTTAGCGTCACTGTTGGTGCGTACGTGGCTGCTCTACTGATTGCACAATCCTCTCACACATTGGTGGCTAGGACACGTTCAAAGCCACTGCAACGGCCGACTGTACCTTCTTTGAGCCACTGGTTACAACACCAGGCAACTACCATATTGCTTCGCCCAATCTGTTCAACCAACCAGTCTCTTTAATGCCTACGATCCGCCCCCTCTCAAAGTCGGACAAATGTTTGTAATGCCGTAGGGAACGTCTGTAAAGCATCTTTCGTGTCAATATCGTGTATCTGAGCTGCTAATCCAGTTGTAAATGCCCATCACTGAGCGCACCATAACTTTTAAACTCTACTTGTGCCACAGTTCATACACGCGTTACATACCTCCACAATGCTCATTGGTGCTGTACGTTTGATCACTTGCCGAACCACATTTGCATGCCGAGTTTCATAGTTGTGATTCGATTCTTTCTGGGTGCATATATATTATTGCAACAGAGTGTACATGCTTACAACATTGAGATTTATTGTTTTTATTAAAAAAAGCACTTGAACACTCCAAAATACAAGTCCAAGTGAAGAGAAAGAACAAGGTCACTGTTTCCTTAATAACAGTGACCTTGTTCAGCACCACATCACTAATTTGTTTGCTTTTTCCTGATAAACAACACTGAGTTTCCCCCAGGTTCTGTGGAACCTAATTACAACAAAAAGTACCGAAAACAGATGGAAGGTAATGAAATATTATCACCAGTATTATTAACACTTGGACTAGTATTTGAGGGTTCGGGTGTTTTTTTTAAGTAAAACTTAATAAATCTCAACGTTGTAAGCAGCCCAAAAGCAAACATAGGTAAAAAGCAAAATTAACTCATTACTTATATATACATAACACAGTGCGTTTCAGAAAAGGCGTTACCACAATCATTTTTTTAATATAATCTGAGTATAGGGTCACAGGGTCGAACATTAAATGAGAAAATTTCTCATATTATATGATTTCCTATATAACAAGCATTCCTACAATGTGCACCACATCCAGCATGTTATACGGGTGTCTACTGTATACGCATTTTTTAAAAGATTTCCCTGATTTGAAATCTATATTTGAATACATTACCAAATTCTGATTCATTTGTGCATTAGTGAATTTCAAATTTTTATAACGGTGAAAGTTATTAAAACTGCACTCTCATGTCTGTATTTAAAATCTTTGGTTTAAGCCATGAACATTTTGTCATAACAAAAGTTTTTCCAAATTACCTCTCATTCAACTCGTTCTGCCTGGTAAGAATTTCTTCGGAGTTTGGATGCTCAACATGCAGAAGCTGTCTCGCTAGTTGATTAACAACACCCATTCGGGATGCATTGGCATTCATTTCCTGCTCGAAACCTTCGAAGCGATGTTTCATGACCTCAATATCTTCCATATCACGTGTCATAACCATGCTTTCAATCATTTTTTCCTAGGGCAAAAAATATTTCAAATGAAATCGCATAAAAGCCTGTGTCAGCTGGAAATAAAGCTAAACAATACATAAACCATACTACATAATTAAAATAAATCATATCTACTCCCTACATGCCCGTATCCAATCCAGGGAGGGATCTTAGGCAGTGGTCCCCCCCCCTCCCTCCAAAACTAAATTTGCAATAGGACCGCAAAAGTATGTAGGCTACATGTAATTACTTGATAGTAGGCTACTGTATAAACTTGCAAAAGGGGAAGGAAAAAACTCTCAAACCTTGAATAATTATGAAAATTCTGACCACAAGATCTCGTTACGTAAACCACTAATTTGAGAATACACTAAAGAAAAAAAAAAGTATAGAAACCATTTTCTTTTAAAAGGGAGACAAAAAATTAAATTTTGATGGCAAAACTACAAGTAAAAAATTACAATTATGTCTGAAGGCAAAATTAGGATTTTATCATATAAATATTTGTATGATGTGTTTATATTTCTTTCAGGATAAAGTGACATTCCATTCAACATTGAGCCAGAAAATTGTTGACCCCCCACAAATTAAATCGTTGTTACAGCCTTGATTCTCTATACATAACTTCGCTTCAACTGGCTTTAAACGATCCCGTTAACTTTATGTATGAATTTAATGACCGGTTGTATTTTTATGGCGCAAGGACAGCAAGGGTCATTCTGTACCAAATAAAGTGAGTGTACATACAGTTTAAACGTCAGAATTTAAAGGGCATAACATGGTAAAGTGTAGTACAAGTTGTTAGAGCATAAGTCTGCTAATAGTTAGCTACTTATTGGAAGTAATGGTCTAAACCCAGCAACGAGTCTTCTGTGGGGGAAAATTTTCATGACTGGGGGGAAAAAAAAGTTGCAAAGATTCAGGACAATTCTTATGGAATAACCTCACTTTTTTGTTAATTATTTCTACATACGGGTTCGTACACGTTTCCTTGCATGAAATTTAAGGATCAGAAATAAAAAATTAAAGACCTATTAGCGAACAGGAATAGAATGAATCACAGATAAGCTATGTAACTGACTTTGTACTTATTATACTATTTTAAAAATAGATTAGAATTTACAATATATTTGAACATAATCTCTGACTGAACAATTATGAAAAGTCGTGGGGAATGGAAAGCAATTCCTTAAAAGTGATCAAGTAGTTAGCCTTAAACAATACAAAACAAATAAGGTCAATAATTAAGAGTTAATGCGTTTCATATTTATAATAAATTCTAATTCAATATATATTTATAATTAAAATTTCCTTCACTCGAGGGAATTGAATGTCGAAGATAGCACAATCCTAACTGCACATTTTAAGATAGTCTGGTTTTTAAAAAAGTTTGGCAAAATCACGTAAAGGGGACTGTGATGCTTTTTTCATCTTCCTCCCACTGAAATAAGACTTAAAATTTTGGCCTCTTTCATCACAAAACCATGTAAAACTACCAGTACGGCCCCAGTTCCAAAACTTCAGAAAATAGGCTGATAAATAAAAAACGAGACGAAATGTCATTAGTGAACACTATCATCTTTTTCTTTTCTTCCATTTTGAGAGTTCAGCCTTCAGGCTTTGTTCTCTAGCGGATCACCATATCAATCGTTGACTCATGCTTGTTTACAAGTTTAAGTGCAAGGATAAAAAGGGTCATTCTGCATCAGGATCTACAGTTTTCCAAAGATTCCAAACCTCCTATGGCCTAGGGAACCAACCCCCGACTGCAGTGAACAGTTTGACGGTGTTTTTTTTTTTCTTGTTTTTTTTTTGTGGGGTACTGTTGGGAATCAAATCAGGGATAACGGCACACTAAGTGCATACGTTACCACCGCAGGGTCCAACGTTTACTCAATACAAAATTCGTTAAGACATTTATTCATTAACACTAAATTTTTAGTCTGCTTAGATTGTTAGCATCGTTAAATATATTAATAAAATATATCGAAATATTAACAAATTCCAAGTCCACCCCGCCTGTAAAGAAGCATCTAACTACAGCCCTGAACTGAACAGAATATCTCCACAATCCGTGCTAAGATGAGGAAAAAGAAGGCCCAGATTTATTATAAAGGGGTGCAGAATTTTAAAAGACTACATGGTGGGTGTTTGGTTTTTTTACTCTTTTTCAAATTATAGTCGATCTCTACTATAGAATTCCGCCAATCCACCGTCCTCAGGAAAGCACCCCCTACTTTGCCTTAAAATTATGAAAAATTCCACGAAACACAGTCACCTTCCCCAAACAGCAGAAAAATAAATGTCGTCATCAACTAAAATGAGTTATTCAGAAAATATCGTCATTTTACAATAATGCATACAAGATAATCACGAATGTACCCCCACCCCTCTGCTCCCTTTCCTTCGTGATTTTCCATCAGAAAATATTTTCTTGGGTGGCTAGCATAACTTTGAAGACCAGGTAGGACCATTCGCTCTTCTAAAAACAGCTGGGAAGAACAATATATAAATATTCATATATACCTTTTCTGCAATCCATTGTTCAACACCATCAGCTTCATTGAACAGCTTATACAATGACAAAGCATCTAGTAACCTCTGTTTCCTGAGTTTCGCCAACTCAACCAGATCTTTATATCTGCCATCGATGCTAGCCAGTCGCTCCAAAACTTCCGGAGATTCCCGATCCTAATAAATTTATTCAGAAATCATAATTCACTCAAGCTATAAAAATTCCGTAATATATGAGTTAATTTAAAAGGTGTTTGAATAAACTCAAAATTTACATACTTTTGCTCCGAGGTTAGCTGCTTGTTGGTGCAATGCATCAATGGTGCTTGTGTAATTCTTCAATTCATCGGTGACATCCTAATACGAAACACATATTGACAAAAATTAATTTTATTGATGCTGTACAACGGGTAACAATATAAGAATGGTGAATCCTTTCGAATCGGCAATGGTCCAATTCTTCTACAAGTTACGAAAGAACTATTTCATACCTTGTGTTTCTTCAACAGTGACTGAACGTTCGCTTCGTCCCGCCCAACATCTTCACTAGACACCAATTTCAATACGTCCAGCATCCAAGTATCTACGTCATCAGCATCAGCAAAGAACTAAAAGCATAAATATACCATAAGTCATAAAAAAGTAGAGCCAACATTATCAAAATAAAATCCGTCTTAACAGATAAAAATACATGCCATGTACTTATTTAACTCTATGGTGCAATTTCAATTATTAATAATATTACCTCATTACTTTTATTCCTTTCTAATGTGCACATAATATTTTATATAACTTACCTCTATATACATGTTTATATAAAAATTATAAATAGCCTAGAGAACTAATGATATTCAGAGTTGGTCAATGTCTTGAAACGAACCCCCCCCACCCAAAAAAAAGCAAAACCAAAAGTTAATAAAGGGGAACTAACATCGATTTTATGTTTATTTTGTTTGTTCGTGGGTTTTTTTACTGTTCAAGGACTATAGCGGCACCGGGACCTACTGCTTTCCGAGGAATCCAAACCTCTTAAGGCCCAGGGAACCAAACCCCAGACTACAGTGAGCAGTGCATTAATTTTATGGGATACTTTTGGAGGGCAAAGCAATAGTTTGTGTAAGTGCATGGTTTGTAAGTTGCGTGTTCGTAAGAACAAAGGTTCATTGCATTAGAATACATATAACTTGTAAATGAATATAAATGACAGTCGCTGGTAAGTAAGGGTTAAGGGTGGGGTGTTTTACCCCCATCTCCAATGGTTGTGAAATCATATGATTTTGTTAATAGCATAGGGTCAGCTGAAAGATTACGGTTTTGGTAATGTGTACGTTCTGCACAAGTTTATTAAAAATCATAAATCGGTTCATTGATTTACTGAATTTAATGATGAAACAGGCATACAAAGAAAGAAATCTGGAAGAAATACCTGATGATAATCCACTGCCTCGTGAAGCCTTTGTTTACGCTGATTCTGCAATTCCTTGAGATGTTCCCACATGCTGTCAACTTCTGTGATTCGCTCACGGATCTTATCCTTCCCAAAGTGTTTCGCTTCAATGAGGTCTTCTCCAATTTGTATCACACTCTGGAGTTGCTGCTCGTGTGCTGCAATTTCATCTTCCGTTGCCTAAAGGACAAAACACTTAAATTCCTTCTATGAAATGTGCAAGCTTCACTTTCAAGATTACAAAACTCATTTTATATCTTATTTTATATAATAATTTTTCATGTGTTATCTTATTTTGTAAGAGACAGGATGCATGTTTTCATGCAGGACCTCCAAGCAATATATATATATATACGTAGATAAGTGTAGCAAAGCACGCTAAGAATCAAAATATGACAATAATAAAGCAACCACTGAGCTAGATTAAAAATATACGCACCTTGTTCTTGCTGATCAGCAAGTGGACTGTGGTAAGATCATGGCCAATATCTGTAGAAGACAAAATTTGTTCTTTCTCTTTGATCCAGGCTTCTTCGTCGGTCATATCCCAATAGAATTGCCATAACTTGCGCGATTCTTCCAACTTATTTCTTCGCTCCAAGGCCAATTTCACCAATTCTGCATATGCAGCTTCGAGTTGGTTGATTCTATCAGTCACGATTTTAGGATCACATGGTTTATAACCTAAGGGAGAAAAAGTAAAAGGCAACAAATGTTAAGTACATAGATTTACAGACACCAGTGAATTTAGCTACAACAAGAATTTTTGCCCTCCCGCCCCCCCACATTCCCAAGATCCTTACCATGCTCTTGTTCACCAACAAACTTCTGGGAATGTTGTACAACTGCTTTGACTCTTTCTCCGAGGACATTGATGTCTGCTTCCACCAAGCTGTGTTTCTGTAGCAGATCTTCTACACCCATCAAATGTTTTCCATGATCTTCAGAGAGAAGTCTTGCCTGTAACACAAAATGCAAGTCCTTGTATAAGCAGGAAGATTAATGCAAAATAACTTGAGGTAATTTTAGCCAACTAAAATTAAAATTACCTGCTAACCAAAAGCACATATAATTAGATTTTTTGGAAGAGTTCCATATCATTATTAAAAGTTCATCCACCATATTCAATGAGCAAAAATTTACCGTATTTCAGTCAAGATTGAGAGTGTTTCATAAAATTTTCACATTTTTCAACAACTGGCAATATAATAGTCACATAGTAACATATATTGTTGGCATAGCAGAAAATTTAAGCCGTATTTTAAAAGGAATAGACCTATCTTTAAGGGGAGAATTTCCTATAACATGACCAAAAATCATGAATTAAATTAAAGATATTCGCATTCTTTTTAACCCTACACTGGTACTCAAATCCAAAGTAATAAACACAAAAGTGTGTAAAAGACAAAAGCATGTAATGAGATCAGTTTTGTTATATGGTACTGTACAATACTTGCAACCAGACAAGAGAGATTTATTTACATTTTACAGCACCAGAATCAAGTTTTCAGAGGAAGCCGAACCTATGAAGAGGGAATCAAACCAAGGAATATGGAACAGTAAAAGGCTATCAAGTGATCAGCACCAACGGAATTCAAACATTTTCTGTGTGCTAGATAAGCATATTACTTCTATACCAACATACGATCTTGAACACACAACAGGGTGTCTCCCCAAATTCAATTTCAAACTTCCCTGACTTTTCCAGGTTTCCAGACCAAATCTTAATCGATTACCAGTTACTAATTACAGTAAACAACACACAATGCACTAAAATATGCGCAATCAAAATAAGTTTCAAGGCCAGGAAATCGATTAACGCAAACCCCAAAGCCATTTATAACTCAATTATAGTGAATTTACAAATTCAAAAGCTGTATTAAAAAGTGTATTTCTTTACACTAAAAACTTGCACTAATTAAATATTTACAGCAACATTTCCATTCCACCCTTTTCAAGTTCATTATAAAAGAGTTTAACTATATAATCGCAAAGCTGATGCTTCATCTTCTATTTCATTTAAAATGTGTATGACTATATATAAGGCAAAGGAGATTGGTATGATCAAAATCCCTTACAGATTAAATAATTTAGCTAAAAACACTTTTTGTTTTTCAAGTTTTAGTTACATATTTGGCAAACATTTTCTCCTGAGAAATATATAGGCTTAATAATTTTATATAAATTATATTAGTTTTGGTGCAAAATGGTAACTTTTGGAAGAAGTTTAGTCAAAAGTACAAGTTTTTCAAATTTTTCAGTAGGTAATGTGGTATGAAAAGCACAGTTCAGGAAAATTATTTTAATAAGTTATTTATTATAACAATGAATTTCAAATTTCCCTGACTTTTACAGTCAGAAAAAACTTCCCTGACTTTTCGAGGTATTCCAGATGAGTAGCCACCCTGACACAAGGAGTAATGTGCATGTAGTTATGCCCAAATAAGTGGTATGCACAAAATGAATGCAACACAAAACCTTTTAACTCTGAAACTTCAATGCTAATGAGAAACAATTTTGGTGATAAGGGTTAAGGAAGTGCTCATTCCTAGTACAAGGGCCAGGTTCAAGAAAGTGCTCATTTTGAGCACAAAACAAGGGTTGAAGTGCTCAATTTCAGCATTAGGCAAGAAACGAGGATTGATGTGCTCAAATTCAGCACCAGTACAGCTGACAAAGGATAAAGCAGCACACATTTTCAACATCAGTGCAGGTGATAAAGGTTAAAAAAAAAATATATTAATTCTGAGAACTAATGCAAATTATAATGTTTAAAAAGTAAAATACCTTAATTTCCTCCATTGAATCGAGGATGAATATCATCTCCTGGAACGTCTGCTGCAAGGCCATCGATGTCTCCAATCTGCTGCGACGTGCTCTCAAGAGCTCCAGGAGATAGTTCCACAAGCGCAGCACATTGTCCTTACGAGCATTAATCCTGTCAATGTCGTGGTAGTTTTCTGTTTCAAGTTCTTGTGCCACTGCAACGACAGCCTGCACCCTTTCTTCATAGGCATAAATGTCCGTTTCGATGGCCTCGTGCTTCTTGGCTGCAGCTTCGACGGAGGCCAAATCAGTTCCAAAATTATCCTGGGACACCAACCTCTGGTTTTCACTCAGCCAAGTTTCTCGCATTCCTGCTTTGCGGTCAAAACGAGCTGCCAATTGTTCCAATTTCTCTTGCCTACACAACAAGCAGAAACAAGTAAGATGCTTTTCACATGTGCAATTAAACTTCTAATGCTCTAATTCCATCAAACAAAATCTACAGAAACTGCAATTAAAAACAAATCATGTGCCAACTGAAGTTGTAGGATTTGATTTGTTTGATACAAAGACAACTAAAATCATACTGAGCCGAGACTTACAGTTTTCCGAAGGATACAAACTTCTGTTGCCTGGGAATTTTCAACTCTTGGAATATGGCTTGGTGGAAGTGGGGGGGAGAGAAAGTATTCTCGATACCAGCATGATTCAAACCCATATTTTCCAGAAAGTGGACAAACATGTAACCTTTACTTTCCCGCATGGCTGTAGGGTTTGAGATTATGTATATATATTATTCAAGTCAGTACCTGATAAGCTCTTCCCGCAACGCCAATTCTCTTTCATGTTCAGCTTTCTCCAAACGTTCCCAAGCCTTGTTTATGTCCGATATCATTTTGCCTTCTTTGGGAAAATACGGTTTCTGGTTGTTGGCTCTCATTTTGCTCTGCAGGGTGAACAGCAATACCTCCAAATCGCCCTTTTCAATGAATCTGAAAGAGAGAAACACAATTTAACAGATGCAGCTTGTGAATACTAACGTTACTTTAAAGTTGCACATGTATTGCAAGGGGTAAAAATAGCAACAGTTAACATACTTTGGAGGTTTTTCGGCAGTTCTGTAGTTATTAAAAGCAGACAACTGCTGTTGAACGCCTGTCAGGGAATTGGCAAACTTTCTATCCGAGAGTGCCAATATTGTTTGCTCGATCCATTGCAAAAGATCAGAGGTCAAGGTTTCATATCCGTCAATAAGCTTGTCGTTCTCCATTGCTAGTCCAACAACCTACAAGACAGATAAATTTGCAAATGGACACACCAAATAGATGGAGAGAAGAAATTTCTGAATTTTTTACAGTAACCACATTTTAATATTCACATGATTACAGTCTTTGCATGCATACACAACAGCTATATGCCCAAAGATTAATCCTTTGGTTATCCAAGACGAGGTCATTACTACCAAGTCTCACTATTTCTAAATGCTTAAGCTAGGGGGGTCTTCAACCCATGACCCACCAGTTCATGAAAAATATAAATTATTTCATACAAGAACAATGCCTCATGCTCCTTCTCAGTTTGAAGGGCCTATGCATATTTTGTTCTATTCGCATTTCGTATTTTGCAACATCAGGCAATCAAAAAAATTACATTGCTTATCGGAACTCAATATTGACATGTGTGTTAAAAATACTGCCAAAAGTTTACACAAAAAAATGTTTCATTTCACTTTGTGTATTAATGAATAAATGTATTGCAAATGTGAATTGCTGTTTATTTTTCACGCCCATTTAATCTTGCAATTTGTTTTGTGGTTTTATAGCTCAAGGAGTACAGAGGTTGTGCTGCGCAGGGGCCACCTGTTTTCTGAAGAATCCGAACCTCTTATGGCCTAGGGAACCAAACCCCAAACTTCAGTGAGCAGTGCGATCTTTTTATGAGATTGAATAAGCGTTCTCTGCACCGTTGGGAGTTGAATCCAGGTTAACAGGGCATAAGCGAACACGTTACCACACTGCGCCAACACAGGGCTTTAATCTTGCAATAAACTGTATAGAAGAGTAAAAGCATCTTTCTTTTAATATATAATATGAATATTATAATGTATTATGTATTCAATCGTAATATTCCCGACATAGTACTTTGTCCCGCGAGCCTAATAGAAGCAACAACATTGGTCCTCTGACTAAATGAGGTTGAAGACCCCTAAACTAAAGCTTTACCATGGTTCAGACAATCCTTGTAAATTTTTTAAAAAATACAAAAAGGGCATTAAAAACTCTTACAGGGTTTTCACTCGCACGGACAAAAAATTCTGACCTCTACCGGCAAAATTCCCTGACTAGTTTCTTTGATTTCTATCTGGATTAAACTTTGGCTGCAGTAGGAATGGCTTCATGTTCATTTAGCTATTCATTACACAGAAAACTTTGGGAAGTGTTCCCTGGTTTAACCAGAAAATCTCATTTTTCCCTAACTTTCAGGGACATTTTCAAATTCCCTGACAATTCCAGATTCTCTAGGTGCATGAAAATCCTCCCTTAGACTTAATTTCAGTTGGTTCACGGGTTATAAAATGTGTGTGGTCACGAATTAAATTTTTAATGAATGAATTCACACACCTTTCCTATTCTTCGCCCTTGTACTGTTTCTTGCTTCATCTTTGAGAAGTAATGGTAATAGGTGACAACATATGTGATGATTGATTTCTCGTCAGGGCTTTCCACATAGACATCTAAAAAATTAATATATTAACTGTCAATTTTTAAAGTTGTTAAGATCATCATTAAATACCAAAAGAAAAAAAATATATCGTTATTGTTTAGTTACAGAATTTAAAAGTACTCAACAAACTGTACTTGATCAGAAAGAGCTAAACATGACCCTAGAAGACCATGAAATTGTCAACTTTATGCGATTATAGAAGTTGACGATTTAACATGACCCTTGTAGGTCATGAAACTAACAGTTTAATGTCATCCTCAAATTTCACGAAATTGGCAACAGTACCCTTTGGGGTCACGTCAACTTAACAGAACCTCCGACATGTTTTAAAAACATGTCATATTGAAATATGGGATCAGTAAGCTCATTCGAAATGTGGAAAAACTACTCTGCTTAGGTTTGTAACAAATTAAATAAGATGACTGTGAAATAAAATCTGAAGATTTACAAAAATTGTATCTGTGTGCATACCTTCAGCATCAAGCAACCTGGTAATTCCTAGATTTTGCTCGGCCACACTAAATGCATTGTTCAAATTGTAGATAGCATTGGACTTTGACAACTTTTCATAGGTGATGAGGTCAGGTCTGCAACAAATTAAAACTTTTATCAATTTGTATTAAAATTTAAACATTTGCCTAATCATCACTCAAAATTTGCCACATCTCTCCATCAATCATTGACATGCCTTAAGATACTGAAGTAAATAATATTTCAAAATTGCATGCTGATGCTTGTGGTATTTTATACAGGGTGTTCCTGAATTCTATTGACAAAATAAGACGGGTGAATAATACACATTAAGACAAACAATGTTTGCAATGGAACCTAGGGTTGCATCCTTCCCATAGTGCCAGAAAAGAATAGGTTTGAAAGAAGTCCAGCATGCAAAAGTTAACAACTGGTACATGAGAACCACCACAAAATGCTAATCATGTCAGCTGACCAAGTGCGTAAATGATTAGAACATCACACCTTGAGCTCCTCATGCAGCAGTTCGTAAATACTTTTAAACGGTGGATGTTTTTCAAATTTTTTTTCTTTTCTCGCACTATGACTGGGAGGATGCAGCCCTCAGTTCCATTGAAATGTTCGTCTCGGTGTGTATTATCACCCCTCTCATTTTTTAGCAGAGCGTAGGGACACAATGTATACGTGATATACATACAATACGATTATGAGAGTTACTTTTATATCGCAAACTTTTAACGATAAATCATTGCAAAATGCTTAATACACAAGAATAGAAAGTTTCCTTGCTGCTATGCTATAAACATTAAAATACTCAATGCAGTAAGTTTGGCTTTTTTTTTTAAGATATATCATATACTTTAAAACAAAAATGTACAAACCTATGCTTGTGAATAATGGCATTAAAGGCCAAGCCATCCCGCCAACTGGTTGTAAAATTTCGGATGTTGACATTAGGATAGCCAGCAGTCTTCATCTGGCACCATAGCAGCAAAGCATCCTTTGCTGATTTGGTTTCTTGGTTGTCAACCTCTTCAATAGTGATGTCTTGAATCTAATGACGATCATTGAAGGTCAGTACAAATTTCACACAAATGAACTTAACAACTGATGAACTACTTTTCCAAAACCTTTAAAAAAATATTTCAAATGAAATGTCAAAATAAAAAAAAAAAAGAAACCTGGAAACGAAGGATGATGGTCCAAATTAAGCCCAAAGTTAGTCGAGGATTTCCGTCGACAATATCATGTGATCCTAAATTTTCTAAATGCACTCTCTGATCTTTGAGGAACTGTAGCGCTTTATCAACGTTTTCCAAGCAATGGATTCTCATCTTTCCCTTAGTGGGCTTTGGCTAAGAAAAAAAAAAAAGATTACAATAAGTCAATTTCTTTCCAAAATTACTCATTATAATCTATTTTACTGGGTTATAGTTCATTTACATTTTCACTTGCAAGAAAATTGTAGACTAGTTTAAGTATATTTAATCACCCGTAAAAACTAATTTCAATCGGATAGCTTTATGAAAGGCCTTGGATAGGTATGCAAAACCTCGCTTACCTCAGAGCAATCTGACGTTACAAAAATTTTTGGAATTTCTTTTAGTGGAAATTCATATTTCGGAAGTTATTCCAGATGACCAACCCAAGCAAAAAAGAGATACGATCATATGGCAATCTAGTGATGAAGATACTCCGAAACTTTAAATACAGTAAACGCCCAAAATTATTCTAATTAATGACGATTTCCATTTACCAATGGTATTTTGCAGTCCTGGCAAATACTACACAGAATTACACACACTCTTTGATTAACATGATTTTCCCCGTTTAACGATGTTTTTTATCCAACCCTTGAAAGTCCTTAATGGGAGAATTTATTTTTACATTAATTTTAACTTCTGAATTTTATTTGTTAGCAAGGTTTAGAGCATAATGACAGTATGGGTTTTGCAGCGCGAGCATACCTCTATTGGGGTGGGGAGAAACAAAATTTTTCAACTACCCAAAAATGTTGAAAAAAAATACATGTATACAGTAAACCTCCCTTAACAACCATTTTTTCAGAAAAATTTTCTTCGCCTCCCCATAGACCCAATGCTAAATTTACCTTCAGTCACGGACCACCTCACTGAAGGACCACTTTTCAAGAAAACCGACGGTGGTCGCCTTAGGGAGGTTTTACTGTATATATACTTAACCACAGGGTTTACTGTTCAATAAACAAAAAATCCATAATAGAGATTAAAAGCATTTAGCATTTTATGACCCGAAGAACTATTTGAAATCTCTGCCTGTCCTCTGTACAGATATAGCTGCAAACAGACCCTCCAGTTTCTAACAGCAAGTTGGAGAGACCAACACTAATGGTCAATTGCAAATTGGATTCAATATAAGGAACATCTCAGAAAACGTCCTGGTTTCTTCTTTGTAGCATTTAAAATGAGGGTTAAATGAGAAGGGGGAGAGGTGAAGTCCCCGAATCTGTGGTTCTGGTCCCTATTGGCTGGACAACGTACAACAGACGTAGAAACAGAAATAACTGCTAACAAAACGTGCAGTTATCCGACCAACAAAAGGAAAAAAAAAAACCACTGTCTTTTTCTCAAAGTAACTCTCGACTTTACCGATGTAAAAAAAACCTCTGTCTAAAGATGAAGAGTAAAAAATTCCACCTTCTTTCCGTGAGAAAACTCTAAATTTTGCCGAAGTTGGCAACTGAAATTGAATGAATCGAACTACCTAAAGAATTTATTATCCCCCCCACACACACACACAAGGCTGGCTTTGGATACACAGGAACACATGCTCAAAGGAATTAACCTCTTATAATCTAGGAAACTAACACTTGGACAACAGTAAGCCCTTTTTTTTTTTTAAACCACTGCAAGTTGAAAAGGGGATAATGGTGTACTAGGCGAACACATTACCACTGCATCACCACAAGGCTACATCTGAATTTATAATATTCAATATTAGTGCACATCAAGGTTGTAGCCAGAATTTAATTTTCGGGGGAACCAGTGGTACCTAAGATCCCCCTCTCTGGATAAAGGCACGGTGTGTTAATAAATGTGTAAAAAAAAAAAAGAACCCTCTAAAAATGCAACCTCTTACATGGAATAAGCCATAGGTACGATATTCTACAAATCATCTCAATACTGATGACATGCACTCCAAGACCTCCTTACACATGTGTACACCAAATACCGCATTTTTTAGAACCACAGTAACAGAATTTTTTTCGTCGATTTTCCTTTCTTCCGATACAAGGGCTTGTAACAGAAGGAACTCAATTCCTACACTCTTTTAAAAAGTGTTTTTATAAAACTTTCTATGAAAAAGACATTTTACCATAGACAGTATGTTAACTGCCGATATCCACATCTTATAGATAATATCTTACCAGTCTTTCACCGGAAAGAATTTCAAGCAACTTCATGAGCATTTTTCCATCCCTGAGGTCCGTGTAAAGATCAGTGATCCGGCAGTTGGCACGAACCAAATGAGAATTCACCCATTTGCAAAAGGTCTTTTTCTGAACGGTTTCTCTCTCATCTGAAATAAGAATTTTAAATTTATCAGCAATCCCCTTTGAGACTTAAAATGTGATGACAATTTTTTTTTTTTTTTAACTACCAAGTAAATTTTTGCATGGAATTTGATTAAATTAAGTGCATCCACAAACAATGCTTGGCATGAGAAACAATTTTGCTACATTCAGCATATCATACACAAATATACAGCATATATATATATACACACTTACCGGCAAGAGCTTTAATTCTCGATCTCTCAAACAATCGAGAAGAACTATTACCGCCATCGTAGTCATAATCTTCGATTTCCTGTTGGGTAGAGTGCTCCCACCGAACAGCAACAGACACATCTGTTGTCATATTGAAGCAGTTGCAGCAGCCGTTTCACCTAAAACACAAGGTCAGAGAAAACTAAAAACCTACAATATATATATACACTACACGGAGTGTTTCAAAACTCTGTACACACTTTAATACGAGGGAGGGAATACACTAAAGTGTTTTATGTGACTGAATGTAGATCTGCAAGTGACTTCCAGCTGCATGATAATCAAGTGTCCATGAAGTACATAGATTGTCTCGCACCCCAACATGAACATTAAACAGTCCTTCACACGTGAAGACTTCACTTCATTCGTTAAGAACATCATGCAATTAGAAGTTACATCTGCAGCAAGGTTTAAAATGGCTCAAAAAATGCTGTCGCAAAAATGCTACAAAAGTCTTAGCGAAATTCTAAAAAAGATTAGTTGCTTTCGTCGTTCGAAAAATCACAGTGATGAAATTATTTACATCAACAATGCTTTGAATTACTGTAAGAAACATACTTCAAGGTTTAAAATAATTATATATATTGCCACTGGTAAATGTGAACTGTTCACGTCAGTCTTGAAAATTTGCTTCACTGCTCTGAGTATCCTTTGACTGTATGAAATCTACGTGCTCACCCACAACATTTATGTTTGATATTTCGTCTGCCACTGATGAATTTACACATTTCTTATTATTTATAGTACCACAGAAATATTTGCCGATACTTTCAGATTTCGCTATCGAATGTTGGTTTCGCTTGGACATGATTTATTCTATAACACCAGGTTTTAGTGGATTTATTCTAAAACTTTAGTGACCAAACAGCACTGCTTTGTGAATGCGTTTAACAGAACTGACCAGGTGTGTTTATAGTAGATAGGCAGGGTAAAATAGAAGGGAAATTCCATTTTTAGATGCAGAGGGGCCATTCCATGGAAAACAGGACATCTTCAAGAAAAAAAAAATTTTGGAGGGGAGATCTAAGCTGCCTAGTTCATTTTTAAAAGTCTAAATAATATATATCTAAGAATACTTTCCATTACTTTGCTTTTTTCAAATGGCAACACTGATTCCAAGATGGCCACCATCAGCTGAATCCCATGTAGTTAAAACAGTGCTGACTTCATGAGCTCCCACTTTATTTTGTGTTATACTTAAAGACACTTTTACTGCTTCAACATAATATGTAAGTATATTCTCTATTAAATGAATTGTTTCAAAAGGTTTACTTCAATTTAAACTGTGTATATTTAAAAATTCAAATTAATACAAATGCACGTCTCACATGTAACAAAAATTACAGTATTTTTTGTAATTAGTATTGAACAAAGTCGTTTAGCTTGTTGCCATGCAAGTTTGTAAGTGACCTAAATATGTATAAACTATCCTTAAAATATAAAATACCAAGTTCATTTCTGAAATTTATTATAGCACATTTTATTCTGTCCCACATGTGATGTCAAGTGTGGGACATTTCAAATATAAATATTTTCAAGTAGAGAATTTTATTGTTATAACTAGAAAATGATTTCAAATAAAATATCAGTTGATAAGTAGGGAAGAGTGGGTAGGAATGGAGCGTTTTTTACACTTAAATTTTGTATTAAAACTAATAGTAAAAAAAATTTAAAATTTTCATTGAAAATTAGAAATGGGCCTTCATACCCACTCTCCCCTATACATATATAGTTCTAATCTTTTAAAAGTCAAAAGTATCCATTAAATTGCAACTTTACACTTAGGCCTAAGTACGTATTACTGCAAAACATTTCCAAAATACAGATATTGAAAAATTTGTTAATTTTCATTTTAGAAAGAAAAAATGGCAGACAAAATAAGTAGCAGCACAACCAGTGCCAGTAGAATGCGGAAAATGAGGAAAAAGTTAAAGAGAGAGAACCCAGACTACCAAAAAGGGGAAAACAGAAGAATATCTGAATTAAAAAAATAAGTGACAACAGATGACTGAGGAAGACTGAGTAACTTAGAAGGTATGAGCGAGAAAGGGAAAAAAATTTAAAGGGGGGGGGGGAACTAATAAAAATGCAGATAAGCCTACATCTGTAAATTCCGTTAATTCTTCAACTGGTCCCGTCTCTGTCGAGTGCCCATATCTGAGTCCTTAGGCAAGGCAATTTGGAGTACAGTAAGATCACTTCCCAAATCTCCTTGGAAACAGACAGCTATTGTCAGCGGACTGGCTAAATGTGTAGATATTTAGCTGGTTAATAAAATGAGTAATAATTTATCAGGCTCTTCAAGAAATACTCACAAGGACTTCTCGGATCAAGGGTGGGATCACAGGGGTCATGACTCCCAAAATATATTTTTTCACTGTAAAAAATTCAAACTTGCATGGCAAATGAAGGGTGTTATTCCAAGACCGTGGCAAAATCTGTCCGTGACACCCCCCACCTCCACAAATGAAAGTGTGCGTCCATTGTTGTCTCAGATGGTGTATACTTGTCTAGGTTTAAAGGATAGCATGACCGTGTGGCAAAGTGGAAAAAAGTTGGTACTGCAGAAACACTACCTCACTACGTTTCTAAAGGAAGCTTTTTCATATTCAAAGAAGAAAACCTAGGTTTCGAAATTGGGTTTTCAAAGTTTTGTTCATTGCGTCCAAAAATGTTCTTTTACTCAAAAACACTCCCTCTGAGCAATGTAAATGTATAATTCATGAAAATGTGTTTTATTTAAACTCAAAGCTTTACATATCATTTACACAAATGCATTTTGGGAAAGCATTTTATGAAATACAAGTACCAACTCACAATGCTGGCAAAATTGTTGCAAAAACTGTTGTGATGGAAAGTTTTTTTTTGCTCTCCAATAATCTAGAAAACTTCGTTATTTGGAAAATATGGGGAAAAAGAGATGGTAAAATTCAACTACATACTAAAGAATCTCAAGTTGGAGATATGTAAGAGACCTTAATTGAAGATCCACCTAAAATGAGAGTCGTGTCAATCTAAAAAGAATCCAGCATTCTGAATTTAAGATAAGAAAGAAGAATCAACATGAATTTTGCAAATTGACTTTGCAATGTCATTTACATGTCAGTATCAGAAAGAAGTACAAAGTGCACTATGCTCACGAGCAAGTACTTCTATTCACAGCTGCAACTTTTTAGAAAGGCAAGTGTCAGACCTACCTCGTACGTTCTGATGCATCAAATGAAGATAAAGACACTATTTCTGTTTTTATAGAATTTCTTTATGAAGCAATTTTTAAATCAGATAACATACAACCAAATGAAGAGGTCATTTGGAGTGATGGGCCCTAATCTGAATTTAAAAACAAACACACGGCCAAACTTCTATGCATGTTGTCGGAAAAGTACACAGGAACAAATTTCACACGAAAGTACTTTGCTACTTCTCACGGTAAAGGAGTGGGAAGTAATATAAAGAGACTTGTACACCAAAAGATGATGAGCCAAGGTGAGATGCACACTGTCCAGTCTGACAAAGATTTTGCTAACTTAGCAAGCTAACTTCCACACACAGTACAAGGATCTTCTACATTGTAAATGATCATATAGAGAAGGAAATGTGAGAGAAGAACCAATGGAACAGTGTAATTCCAATTACTGGTATATCAGGTTTCCATGTAATTCAATCAAAAGGAAAGGGTGCCATCAACTGTCGAACCCATTCTCTTTCAACTGAAAATATCACCTTTGGAAACAGCAATTCACCATATTTGATTATGGATGAAGACCTTGCATTCGGAAAATGTGTCATTGTAAATTATGAGGACAAACTCTATCCAAGGGAAATTACCAAAAAAAAGAAGAAAATGGTACATTTGTAGTTAAGCGTAATGGAAGAGTCAAAAATCAGGGGCTACTTCAAATGGCCAAAACATAGTGACGAAATTCCTTACAAATGTAAAGATACAGTGAATGTTATTTCAGCACCAATTGTTGCTAATAACAGAGATGCTTACAAATTTGTTGATCTATAAACCTGTAATCAAACATTACAAAGAAAATACTATGATTCAAATATAGTCTGTATATTAAAAGAATATTTCTGTTTGTGTTGACGTATTTCATGCATTTCTCTTTTAATATATATTTTTACTATTACTAAAAGAAGAAAAAATCCAATAATATTAGCTTATTTGCTGTTACTGTTTATTCATATATATATTATAATACTAGTTCAGTACTTTCACATTAAAATAAACATCTTGGAATTAATAAAGCAATTGTACTTTTATTAAGTGACAAATCAAATCACAATGTCCCACACACGACAGAGTTGTCCCACATGTGACATTTATTTATAAAAAAATTACCTGGGTATATGCTTACCTTTTCTCCTAAAAACATTTATAGATAATTAATATGAACCTAGGAGATATAAAAAAAAGTGCTGAAGTCGTATGACTACAGCAGAATCAGAGGAATTTTAGTTAGACGGCGATATAATAAAAAGTTCCGTCAAATGGTGTGTCAGGCATGTGACAGGTTTAATTAAACTTAGGATTTAAAAAATTTATGAAAAAATTATTGTGTTTATAAAATCACCCTACTCAAGTACTTTCGTCAGACCATAACAAATTCTAAAATTTCATTCTTACAAAAATGATCTACAAGCAAATATAGTTCAAAAAGTAATTTGAATGACAGAATGGCCCAGAGAAAGGTGTGATTAAGGTTGCAGTTCATTGTTGGCTCTGTGCCAAGTGCCCTTGAAGATGAAATGGAAGATCCCTATTTGGTATCTGAGTGGGTGTCAGTTACCAGAAGGGAAAAAGAATTCTTAATGCTAACTTTATTACTTTTGAACAGTTAAGACACCGCACACATCCAAATGAAAAATTTACATACATGGATAAAATTTCAAGTGCACAGTGCACCCATGCAACCCTTAATTTCGAACCCAAGCCAATGGACTCACTCACGCCCTCCGAAAATCCAAAGTACGTACCCACTGAGAGTACCTTGCCCTGGACTATTGTGACCATTAAAAAGTCATTCTATGGCACTTTTGGAATCAAACGTGGGTTAATGGCAGGGTAGGGGCAAGCACTATTTCTACGATACTAAACAGAGAGAAGAAGTTAAAAGGCTGTTAGGAAAACCATGTCCTAACAGAAATATTAAACTTGATGAAATGCATTGGAGATTAAGAATCTGTCAAACAACGATATGGATCCAGAAAGAAGCACATCCTCGGAGGAGAACCGAATATTTTGTCAGTTCAAAATTTATGCAGGGAGAGGATGGGTCATTTAATTGATCAATGGTATATTTTTTTTTTTTTAAATAGAAGTTTTAATATATCCTTTCCTTCTAAAGGTTGTTATAATACATACAATTATAAGACACTAAAAATAGCAAGGGCAAGCTCAACAAACCTGTTTTGAAACAATAAGCTTTATTGTTCTGAAAAGTAAATCATGTATTATACGTTGATTATTAATAAATCTTCTCGTTGACTTTATGGTACAATCGAAATTGAAACACAGATTAATGCAATGATAGACAAACACATAACCATTGCGCATCATCACAGAACTTCAAAATATATCGCACATCAATACAATTTCTTCTTCCTTTCTGCAATGTGTCTCCCCCCCCACCCTCCATGTAATCAGTTTAATATATATACTTAAAGCATTACAAAACAGCTCAGTAAACTGTTAACATCAAAAGCAAAATTAAAAATAGAAATTCCAACAGAAACTAACAAAAAATACTTTATATTTCCTGATAAAGAATTATTGGTTCACAATTAAAAAGGACAATTTCATTTGTTATTATTAACTGTTAACATTAAGAGAGGCAGAAAACTAAACACGCAAATGATTTTTGCACATGCTTAGAACAAATGAAATTTCTTCACGGAAGAAAATAAAGCAGAACAGGGAAGAGAGAGAAGGAAAAATGATAATGTTCCAACTGCAAACTGTGCCACAGAATATTTTAACTCCCACACTGTCTACAGCAACAAAATTACCAAAGTCTTCCTCACTTTATTTTAAGGACTGCTGAAACGACTGCTGACTGCTGAAACGAGACCATTAATTATAAAAAGAACTAAATTGCTTAGATAACAAGAGCTGCAATAAAACAAGGGTTCACTGAATCAGGAAGTCGTCCTGAACCACCACGTTGGAGCTAATTTGATGACACCATCGAGTCATGGGTCCAAGGCCAAACGAATAAAAGCTAAAGGCATTCGCGGAACACATAATCTAGGTCACTAAAAAACACGGCAGCTTTTGTAACTTAACTGCATATTAGTGAAATGTGGTTTAGAGATCGGTATAATCGCATCTTTACCTTGAATATACTTTAAGCAATAATGAAGTAATTTTAAACGAATGCGAATTTTAAAATGACTGTAGTTCATGATGCAATAACTGCCCAGATCATGTCACGCCGAGACCTACAGTTTCCCTGAGGAATTCCAAATGCATAACACAGTGCAGTAGTGGCAAAACCTTTTTTTATCATGTCCCACATTTAGGCTTTGGCATCACTGGTACAGTACCCAAACCACTCTCCCAAATAATTAGGCCTATATCAGACTTGAATAAACACAACTACCTTCAATTACATAAGTTTATTATCACAACAATCATATAGCACATCACGATAAATAATGTTTTTAGGGTATAAGGACAGCAACGCTCATACTGTGAGAATGTAAACCTTTTATGAAATAGAGAATCAACCCACAGACCACAGTGTCAGTCGCGTTTTTTTTTTTTTACGTCATCAGGAGTAAGCAAGGGAATAGTGGCATTCTAGTCAAATATGCTACCACTACAGGACCATCAAGGGAACTGAACACTATACTGCAGTAGGCAGAAAATAGCATGCATTCCATAATACCATACAGAGTAAAGACTGGGTAAATAGTATGATATTTACATATGAAGGTCAAACACTGGTAGAAGTAATTGATTAGGAGTAATTAATTACTTCTGATGAAAACTTCCTACTGACACATCCAAATGCTTGGGTGATCTTTTTCGTTTGCTATTTTACAAGGGTTTAACTTTTGTATGTAAATTTCTTCCCTGGTACTTTGTATCTTATTTCTATAACAGCTAAATATAGATATGTTTACTATATCACAGCAGGGCGGGGTTTACATTCATCTGAGAATCTTTTTTTTTTTTAACAGCGTTATAAATCAAATCTGGATTAATGAAATGTTAGGTGAACTTGTGATCAGAGCAAGGTCTAACTCACAATGAAAATATAGATAACAAAATTTCAATGCAGCTTTTGAATTTGCCTATTTCTCACAATTTCCTGATTGTCTGAGTTTACTTCTGAACAAGCAAGCGTGGTAAGATCATTCAGTCCCTTAATTTTCAATATTGTTTAAACTGTATTCATTACTAAAAACAACCATTCACAAACTTGGACTGAGCCAAACCTATCAAAATATTAGGTTTTTACGCACAACACAATATACTTCAGTGTGCATGCATGCATGCCATGGGTTGGCTAGCAAACTTAATGGATAAAAGCTAGGAATATCGATCAGTAAACACTGTAGACTCTTGATTTTATGAATGCATACAGACCTAAAAAATTCCTAAATAAGAATTAAAGTGAGAGTACTCCAGATTGTCTTTAAGAATAAACAGTAATCTTTCCCAATAATGTTCCAATGAATGACTATTTCCATTTAACAATGGTATTTCTTGGTCCTGACAAACGACAGGCATTCCGATTAACGCCTCTTTCTGTTTGTGTGATGACAGTTCACCCCACTCCCCAGTTCGTTTAAAGTCATTAATAAGGGAAGTTAGCATAGTTCATATGAGATTCGAAAAATGCAAGTCTGCAACAGAATACTATGCGCTTAGCACAATTTAAAAGTGAAGGTTGAATTAAAAAAAAATACTTTAACCTGTTCTATTTAACCATTCTATAATTTGCTCTGTGGAATAAATATATATATACAGTGATTTGAAACTCTGCATAAATTCAATGGCCGAAATATGGAACACTAAAATTTATTCCATAAATAAACGTATGTCCACAAGCATCGTTAGACCGATATTGGACAGTGCTGAAATTCTGCATGCATCTAGCCAAAGGGCTAACCAATGAAATACCCCCCGACAACAGAATTCGTACACTGATTTCTGGGTAATTGTATACAACATGCATATTCTCATCTCTAAACATATTTATTAATGAAAAGGGTTACAAACACCATCTTTTCTTCCCTTCACTTAAAAAAAAAAGTCCTTGGCTCGTTAAATCTTCAGTTTTTTCTGAGTAACTATCACACAGGTTATACATATGTAACAGTAGTTATATATAAGGTAATATGTAATAAAATGGTATTTTTCCCTCTTGTTAAATTTAAATTAATCAAAATGTACATACCAATAAAATATATGAAAAAAAGTAAAATTAGTATAATGTGCTATTAAATTTTGTATTGCACGTAGAATAGCATAATCAACTAGGGCAAAACTTATTTATATCCCATTAAAGTGTGTACAAAGCATTTAGAATTACCCTTTAGAAAACTGATTCCTCTGAACATTGATATTTCAAAGATGACTAAATCCTGAACTTGCAAAAAGAATGCGAGCTCAATGGATAAAAAGCCAACTTAAATAAACTGATAGAAACAAGGCCAATTACCGCGTGTTATCTATACAGTGCCTCCATGCCACATTGACCTTTCAACCTCAGTTTATCAATGGCAATTACTTTTAAGTAAATCTGGAAGTATATGTATCCACGATCATTAGAGATACCCCCCCCAAAAAAAATGTTAACTTCTTTAAAGATAAATTATAGGACCGAGATCTTCAATTTCTTAAAACTTTTAATTTTTTTGTGAAAAATTACACTCGACCATTATAAATTCTGAACACTAATATGCACCACACAGTTTAGTATTATGATTATTGTTAGTGATTTATAGTTTTGAAACACAGGTTATAAAAGATTTTTTAAAGCAAAAATGGTGCTTAAGTTTTATAGTACAAGGACAACCGAAGACATACTGTAATTGGATCTACACTTTTTGGAGGACTCAAAGCCTAGCACTACAGTGGGTAGAGAAAAAAAACGGCAATCATTCAACAATATCACTGAAATAAAACCTGGGTTAATGGTGTGGTAGGTAAGTAAATTGCCTCTGCACCTCCGTAGAACTGAGAATGGATTAGCACGTCTGGCTTCATAAAATCATTTACAGACATTATTTCAAACTACAGTGAAACCTTGATCCATCATTTTTCAGGGGGATGGAGAAAAAAACCGATATACAGGGGGGAAAACCATTCAAAATTATACAATCACAATTTAACGATTATTATTTACCGAAGTATACATATGTTAAATACAGTATGTGTTACAACTGCTAATACTACCTCCTCTTTCTGAAAAAACCTATGATTGGCATTAATTTTACACAAACATTACACTTATTTCAAAACATGGGTTTTTAAGACCTAAAATATCTGAACAGATTGTGTTTTGAGTACTTCCTGCCATGACAAAAGTGCTTTGAGATCCAAAGTTCAGTCAGGAAGCACATTGTAGAAAGTTTCATCTCATCTGCGATGTAAATAAATCGGGATTGATATCCAATCAACAAGGATGGCTATCTTTCCAGCCATACCTCTGTGCTTTTACTGTCCACTGCAGCACTTTCTCCGGCTAACTTCTTGTATATTAGACTATACAGGTCTTTGAATTTCGTTATCCAGCCATTAGACACAGCAAAACATTTAATATTCAGCTGTATAGCAATCTTCTTTGACTTGTCATAAAGAATGGTTCCATCAACTGGAATATTAGAAGCTGGTGCCACAAAAAAGCATACTCTCCAGCTCAACGAATATAGGCTCCTTACTAGTTTCTAGTTTTCTTCTTCTAACTGGAACATTACCATATTTTTCAACTTATTCTCTTATTTTGTCCTCCTTTACACTTATAAAATTTAGCATGCTTATAGGTAAGACAAGATGTTTCGCAATATCGACACATTTCTCTCATAGTCTTTTCTCTACATATCTTCACTACTATTTTTAATGTTTCATATGAAGTTTTCACTTGCTTTTTACGTTGGGACATGACACAAGGATAATAAAATTATGCAAGTACTGTACTGTATGTTAAAAATGAACATAGCATGTGTGTATTTCATGCCCTGTAAAATTCAAAAGTGATGCACCTATAACAGGAACTTCCTATTGGTTGAAATGTCACAGCATCCTCTGTAAACAAGTGAACTAGTACAGTATGTAGCAGGGTTTAAGCTGCAGTCACTTTTTTTGAAAATGCGACGAATTAATCTAAAATGCGAGAAAGAAAATTGTGTCCATCACAAAATAGCAACAGTTGTTTAATATCCTGTCAACTGTCTTTTTTTTTTTAAATAACTTTGATTTATGTTTTGTTATTTTTTTTTAAATTTAAAGTAATGTTTCTTACCGTAAGCCTAACTCTTACAACAGGACTCTAAATTAGTGGTCGTTACTCGTATTTTACACCTATAAATTTCACTTTGACGATCGAGTTTTTAGACCCAGTCATTTTCAGCACCTAACCTTTCCAATTTTTAATGGCGCAAACTTTTACTGCTCAAACCTTTAAATTTCCCCTCTGCCAATTTTATGCATGCACGTCGCAAGATCAGAATCATTGTTGCTCTCGTTGGGGTAGAGGGACCCATGGTCAGCAATCTAGTGGCCATCTATATTCCCTCGATTCCAATTTTACGTTTAGTGATATTCTATGGCTTTATACTCATTTCCGATTTTTAAGTTTGCTACCAATTTTCGATCACAAAGACTATGCAAAACGGAATCGATAGTAAAGTTTCTTTAGTGAAGTGTCCACATATGCATAATATTTTAAATTGTGTGCATTTGCGGTCAAACCGGAATTTATAAATAGGCATATTGGGTAAATCAAATGCCCTAGCCACTAAATTTTAGGAAGGCAAAATTTTAAATAACAGAACTTTTTTTTTTTTTAAAATTGCAATCTGTGAATTCTGTTGATTCACTTTCGTTGGAAAAACTTTTGATCCCCCTCCCCACCACACCCCAAATGTATTGGGGAAAAAATTGTCATAAAAAATTTATGTGTAAAAATATCGTTACATATATATATTATTGGCGCAGTATAGCCCAGATGCTCTTGCGCCATAAAACATCCAAACAAACCAACATATATATATTATAATAATG